>OX393560.1:50402789-51002789 GCA_947650365.1 Chamaelirium japonicum
GTAGGCGCGGGCCGCGTCCTCGGCGGAGTCATAGGTGCCGAGCCAGACCCGCGTCTTCCTCCACGGATCCCGGATCTCCGCCGCGAATCGCCCCCACGGCCGCTTCCTCACCCCGCGAAACCGCGCCTCGGTTCCCGATCCGGACGCGATCGACCCCGCCGCGGCTGCCGCTCTCCCCTTCCGCATCGCCCCGCCTCTCAGCCGATCGAAATCCGACAGATCCGGACGGACGGACGTAGGAAACAGGGGGAGGCGGACGAGAGAGAGAGAGAGAGAGAGAATGGGAAGGTTAGGGTTAGGGTTAGAGGGTACGAAGGGAAATTGGCCCTCGTCCCCCCTTCCTCCCTTTCTCTCCTTTTAAGAAATTCAGAGGAGCCTCGAGCTCTCCATCCACTCTCTCTCCTCCCGTCCCCACAGACAGGACTCCATTGTTTACTTCTGCGGACCTGGCTCTGCTCCAGTAACGAAACCGCCAGTACCATGCCGGTAGAGACTACGCGCGTACGATACGATAGCAACGGCCCAGATGCATTACTTCGACCACTTCTCTTTTCAATTTTTTTATTTTTTTTTTCAAATCGACCCCTACAAACTAATCTAATTGCATTCTAATCGCTGAAAACCTTATATTAACATATCAACCCTTCAAAACATATAAAGTTGGGCATATTCAAACCCCCCACCCCTTAGTTACCGTCTCAAAAGTGTGAATATACTCGAAATATTCCCCTGTTGATTGTTAGATATAAACAATGAGAGTTACCAACGGCCCGGATTTATCGTACACACGTGGAGGGTGTGGGTGCAAAATCTGGCTAACGCCTGATGGTGGAACCCACCAGTCTTGTCTGGGACCTATGGAGATGATAGTGGGACTCGCCAACCCTTCTTGGGATCCATGAAGATGATAGCGGGACCCGCCAGTCCGGTCTAGGATCCACGGAGATGATAGCGAGACCCGCCAGTCCGGTCTAGGGTCCACAAAGACGGTCTGGGATATGGTAAATCCCCCCCGATATTCCCAAAGCTCTATAAATAACAGAATAAACCGATAATCTAGATCGGATCGAATCCTCATTCAAGATCCCAAATTTGATCGCAGAGATACTTCTTCAGTTATTAAGAGTTACAAAGCTCTAGCTGAGGGATGATCTCCCTTTCTATCCCCCTTTCTTCTTTTCTCTGATTGCTTGTACAAGTGACGCTCGGCCTGTCGAGGTCACTCCATATTTCAGAAATAGTGGATTCAAATGTTGTGTCTTACCGTACAGAGACGTAGGCTTCAGCGAACTTCGTCACCACATCATGCGTCAACTCTCTCTTTTTTTATCTCTCTTTACTCAACAGTGTCTGTGTGATACCTCAACATAAAACAACTCAGCGCTCTACAGTATATCTACCTCGAAGCTCTACCCTTCAATCGGCTGTTGGAGAGAGATTGTACGGTGGCCGTAATTTCCCCCCACAGTTTGGCACCGTCTGTGGAATTTGCCTAATCAAGCTACAACCTCCTAGCTTCCCAGCTCACGCTACAACTACCAATTAGTTCGAGCAGCCTGTCTGTTTCCATCACTAAACCTGAATGGCGAAGACACGACCCGTGGATCAACTGGAGGAAAGTTATCAATATCAAGATGTTCAAACATCGGGGGTGAATCCTTCGACGTCAGCCATCGGTATTAACGACGAAGTAAATGTCCATCAGTCGCACGACTCGTCTTCTGATCCTTACATCGGGAATGATGTTTGAAACTACAACTGCCAATCGAGGGCTTGGAGACAGCCTATCCTCGGGCATCCTCCGACGTTTCGGATCGGCCGAGTATTCAACCGTCGACTGAAGGCTTGAAGACAGCCAGCCTTTGGGCATCTTCGGACATCGCAGATTACCCAGCAAAAAATCCAAGGAGACAGCCTTGGCACTCAAAGACAAAGTCTGAGGTACGCATCGCCGCCTCGATACTCAAAAAGTCCAAGGAGACAACCTTGGCACTCAAAGACAAAGCCCGAGGTAGGCGTCGCTGCCTCGGCACTCAAAAAGTCCAAGGAGATAGTCTTACCACTCAAAGACAAAGTCCAAGGTAGGCATCGCCGCCTTGGCACTCAAAAACTCCAAGGAGATAGCCTTTTTACTCAAAGACAACGTCTGAGGTAGGCATTGCCGCCTCAATACTCAATTATCTAAGGAGACAGCCTTGGTACTCAAAGACAAAGTCCGAGGTAGGCTTTATCGCCTCGATACCTAATAAGTCCAAGGAGATAGCCTTGGCACTCAAAGACAAAGTCCGAGGTAGGCATCGCCATCTCAACACTCAAAAAGTCCAAGGAGACAGCCTTGGCACTCAGAGACAAAATCTGAGATAGGTGCCGCCGCCTCGGTACTTAATAAGTCTAAGGAAACAGCCTTGGCACTCAAAGACAAAGTCCGAGGTAGGCGTCACCGCCTCGGCATTCAATAAGTCCAAGGAGACAGCCTTGGCACTCAAAGACAAAGTCTACTCCAAATCTTATTCAATCAGCACTTCATGGCTGATCAAGTGCAACAGTACAACGCTACGTGTCCCAACAGTGGTTCGACCGAAATGGCACTTCGTCTAAGTCTACCGACACTAAGGTGCTACGCTAAGTACTCTGAACCTTTGACGGCGCACATGCTCCCGAGTTATGTAAGAACTTATGCTCCTATACCTCACCACAGTTAGTCCAGCTCAGGTTGTGACACGACTGGCTAACCTACAGCAGTACAATGCTACGTGTCCTGACATCGGTCTGACCGAAACGACGCTTCACCTAAGTCGACCGATACTAAGGCGCTACGTTGAGTACTTCGAACCTTTGGCGGCACACATGCTCCCAAGTTACGTAAGAACTCATGCTCTCATGCCTTGCCACAGTTAGTCCGACTCGGGTTGCAACACAATCGGCTAACCTGCAATAGTACAACGCCATATATCCTAATATTGGTCCGACCGAAATGGTGCTTCGCCTAAGTCGACCGACACTAATGCACTACACTGAGTACTCTGAACCTTTGGCGGTGCACATGCTCCTGAGTTATGTAAGAACTCATGCTCCCATGACTTGCCACAGTTAGTTCGGCTCGGGTTACGACACGATCGGCTAACCTATAACAGTACAACGATACGTGTCCCAACGTTGGTCTGATCGAAATAGCACTTTGCCTAAGTCAACCGACACTAAGGCACTACACAGAGTACTCTGAATATTTGGCATCGCACATGCTCCCGTGTTACGTAAGAACTTGTACTCCCGTGCCTCACCACAGTTAGTCCGGTTTGGATTACGACACGACCGGCTAACCTACAACAGTACAACGCTACATGTTCCGACGTTAGTTCGACCGAAACGGTGCTTTACCTAAGTCGATCGATACTAAGGCACTACACTGAGTACTCCGAATCTTTAGCGTCGTACATGCTCCCGATTATGTAACAACTCATGCTCCCATGCCTTGTCACAGTTAGTCCAGCTCGGGTTGCGACACCACCAGCTAACATGTAAGAGTACAACTATACGTGTCCTGGTGTTGGTCCGACCGAAACGGCGCTTCGCCTAAGTCGACCGACACCAAGGTACTACATTGAGTACTCCGAACCATTGATGTCACACAAGATCCCGAGTTATGTAACAACTCATGCTCTTGTGCCTCGCCCCAGTTAGTCCGGTTCAGGTTACGACACGATCGGCTAACCTGCAATAGTACAAGGCTACGTGTCCCGATATTGGTATGACCGAAATGATGCTTTGCCTAAGTCAGCTGACACTAAGGCACTACGCTGAGTACTCCGAATATTTGGCATCGTACATACTCCCGAGTTATAAAACAACTCATGCTCTCGTGCCTCACCACAGTTAGTCCGGCTAGGGTTGCGACACGACCGACTAACCTGTAACAGTACAACTCTACGTGTCCCAATATTGGTCTGACCGAAAT
The DNA here is from genome assembly GCA_947650365.1 of Chamaelirium japonicum. Classification (NCBI taxonomy): domain Eukaryota; kingdom Viridiplantae; phylum Streptophyta; class Magnoliopsida; order Liliales; family Melanthiaceae; genus Chamaelirium; species Chamaelirium japonicum. Next base: position 50,406,745 of record OX393560.1, read on the forward strand.
AACGCTTCGCCTAAGTCAATTGACACCAAGGCGCTATGCTGAGTACTCCAAACCATTGACGTCGCACATGCTCCTGAGTTATGTAACAATTCATGATGCCGTGCCTCATCACTGTTAGTCCGGCTCGGGTTGCGATATGACTGGCTCACCTGCAACAGCACAAGGCTACATGTCCTAATATTGGTTCGATTGAAACGGTGTGCCTAAGTCGACCGACACTAAGGTGCTACGCTGAGTACTTCGAACTCTAACCTTCATCGTTTAACAAGCCCAAGGTCTAACCCTTAGTATTCAAAGACAAAGTTCTAAGTGCCCAATGCTTCGGCATATTCAACAAGCCCATGATCCAGCCCTTGGCGCTTGATGACAAAGTCTGAAGCATCCAATGCTTCGGCACGTTCAACAAGCCCAAGGTCCAACCCTTGGCACTCGAAGACAAAGTCCAAAGCACCAATGCTTCGGTATATTCAACAAGTCCAAGGCCTAGCCCTTGCCACTTGAAGATAAAGTCCGAAGCGCCCAACGCTTCGGCACATTCAACAAGCCCAAGGTCCAGTCCTTGGTGCTCGATGACAAAGTCTGAAGCGTCCAATGCTTCGGCACGTTCAACAAGCCCAAGGTCTAGCCCTTGGCACTCGAAGACAAAGTTTGAAGTGCCCAACGCTTCGACACAGTCAACAAGCCCAAGGTCCATCCCTTGACGCTCGATAACAAAGTCCAAAGCATCCAATGCTTCAGCATGTTCAAGCCCAAGGTCCAACCCTTGGCACTCAAAGATAAAGTCCGAAGCGTCCAATGCTTCAGCACATTCAACAAGTCCAAGGTCTAGCCCTTGGCACTCGAAGACAAAGTCCGAAGAATCAAACACTTCGGCACGTTCAATAAACCCAAGGTCCAGCCCTTGGCATTTGAAGACAAAGATCGAAGCGCCCAATACTTCGGCACATTCAACAAGTCCAAGGCCCAACCCTTTGCGCTCGAATACAAAGTCCGAAGCGCCCAACGCTTTGGCACATTCAACAAAGCCAAGGCCTAGCCCTTGGCACTCGAAGACAAAGTTCAAAGCGCCCAACGCTTCAGCACATTCAACAAGTCCAAGGCCCAGTCCTTGGCACTTGAAGACAAAATTCGAAGCATTCAATGCTTCGGCTTATTCAACAAGCCCAAGGTCCAGCCCTTGGCACTCGAAGACAAAGTTCGAAGCATCCAATACTTCGACACATTCAGGTCCCTTGGCGCTCAAAGACAAAGTCCGAAGCGTCCAACGCTTCGGCACGTTCAATAAGGCCAAGGTCCAGCCCTTGGCGTTCGAAGACAAAGTCCGAAGCGTCCAATGCTCAACACTTCCAACAAGCCCAAGGTCCAGCCCTTGGCACTCGAAGAAATTCAAAGACATTTCAAACAACATTCTATCACTAAAGCTTTCAACAAAAATTCAGAGAAAGACATTCCAATCATAAGTAATCTAAGCCAAAAGTATGATCTTTATTACCAAGTCAAAGGACGGGTATACATGACTTAAGTACAAACTCAAGAAAGAGAAAACATACAAGCTTCCCTAAAGGCTTATCAATATCGGACTATTTCGAGGACTATCCACCTAAGCACTTCTTTACGAAGTCTATAGCTTCGCTCGCAGCCTTCGCCAAGCTGGCATTGTCCACCTCGAGTTGCTTGACCTTCTTCTCTAAGGCAGCACAGAAGGAAGCTTCGACACTTAATCGAGCCTTCAGCTCCTTGGCAGAAGCACGTGCCACCTATAGCTCCAAGCAGCGAGCTTCAAGACGGCTTTGGAGAGAGTACATCAGGACCCGACTCTTAGTCGCCTCATGTTTCACTGCCAAGGCTTCATCCTGGGCCACTGACAACTCCACTGTTCTCTCAAACAGAAGCTTCTCGACAGCCTCGGTCTCAGCCAGTACCTTTCGACGGGCACTCTTCTGCGCTATTCGGATCAATTCGAAGGACTACAATAAAAAGACAACTATCAGCAAACTTCATATCAAGATTAAACTACTCCTAGTTGGGAAGATGCTCACCAGGTCCGCGGAGTCTTGAGCCAAGTCCTCTGGGTCGGCATTGTAAGCTCCAATGAGACGACACAGGACTGTCATGTAGAATTTCGGATCTACCTGGCCAACTATATCCTCCTTCTCTGCCTTCGTCTTTTCTGCCTCATAAGCCTTCAGCTTCAGCAGAGGCCGGGTGACCTGCTTTCGCCCCTTCCTCCTTGGCATCTCGGAAGAAGGGGCGCTTGGCCCCTCAGCTATAACGATCGGCGTCGCTGGTTCCCTCTCCCCTGAAGCTTCCACTCTTGAAGCGCCTGCACATTCAATATACGTCACTATATCAAATGGAGACAAAGTCAAGAGGGACATTTCAAAGAACAACTCTTACCGACTCCTGCTTCGTCAATGGCAGACTGGCTCGGATGATGTGGTGAGTTGAGGCATATCAGCAGCCTCCTCCTTCGTACCCTTGCTTTCCATCAAGGCCACCAATACAGTGGCCATCTTTGTCGCTAGTCCAGCCGGTTCGACGATTGTCGGCCCCTCTTCATTGATGCACGACGGGATGGCGTGAGCTCCACCCCTTGCCCCAAAGATGGGGTCATCGAGGTTGAAAGGAGACTCCTCCGACACTACCTCAATGCCCTACTTGCGGGGAGGCACTCGCCTTACGACTTCGAAGTCGAAGACCATCTTTGCTGGCCTGGTCCCTTACTGCGCCTCGGCCTTCATCGCCTCCTCCAAACGGCGAGGCCGAGGGTCCGCATTAACGGCCGCTCTGGCCTCGATCGCTTTGGTCTCGGCAACCCTGGCCTCTTTCGCCCTGACCTCCTCTCCTCTTCCTCCGACCCTTCCTCGCTGGAGCTACTCTTGTGAGTACTCAGCTTCTCCATCTTCTCTTGGGTCAGGAAAGTAGTGGACTTGGGATTCATCTTTCAGGCTCACTTTGAGGCCTTGTCGGACCCTATGACGACCCTCTCCGTTGCCAGAGATGTCCTTGCCTTCTTCAAGACAAACTTTCGCTCTAGGTAGGTCTTCTGTGGATGCGCCATCACAGCCCAGGTCTGGCGATCGCTCACCAGCTTGCTAGCTCACTGCTCTTCCTCATAGTTTGAATACATGTTGTAATTATCAGTTTATCGGAGAGGCAGGCGGTGGAGGAGAATCGCCCCTCCGAATCGGATCGGGTAGAATTTGAACTACATCTAGGCGAGTGTCCCGCAAGTCGACTCCAAGAAGATGCTATCGATGGCGGCAGCTCGCTCCGGCCAGGCACTGTCTCTCCCCACCTGGTAGCACTCGACCTTGTCGAACACCGCGAACTTCACGACCTCCGGGACGCTGATGGGCGACCATGCCCCAGTGACGAACAAAGGGACAATTAGTGAAGGCCTTGTCCGAGTCCATGGTGTCCATGATGGGCCTCAAGGCCGACACTCCCTGGAGGTGCCAGAACCCACTGTGGTTGGTCCTCAGCTGCTACTTGTAGTGATAGAAGAAATAACCGAGCTCGATGTGAGCCCAGTCATCTTTCTTCAAGCCCGATCAGTAGCACTGTCGCAGCTCCTTCTAGTAGTTTGACTCCACCCGGTTGAATGCATAGATGATCCTCCATGCATTTCCCCTCACCTGCCTCGGGTAGATCCCGGAGGTGTTCAGCAGTTGAGCAGCAAAGGGGGGGAGCGGCAACCGAAGTCACTAGTTGAGCTGTCCCACGGAGATGATCATCCTTGATGCCTTCTCCGCACTGGCCTTGGCTGGATAGATCGCCTTGGCATCAATACCAAAGGCGTTGCAGATGGTCACCAGCTTGGGGCGCAGTAGTGTCACCGGCTACCTAAACATCTTGACCAGAGTGGCCCAGTCATCGCGATGACTGACTACCTTATAGTAGCTAATGTCATATGTGAAGAGGGTCTTCTCCTCGATGGGCAGCATGGGCGCCACCTTTGTAGTCAGGCACGGGACCTGGGTCGGCTTCATCACCGATGACGACTCGTCCTTAGGGCATCTCTTCAGTAATTTGCCCCCTCCTCTTGCCCTTGGGGTGCTACTGCAAGGAACGAGCCATTTGGACACCGAGCAGACGACTCCCTAGAGGTAGGGGTTGTCTTTTCTATGTCTGCCCCCTTCAAGAGGATGGTGAATCTCTTCTTCCCTTGGCTCTCTATGATCCGTAGGCTCCAGCAGAGGCCATTAAAGGAGCTTGGGAAAAAAGGACTCAACGACTCGAGAAGCAGAGAGCTCGAGAGAATGAAGGATAACACTCAGAAAGCTCGAGAGTTTGAAAATTTCTCAAGGTGTGAAAGATTTTTTTCGATCCCCTCTGATTTACTATAGATCTGGTTTTCATTCTCCTGCCCTTTTTCCCACCAAAAGCTTGTAGGCGAGAAAACGAAAAGGCAGAAGTTGGACAGGTCGGACCAGATTAAGTGAACCAGACCTGGTAGGAGTTGAATAGACTTGACCAGGTTCAATGAACCAGGGCCTGAGCCTTCAAATCCCAAAAGCGGCCACATCAGCACGTCAGCATCAGGCCATTTCAGTGCCAACTTTTGCCAAAAGCTCAAAAAAGGCCAAGTCCCAGCACCACGATCGGTCGGCCACCCAGACCCGATCAATCGATCGGTCTGTCGTCAGTGCCCGATCGATCGCCCGTACCCAATTGACCACTTGGTTGGACTCGATTTTGCCTCGGTTGAGTGCCAGGATCCCTATAGAGCTCGACCCCCTCAAACGTGATCGGTTGGCAATGCCCGACCGCTAGCGACTTACCGATTGATCAGTCAGTCGCCCCGACTGACCGCTCGGTCATCCATGATTCTGCCTAAGTCGGGCGCCAGGACCCCTTTGACGCCCGACCCCCTCAATCACGACTGGTTGGCGACGCCTGACCACCCAAAGCCAATCAATCGATCGATCGGTTGCCCACACCTTACCGACCGCTCAGCCAGCCATGATTCCGCCTGGGTCGGGCGCTAGGACCCCTCTGGCGCCAAACCCCCTCAATCGTAATCGGTTAATGACGCCTGACTGCGAACATCCGGCAGACCGATCGGTCGGGCGCCAGGACCCCTTTGGCGCCTGACCCCCTCTAGTGCGACCGATCGACATCAATCGATCGATGGCGATCGATAGGTCCCCCTCTAGTTGGCCCTTCATCCTGTCGGTCTACCCCTCCGGGGGCGTGACTCGAGCACCCTTCTGGTTGGCCCTTGGTAGGGGGTCAGCAGACACTCTGGTCGGCCCTTGGTAGGGGGTTGGCAGACGTGACGGTTAGCCCTGGACAACAGGTCAGTAGGCAGACCTCCACTCAACCCTAAAATGTCCTGATCGACAATGGATCCACGAGCGCAACGATCGGCCCCGAACAACGGGTCGGTAGGCAGTCTTCTAGTCAACCCTTTGTAAGAGGTCGGCAGACACAACGGTCGGTCCTGGACAGCGGGTCGTTAAACAAACCCTGGTCGGACCTTGACAAGGGGTCGGCATATTCTTTCCAATGCTCGTCGAAGCCGCTTCGACATTGACATACTAGTTTTGCACCATGGGATCCCAGCCAGCTATGGTAACACCTACCTAGCTGGGATGTGATAACTGTGGGTAAAAATCTGGCTAACGCCTGATGGTGGGACCCACCAACCTTTCTTGGGGCCCACGGAGATGACAGTGGGACTCACCAGTCCTGCCTGGGGCCCACAAAGACGGTTTGGGGCCTGATAAATCACCCCAGATATTCCCAAAGCTCTATAAATAGTAGACTAAACCGATAATCTAGATAAGATCTTCATTTAAGATCCCAAATTCCGTCCCAGAGATCATTCTTCAATTATTAAGAGTTGCAGAGCTCTGGCTGAGGGTGGATCTCCCTTTTTATCCCCTTCTCTTCTTTTCTCTGATGGCTTGTACAAGTGGCGCTCACCCTAAAATGTCCCGATCGACATCGGATCCACAAGCGCAGTGGTCGGCCCCGAAGAATGAGACAATCTTCTGGTCGGCCCTTGGCAGGGGGTCGGCAGACGCGATGGTTGACCCTAGACAGCAGGGTCGACAGACAGACCCTGGTCAACCCTTGACAGGGGGTCGGCAGATTCTTTCCAATGCTCGTCGAAAGACGCTTCAACATCGACATACCAGTTTTACACCATGGGGTCTTAGCCAGCTAGGTTAACACCTACCTACATGGGAGGGATAATTGTGGGTGCAAAATATGGCTAACACCCAATAGTGGGACCAGCCAGCCTTGCTTGGGGCCTACGGAGATGACAGCGGAATCCGCCAGCCCTGCCTAGGGCCCACGGAGACGACAGCGGGACTCGCTAGCCCGATCTAGGGTCCAAAGACGGTCTGAGCCTAGTAAATCCCCCCAGATATTCCCAAAGCTCTATAAATAACCGACTAAACTAATAATCTAAATTAGATCATCATTCAAGATCCCAAATTCCATCCCACAGATCCTTCTTCAATTATTAAGAGTTGCAGAGCTCTGGCTGAGGGTGGATCTCCCTTTTTACCCCCCTTTCTTCTTTTCTCTGATGGCTTGTACAAGTGACGCTCGGTCTGTCGAGGTCACTCCATATTTCAGAGATAGTGGATTCAAAGGTTGCGTCTTACTATACGGAGACATAGGCTTCGGCCAAACCTCCTCACCACATCCTGTGTCAACTCTCTCTTTCTCAATCTCTCTCTTTACTCAAAAGTGTCTACGTGACAGCTCAACACACAAAAGCTCAGTGCTCTACAGTATACCATACCTCGAACCTATACCCTTCAATCGACTGTTGGAGGAAGATCGTATGGTGCCTGTAATTTTGCCCCCACAGAGGTTGGACTTGGACATGCTTAGATGGGAGACCAGAATGGAGCTAGGGTTACGATACTCGCGCCAAAAACAACTAAAATTAGCCGATGCAGGCGATAAGCCATCCATTGATCATGGGTAAAATGGCTATGTGGACCTCGGATAGAAGCTCGTCATGTTTAAGTCACTTTATGTTGGCAGATAGTAAAGGAGTGGTGAATAAGTAGGGATCGATTTGCAAAAAAACCCTTTTTTTGTAGTGATATATGGAGAACATCCTTTTACGTTTTAACCACAAAAACCCTGATATTATTTTAAGATTATTTGTTTAATATATTTTCCCCCCCTCCGTTTTCTCTGTTCAGCTTTGGACGGCGAAGGCGTATGGGTGTCGGGCGACAAGTCTTGGGTGCGGTGCTCCTCCAAACTCATCCATGCCTTCCGATTGGTCACGGCGGCGATGAGAGCGACAGGGTATGCTGTCCCGCGGTTAACCGAATACGGCATTACCAGATGCCGTCACCCATTGAGTGGATCGGCCGTTTGTTTGTGGCACACGCATAAGCAAGGCCAATCACTAGGTGTCAAACTAGGAGCCGCATTGCGGGGTTCATCTTTATTGGCTTAATTTCTATGTTCACACTAATTTTCTTTTAATAAAATAGATCTGCTTCGTTGGGTCGTGATCGTGCTTGCATTCTTGAAGATCGGTCAAGTGAATCACAGCCCATGGCTCTAGATGCTCGCTTGAGAGGTGTGCGATGGAACAGAGTTGCATGGGTAGTTATTTTGTAAGAACAAACAAGAACAGAGGACACACGATATTTTTTTAAGGTGGTTCACCCAGTCTATGATTACGTCCGCAGTCGTCGGAGCTCAGAAGATTTTCACTATGAGAAAGAAAACAAGGTTGTACACCCGACACCTCTCTTCTTATACAAAGCACTTACCTCCCCACTTTTCTCCAACAACAATGAAAGGCTCACGATCACGAAACCTCCAATCTGATCATCTCTCCGTGAAGAATCCATGCCTAAAATTCTCTATCTCTGACAAACCCTAGCCGTCACACCTCTTTGAATAGCACAACACTGTTTTCATAGTTTGGTCTCTCAATACCCTTTATATATCATTAAGCTTACTTCAAACAACAAACCCAAAACTGTAAGGTCTGAGTTACTGAAGTGGACAAATCAATCGATCGACTATAAGGTCTAATTGTTCAGTTTGATCCCGACCTAGGAAACCACCGTCGCGAGAAAATCCAATCGATCTGTCATAGAACCGATCGGTCTCCCATAACGTAATTTTTTTCCTGTACATCAACATCGATTGGTCGGATAAGACCCCTTGACAGGTCGAACAATAAGTTTTCCTGCTTCTTCGAAATCAAGCCAGAACTTAAAGTTCCGTCTGTGTGCTTTCCCCATGATCGTGGGCACGATGGGTTCATCGTGCGCACACCATGTATGGGTCTTCATGGGTAGGGAAACCCAACAATCTCCCCCTCCAGACCCTTGAAGGGGAGACCGTTTTTTTTTTTGGTAGACAACAGCTGGGCCATTACATTATGGCCTGGAAGTTCTCTTGGACGAAGATGGGAACTTTGCTAGGAAATTCTGAAACCCAAGAACCACCTTCACCGATCATTGGTCATGGAAACCAAGCGTTTCCTGGTTCAAAAAAGCCGAATCTCGTCTAAATCTTCATTTGCCATGACTTTTTGGAGTAAGTTCTTTGGCTTGGACAAAATGTTATGTTTGTTGGATTCTTGCTCGTGTGCACATTCACAAGATGCAATAACTCATTCTCTAACTCATCACAGATCCAGTAGAAGCACATGTCAATATGCTTGGTGCATCCGTGATAAGTCGGATTTTTGCTCAGCTCAATCACACTTAGATTTCTGATTTTCTTCTTCCTTCAAGGAGAGTCTCTCCATCTAGCCTCTTTGAGAAAATCTTTTCATCCATTTCTCTTCTCTTATATTCTCCCACCGTTGATAGAAGGCCGTCGAGGTGGCGCTTAAGTAGTTACGGTTGCTCAAGCACTCATGCTCATCATTGGTGATGTGGGATCTCCGCTAGCTACCAAGACCGGTGCAGACGCGGAACCTAAAGGCAAGCGTAAAGGAGGTTATCGGGCAAACTATTGGACATGCGGTGCGGTTGACGACCTCCGTGAGGAGCAGGCTTGAGGGCATAGGGTCGTTGAAGGTAAGTTCTGGGCTCTTTTGTAATTTTGTTTGTCTTCTTTGCAAGTAGTTTTAATGAAGGGGAGTCATTGGCTCTCACCCGGCCTGCTGGGGATGGTTTTTTCCTCGATTGGGGTTTTTCATCTAAAATTGTTTGATGTGCTTTACTATCTCCGCAATCCTTTAAGGCCTTGTATGCTTGCACCAGTTAAGACAATCGACGAGGACGAGAGTTGATTAATTTTCATGTTATTCATGTTCTTGTAATCCATGACTTGTGATTGTTATTCTAACATCTTGGTTAGTAGTTATTCCGTGTTTAACATCATTCGGGAGGGTTGTAGACCCATCCCTAAGAAACTCTTCACCATCTTACCCATGATTGCGCCTCCATCGTCGTACACTAATGACTTTTTATTTCTCTTAATGGCTTAGAGTGATGCAAAGGGAGAGATTTTTAGAGAGAGGGAGAGGGAAACAGAAAAGAGAGGACATGGGTCATTAAGTTAAGAGAGAGAAAAGAGAATCGAAAAATAGAGGACCTAGGTCAATAAATTAAAAGAGAGAAGAGAAGGGGCAACATCATGTTCAAATCTGAATACAACCAACCACTTTTCAAGCTCAGGTCTAGATAGCTGGAGCTCAGTGCAACAAAATAGTTTCCTTCTCCATTAAATCGAGAAAAAAAAAAATCTCCGAATTTGTCGCATCTCTACAGACATACACCCGAGAATCTCCAGCTCTGGGTATGGAGGAAGCATCCAAGAAGAAACTGGGAAGTTTCTTTGCATAGAAATCAGGTAACAACTCATACAAGAACAGGAAATGGCCTCTTCTTGGGCTAGAGTAGTTTCCGTTTGCTTATCATTGTCGTGTCGTCTTTGAAAACTCTTCGGGAATTGCGACCCATGCCCCTTGATCTTCTACTGCCAGAGCTCCATACCCTGGTGTAAGACAACCACTGCCGCAAAAGATGAGACAGTCTGAACTCTTTATGTTCGACGACGGGGTCTTTATACTTTTCATAGTTATGAAGCTTTTCATCAGCATATTGGATGGGGACTACTTCTGTGCCATCCTCGTCAAAGTTTTCAAGGACTTCTGGGTCTGTCATTGACCTTCAAAATCAACAATGATTGCGTGTTTCAGTAACATAACAAAAAGAAGAGAAGCGCATCTTAGGTTCATACCTCCTGTGCTTTCTCAACACTGCTCCATGATTTCTGGGTTCTCTCTTGGTAGGACTATGGTTCACGGTAAGTTGTCGCACAAAACGAAGCTGGACAAAGAAGGGAACAACATCAGTTTTGGTGCTTATAATTAGACCATGAACTAGCCAAGCAGAGAAGCATTATAGCAACTACAAGAAAAACCATGTACTGAAAAATCTGGACATAATATGTTGGTTTGGCTGATGCCGTTAGCGTCTCGGAATCTAATGGTGCACCGGAAGTCATGCTCGATTGGTGGGCCTTATAGGGGGTGAATTCAATTTGATTTATTTTTACATTTTGCTGCAGATAATGTTTTTTTTTAACAAGACAACGCCACCAGCGTGAATGGATAGCACTAGTCCCTCCTCTAGGTGTACACCTGAACGGGAAAAACCACTAGGAGGCCTTCGATTACAGATTCAGGTAGTTTGTTCATGAGACAATTTTGGAAAACAATTTTGATAGTATATCCTCCACTGTGAATGCCATGGTGCACCAACAGCACCCACTGTCCCAAAAAGGCGACTCAGCAATGATGGCTTCAGGCAGTGCAGACAATGCTTACAAAGCATCCTTGGGCCCGTATTTGGAAGAAAAAAAAATGTTGTATGTGGGGGATTCGATCCCATGACCTCATGGGTAGGTTTTATTCTATGTGGAACATATGCAATGCAACAATTAAACTATTCACTTGAAACGCATTTTCAAGAAGAACACAAGAAAACCAACAATATTGAACAACAGAAACAAAGATTTTCAGATTTTTGGATAATCAACATTCACCGATTTCAGCTATCCAAACCTTCTGGTATCCAAAAAAAAAAACCAAACTAAAAAATAGAAGAAATTAGTTATGCACCTCTGAGCTCTTCACCTACTAACATAGAAACACTGAGAGTTTTCAAATGATGTCGGGGATCTTTTATGACGGATAGCTACTTTTTAATCAGGATTTTATAATTACATAATCAAAGAAGTTACACGCCAAAATTTAAAAAGAATTCAATGACCATTGTATCAATAAACATTACATATTCAGCGAAATAGCAACAAGTAATCACATCAAATCTAGAATAGCACATGTTCATTCGGCAACTAAACATCGCCATTTCTATGCGCAACAAGAACATGCAACAATTTAAATGCAGTTTACAGATTTCCATAATAGACGTCACTATTACGACAAAACATGATTAGAGCATTTTCAGGATCATATTCTTTGTTTGCATGGCACTATTAGTGGAAGTTCATAGCATGCAAGTGATATATTGCATATACACTTCTAAAGATGATACCCGGTGAAATGTATGCCTAGCCAACAAGTTCACCACCTTGCAGTCACAGTTTCCATCCCGGTGAAATGATGTGATACATTATAAGTTATAAGGACTTGACTAGATTCCTCCTTAAAGACTGTGACAAACCCTAGATAAAAGAGAGAGAAGACGGCAGGGTTTGGGGAGAATAGAATGCCTCTCCATTGGGCCAATAGGCCAGGTATAAATAGACAATACAAGGCAACCACTATGGGCAATATGCAAGCATACACACTAAATACAATATCTCTTAACACCCTCCCCTCAAACGCAAGGTGGATCATACACCAAGAGTTTGCCAATCAGATACCGAAAACGTGATGTAGAATGCGACTTTGTGAAGAAGTCCGCTATCTGCCCTGTTGAAGAAACGAAGGGGAGTGAAATCGTATCTGTCTCATACTCCTGTCGGACGAAGTGATAGTCAATCTCAATATACTTTGTTCTCTCATGAAATACCGGATTGCTAGCTATCTAAATAGCACTCCGGTTATCACAGTTTAGTGGCTGTAGAACAGTGGTGGTGCAGCAACGAGTACACCCTAAAGACTGGGTGGAAGAGGTGATGCCCTGGAGGCGAGTGTACGCTGACGAGTTTCTTCAGCAACCAGCTCAGCAACAACCTCATCAAGACGTGGAAGGCTATCCCTGTGAAGTAGCTGGCCTGCCAAAGCACTGAACTTAGGTCTTAGGGCAGTGAAGAGCTGGTATAGCTGAAGACGCTCTCTATAGATCTGGTACTCTTGAGCGCGTGACGGATCAGAGGGTTTTTTTCAACAGTCTCCGCCACCATTTACACAATAGTGCCTCATTGAAGCGCTTAATTTTCAAAGCCCTCAGGTGGCCAAGCTCTTTTGTCTGACAGACTATGGAGCATCTCACCAGTGGGATCCCTCTATTGGATCTTGTGCTCCTTTCAATAAGAAGTTCCTTCTCTTCATGTCAATGAAATTAGCCGCCCATGCTAGTAGTTTGAACAACAACATAAAGTAGATAGGTTGGGGCTATTAGCACTGAGTTCACCAAAGTGAGTCTCACATTCGTTGAAAGTAGCTTCCTTTCCAGGTTGAAAGTCTATTATCAAATCTCTCAAGAAGAGGATTCCAGTCTTCGTTGTGCAAGGCACCATCCCTACGAGGGAGTCCTAAATAAATTATTGGGAAGCTAGTAAGTGGATAGCCAAACATCTCCGCCAATAGATCACCAATGCCTGCCCGAGTCTCCATCGGGATCATCAAACTCTTATCTTTTCTCGGTATCTAAAAGAGAAAGGTCGTCGATGTGTCCGCAATAACCATCCATTGTAGGTTTATTTTCTCCCTTCTCCTTCTTCTTCATTCTAGTCTTCTCTTTTTCTTCTTAAGCTTGTACACTATTGTCTAACTATTATAATGTGGCTCCCTTGCCCCACTATAATCACCTCAATGAATGATGATAGTGATTGCCTTTGCCCATTAGGAACACCTAAAAAGCTGCATGAGAATGACAACGTTGACGTTAAATCAATTTTACATAAGCAATTTTATAAAAACTTTAGGTGCCTCAATCTTTGGGAGCCCGCTTAGGCACCCGCCTTCTGCTTTGCTGCCTTGGAATCCGTCACAACCTTAGGTTCATTTGGTGCTTTTAAAACATCGAGTATCACATCATTTCACCATGCATCATCCTCGCCATGGTACATGCAAAATATTACATGCATGCCATGAATTTCCAATAATTATGTAAGATGTGACAAGATTCCTCATCCAAAGGCATGAAACGACTTCCTATATACCGTGATAAATAACAGATTTGAGGCCGAATTAGATGCAGGAGTAAGGAACTAATGAGAGGGGGAGATTAATAGAGGCAGGATCTGTTCAAGATTATATCATGCGGCTTGGAGTAGAGACGCCCAAATCTATATGGCATTCAGATTTGGATCGAGTTCTAGGTTAAATTAGTACACTACACATAGCATATGTTTTTTCTATCCTACACTGGGTTGAGTGTTATTGTAGAGCAGGTAAAAAGTAGAGACGTACAAAAAGTATCAAGGAGTTTCACAAGAGTTGAATCAGTTTGAGTCAGTTGTCAAAGGAACATGTTAAAAGTAAAAAATTAATTTTTGTGGCTGGGTTAAGTTTTTCTTTCTATATGTTTTAAAGTAAGTTTTATCATGTAATTGCCAAAAGGGGAGGTTGTAAGTCTTATAGTATGTCAGAAACTTCCATAGACAAGCGTGTGTCACTTTAAATTTTGTCTCTAGCATCAGTTCAAATCTGGTGTGTGAAGCTCCAGGCCCAGGGCGTGTCAGATGCACAAGCTTTCAGCAAACCAACCTATCTCACTCACCAGGGTGAGTAAGTGAGCTAGAGACCTATGATTAGGCTTTAGATTAAAGTATTTGCAATTGAAAATTTTTGTGAAGAAAGTTAAAAGATTTTTTAAAAACAATATATAGGTTGGGCGACTGGGCTATTGCACATACATAGCCTTTCTCGAATCTCACATTTCTATTCAATCAAGATTTCCATTTAATCAATTTAGAATGTATCAGACAGAAGTCTTGAAAGTTCAGCTTTCTGATCAAGCGAGATTTCAAGTTCATCGATTGGAATTTTGCATATGGTATACTTTTCAAAATTGCAAATTTTTGATCGATCAGACTTCTGTGGATAGTATACTGTTGCTCCATTACTTTTTATTTCCTTCCTTATCTGCTAAAGCATGGGGTAGGGTTTCAGAAGCCTATAAAAAGACTTCCCTAGGCAAGAAATGGATAAGTCCCTCTGATCCATAAGTGGCCTACTTTTAGAGAGGTTTCTTCTCGATTTTCTTTTTTAGCTAGATTTCTAGCCACTTATCCCACAAACCTTATTCATCGTTTGAGGTAGAGATATTCGGTGCGATCCGAATCCCGGAGAAATCTGGAACTACTGCTACAGGAATGGAGCATGGAACGATCGAGCGAGTGAGTGATTCAGTGCATGAGAGAGCTTTGACCAAAGGAGTTTGGACCTATGTGGTTATTTAGATTAAGAAGTGGTAAATCTATAGTCCCAAGATTCTCAATGGCTTGTTTAGTTATTTCGGCCAAGCAATGGTAAGCATGCCAAAGCCATGATTGTGGTTCTTCCAAATAAACTCCTCTAGTTGAGTTCTCGTTTGCTAAACTCTAAAAAAAACTTTCTATTTCATTTTAACCTCATCATACTTCACCAGACTAGTGTTACTATCACACTTGATGCATCTAACTTGATCTATATATCTACTTTCCTTTACTAGAATTGTATTACTCTCAAACTTGATGCATCTAACTTCATACTAGTTACTTTGGATATTTCTCCCACCTTCTTTGGAGCCTAGTTTATCATACAAGTCATTAAAAGCTAGAAACTAGCCTTGCTAACTAGCTTTCTAACATCCTTCCTAACATTTTAAAAGTTTTTCAGGTGATCAATGTCATTTGTACGTTGACATTCCATAAGCATGATGTCATTTGTACGTTGACATTCCATAAGCATGATGACCACATCATTCCACCAACATATATTTTTATTCACACATCATTTACCTCTATATTCTTTAAGAACTTCTCCAATAATTCTCTCGATATAATTTGCCATCTCATCCTACACTTCACATCATGTTCAGTGAAACTTATTATGATCCTATCACCCTCCTTTACAGACTTCCCTTTAAACGATGGCACAAGGCCACCTTATTCGTGGCCCACTTGTAGTTTCTTTCCTTTTGTTCTCACTCCTAGTATACACATCCATAATTGTTAGCCTATAATATGTGGTCAAACTTTCTCTTGGTATCACAATAGATGTGATAGTGATGCTTCGGGAAAAACCTAGACATCGGTTATTTCTTTGAATAAGGACACATGATTATGGATTCTCTTTGTAATCTTTGACATGAAGTGCACATCTCGGGGGGGAGGCTTGACAATAGGATTGAGAAGGGTTATGCAAGAGTTTCTCAGCCTAACCTCAACCCCCTCTCATGGATTGCGCAACTGTTCTATGCCTAAGCATACAGAAGTAAGTGGGTACAGAGAGAGCTACAAAATGAATCAATGGATTAAAAAATTATTTTCTTAAGCAAAGATCATGTAACCATAAAATATTAATGAGTCATAAATACGATAGGAGAAAAAGTTGAGATTTTCATGACAAAAACATGAGATAGCTCTACGTTCTTGAAAAGTGAGTAGAAAAGAAAGTTACTTGGAGTTAAGTGATGATAATATCAGAGCAAAGGTGACTTGCTTTGGCACATCAATATAAGTTGTGTATTTGAAATTGCAAACATAAACCCAAACAAGGTTCAAAAGTACAACTCCTCGCATCGAGACTTTTTTTTTTTTTGCAGTGTAGTACTTAACAGTTACATGCCTATATTCACCAACTTCATAAATCTAAATGAGGTGAGTTTAATAGCAAGCACAATAATAATAAGTTGAACCACAATAGTAAAGTAGTATTTCTCAAACAAATAGCTTCTTCACTCCCAGTACAGCAGTGCAGACAGACAGAGCTAGAAAATACTCCAATCAAGTTAACTTACAGACAAAACATCTTATTCATCAAGAACCAAGAACATCACTAGATAACTAACATCAAGATTAGCCTTCAAGTAATTGGATATTACTGAATAATACGAGAGCTGTGGAACAAGGTTATGCAACAATTTTTTTGAGGATTGAAAGCAACCAGCATTATATCAACACAAAAGAAACATGGTTTGATATCTAAATTTGTTCCATATCATAGGGCACCTCCAGTCCTTACTCAAACTTGAAACCGAGTAAAAAAAGCCCCAAAATCAGCTCCATCCCTTTACTCAAACTCACACCACATTGAGTTTTACTCAGATTTTTCACCAAATCGAAGAGACTAAAATCTCATACCAAATTCCCAACAGTCATCTCCGATGCCTTCTTATTTATAACATTGCCATCCAAAGGTTTGAGTTTTACTCAAATCTGAGTAATAGATCCAAAATCAGCTCCAGCCCTTACTCAAGCTCATACCAAATTGACTTTTTACTCAAATTTGAGCAAGGGCTGGAGTGCTCTCTATCAGATTGAGTTTTTACTCAAATTTTTACTCAGATTTGAGTAAAAATTAGAGTAAGGGCTGGAGATGCTCTTAGCCTCTTAGGTCTCAAAACATGGTTTCATGTCCAAATCACCACATGAGAAGGCTAAGGTCAAGATCTTACTACCTTTGCAAATAACATCAAGAAACCTCTCCAATGCTAGCGCTATATCTCGCACTATCATATTCGATCGGGTATTGTATCAGGTAATAAACAGCAACAACTACAAGACTAGATGCAAACCTGAACACCATCGTGGATTCCAAGGCTTTGAAGAGATGCCCGATCATCGGTTAGTTTGTGACCTCCATAGCATAAGCAGAAGTAACTCCATACATGAGACCTAAATGCACCCAATAGGAATGTGTTCCTCAATCATAAACCGTAACACCTTAACAGCCCAAGCCAAAAAAATGCAGATCCAACTACCAAACAACAAAGGCTAAATCAACGGTAGAAGCTATTCTCTAGCAAGGATCACTATCAGACCACAGACAATATGACTTTCGCTTAAATATCATAAAATGGAATAATGTGATACATCTGTAGATACCCTCATGCCCCAAAACCCGGGTCGTAAGGGGAGGTCCACTAGAGGGGTTATGAGGACAATCATTGCCCGTCCCCAGGTGGGACTAAATCCCAACAAATCTCCCCCTCCCACTAAGTCCTGCGGGCGAAGCCAACTCCCCCTCCTCACGTGGGTTCAAGGGACTAATTGGCGCTCGGGAGGCACGAGCTGGAAGGAGACCTGGGTGCAGAAGCAAATACACCCCCTCCTCTACCAAATCGGCATGGACTCCGATACCATTTGTAGATATCCTTCCGCCCCAAAACCCGGGTCGTAAGCGGAGGTCAACTAGTGGGTATACGATGACGATCCTTTTCCCGCCCCCAGCTGATGTGGGACTAAATCCCATCAACATCCAGGCCCACAATAAAAGGGAACGGCTCTTACACCATATTTTACTCCTCCCTCACAAACTCTCGACCATCAACATGCATTGCCTTTCAAGGAAGAGGCTTACAGATCAAAATGTTGAACGATCAGTCTTACCAAGAAATCTGAACCCCACCCTCCTTTGGAAACCGACTGAAGACCCCCTCGACCGCCAGCTTCAGCTCCCTCACGGAAACCGTCCTCCCAATTTTGACATCTGCCATGCTCAAGGTACCAAATCAAATAGCTGAGCAAACAAAAACCGCAAGAGAGAGAGAGAGAGAGAGAGAGAGAGAGAGAGAGAGAGAGAGAGAGAGAGAGAGAGAGAGAGAGAGAGAGAGAGAGAGAGAGAGAGAGAGAGAGAGAGAGAGAGACCGAAGGAGGATCCGTCCAATTTGAGGACAGAGAGCTTGAGGAGGGGCTCGGGGAGGCGGGAATAGGAGAAGCTCTGGCGGCCACGGGGGGCGATGTCGGCGTCGTCCTTTTCGTCATCAGCAAACAGAGGCGAGAACACGTCCCACCGATCATCCCTTGGCATCGGAGATCATTTAAACCCTACCCTTCTCCTCCTCCTCCTCCTCCTCCCTCCTCCTCTCAGGCCCCCCCCCCCCCCCCTCTTACCCTCTCTCTCAGGCCCGGCACGCCTTTTTATGGCGTCTCTTGCAAGGAGAAGGGAGGTGCTTGGGAGACGATGATACGCAATGCTCCGCCTTTCTCCTCTCTCTCTCTCTCTCTCTCTCTCTCTCTCTCTCTTAGGGTTCTTTGGGTACGAAACAAGGAGAAAGACTTTGCAGAGACGAATCGACAGGAAAGGAGGAGAGCTGGAATCTGATTTTTGACCGTTGGTTTCGGCCCGGAAACCGGGCGGTTGAAGGTGGGGACCACTCCAACGTATCTTGGACGGAAATGACTATTCAGCCATCCTGTTATCCACGGTGTTTGGGCCATCCTACCGTGGGCCCCGCACGGATCACAGCCGCACGATGATTGTGCAGTTGGCCGGAGTGCGTTTCACTGGTCGGGTTTGGCTGTCATCGTCCGGCTGTGATGCGCGCCCGGCTTACGCAGGGCTCCAGTGACCGGGCTGACCGTACTGGAGGAGATTTCCAGCAAAAAAACGCACCGGAGGAGATTTGAACTCTCAATTTTACTTTATAAAGAATTTACATAATATTTAATCGAATAAACCGATAGGGATCCACACCAAAACCCTCCATCCACACAAGAGGGATTCTAAAAAAAATAAATATATAAGGCTATCATCTATCACCCTTGTGCTTCCTTGTCGAAGGTTGCGAAATTTCGATGGGAAGTCTTCATGGACAACATGGTTTGATGAGCATTGTTGTCGGAGAGTTATCGGATGACCAGCTTTATCCGAAAACCCTTGTGTAGGTTTATCGATGAGCTTTGTATGAGTCTCTTCATAGATCGTGTGAACTCAAAAAAAAATATAATCCCAAACCCTCTAACGAAACCATCATTGGAGGTCTTTGTTACTCCGATGTAGATCTATAACTTAAACACAATATATTTATGTAGGTCTGCCTCCCAAATGTACAACAAATGTGATTAGCTTTTGGCAATAATTGTGCTTTAAGTAAGATTTAATTGTATTGAGTTGCGCTTTTTTTTTCAAAAGTATTGAGTTGCATTGAGTTTACATTCATTTGTGTTTGACTCTGCTTGAAGCTACGTTTAAATTCATCAAGTCACTTTTGGATTGCACCGGGTTAAGTTTGAGTTGCGTCAATTTTTGTTTGAGTTATGTTTCGTTGCACAATCATTACTGGTCTATATAATATGACACAATGAATGAATAGTTTGGGAGATAAAAGAGTGGCTCATATTAATTTGAAGGGGGTAAAGTGGAGGCTAAAATTTTAATGAGGGGTTAAGGTGAGTGCAATTCACATGGGGAGGGGGATGAAGAACAACTGAGATTTAATGAAGTTGAGATAGAGGGTGGGATTAAGGGGAGGAAGAAATAGATGAGGAAAGGACTAGAATGTAAAAAAAACAAAATACATTAGAGGGTTTTGTTGTAAAAAACAGTGACACACTTGCCATTAACGTATTTGTTTATGTGTTTTTCTTGCTTGGATTAATTTCATGCTACCTAATCGAGGCATGCCACGTGGACATCCCTTCTCACCCCCATGATGTTTACCACTCAACCATAATGGCATGGAATTCAATCACAACGTCCCTTTGCGTATAGGGTGGGCTGAGCGCAAATCATCGGTTAGCTACAAAGGAGGAGACAAATCAAACATATTTGATGGCTGAGATTTGATGGGCTAATTATAATTATTCATTACTTTTTCACCTTTTTCCTCAAGGGCAAAGTAAATATACCCCCCCCCCCCTTCTCTCAATTCACTTTATCCATTCTCTCACACTCTCTCACATATGTATAAAAGGGAGGGAGTTAATGAGAATGAGGGGTGTATTTAAAAGTGGTACTTTGACCTTAAGTAAAAGGTTGTGAGGAATTACGATTAGTTATGTTATATAAACTCTCTTTTGCTTTCATTTCAATCCTTCTCCCACAAGTACATTCCCTCTCTATCTCTCAACGACGACAATGGTGTCGACGGTGGCCGGTGGTGGTAGTGTCAGCATCGTCGGGGTGGGGCCATCGGAGCCAAGTGTTGCTGCCAAAGGTGTGTGGGGACGTTGAATGTGACTGATTGTGTTTTGCCACCAAAGGCGACTGTTGCGATAGCATCAACGGTCTAGATAATAGTGGTGTCATAGGTCTGTCGAGGCTAGATTGTCGGAGACGGTTGTTGCCACCAAAGATGTGTATTGATACCAAAGATGATTGATTGTGTTTTGTCGCCGAAGGTGACCACTACAGTGACGACATGCATGCACATTATTAGTATACAATATATAACTATATAAGTAGTGATAATGATCCCATAAGATATTCCGCACCATAAGGTGGCAGCACAGATGCATCGAGCACCATTAGTCCAGACTGAATGACTTTCACCTAATTGCCTGACATCGAATGAACGACTTTGATGCATAAGGCTCGCCGCCTTAGGTACTGAGATAGTTTATGGGATCCTTAGGAGTATACACATATTCTTAGATAATATAGTGGTTTGAAACTTTGCTCCGATTTTCAAAAGAAAACAAAATATGTTTCCTCTCTCTCTCTCTCTCTCTCTCTCTCACACACACACACACACACACACACACACACACACACACACACACACACAAGGTGGCCAGGAGTGGAGATTATTGGAAAGATGGTGGTGGCGAGGAAGGCCATGGGAGAATGCCTGAAGAAAGTGGCAAGCTTGACTTTGAGAAGGCCTTCGACAAGCTTAGGTGGGATTTTCTCCTAAAGCTTTTCACAGTCTTCTAGATGGATTTCATGGATCGAAGAGATTCTCATTTCTTCCAATATTTCTTACTAATGGAGTTCAAAGTGTATAGCGGACCAAAGCAAGTATGCTCACTCTTTCCATACCTCTTCATCCTAGCAATGGATATCTTTGACTCGTTCACCAGAAGAACCTGCTCTGAAGGGTTGTTGAGAGGGATTTTTGATACATGTTGGTTTTCTACTAATCTTCATTTTGAGGATGATTCCCTCCTCTTTTACAAATCATGTCCCCTTCAATTGGTCTCCTTGAAGATCCTCCGGATCTCAAGATCAATTTCATGAAGAGTTCACTTTACTTGCTTGTTGGAGAGTCAGAGTTAGGAGGGATGTCTGCTCATATCCTCAATTGAAGAGAAGCCACTACCTATGAAATATTGGGCATTCCAGCTAATAACAGGGATTTGAAGAGAGATGATTGGAATCTAATGATTCAGAAGACAGAGTCAAGTCTAAAAGTATGGAAAAGAAAATTTCTATCTTTGAGTGGTTGATTGACTTAGGTGAATTCAATCATATCTTTAATCCCTTCCTACTTTTCTAGTCTATCTCTACTTCCCATCTAGGATGATTGACAGCATTGACACGATCCAGAGGAATTTCCTATGGAGGGGAGTCGAAGGTTTAAGAGGTTCCTACTATACAACCTTTTGAGATGGGATCAAGCTTGCCTACCTAAAAAATTCGGAGAATTAGACATTCTTGACCTTTTGTCGCTTCAATAACTTGATGCTCGAGAAATGGTGGTGCCATATTCAGCAGGAGGAGGGGACCGGGATCTTGGAGGTCCATCATTATATCGTGTTATTTCAAGAGATTCTCCCTCTTCGTTCCAAGTTCGTAGTAGATCATGTGGTAAAGCATCTCATTTTTGTAGAGTTATTTTGAGAATCAGATCTTTGTCTCTCTCTCTTTTTTTTTTTTTTTTCGGGGGGGGGGGAGGATGCTTTATACTTTTTATTCCTGGGCCTCTATCATCTAGGCAAAGAAAAAGGTGTTACAGTACGCTCGCAAGCAGTTCTAAGAGGAGCATTCTCCTGACGGATTTGGTTGAATAGTGCTATCACTAAATACCTATTACCAATTGGGCGGACCTCTTACTCATCTTGAAGCTGCGACATTCTTGGCGAGGCGAGACAGAGTCATCTAGAGACGGCACTCCTCGAGCTCCTTTTTAGTATGATCTTTCTATTTGCACTTGACGCCAGAGCAAGAATCGTTCCCTGCAGCGAAGGCTTTTTGGAAATCAAAAGCTCCACCAAAGTTTAAGATCTCTCTTCTAGCTTTTATGGACAAGATTTCAACTAAGGTTAATCTCATTAAGCAATCAACCCAAGCGTTCCTGATCCATTGTGTGTCTTTTGCCAACAAGAGGAAGAAACATCAAGCAATCTCCTATTGTAGTGCGCTTTTGCTAGGTTAGTATGGGATTACTTTGAGCAGAAAACATTGAATTACTTCCTGCCCTGTAAACGTACGTGCCCTATGGTCTTCTTGGAGACAGACTTATCCATCAGAGTATCAGGCAACACTGGGATTTGTTGATTAGAGAGGAATAGTAGGTCTGATACATCGAGCACCATCAGTCTAGGCTAAATGACATTCACATGTGGGTTGATTGACTTCAGACGGATGACTCTGATACACAAGGCCCACCTTAGGGTTGAGGGATCATTTATGGGTTCATAAGTTCATTAGGGCCTGGGTGAAAATTGACGGCTGTGATCAATGCCACATAAGCCGTGTGTAAACTTGTCTCTAAAGTGTAAACCCATATGGTTGAATAACATTTCTCGGTATACAAATCGATTCTTAGATAAAAGGTTTTTTTCAAAACAACATTTTTATAAAAAAATAATTATTTTATTAGCCACCTATCAAAAATAATTTTAAAAGTAGCCCGCCACATTGCCGCCTTGCCAGCTATGTGCTGAATTTTTTTTGTCAAGTAAAACCAGTATGTGAAATACCAGTTTTCAATACCACTTTCACCTTTAAAGTTTGGTTTTAAAAAGGGGGACCGTCACATTCACATGTGACCTGTAGTGTAAATCGGTGAATAAAATATCGATTTCAAAATCGGTATCCCACTTACCGATTTTATTGGATAGAAAAATCACGAAAGAACTGACGTGGTGGCCAAGTGGCAGATAACTGACTACTTTTGAAATTATTTTTTGACAGGTGGCTATTTACATAATATTTTTTTAAAAAATGTTGTTTTCAAGTAAAACCCTTATAAAACTTTGCAAAAAAAAACTTTGTACAATTTTCCAAAAAAAAAAAAAGAATTTTTTTTAAAAAATTATTATTATTATTTTTTAGTTGAATAGTGGTTGACCAAAATTGGAAAAATATTACAATTTCCCAATCTCTCATTTGTGCTCGAGAGATTGTTTTTTATATAAAACTTCAGTGCATTTGAAATCCTTATATTTCTAATCTCTCATTTGTGTTGTTTGTTATATAAAACTTCAGTGCATAGAGAATTGTGTTCGGATAAATTAGCATATGAAACAAATTGGCAACAACTCACGTTGGCGGACGAGAAGGGTGGACGTGTGGAGCACATGACGATGTGGAATCATGCATAATTGTTTGGATGAATGTAGTGAATATCGTTTGTTTATCATTCCCTTCCTAATAAACTCGGTATCTATGATGCAGGGTTTAAATCCGGCATCACGGACACCGGGTTTATCATAGATAGAAACTTTCTGACGTGGGGGGTGTTTTTCTGCACTGTCAGTTTGTGTCAGAGCGCTATTTTTGTAAATAATTTTGGTCAACTGCTATTTAGCTAAATATTTTTTTAAATAATATTTTGAAAAAAATCCCAAAACAAAGTTTGTTTCTTGCGCCTCTCTCTCTCTCTGTCTCTCTCTCTCTCTCTCTCTCTCTCTTTTTCTAAAGTGACAGAGGCGGCGGCTGTCCAGCCGGTGAGTGGAGATTATCGGAAAGATGGTGGTGGCGAGGAAGGCCATGGGAGAATGCCCGAAGAAGGTGGCGAGCCTGATCGACCTCGCGAATCTCCCGTCGACGCTCCGGGAGTTCGTCGGACAATCCCAAATCTCCCGCCTCGGCTGCTTCATCCGTGTCTGGTCTTACATCAAGGCCCATAATCTCCAGGTCCCTCCCTCCCTCCCTCCATTCTTCTTCTTCTTCTTCTGCTCTCTCTCTCTCTCTCTCTCTCTCTCTCTCCCCTTTTTTTTGTCTACATAATCGTGCTTTTACTTATTTGTTGACCTTTTAGAGTTTACCAGCAAATGGGTTGTTAATACTGCAATTTTATAGGGATTTCAAAGTGTTGAAGGGCCTGGCCTACTAATTTCAACCATCACTTACTGCATATTTGCTAAGATCGAAAATTGGGGACTTCTTCATTAATATCAGAATTTACAAATTGAGATTGGAAATCTTCATATTAGGTTGAGATCTTGGTATAACTTCTCGCGTGTTGAAGATTTGCACTGCACATCACATAAGGGGATTATAAATACACAAATCATAGCGCATGGTATTGTATTGCAGATGGGCGGCACTCTCCATTTGCCCATCTTAATATAATTTGTTAAGGGTTGCCGTGTTTGTGTTATATCAAAGTTTGGGTTGCTGCTATGTTCATAACTAGTGCATGCCCATGCCGATTGGCACGAAGCGAACGCCTCCAGCGCGACCAACCAACCCCCCACCCCACCCCCGGGGGGAGAGAGAGAGAGAGAGAGAGAGAGAGAGAGAGAGAGAGAGAGAGAGAGAGAGAGAGAGAGAGAGAGAGAGAGAGAGAGAGATAATGGGGAAGAGAGAGGGAGGGCGCGAGATAGAGATGAGAGAGAAAGACGGAGCGGGAGAGAGAGAAAAAAAAACCGGAGAGAGAGAGAGAGAGAGAGAGAGAGAGAGAGAGAGAGAGAGAGAGAGAGAGAGAGAGAGAGAGCCGGGGAGAGACGGAGAGTGAGAGAGAGAGAGAGAGAGGAGGAAGAGAGGCATTTTTTTGTCTAGTCAGCTTTTGGTTCCGTTTTGTCTGGTCAGCACAAAACTGACGTGCCATGTTACATAGATATTTCCTAGTTGGGATTACGGATGGAAATGTGGGTACCGATATCATGATCAACAGCCTGACCCACACATGTGGCCACACTCGGCACTACGCAAGTACAACAAAGGGGAACAAGGCCTCACCAAAGCCAAAAGAACCTGGCTTCCCTGAAGAACAACTAAGTCACAAGTACGAAGCAAGCAGTATGTCAAGGGAGCTCCCCCCCCCCCCTCCCCCCCCTCCCCTTCTAAAGATAGCTACAAGCTCATCAAGCACGGTCGGAGCCAGGATTTTCTTGCAGGGGGGGTGAAGTGTGAAAGATTAGAATCATATCGATGATCGACTAATAATTTTGAATGACAACAAATATAGTATCTGTATCTAGTAGCCACACAAAATTCTTGACTAGTATAGAAAGATAATGTGAGAAAAAAATGAATATACAAGAACTTAAACATCTACAAAAGAATGACAAAATAATGCCAAGTGCAAATTCTTTGTATTAGCCACATAAATGCTTGGCTGGAAGAGAACAATTTGCGTGAGAAAATAAAATAGATTAGAACATGACAATTGAAATTTACCTACAACTAGTTTCTCATTTTCAATTGAATTTTAACTACACAAATGCCAATACCGACATTTATCACAAATAACTAAGAACACAGACCAAACGACAATTAAAGAGGAAGACATGTGAATAAAATATGAAGATTAGGCTTCTTGCACAGAGTTGGGAAGAATAAAAAATGTCAAATCCTCCATGTCGATGATGTTGCATGAAAAGGGATGAAGAGAGCACACACGTGTCGGTGCAGAAAAAGTGCAATAAAACCATAGATCTATAGAGTGACGAATCATTTATCAAGGAGGGTTGCGGCTATTTGAGGAAGTCGATCAAGCGCTAGTGTTAGTCCGAAAGGGTCATAGATAAGCACGATCCAACAACTGTGACGCAACCAATGAGAACTTGGATGAGGCCGATCGGCAATCACGCGTTGTATTGATTGCAAGATTGCGATCTAGTGTTGTTGAGGAAGAGTTATGACTGGGCCTCCGCGTGATGCAATGGCTGTGATCCGTTGTTGGTGTGAACGTTGGACGTTGGGCCATCAAAGTCAAATGAGGGCATTAGCAGTTATATTATTTTTTAAAAGATCCACTGAGCTATAGTGATGAAACTATGAAAGTGAGCAATTCCTACACATAGGAACCATCCCCGTTGTGCGGCCTCACGTTGAACCATCCGATCGTTGTTTTAGTGGTCGCATTGTTCACACCGAATCGTCCAATTATTGTTTTGGTCACACTTTTCAGTTACTATTCCACGAAAGCAATCGAGATAAAAGTATTCTTTTAAAGATCCAGCGGTTTGGTTTAGAAACCAAATGAGTACATATTTCCCATTCCAGGTTTGGATGACATGTTAGATATGATGACATGTGCCACCATCTTTTCTAATATTGGTTTGAAAAGTGGCTACCACCAAATTCGTTTTCGTCCTGGTGATGAGTGATATACCTCCTTGATACATAGGACTGTTTGTCTGTTTGAGTGATTAGTCATGCCCTTTGGACTATGAAGCGTGCCTAGTACGTTCATGAGGGTTATGACTTGGGAAGATGCCTTGGGCTAGGGTTTAGATATGAAGCTTGCTCTAGGGTTTTTAGAATCCATCGAGGGAAGATGCCTTGGGCTCTGGCCAAATCTTCGTTACTTTGTAATGTTTGTTCAAGGACATCATCATCTTCGTCTTCATCTCGATCGTTGAAGACAACTGCAAGAACATCATCACCACGATCGGTCGCCATAGGCAGTTGCCGACCACAGTACCAGGCCGAAGCCAACCAGTCGGCGCATGACCGACCAAACGCAGCCCGATCATGGCCTCTTGAAGCTCCGATGACCCCCGTACGACCTATCGTGCTCCGGCGATCCCCTCGCTGCCTTTTGGTGCTCCGTCGACCCCTTTCCAGGCCCTTATGCGACCCTTGTCGCATGTCGCTTTAATTGTTTGTGCGGAACTTCCGAGGTCTTCGTCTTGTTCGTTTGGTACCTAGATTGTCTTCCAACGCTCCTATCGATCTCCACATCATCTGGTTTGATCTTTTTGATATTTTCCTAAACCTTTAGGTCTTTTTTATTTGATGATCATAACTAAAAACCATAGATCTAAATTTGTTTGATAATATCACTACTCTGGTTGATTAGATCCATAAAATTATGTGAACCTGTGAATTTTCTTCTACTTGTTATCGAGCCAATATTTCAGTTGAAAGTCTTAGAGTCCATTCAAATCCGTCTTTCTTAGTCAAATTGCCTTGGCCTCTGGAGTTTCTCAACTCCCAAACGGTTGTCATCTCTTCAGTATTCTGAAGAGTCCAGTCCTCACTGCCTGCACTTGTCTAGCTTGTCATAATTGTTTATCCCTTAATCTTCTGAACATTGTTGGTACTAGTCATGAAAAGCTAAATTTCATTATTATTAATCAAAATTGACGTGCTTTATTCCTCATATCATAATAGGATAAACAATTGCACTAGTGTCTCGCATCAATTACCCATACCTATGAATCAAAATAAACACTCAATCTTAGCAAGTCTCAACACATTAAAGTCAACTCATCTTAGATATCAACTGTGTTCATGATACGGCATGCTTTCTTAGCAAGGACAATTTAGTATTAATTTTAAAAGTAGCATCCTTTTGGTTCAAACATGAAAAACTTTCAAAGCAGCTGCATATTACTAAACACTTACTGATTTTTATTTAATAGCCATTCCGAATCACGGTGATATGCAAAAGGTCCAATTACGAATGTTGCACATACTAGCAACTTCCTTCACAAGAAACCAAATTAAGGGTAAAGTGATAGGGATTGGACAACAAAAATTGATCCAAACCAATATGTCGAAGTCATTCGAAACATGGTTTCTTAGGACAGATAACCAAATCAAGTTTTATGAGCACTGATTTGAACTACAGATGTTTCATTGCAATAAGTATGGTAGATATCAATGCCACAACAACAACTAGCCAGCACGAATTTAATAAAGCATAGCGAGAACTACACACTATGCTACCCAAGACCAAAAAATATTTTTAGTTGTAGGTGGATTCTGAACTCTGAAGTAGCAGGGAGCATTTGGATCAAATGACAACACATTAATAAATAAAACCTCTAATTGACAATGAAAATTTATTGTTGTGTTGTAACAGCTTCGACGTTCCGTAGTAAGGTTACAAGGCAATTTGTAATGAAAACAGAACTTGAGTTCATATCATATCTTGCCAAATAGCTTCTTCTAGATATACATAAGTTATGAAGTAGCACTGTAAGGGATACAAATATTGGTGACAACACTTGTTTACAAATGAAACTAATGATGATGAAGGCAACTTGTGACGGATAGGTTGATATCTGGCACTACGCAACAATAGCATGACGTGTTTTACTTGTTTCAGCTTATAGCGAACACGTAGGGCAATAATAAGTAAAGAGATAACCAGTCAATGCAGGCTATGCAGCAACCTGACCACTTAAAATTCAGCAAAAGCTCACCATGAAGTAACATATTCCTAACGAAAATTTTGCTAGCATGTGGCATGCACAAAATAGTGTAAGCATCTAGTGGTAACACGAGCGATCTGACAACAATTATAGTAAATAAAACCAAACTGTCAAGCTTATTAAAAAGGTAACTTTAAAACTGAATCCATGATTCTTTGAAATGTTAATTAATTCCTCTTCAAATTCAGCATAATCTACTCAATACTAAAGACAATTCTAAACCACTATTCAATAAAAAATCTGAATGAATCACCACTCAGACATCAAGGATCTGCATACAAAAACTAGAATCTGTTATGAAGAAATATACCAAGAACCATTAACAATAACTATAAAACCTAATTCTGGTTCAAGAAGAATCCTTACCTGGTATCAAATAGGCAAGGCTCGTTGGTTCCTCACTGTTTCGAGAAAGGGAAATGAAGTAGTGGCGGTTCCAAGGGTGTGACGGAAAGAGACCAGGCGCGAGGTATGGATCACAGGGGTGCAAGTCCATGAAGGAATGCCCACCAACCAACTGCATACTAGTTGTGACTTGTGAGTGGGCCTGCAACTGCCCTCGGAGCAGGCTGCACTGGTTGTGATGGCCGGCCATAGGAAGAAGACAAGGGAAAAAAGAGTCCAGAGGGTTGCTGCCGTACTCGGGTTGCATGGGGGCGCAAGGGGCGATCGGGGGGTTACACGTGGCTGTCGACGCTGGCCGAAGAAGAGGGGGATGGCTGAAGGGAATGCCGGAGAGGGGGGAGGTTGTGTAGACAAGCTTATGTTTTTTTTTTTGAAGCAAAACAAGCTTGTGTTGGGAGTGCGCCACTAGGCAGAGAAACCAGAAGGGGGTGATGGGATTCAGGTTTGGTTTTTTAAAGGGGATTTTGGAAATTTGAGTTTATCCATAAGAAATATATTTTAGATAACTATATTAATATGTAATTTTATTGTGTACAAATCTGTATTATCTTTAATTATCTTCACAAATAATTAAATAGAATATCAATAAATTAAGGTATTTAGTTTTTATCAGAGAATATAATTACTATGTAGATCTTTTTTTTAACATTTTAGAAAGGTACGGTCTTGATTCAGACATCAGCGACTCACTTGTCAACCGGTAGTCTATACACGAATACATACATGTTCTCATTCTTTTTGTTTAAAAGAAGGTTCTACATTACTGTGTCACTAAATTTCTAAGAGCATATATCATTTCACACGATCGAAATTCCACAATCTTGAGTTATACATGCAATGTCACTAGTTGTGACAAAGCCGCATAAATGGCACACTATTATTTTCCATGGGGATTCTATAACTTTTTGGATCAGTCAGGTTTAAGAGGGAGCAGAAGAGGTCTCAAAAGTCATGGATGGAGATTGGGAAGAGTTCGGAAATGCTTGGGGAGACTTGTTAGAGGTGTAGAGGAGTTTTTAGATTAAGGGGAAGATTCGAGATATTTATAGTGTAGAAAAAGGTAGGATGTGAGAGGGGTAGAAATAATAATAATAATAATAAAATATTCGATAAAAAAATATGGGCTTGAGTCTGTTGTTGTACTGGTTGTTGTCTGCTTTAGCTACCGGTAAAGAAGGAATGGAGAAAGAAAAAATGTAACCATAGATATTCATGTCTCTTTTAACCAACATCCCCACATCTTGGTCGCAGGAGGGGGTGCAGTCTTGTTGAGTGAATACAGCCGCGCTATTTTTTAACTTCAGCTTGCCAATGTTTCTTCTTCCTTTTCCTTTTGTTTTTGTCCTCAAAATTACTGGATTCATAATCAAATGTTTATATGAGTTCTAACCAAGATTTGAAATATATATCGATTTCGACCATCATTCCGAGCCCTAAAAAAATGGCATATTTCATGAAATATTGTGATATTTCGTGAAAAATTCCATTTCGGTGCATGTAGGAAAAGAAATATTTTGCAAAATTTTCGAAATATTTTGATTTTTCGTACCCTTGTTTTATCAATAGAAGTTTCTCACGTTTGAATTTGTCCATACATAAGGAGTTATTCGTCATGTTCAGCTGGGTCTTACGAAGCATGCGTGAGCTATTAGGTGTTAGCATCATCCTTGTGCTATTCAATGTGAATTGCCTGGTCATCCTGTTGAAAATCTATGTTTGCAGGATCCAAACAACAAGAACATAGTCAATTGTGATGACAAGTTGAAGAGCATATTATTGGGCAAGACGCAAGTGGAGCTTGCTGAACTTCCAGTGCTTATCAAGCTCCATTTCCCCAAAGAACCAAAGTAATCAGTTTTTTACATTAAGTATGTTTTTAAGAAATTTTAACTTCTTAATTATTGAGAGTAATCGATTACATGAATCATATGCATGAGATAGAAACCCTATTGTCAAGTTGGTTAAAGCTATATTTCGGAACAAGTTTATTATTCCACATTTCAGGCATGTAAAATTCCTATAATGGAAATGAGTTAAATGGCCACATGTTCTTTGTAAGAATACAAGTTCCCCTGTTGTCTTTCCACATGGTCCTGTAAGTCCCTCAAAATGTGTTTGCTTACCCCTTTGGATGAGGTTATCACGTGTCGGCTCCCTAATGGACTACAGGCTCTTTTGTGGATTTTCCTGCATGGAGACTTTGGGTAGGTCGAGCGTGTAGCGTTGTTTGGCCTTGTCTCAACCTTCGAATTGTGCCAGTCTGCCTATTGCTAACGCCAAGAGCGTACCACCTTGTTGCCATAATTTGTGTCCGGATGTGTCAGCGGTTCACAACCCACAAAGACATCTTACAATGTTGCATAGTTTCAGTTGAAAAATCAGAATTTCGACTCACTCCTACCAAAAGGTATATCTCCTATTTTTTACTCTTGGGTAGTTAGGACTCTCTGTTCTCTTCTTAGGGATTTTAGGTCTTTGGCCTAGTGGATTTGCATGTTTATCGATACTTTTTTGTAGGGGTGTGCAGGATCCAAACCAAACCGACCAAGCCAAACCAAATCGACTGATTTTGATCGGTTTCGACACACTCGGTCGATCGGATTGGATCAGGATTTTTAAAAACATATATGATTGGATCGGTTATCGGATTTGTACATTTAAAACCGATCTAAACCGAGCAGAACTTTATAGTTTTTAATATTTTATGATATAAATATTGTGGTAATGGACATAATGGTGGTTATTATATTTTGAGAGTCGTATTTTTTTTCTAGTCATTGCAATGGAATCATGTATTGTTATGGTTGAGACCACGCAAAGGTGGTTAGGACCCCCGATGAGATTCTCAGAATTTTCTGAGTCTTGGGTCCCCACAGGGGTCTGGACCCCTATGACAATCACAGTTCGAACTGCCTGACTTGACGGTTCAGACCGCATTAGGGTGGCTCACCACTATTGGGTCCGGTTCACCTCCTTAGACGGTTTGGTCTGCATCAGGCTGATGCAGGATTCCTTGCTTGTCTTGGGTGTTTTTGGACCGTTAGATGCTTAGTGGCTTGTTTTATATTGGAAGTTGCTTAGAGCATCTCCAACGGGCTCCGAACAAGAAGCACCTCCTAAGACCGTGGGGCCTATTTTTTGTCGCCACCTCATTGAGAGGTATCCTAGTTGAGAGGTTCAGCTCCAACGGCCTCCGAACTGGATATCCGAGCCATTTTGCACCAAACACCCTATATATTTACAAGTTATCCAAACTGTCCAAATTTACACCAAACCTGTTGAAAAGTAGCTGTTTTGATATGTGTATATATATATATATATATATATATATATATATATATATATATATATATATATATATATATAGGGCTGGGATCCGTTGACAACCCAAAATGGGAGGTAAATTTACCTTCCATTTTTAACTTGATTCAATCGGTGGATAGAGGTTTCTGAATTTGCTGATTTTTTGTGAGGATGATCAACATGGCAAGTTGATCATCCTCACAAAAAATCAGCAAATTCGGAAACTTATAAGGGCGTCAAATGTTTTATTTAAATTAACGGTTCAAATAGACGGTTCAGAAACGTTTGATTCAATCGGCGCCCTTAGAAGTTTCAGATTTTGTTAATTTTTTGTGAGGATGATCAACTTGTCATAATGATCATCCTCACAAAAAATCAATAAAATCTGAAACTTCTAAGGGCGCATATTGAATCAAATGTTTTTGAACCGTCTATTTGAACCGTTAATTTGAATAACACATTTGACGCCCGTATAAGTTTCAGAATTTGCTGATTTTTTGTGAGGATGATCAACTTGCCATGTTGATCATCCTCACAAAAAATCAGTAAATTCGGAAACCTCTAACCAACGATTTTGGCGAGTTGTAAATGGGAGGTAAATTTACCTCCCATTTTGGGTTGTCAACGGATCCCACCCCATATATATATATATATATATATATATATATATATATATATATATATATATATGAAAGGTCGGGGGTTTTTTTAAAAAAAGCCAGAATTTTTTATTCGCTCGGAGGCTTCGGAGGACCTCTGTTGTATGTGGAGGGCTTCGGAGGTCCGGGCCGCATGTGGCCTACGTGGCATGCCACGTAGGCCTTCAGAGGTTCGCTCGGAGCCGGTTGGAGTGGCCGGAATTTTTTCGCATGCCACGTCATCCTTCGGAGCACCCCCTCGGAGCCCGTTGGAGATACTCTTAGTTGCTTGTCATGGTAAAAAAACATAATTTAAATTCTTTGTCAAAGGTGGTCAGCATTTAATATAGTCTTCCCAAACCACGGTAAGGTGTGGTCGGGGGTGGGTTAAGTGGTTGACGCGTGTCCCCATCGGACACGTTGCCAACACGTGAGGAAGGAGAAGGTGAGGCTCCAGCTGGTGTATCGCGTCCCAGTCAGACGGCAATCACCACTGACCAATGCATTGCACCCCAGGTCCGATGACAGCCATCGCCGGTGATGAAGGAGGAGGTGGGGCTTCGAGTAGTGTATCGCACCCCAGCCTGACGACGTCCACCATCGACCTGTGTATCACACCCCAAGCCTGATGGCAGCCACTGCTGCTGAGGAAGGGGAAGAGATCCGACTGTGTCTTTTGGGGAAGAGAAGGGAGGGAGACGAACAATTCTCACGTGTTGGCATCGTGACAGAACACACGTCAATCAATGAACCCCGAACCGCACCTTACGGTGGTCTGAGGAGACTAAATTAAGTGCTTTGTATAGGAAGTGTTTGTACTCAAGATCTTTAGATGAAATAGGCACTTGAAGATTATGGATTAATTCAATATAGGTTGCATTCATCATCAACATATTGATATTGGACATCATTTTATTTGTGAACTTATTGAGATTCATCAACAATTATTAAACATTTAAAATATCAAAGGGTCTTTAAAGGTTTTTCAAGAACTCTTTCAAAAGACCTGCTTTCACCATCCTTTTTGCAAGTGCAATCACGCATCGGGTGTGCACGTCTATAGTAAGTAGTAATACCAGGATCAGAGATGTGGATCGAAGGCGATTGAGATTCTTCCAACTATCGAAGGATTCCTCATGTCGTTGCTCATTGAAGATTGCAAGCATCTACTCCAGATCTGTTCACATGTCAGGATCTCGCATATATACCGGGAAGGCAACTCTATGACAGATTGGCTCGCGGGGCGAGCTAGGGCTTCCAGGTCCGTTCAACTCTG
Organism: Chamaelirium japonicum; assembly: GCA_947650365.1. Classification (NCBI taxonomy): domain Eukaryota; kingdom Viridiplantae; phylum Streptophyta; class Magnoliopsida; order Liliales; family Melanthiaceae; genus Chamaelirium; species Chamaelirium japonicum. The sequence continues at coordinate 50,440,939 of OX393560.1, forward strand.
AAAATCCGGGTTTCCACCAAAAGTGGTACAAAGGGCTCAGTGTGACTAGTCCATATTGTTACACTCGTTGGGTGACTAGTCAGTGATGTAACTCTTTGACTTATTAGTGTAATCCGGTTATCAAAAAAAATAGTAATACCATGAGAGAGAGAGAGAGAGAGAGAGAGAGAGAGAGAGAGAGAGAGAGAGAGAGAGAGAGAGAGAGTTTTTAAACTGTCACCTTATAGACCCTATGGATCCTTTTTCTAGACCTACATGGATCCTATTCCTAACTCAAACGGCCACAAACTGTGAGATGGTGGAGGTGAGAAATACCTTATCGGTAAGGATTAAAGATAACAAGGTTTTTTCCCCCTAGTATATAGTTCTTTAAAATCGAAAACTTTGGATAAATGATAATGTAAGCATTACTCGAATCCACCCAACATGGTTAGACCCACCAACTTGCGCTAGCCTGAGTTTGAATGGGGATTGAAATTTGTTCTTGGGCTCGGATTGAACATCACGGGTTGGTCAGGTTGCGGCTTGTGGGTTCTACAACTCGGGTTGGAGTAATGGCTCACAAATTGGCTATATTAGGGATGCAGCATGGACGGGTTGAACCAGACTATAGCTTGGGTTTGGGCTCATTTGGGTTGGGCTGAGGTTGGAAAAAGTCAATCCAAACTAAGAATGGATTGGGATCAGGCCAAGGGGTTGGGCAACCCGACCCAACCTTAACCTAAGTTGAGTGTAACATGTCACTTTATAAGTCCCATGTATCTTATTCCTAAAAAAAATCATGGATTCTATTCCCAACCCAAAGAGCAATAAACCATTAGATAGTGAAGGTAAGAGACATCCGATGATAAAAATCGAACTTCTTGATATTTTGACTGGACAAGTAATAAAACAAGTATTATCTGAGCCCGCGCAAGCCGACCCGTCCAACCAACTTGCACTAACCCGAGTTTGAAAAAAATCTCTCGGGTTGGGCAACATGGGTTAAAGGTCAGGTTGGGATGGGTCACGGGTTTAGGGTAATACAACTCAGGTTGGGCTTGAGTTTACATACAACCTGCCCGAGTTGCAGCCCTATGCTATATAGCATTTTTCCTCAGGTTTAGCTTTTGTTCATCTCTCACCAGACCCAACTTGTCCGAGTTGCAGCCCTCACCTTAATGGTCTCTCATTAATGTACAAAAAATACTAGGGGTTATTAGCCTAAAACTCCTCTAACCAACTCCACAATAGGATAATCCAGTGAAACTTTTCATTTGAGGTCCAGCCCCTCTAACCAACCCAGCATTGAGATAAACCATTTTCTTTTTTTTTTTAATTCTCAATACCACCCTTACCCCCTCTCCTGTCTTGATCGGCCATGGTAGCTGGGTCGCCTGGTCCGACGGAGGCGAAGGCCGCTGCGAGCAGCGGTGAAGGAGGCGGCCGTGAGCCTCGAGCAACGGAGGCGGTTGTTTAGGTTGGGAGGTCTAGGGTTCATCCCATGGCTTGTAGATCTCAAGTTAGGTCCGACAGGGGAGGGGGGGGGGGGGGGTTTCGGTTATGTCCGGCGGGGTGGGGGCAGTGACTGCGATGGATGAATGGCAGCAAATCTAAATTTGAAAGAAGATGAGGGGTATTTTTATCCAGAGGGATTTGTAAAGATTGTCAGGCTGCAGCTCTAGGTGAAAAATGAACTTTTTGCTAATTCCCCCCAAAAAATACTATTGAGCACCACATGTGGGCAACCTGGTCAACCCATGAGATCCCACTATGTGGCTAGTGGGTCCCCATCCCCCTGTATGGCCTCCAAATCCTATGCCTACTGTGGCTCTCTTGGGCTGCATTTTACGGAGGCCCATGATCCACCAACATAACCACTTGTGTCTCTCCCTGACTTCCAGATCCTGTTCTGCCTGGCCCAAAATAGCCCACTGAGTAGTCCTCTACACACTAATTATCATCATTTAGTAAAATAAACTGACCATCAAATTCAATCCAAACCTACTTTAATTGGATTGGATTCCAATCCCAATTCGGTTTTGGATCAGATTGAGAATCCTCAAAACCGACCAAGTTGGATCAGTTTAAGTTTTGCATATATAGATAGGTTTCGAACCGATACACACCCCGAATAGAATGTAAAATAATGCACTATAAAGAAATAAAATTTTGGTTTAATGTGTGAGTGGTCCCTAACAACATATCGTTACGGTGAACAGGACACGCATAAGATCCCTTTAGCCTAAGGTCCTTGATTTTCTTTATAGAACCGAAAATGTCCTTACCAGATCTCCTTCTCTCATCTCACTCAAGCGTGAGCAGAGGTGGTAGCAGTTGCAACGGGCGTGACGTCGAGTTGCAGTTGCTCGCCACCATCGCCTTGGCGCCAGCGAGCAATGGAGACAAGAAGGAATAGGGGAAGGAGGGGTTCGGTTAGGTTTAGGATTCCTAGGTCTAGGGTTCATCCCATGACCTATAGATCTTAGGTTTGGTTCATCCCATGACCTATAGATCTAAAAAAAAATTACAATGTTTTTAATGCTACAGTGGAGTTTTGAAATGTACACTTGTAATACAGGTCCGGCTATTTAACAGCAAAGAGTTTACTAGGGGCACCACTTTTACAAAAAAAAAAAAACTATCCTACCTGTGAGCCATGGATGAGGGCAACTTCGACCTGCTGCCGACTCCAACCATGACGTGCAGGATGCCGCCGCCTCCTTCGTCCTCCTCCATCCTTCCTTCCTTCTACTTCCTCCTCGTCCCCCCTCTTTCTTCCTCCTACACTCGGTGATTACAGGCAGAGTCCCTAAATTGTACACTCGGTCATGCCATGCTGAGTATAGGGATGGCAACGGTGCGGTTTCACGCAAAACCGAAATCGCACCGCAATACCGAACAACCACACTGAAACCGTACAGCACTGCAACAGTACTATTATGTAAAACTGAAACCGCACTATGTGGTGCGATGTGGTGCACATCGGTTTATCATTATAATGGCCTAAATGGTGCGATTTTATACGATTTTGGTCAAAACCAAAACCGCACCGCTACACTGAAACCGAAAACCAAAACTAGACCGCACCGCGACGGCTTTATATTTTGGTAAGCCAAAACCGCACCATGCGATGCGGTTTACCGTACTTTTCGGTTTTAAATCGTACCATTGCCATCCCTAGCTGAGTACAGCTGAAACACAGTTAGCAATTGAAGGACGAGTGCTCAACGATGACCAAACGAGCTATAGTTGCACTCGGCATTGCATGGTTGAGTACACAATTTAAGAACTCGGCCTACAATGACCGTTTGCAGGAGAAGGAAGAAGGAGGTAGAAGATGGGAAAGCAAGAGGAAGAAGAAAGATGAGCCAACGGTGGCAGTGGATTAGATGGGACCGGTAGTGGATGGGCAGCAGTGGACCGACATCAATTTGCACGGGTCAGACAGGTGGTCCGGCAGCAACAAGCCACATCGGAGAACGGTGGTTTGCACCACATGTTATCAAGAACAACACAATTGATGTGTTGCCCTTAGTAATCTGCAGTTGCACCTGATAATTGTGCTGCCCCTAGTAATTTATGTGCTGTAAATAGCCGACCCTACTATAATAGCATGTTTATTTTGAACATTATCCTTCTACTCCTTGTTAATGATCTTATACCCAATAAAGCTCTCGTTTATCCCGATAATTCATAAAAATGCCGATTTTGATGAAACCATTTTTCCATTTCCATACCCATTCATATACATTATCATTCATTTCTACACCTATTCATATTCATAGTCATTCACTTCCACACCAATTCATATAAATTGTCATTTATTTCCACAATTATTTATTTACGCTATCGTTTCAAACAGATATACATTCATTCGCCAATCCCATTCGCAGAACGAAGTCAATGGACATATAAGTAATTTACTTTCTTGAAATAGCTTTGCTCACTTATTTATTTTCTCTCAAAAGAACAAGGGAAAGGAAACAAAGTCAATCGACATATAAGTGGAAATCATTTCCGTTTCCTTAAGTGAGAGGAAATGAAAAGATCGCACCCTAATAAAAGACACTTCCGCCCAAAATTAGGCCCAATATTTCATAACATGCCATTCTTCCCCCATAATAGGAAGTACACACATTTCCATTCATGTCTCATAACATAAACTAAACATGTCCAAAATAGTCTATTTCAATCATACAACATACTTGAAGAGCCAAAATTCAGAAAATGCACAAGTCCGAATGACTCCGTAAACTCATGAAGCTCGTAAAAAATCTGGAGTTCCTGCTCAAATGGGCACCTTCTTCATGTATGATCAGACATTGCCTGAAGCAGCAAAATATTTAGCTTAATGATTTTCGAAGAACTAACATAATTACACAAATCAAGTCCAAAAACAAACACATCAGCAAGAAGAGAACAAATCAGTTTGCACTGTTAGATGGTTAGGGAAGTCATCCTGAGGCTCTAACAACCAATATGGAACTCGGGGTGATGAAACCTGTAGCATTTATACATAAGAGAGAGAGAGAGAGAGAGAGAGAGAGAGAGAGAGAGAGAGAGAGAGAGAGAGAGAGTTCTCCATTTGAGCTGCAATGGCTTTCTAGGTTGAGAATGTGGAGAGCTGTTGGTTCCAGTGGAGACTCACATGTCAGTTCCAGCACCTTTTTGGATCAATACCTACCAGCTAGTCGATGAAAATTCTAGTGACTTTCTTAAAAAGTTATGATAATGATGTGGATGTAGAACTTTGAATAACTCCAGACATTTAAAGAATTTAAAGAAAATTTACAAAAGAGAAACATTTGACCTACAACACAAACTGTGAGACCTTGAGTAATTCATTGCTCGTCTATGGTTACAGTATACAATATAGAATATTAGTCTTATTCTCAACAGTTTATAAGGTGTTAGTGGACATAATCTATTTCTCTTTCTACCCTCTTGTGTGGTATGCTGACCATGTTGGTGACCATACACACTCCCATGGTAAATATAGTCCCTCTTGACCTTGTGCCCATTTCAGTAAGGGTTTACTTGCTCCCATGGAATCTTTGTCTCATGGTATCATAGCCTTGAGCTCCTCACCCTCCACCTTCTCCCCTTCCTTCTCTCTTGAGCCACCTTCAATCCAACATCACCAGTCTTCCGTGGCAGGCTCCAAGCTCTACCGGATTCAGCAGCTCCCATCTCCACCATATCTGAGCTCTTCCAGATTCGGCAGATCCTCTCTTGGTACCATTGTCCAAGCAGATCCAAGCTCATTCACTGGCTTGTCTTCGAGCGTGGGCGGATCTCGATCGGTCTCTTCTTTATCTCCGTCGGGTGCCTCTTTTGCCCCTTAGTGGGTGGGTGGATCTTTGTCGGCCCCTTCAAAAGGACAGCCAAACTCCTTGCTCCTTCACCATCAGAGCAACCACAGCTCCTTGTTCCTTCACCATCATCGTTAATCAACAGCTCCTCAGTCCTCACTCCTTTGCCATCAAAACATAAAACGAGCATCTCCATCATATCCAATCTTCTCTCCACACCACCACTGCTTTGGGCAGTTGGCAGTGGTATCGCTCCTAGTGAGCACTATCTCGGGTTTGATACCTGTTCTCACCCTTCCCGCACTCAATGTGGCACTTTGGCTCGTTCGTGTGGCGTCTTTTGGGGCCAGGTGGGTCCTTTCTTTGCTCGGTGTGGAGCTCTCGCTTGTGTTGTAGCACCTTCTGGTGGGCCTTTCTCCGATGCCTGTGTAGCTATGCACCTGTGTGGTGCCTCTTGGGTCTAGCTAGGAACCCACAATATGTACCAAACTAAAAACTAAAATTCTTCTCTCCACCATGGCAAGCAGAGGGGGGCTTCAAGCGAGCTGTAGCATGTGTTTCTTGACAAAAGTGTAATCCAGGAGAAACTCAATGACTATGTCGTTAATTTTTTTAGAGTTGAGATATCTCAGATATTCATGGTCTGAGTTAAGTACAAATTCTTAAGGTAGAAGATAATGACATCAGTACTGCAAAGATTGGACTTAGGGTGTGTTGGTTGACGTATTTGTAGCGTGAAACTGCAGCAGTTTCAAATACAAGTTGAGTTTTACAGCTGTTTGGTTAAAAGCTTTGTAGTCAACCAATATAGTTTTGACTACAAGGTAGCTTTTGCTATAGTTGGAAATACATCAGAAAAAGATGTGAAATCCAACTACAGCAGATGGAAAACATGTTGATTTTGCTAAACTACTCCCCAAATCCAACTCAAAAGTAATCCAGAATGCAGCAAGCGGCATACAAACATTGTTTTCTTTTTTTCATGGAAGCGAGCTTGTTAGCTGACTCTACTCATCATCCTCGACAGAAGCCCGTCGCAGGTCGGCTGAAGGGCTTTTTTTCCCTGGCCGAGCAGGATTTCCCACTCATTCTCCTCCACGTTACCACTCCCTATGGAGCCAAGATGGTACAATCATGCCGTCAAATCCAGTCTGTCAGTCGCCTGAAACGCCATTCTATTATATTCCCTGTTATATAGTTGTCGTTTTCAATTTTTCAGTTCATTGCCGGTTGAATCTAATTGACCAATGCCTATTTGATGATTTTGAAAGATGTGTGTCTGAAGGGCTGGGATTTTGGATGATATCTTGATACAAACTGATTTCGGGATCAATTGGGGGTTCTGAAACATTAGAGGGTTTATCAAACTTATCCATATTCCCTACCAAATCTTGAGCATATTGGATTGGGTTAAAGAACGCTTTTGATAGGGAATGTCATGCCCAGATGTTATCAATGATAATGACAGGAAGCTAAGTTCCATCTGCCAAAAGAATCGGCTGATGTAGGAACATAAACCATCTTCGAATAAAATGCACAATGGTAGAATGTTGTAAACAAGTAGCTAGGCTTTGGGTTTGGATTGTTTACATACATTCAGATAAGTTTTAAAGCACATATCTAAATCACAAATCAGACCTTCAGGTTAAATAGAAGAATGTGAATGCAGCAACCACAAAGTGTATGAATGATGGTGGTGATTCAAAGAAGAGATCATATTGAATAATAGCCAATTAATTTTTATAGAGAGGTAATTTTACCAATGTAGTTCAATCCATTTCTACACAACTTACCAAACAATAGATTTAGGAATAAATTTTGCAACTACGCATGAACCAAACGACATATTTGGAAATACAGCTATTCAACTACCAAAAAACCAAACAATTATAGTTCAAACTGCAGCAATTGAAACTACGTGTAGTTGGAATTACGTCTTTCCAACTACAAGAAACTAAACACAGCATTAGCATAAATGGAGTAGTGTAATTTGGCATCATTCAATTTCTCACTAAAATACGCCACTGGATAGCGTGAGCAGGAGACACATCCCTCAAATAAAACGAGGATAGGGTATACAACTCCTACAGCACGATAGCGGTACAGTAGACACGTCAGGCGTTACCTATACTACTTTACGATCCGTCTATCCTAACTTAACCACGAGATAATGCATTGCTCACTGAAAATGGATGACACGTCTTTTAATCAAAACACAGTAGAGGGTGCATTCCCTATAGGATGTAGAGGTGCCTTAATTCTTTCTATTTGTTCTATAAGAAAAGTCAGATCGGTCTTGGTTGGTGTGATTGACTCGTGAAAAATCCTAACTCATTAGTTGGATAAGTCTTTTGGTGATCTCTTTTGAGTATCCTAAAACTAGTGGTTAATGTTATGATAATTGTTAGAGTGTGTAGATTCATTCTTAATCCTTGTATAGGCTCTTTTAGTCCCTTTTAGGTATGCTCACCCTTTGGTGACCCCATCCTTTGTATAGTGATATATAGGGCATTTGCCCCATTGAGTAAAGGAAGCTTTTACTCCCAAATTCCTGTTTTCCATTTTCCTTTTTGGGTCTAACATGGTATCAGAGCCCTGATAGGTTTGTAGAGCTTCCTTCAATCCAAGCATCGAATGCTTCATCCGAGCTTCTTCGGCAGCCTGCATCGACACCTGCATCAAGCCTCGAGATCGAAGCTTTCATCGAAGCTTCATTTGCATCAAGCTTCGAGATCGAAGTTTTTCTTCAAAAGCTTGTATCTAGATTGATAGCTGCAGGTTTTCGAAAGTGAGGAAGCAGGATCTCAAGGCTCGAGCTTCAGATCTTCAGATTTGCAGAGCTTCAGATCTGCAGACTTCGACGGGTAAGATCTCAAGGCTAGGAGCTGATTCATATATTCAAGATCTTCAGATCTGCTGGCTTCTATTGCTGCGGGTTTTGATCACTGCGAGTTTCGAAGAAGAGGACCTCGCCGGCTCGCAGTTCAGATCTTCAGATGAGGCTGGCGGCTCAGAGATGAAGAACGAAACCCTAAATACAGTGTTGATCTCAGCTCTCATCTCAGCCGTCCATCAAACCTGTGGTCAGATTCTCTTCACTTAACTTTATTTGCCACCTCACCGGTCTGGTTCAGGCTCTCTTTGGTTTTACAGCTTCAGTGAACCGGAATCGATTCAATAGTTTCAGTGCAAAACTGGTTCAGTTCAGAGATTGGTTCAAATTGGTTTATTATCCTCACTAGTTCAGTTCAAAGACTAGTTCGGTTCGGTCCAATTCAGTTCAGGGGTTTATTCTCCTCACTGGTTTGACAAGTGCAGAGTAAACCAGTGAGTAAACCAGTGAAGTGATCTAATGAAGTAAAGTGCTGTGCTATGCTGTGCTGTGCTGTGCTGTGCTGTGAAGAAAACCAGTGAGTGAACCAATGAAGTAAAGTGCTGTGCTGTGAAGTAAAGTGCTGTGCTATGCTGTGCTGTGAAGTAAACCAGTGAGTGAACTAATGAAGTAAAGTGCTGTGCTATGTTGTGCTGTGCTGTGAAGTAAACCAGTGAGTGAACCAATGAAATAAAGTGCAGTGCATTGATGTGATGTGAGATGCAGTGAAGTATAGTGCAACACTGTGAGGTGCAATGAAGTAAAGTGCAGTGCGATGGCGATCAAAGCGACTTTTGGGGGTTCTTGTGTCAATTCGTCTTCCCATGGTTAGTGTCATCTGAGTCTCTCCAGTGGATCTTGGATCTTTGACTCAGGAGCTACTCATCACTTGACCTCCGATACTACTGTTCTCACCAAATGTACCAGTGTTGCTCCTCAGCTGCAGCTTCGCACTGCCGACGGGTCTCCTTTGGACATCACTTGCTCTGGCTCTATCTCCACATCTTCTGATCCCAGTGGTCGCCTCTCACTACCAGATGTGCTCCATGCTCCTCGCGTGTCGATCAATCTGATCTCGGTTAGTAGATTGACCGATCTCGGTTTCACCGTTACCTTCTCAGCATCCTCTTGTGTAGTGGAAGACCCTCGCACTGGCCATCAGATTGGAACAGGACGGAGGCATGGTGGATTGTACAATCTGGAGCATCTTCATGTGCCTTTGCCTTCATCTGCTTCATGTGTTGCTGCTCTTTCCACTGCCGACCTCTGGCATCGTCGCCTTGGACATCCCTCTGCAATGCGCCTACGAAGCATGTTCCAGTCCGGTCACTTGGGTAATCTCTCCTTCACTTCTTCTTCTCCCTGCACGAGTTGTCAGCTTGCTAAGCACTCGGCTCATTCTTTTCCCTCCAGTGAGTCTGTGTCTACCTCTTCTTTCGATCTTGTGCACTCGGACATTTGGGGACCATCACCGGTTATGTCCATGTCTGGCTTTCATTATTATGTCAGTTTCATTGATGACTTCTCCCGGTTCACCTGGGTGACATTTTTACGTCATAGGTCCGATGTATGTCAGGTATATCGTGACTTCACTAGTATGGTCCATACTCAGTTTTGGAAAACGGATTTAAGGTTTTTCGCTCAGATGGTGCTCGAGAGTATCTTTCTTCCGAGTTTCGTGATATTCTTTTCTCTCACGGTACTCTACCCCAGCAGTCGTGCCCTTATACGCCTGCTCAAAATGGGGTTGCTGAGAGGAAGCATCGTCACATTCTTGAGACGCTCGGTCTCTTTTGTTCTCTGCCTCAGTTCCTCGCCACTTCTGGGCTGAAGCTGTTCTTACCTTGTCCATCTAATTAACCGGACTCCTTCCCATCTTCTTTCTGGTCAGTCCCCGTTTCAGCGACTTTACTCCATTGTTCCCAATTATAGAGTTCTACGTACTTTCGGTTGTACCAGCTTTGTTTTGCTTCCATCTGGGGAGCGTACAAAGCTTACTCCTCGGTCAGCCAAGTGTGTCTTTTTAGGGTACAGTTCTGAGCACAAGGGTTGGCGTTGTTATGACCCTTCTGTTCGGCGTATCCGCATATCTCGACATGTGACCTTTTTCGAGGACACACCCTTCTACTCAGAAGCATCTTCTTCCTTGGACTTGTCTTTCCTCCAGACATCTAGTTCCTCCTTGGGTCTGCTTCCTACCCCTGTGCCTCCTGATGCTACCACTGCTCCTGCTCCAGTGCCTGAGCCCAAACAACCACCTGTTATTTACACCTACACTCGTCGCCAGCCCGCGCCTGCTCCACCTGTACTGCTAGCTTCACCAGTTCCACCTGATTCGCCTGCTACCACTTCTGCTGCAGACACTTCAGGTTTATCACCTTCGATGCCATTCCCATATGCTAGTGACGTTGGATCTTCTGCTCCCTCCACACGCTATCCTGAGCGTGAAAGGCATCCACCTGATCGCTATGGCTTTTCTCAGATTGCTTCTTACTCGCCATATTTTCAGTCCTTCCTAGCGACTATTCACTCTCTTCAGGAGCCACAGACTTATCGTGAGGCAGTTCAGATTCCGCACTGGCAGCAGGCTATGGCCGAGGAGTTGCAGGCTCTTCAGCAGACTGGTACTTGGGAGCTCGTTCCTCTTCCTCCAAGGAAGGATCCTGTCAGCTGTCGCTGGGTCTATCGGATCAAAACTCGCTCCGATGGATCGATTGAGAGATACAAGGCCCGCCTAGTTGCTCGTGGTTTCACTCAGGAGCACGGCATTGACTACGAGGAGACTTTCGCTCCTGTTGCGAAGATGACTTCTGTCCGGACTCTGTTAGCAGTTGCTTCTGCTCGTCACTGGCCACTCTTCCAGATGGATGTGAAGAACGCGTTTCTTCATGGAGATCTCTCTGAGGAGGTCTACATGAGTCCCCCTCCTGGTCTTTCGACTCCTCCCCAGCATTTTTGCCGTCTTCGTCGGGCCATTTATGGGCTCAAGCAAGCTCCTCGGGCTTGGTTTGAGCGCTTCAGGTCCTCAGTGCTTGCAGCCGGCTTTACAGAGAGTATGAATGACTATGCTATGTTCACTCACACCTCTAATCATGGTCATGCGATCTTGCTTCTATATGTTGATGACATGATCATTACCGGTGACGATACTGCTACTATCGATTCTCTGAAGAGGCACCTCCAGCAGCAGTTCGAGATGAAAGACCTTGGTCCGCTTCGCTACTTCCTTGGCCTTGAGGTTGCTTCATCTCCCCGGGGATACTTGGTCTCTCAACAGAAATTTACTTTTGATATATTGAGTCGTGCTGCACTTCCTGATTCACGGACCGTGGATACACCGATGAAGCTTAATGTGAAGCTCCGTCCCACTGATGGTGAGGCGCTTTCGGATCCCACGCGATACCGTCAGCTTGTGGGTGCTCTTGTATATCTGACTATCACTCGCCCGGACATTGCACATGCCGTTCGAGTTCTTAGTCAGTTTGTCAGCGCTCCTCGCTCCGCTCACTATACCGCACTACTGAGGATTCTTCGCTATCTTCGAGGCACGGTGACTCGCTCCTTGTTGTTTTCGTCATCTTCTTCATTGGAGCTTCGTGCCTTTTCCGATGCAGACTGGGCGGGCAATCCCACTGATCGACGATCTACCACTGGGTTCTGTATTTTTCTAGGTGATTCGCTCATCTCCTGGAAAAGCAAGAAGCAGGAGATTATTTCGCTATCTAGTACCGAGGCCGAGTATCGTGCTATGGCACGCACTTCGTGTGAGGTCGTTTGGCTGCGTCGCCTACTCGAGGATATGGGTGCTCATCTGACCTCGTCGACTCCCCTCCACTGTGACAACCGGAGTGCTATTCAAATAGCTAGCAATCCGGTATTTCACGAGCGCACAAAGCACATTGAGTTGGATTGTCATTATGTTCGACATCGCTATAAGGATGGCACGCTCTCCTTTCCACATGTGTCTTCTACAGAGCAGCTTGCAGACTTCTTTACGAAGACGCACACTATTCAGCGTTTTCGATATCTCCTTGGCAAACTCTTGGTGTATGATCCACCTTGAGTTTGAGGGGGGGTGTTAGAGTGTGTAGATTCATTCTTAATCCTTGTATAGGCTCTTTTAGTCCCTTTTAGGTATGCTCACCCTTTGGTGACCCCATCCTTTGTATAGTGATATATAGGGCATTTGCCCCATTGAGTAAAGGAAGCTTTTACTCCCAAATTCCTGTTTTCCATTTTCCTTTTTGGGTCTAACAATAATGATTCTATGATAGGCTTTGATTGAGAAATCTATGCTAGATCATGATTAGTATGACAATATTAGCATTACTGATAAAGGTCTTATGACAAATCAAGACTCGATATTCTTCGAGAAATGATATTTCATAAGATTCGATATTATTCGAATAATGATATTCTTATAACATTTAAACTACAAAAGATATGGCATTATTCGAGATACGAGTGAAATTCGATATTATTCGAATAACGATATTTTCATAACATTAAAAGTACTAGAGGTATGATATTAACAAAGATAGAATTGAGAATTGATATTAGTCAAAAACAATATAATTTATGTCAAAAAATAACGAGAGGTATAATATAACTCGAGATACGGTCGTAAAAAGAAATGATTTGATTTAGGTTAAACAATAGATGATATCAATTAAAACATCATTCATACTTTTTATTAGTTTCTTTTGATAGATTTAGTGTGGCTCTCACTGAGTCACTTCAGGGTCGTTTGGTTGTCGTGTAAATGAAGTGCGGACATCTGCTTGCACATATGACATGTGCAATTAAAATTTCATGTGTTTAGGTGAAATTTTATTTGCACAGTTTTATATGCAAAAGTTGTACAAATTAAGCAAATGCACATCTATTTATACACATCATGCCTCATTAACCAAACAACCCTAAATTGTTGCACATGTGTTTTCAGAATCACTGGCTAAAAACATAGGAACCAAACGACTCTTTCTAAGTGACTCAAGGTTTGTGTGCGTTTTCTTTGTTGGGCACAAATCTAGGTATAAGGAGTTGAGTTAGTAGATCAGACGGCCGTATGTAGCTGATGAAGTAGCGAAAGCTAAGAGCTATAGAGCAACTGTGGAGCTGCTGAGGAGCGCTGGAGCCTGGAGCTGGAGCACGAACCTTAGATTCAAGACTGGTCTGTCTTATTTAGATCAGCAGGATGTTGTAATGCATTCCAATGATGAGATATAAAGATTGTTGAATAATATATAAAAGTTTACTTCTGATGGTGTGTTATTCTGGCTCGGGATACCAACCATATTTACCAAGTCGGAAAATGAAAAAAAAAACGACAAGGAAAAAAATCGAAAAGATACGATGAAAACGGAAAAAAAAAACGTGAAAACATCGGAAAAAAAAAATTAAAAATTATGCCTAGTATGTATATATGTCATTTTCCAACATTAAGTAATCAAAAGTTCAAAATATATAGCATATGCGTTTATTAAGCACGAACAAAATAAAACCCGAATCCAATTTAAACCCGGACCAAACCCGATGTGTTTTATACGCGTTTTTTCCGTTTTAAATGCGTACTGAAGTTTTTTTCAAAAAAAAGAGTTTTTTTTCCTGTTTGCTACGACTTCGGATCGATACGCGTTTTTTTCAAAAAAAACGCCCGATTTGGTAACTATGATACCAATTGCTTCTATTAATCTTAATTATAAAATTAATGAGTGTGAGGAGTCTCTTAAGACTAATTCAGAGTGACATGAAGAATGCTCGCCTTCTGGGCTCGAGTCTCATGCTCCTACAAGTGTAAAACTCTTAAAAAAGTTTAGGGAGTTGTCTCCCTTCTTCCAAGAGTGATGCCCTCTAACAGTCGAGCAATACTTCCCTTTCAAAAAATGATTTTCTTATCTTCCTTGCGAGAATAGGTGTTCCAGTGTCTTCAGGCATTGGATTGATCCAAGCAAGGAAGAACAAACTTAAAACTCTTTTCTTTTTCTTTTAAAAAAAAAATGGTAGTAAAATCTCACACCTGGGGTTTTCGGTGGCCGACGGAAATCTGAGGCCCTTTTCTCCTACTCCTACCAGACTTTTTAAAGATTCTATGTTGAAATTCTGATTTGACACGTGCACTATACTAGTTTGCAAATGAATCAATTGTACACCCTATGCTCCATTCCTTAAGTCTTAAAAATTTTGAATTTAAATATGAGGGTTTATCTTTCAAAACTGATTATAACATTGATGCATGTGTCAGCTTGCATGTACTGGAAATAAGAGAAACTGAAAATTCATCCTAAACTATTCTTTAAAGTTCAAAGTACGCACAAACAATTTAGAAGCATCTCATAGGGAATGTTTTATCACGGAAACTGGTAAGCAGTTCTATCTTGCCAAGTGGGGGATACAGTAAATGTGATTAGTGTGCTCCTATACTTACTAGTTGAAGTTTAGCTTCTCAAGCTCCATCTTTACATTGATCAATGGTTTGTTTCATTCTATCCAGCTGCTCAATTATGTATTCCAATTTGTTGCAGCATATCTCATTAGAAATTCTGGCATTATAATCGCATTTCTCAAATGGACGATACTCACAAGCACTTCTGATCTCCTCACGCAATGTCACTTGGATATCCTGCATGAATAATAAACTTAGTATGAGTTCTTTAAATCACATAAAACAATTATTCTGTAAGCAAAAATCAATTAGTTACTTTACCAAACAGGTATTAAGTGACAATAATTCAATACCATGAGAAAAAAAATATATAAAGGATATCGTTTTTAGCAAGAGATGAGTTTTCTAATTTTTAGGAGCTTTTATAGTCTCCATTTCACATAGCCAACTGAAAATTATGCAAATTGTTTAGTATTTACCCCAAAAGGAAAAAGTGCAGAATATACACTAAAGTCTAATAAGTGGCGCCTTTGTGACATGTGAACAACCACAGAATTATGATATAGAAGATACTATGCGGTGCCTTCTATGGCAATATAAAGTCAGTAATCTTCCTTATGTACAATGTACAATCAAAAATTTACAGATGAATCATGCTATGTTCACGGAAATATACTGCATCCAAAGTGATGCCACCTGGAATGGATTCTTTTAAAGAAACGATAGTAAATATTTTGATTACATTTGAAAGGTTGAAACAAAATGGAGTGACAAAATCCGAGTGAAGCATGACACAAAATGCTACTGGGTTGCCTTTACAGCCAGTGCAACCTTTAAGTAGCACATACGGGTAAAGCGTACATAGTATAAAGGTGACAGCGAAGAGATTAGTAAAATCTGTCAGATCAATACGTAACGCATAAACCCATAATATTCACACCTTATCTGCGTAGGTAAGACATTCTACCACGTGTACTATATAGTTTGATGATATCCTCGTATAAACCTTGACCATTTTTCATAAACCAATGTCAAACCCCCAGTAAATCAGAACAATCATGGTTTACATAATGGTTCAAAATTGCACAGAGAAAAAGAAATATGGTCTCAAGCAGCAAGCACAGCCTTGAACAGTAACAGTATTTCATGCTATAATGAAAGGTGACATCTTTCACCGAAACCCATAATTAGGATATTACCAAATGAATCAAGAAATATAGAAGACATGAGTTTATCCATTGCCTACAAAAGTATAAGGTATAAATAGATTAAAAAGAGAAAACCTTAATAATCCACCTACAATCTTTGCTAGTGTTTGGAACCCGACTGTTTTTCCAAAAGCTCCGAAGCTGTTGGAGATCGGGCTCGATAACTATTTAGGCACATAACATACCACCACGCTTCTGCAGCCGACGTCCTCGTTGGCCCACTCTATCAACACTGGTAGCCCTTTTCCTTTTTAGCGGCTTCCACTCACCTACTAGTATTGGCTGTGGAATCTTGTTGGTTCAAGAATCACCACATATGAAAGAATGCATGGTCTGATTCCTTTCCACAGTGCATCGAATGTCGGCCATTGCTTGGAGGTCTCGCGGCCGCTGGCAAAAGGGTGTTGAGGGTATGAAAACCAGCATGTGAATCGGCCAATTCTCATGGAGATAATGGTGTAGAGGATGCATTGTTAGTTGGCAGAGGATAGTGGCGGCCATTGCCGAGGAATGTACAATTTTAATGGAAGAGCAGATACAACCCCTTACCACAAATCCTACTCAACCCACTAAAATCCATCTGTGATGCGAAACACGAATCGAGAGACAGAGAGAGGTGGGGGGCTACCTTGATGCATTGCATAAACTCTCGGCAGTGACCAGCGAGGGCTTCCGTTCTGGGGCCGGTGGAATTCGCGAGCTCGTCCATCATTGACCCCGCGATCTCCAACAGCTTCACGATTCGCTGCAGGAAAGATGGGCACACGGTGAGGCATCGCCGGTGGGACGGGATGCGGGCGGAAAGGTGGGGGCATGGGATTGAGAAATTGTGCTCCGATCGATTGTGGGTACCTTCTCGACGTGATGAAGGCGTTGCAGAGAAGTGGTTTGGCCCTGAGGACCCACCATCTGTATTGATTTGTGCGGAACCAGAAGGAATCTGTCTTTGGAGGTGGGCGACGGGAGGAGGCAGGGAGGTGGCGTTCAGCCGTCCTGAGGTTCTGAACAGAGGCTTTTTGGAGGCGGCGACGGGAGGAGAGAGGGCGGTGGCGCTCAGCAGTCCTGAGCTTCTGAAGGGAGGCGTTTGGAGGTGGCGAGGGGAGGAGAGAGGGCGGGTTGCGTTCAGCAGTCCTAAGCTTCTGACGAGGAGGCCTCCTGCCTCCTGAATCCCCCCTGAATGCCGGCCAGGGATGGCGACGGGTCCGGTTTGGACCGGGTCAGACCTATCCTGAACCCGCCCCATTAAGGAGTACCTTGTCCGAAACACCCATCTCGGATTTGGTAGGAAAATCCGAAACCCATCCCTTTTGTATTAGCCAAAACTCAAGCCCGTTATGCTCCGTTTACACTGAATGGGACAAATCGATGCGAGTCGGATTAGGTATGAATTAAAAGAGAAACATAACATCCAATAAGATTTATTAACATAACACCCAATAAGATTTATTAACAAAACTAGTAAAAAACCTGGGTAATGCCCGAATGTGCATGATACACGTTATTTGGCAAAGACGATATCGCAACTATTTGAAGAAGTGTAAAATCTGAAGTGAGTATGATTCAATTGTAAGAGAGAGAGAGAGATTAACATCAAATGATCATTAAATACCATTGAATGAAAATTTATCATCTTTATAGTAGGTTTTTAAATGGATTTAGAAGAAAGCCGTGTTCACACACGGAAGAAGAATTCTAGCTCTTTAAAAGACGTCCACGTGTCACAACACGGGCGAGAGGCTTCCATTTTAGTATATACTAGTAAGAAACCCGGGCAATGCCCGAATGTGATTGATGCACGCCATTTGGCAAAGACGACATCGCAACTGTTCGAAGAAGTGTGAAATCTGAAGTGAGTATGATTCACTTGTTAGAGAGAAAGATAAATAGAGAGAGAGATTAACATCAAATGCCCATTAAATGCCATTGAATGAAAATTTATCATATTTATGGCAGGTTTTTAAATGCATTTAAAAGAGAGCCGCATTCACAAACGGAAGAAGAATTCTAGCTCTTTAAAAGACGTCCACGTGTCACAACACGAGAGAGAGGCTTCCATTTAGTAAGAAACCCGGGCAATGCCCAGATGAGCTTGATGCACAGCCATTTGGTAGAGATGACATCACAACTGTTCGAAAAAATATGAAATCTAAAGTGAGTGTGATTCACTTGTTAGAGAGAGAGAGAGAGACAGAGAGAGAGAGAGAGAGAGAGAGAGAGAGAGAGAGAGAGAGTGGGTGAGATTAACATCAAATGATAATTAAATGCCATTGAATGAGTGCTTTATTCTCTTTATGGTAGGTTTTTAATAGGATTTAAAACTAAGCCGTGTTCACACATGGAAGAATGATTATGGTTCTTTAAAAGACGTCCACGTGTCACAACACGGGAGAGAGGCTTCCGTTTTAGTATATATATATATATATATATATATATATATATATATATATATATATATATATATATATATTCTACTATGATTATTTCATCATGCTTGTACAACCATAACATCCAGTAACATAAAAAAATGATCACTAGCCTATTGAAACCTAACATCCAAGAACTCTAAATGATTATTGAGCTATCTATATAACATGACACGACGGTATTGTGCTGACTAGGATAAAAAAAAACACTTTTAGTCGTCTGAATAATATCACAGCCGCCTCTCAACTCAAATATGCTCTTCCAATTTCGAGCCAAGCTGCTCCTCTCTCTCCCTCTCATAAATCTTATTAAAAACTTACTATAAAGATATTAAAAACTACTGTAAAGATATTAAAAACCTATATATAAAAATAATAAATACATATTCATTTGATGTCAATTGGTATTTTTTGGAAGGTTAATTAGTGCTCTCTCTCTCTCTCTCTCTCTCTCTCTCTCTCTCTCTCTCTCTCTCTCTCTCTCTCTCTCTCTTTTCTCTCTAACAAGTGAATTTACTAGTTCAACCATAAGATACATTAACTAAGAACGTTGGTTACTAGGCTATTTATATAACATGGCACGGCGGTCTACAGGCTGACTAGACAAAATGGAATAAGCTGACTAGACAAAAACGCATGCTGACTGGACAAAAATGACCAGAGATACCTCCATAATCATTCAAACCCTCTCTCTCTCTCTCTCTCCCATAGCCAAGAAATGTCCTGATCACAGCCATCCGTTGCACCCAGCCACCCAGTTTTCTATCATGAATGGTCAACACAACCACTCCGCTCTCTCTCGTCCATGCGATCACAGTTGTTCTACGTGTTTGCCCCGATTCTTGCACACAGTCACAACCTCAAATCCGTTCAAAATCCTGTTGCTCCCCTCAAAAATCCCGTCATCCCTCTCATCGAGCCACCTAGATCGGGACCCCCTCATCGACCCGCTCAGATCGAGACCCCCTCATCAAGCCGCCCAGATCAAGCCCCCCTTCACACCCAACTCTAGTTCCAGGTGAGAAGATCGCCCCCCTCTTCGAGCCGCCCAGATCGAAACCCCCCTTCACGTTACCCTATTCCAGATCAAGTCCCCCCTCACGCCCCCCACTTCGAGCTGCCCAGATTGACCCCTCCTTCATGTGCCCCTCTTCTAGCCAAGAAGATCACCCCCCCTTCTTCCAGCTGAGAAAAGCGTCCCCCTTCACAACCATCAACACCCGAATTAGTATTAGATCATCTCCCCAATTGAGAGAAGATCACACCTCCCTCTACGAGCCTTGCTCTCCTATTTGCTCAATTCTCCAATTTCGTGGTCACCGTTGCGTCATCTGGGATTGTGTCACGTCTTCTATTAGGCTGCCGGACTGTGAATTCCACGTTCAGCATACCGCTCGATGTCATGGATAATTCAATATGTGGATTTAGCAAGCAGTCGATCCAAGCAAAGCTCCTGCAACAGGCGAAGCTGATCAGATGGAATGAAGTGCCAATGCAGCACAAGTATTGCGTTGAAATCGTCGATCGGATGCTGCATGATGTACACGAGGTCGACAAGCCATTCAGAGGCATCACAGTCGTACTTGGTGGTGACTTTCACCATACATTGCCGATGATAACGAAGGGTAGGTGCGATAAATGAGGCAATTTAATTTAAAAATTATATTTTTTTATTGTTCAAATAAAGTTTTTCAAATACTATTTTTGATAAATGAGGATGTTCTTGCTTTGACCGGTGGTTTTGCCTGGGTTGTCGGTCCACCGGGGTGGGGCCATAGGAGTTGGGTGTTATCGTCGAAGGCGGCCGCTTAGGTTACAATGAATGTCCCAATAGTGACTGCTGCTGGTGTTGTCGGTCCGTCGGGTGAGGCCACTGTAGGCCGATGTTGCTACCGAAAGTGTTTTGTTACCGAAGGTGGTTAGTTGTGTTGCCGCTGCATACGACGATGTGGGTGTGGGTGGTGATGCTCGGGGGGTGTCTTATTGCTAAAGGTGGCCCGTTGCAGTGTGGACATGTGTCGCCAAATAAATCCAAACCATTAATTTAAGTAAACCTTTTGTATAAAAAATATTATCTTAAACTGTTACGAAGAGAGAATGAGAGAGACTAGGGTTTGGGGAGAAAACTCGTTGTATTATCTCATTGTATATATCATTACATAAGACTACCTCTTCTTATATAGAGAGATAACGCACACCATTACAATACAACAACTAAGGTGGGACTAATAGTAACTCTAGATCTAATACCCCTCGTCAAACTGATGTAAGGTATAAACCGACATCAATTTGCTTAATAAGAGAAAGGAAAAAAAATTAAATATCCTATTTTTATGCTGATACTGCCAGGGCGACCTGCAAGCAAGTCATCCTGGAAACCCGATTGACCTGCAAGCAGGACAACCGGGGAAACCCGGCCAACCTAAAGCAGGTCAAACGGGGGAACTGGTAATGATCACTAAGGGTCGGAGCGGACGAAGCCGACGGTGATGGAAGCCGACAATAAGGGAGGCCGAAAGGGGAGAGATCGACTAAGATAAATGTATGGATGCATGAGACCTCATAGGAGGCAAGCACTCGGGCGAAGCAAGAACTTGATACCTCCTAGAAGATCTCAATCATCATAGACGAAGAAAAGAAAATAGATAGGGTCATATGACCAAGGAAAGGGAGAGGATTCAAAAGCTGGCACAAGTGTGACCAGAGAAAGAGAGGATTAAGGGTTTGTGCAACCAAGGAGAGAGAGGATAGAGTCAAAGCTTGATAGGGTCGCACGACCGGAAAGATAGAATAATAGGATAAGACAACGGCTAAGGAGAGAGATGTCTGAGTGAGAGAAGCTTGATCGAAAGGAGGGAGACGATCTTGATCGGTAAGTCTCAAGCAGGAATCAATCCAACTAGGAGAAATGCTCGATCAGAGGGAGGGAGAAGATCTTGAACGGCAAGAGAAGAAGATCGGACGGACTGGTAGAATGCAAGGGCGTAGATCGACCGACAGAGCACAAAGTGTATGTAGGCCGACAGAGTGCAGGGGGCAAGCAAGCCGGCAAAGCGCAAGGCAGAAGGTGCAGGCAGACTGGTAAAGTGCAGGGCGTAGGGCATGAGTGTAGGTGCTGGAGGATCGATAGAGCGCAGGGCACAGGGCACTAGTGCAGGCACAGGTGGACCGGTAGAGCGTAGGGCGCAGGGCACTAGTGCAGGGGCAAGTGAACCGACAAAGCATAAGGGCGTACGACGCAAGTGTAGGGTGCAGGCAAATCGATAGAGCACAAGGGCGCAAGGCACGAGTGCAGGCATAGGCAGGCCGATGGAGCGCAAGGCGCAAGCAGGTTGGTAGAGAGCAAGGCACGTGCAGGCCGATAGGATGGCAAGGCGTTGGCGGGCCGACAGAGTGCAAGGCATGAATGCGGACACAGGCAGATCCGCAAAGTGCAGGTGGATCAATCGGTAGAGCACAGGGAGGGCCGACACAGGGGCTGCGGGTAGCAGAGGGCCGACGGGATGCAGAGGGCCGACGGGGGGCCGCAGGAGGTCTGACGGAGGGCTGGTGGGTTGCAAGAGGGACCGACGGATAGTTGGCAGACTGCAAGAGGGCTGACAGAAGACCGGTAGACTGCAAGAGGGTCGATGGATAGTCGACGGGCTGCAGGAGGTCTGGCGGAGAGCGGGCTGCAGGAGGGTAGTCAAAAGGGCTGGCGACGGGCTGCAAGAGGGGCCGACGGAAGATCGGCAGGCTGCAGGAGGGCTGACGGATAGTCGGCGGGCTGTAGGAGGGGCTAGCGAAATATCGACTGACTACAGGAGAGCCAACGGATAGTCGACGGGCTGTATGAGGTTCGGCAGAGGGTTGACGAGCTGCAGGAGGGGTCGTCAGAAGACCAGCGGGCTGCAGGAAGGGACGACGAAAAGACTGACAGGTTGTAGGAGGGCCGACGAATAATCGACAGACTGCAGAAGGGACTAACGGAAGATCAACAAGCTACAGGAGGGCCGAGGATAGTCGGCGGGCTGCAAGAGGGGCCGATGGAAGACCGACAGACTATAGGAGGGCCGATGAATAGTCAGCGGGCTGCAGGAGGTCTGGCGGAGGGTTGGCAGGCTGCAGGAGGGGCTGGCGGGTTACAGGAGGGCAGGAAAAAGGCCGGTGGCGGGCTGTAAAAGGACCGACGGAAGACCGACAGGCTGCATGAGGGCCGACGGATAGTCGGCGAGCTGTAGGAAGGGCCGACGACAGGTTGCAAGAGGGGCCGACTGAAGGCTGACAGGCTGCAGGAGGGCCGACGGACAGTCGGTGGGCTGCAGGAGGGGCCGTCGGAAGATCGGAGGGCTGACGAGAGCCGACGGGTTGCTAGAGGAGCCGGTGATCGTGAGATCGAGATGAAATCTCAAGATCGAGACGGGAGAAAAAAAAATAAATTTACTATGCCCGACCTCCCCGAGGTCGCCACCGGCGACCGAGTAGGCTGAGGCCAGAGATGGGATCTTCGAAACCCTAGGCCGGCTCTGATACCATGTTACAAAGAGAGAGGGAGAGAGACTAGGGTTTGGGGAGAAAACTCCTTGTATATATCATTACATAAGACTACTGCTCCTTATATAGAGAGAACGCACACCATTACAATACCACAACTAAGGTGGGACTAATAGTAACTCTACATCTAATATAAAAAAAACATTAGAGGCAACAATAAAACTAATTTTTTTTTTATTTAGGGTCTGTTCTTTGTGCAGAAACTGAGCGTGGAAACCCTTAATAAGCTTCCTCCGCATATTTTTCCTCCCCTCCACCTGCACGTCCTTTGCAACTTGTTTCTTCTTCCTCCCCTTTATTTTCATATCAAGTGTTTGCTTTTTAACTGGTTCTTGAGGGTCGACATTGTAGCGTGAAATGTTGTATATCTTTTGTTGTCTTATCATGAGCGAATGACTCCTTCAGTAACCCAATTGCGACCTCCCGATGACATCTCTGTAGTACAAAACAATTGTTAAAATATAAGATGACCGAACAAACTAAAATGCAATGAATTATATAAAATAAGTTCCTTACGATACCCTACCTCCCAGACCTCACCTCCATACCCATACCACATCAACTCCGACCCCGGCACCTTTGTCGAGGCCACTTCCCCCCCTCCTTCTGCTCCTTTCTCCTTCCCCTCGTCATACCCATCACCCATAGCCGGGCTAAATAGAAGTTGAGTCCTCAGGCTAAAACTCAAAATAAGACTGTTCTTAAGCTATTTAAGTGTAGGTTGGGGGCTTCATTTCCTATGGGGCCTATAGCTATTTAAGTTGGTTAGGAACTTGGAGGCCTTCTTTTCACGTGGGGCTTTAGGCGACTGCCAAAACGGCCTTACGGTCAAGCCGGCCCTACCATCACCATACCCTACGGCCGAATGTTCTTTAATATGTTCGATAGTATATTGCCCTACTTTATTCGGTGAAAGACCATTGAACCACTATTCGGCAGTATATTGTCTAATGTTTCTTTGCAAGTCATGGGAGGTGGGGTAGGACCCATGGGTATGACAAGGGCAACGAGAACCAAAGCTAATTGCACCGGAAACAAACGTACATCTGAGCCGACCGAATGCAGCCGAGTAGGACCTGAGCTAATGAGCCTTCTGTTCCTGCGGCCCCTCGCCCTCGTCGCCATCACATTGACGGCCACAGCCCTCCTCGCCTCCTTCTTCCAGCACCCGACCTCCTCGCCGTCTCACCGGAGGGCGCCGGATCCCATTCCGATGCCTCGCAGCTTCGTTCTGTGGCTCCACGGGCTGGGCGACTCCGGCCCCGCCAATGAGCCCATCAGGACCTTCTTCTCCTCCCCGGAGTTCAACAGCACCAAATGGTCCTTCCCCTCCGCTCCCCAAGCCCCCGTCTCCTGCAACCGTAAGTTCTCCTCACCCCATCGCCTTTACTTTCTCTTCAAATTTCCCGTCAGTTCGTTCCTTAATTCTGATTTCCGGGAAATGATGAGCTCAAATTCCTGGTATTGGGTGCGTTGACTTACCAAAAGAGACCAAATTGGACAACCAAAGCCTTGGAATCTTAGGTAGGTAGCATCAAGGATGTGGGAACATGTATTCGCCGAAGATAGAATCACACTCTCTTAGGGTCGTTTCGTTGCGGTGCAAATGATGTGCGTACATCTGCTTGCACATGTGACGTGCAATTAAAATTTTATGCGTTTAGCTGAAATTTTATTTGCGCAGGTTTATGTGCAAAAGCTGTACGAATTAAGCAAGTGCGCATCTATTTACACTCATCACGCCCCATTAACCAAACAATCCTATACTGTTTGCACATGTGTTTTCAGAATCACTGGCTAAAAACAGAGGAACCAAACTTAGAAAAGAGTATTTGCCCATGAGCTATTTTAAAAGGTTTTGATCACTGGAAACCCTAGCGCTCGATCGTTTTAGTAAATTGCTTTTCTAAAATATTCTTCATAAAAATATTGTTTTTGATGGGGCATGGTTTTTCCAAATTGATGATCTCGAAGGCTCACCTTCTCGAGTCTCGGTTCACTGAGGCTCGACGTCTACTACAAGGATGACTTTGATCGGTCAGATGCTGGTTGAGGCCAATAACCCAAAAAAAATAAAAAATAAAAAGAAAAAAAAAACCAAACCTGTTGGTACCTGGTCCATACTGGCCGATACCGGTCCGTACTGGTCGGTATTGGCTTGAACTGGCCCATACAGACCAGTACCGACTGGTACGGGTCAATTATCGGGATCGGGGGCGGTATCGGTTTCGATCTAACCAAAACCGGTATGTACTGATATCGGCTAGTTTTTTGAACCATGCTCGTACAAACGGTGATGGCAAGTCGTCCGAATTCGGACGTCTTAATCCATGTGCGGGCTGAACCGACTTAATGACGGTTTTGACTGTTTGAGATGGGTCTAATCCCCACCCAAAGTGGCTAATCTGGCCTTGGACCAGCTGGGGACCTGGGGTAATCCTAGAGTATATAATCCCTCTTTCCCTTTTGGTGGGGTGTGGAGCTTAGAGGAAACTAGGGGAGAGGCCTTGCTTGGAGCTCAATATCTAGTGGACTCGTCTTTTTCTTCTTCCTCCTCCCTTCAAGCCAATCTACCAAGGTTCGATCTCTTAGTCTTGTAGGTATCTCCTCCATGTGTTAGCATTGATTTCTTCGTATGCTTGTTTGTGATTTCCTATTGGATTCTATTGATTTACCATTTGATTGGTATTTTGGTTGATTTGGTTGGTTTCTCTTTTGCTACCCTTACAAATCCCATGTGTTGGGTTCTTCTGAGTGAATTGGAAGAGGATCGGGTTTTGCTTGAGTGATTCTAGCAAGAAGAACCGTAATTCCTTTTAGTAGATTGTCGGCCCAACCGTCGTGTAGCCTTTGGGGTCCGTCGATTGGGGAAATCAGCAAAGTAATCCCGTATACAGTGATATCACCACAATAGTGTGCGATTCACCTTTGGGCGTGCTCAACCTTTGCTAAGGTCGGTGTTGGGACGTCTTTGCTTGTGAAGGAGTCTTAGCGTCTTCTCAGGTGAGCATTTAGGGCCACTCGTGTTGGATCAAGTGCAAAGCGGCTAGTCAGGAGGCTTGCAGAAGAGCTAAGGAAAAAAGCAAAGTTCAGCGTGGTGTGGAGGCAAATTCCTAGTAGGGCTTATGAGACCTTTGCTTCATTCTTGTACTTGACATTTGAAGCTTACTAGATTGCTCTTATCATCCAACTCAGCCGGTGAGGTATTCTCGCGAAGAGTTTTCTTGTAAAAAATATTTGTGTGTACTGCAAGCCTTGCATGCTTTTACCCTGCACTTCATAGTAACCATGTTATAATCTGCTTGGTAAGAGTGAGGAGAGAGAACCACCTGATAATATTCACCTCTAATAAATCCACTCTAATACGATTGTGAAGAGATCACATAAGACAAGATAAATTTTAATCTACCGTGAGCTTCGCTTGGTGCCCTCAGGCCAAGGCGGTCCTTAGTTTTGTATTGGCCGGTGTTCTGTCGCGCGCCAGAATTTCTCACTAGGGCATCTAATCTAAGGATACAAGACAGCCCACATCATTGTCACACAAAAGTACTCAAAGGAACATCATCTGTGATAGAATGGGAGAAGACACCTTCACCAATGTAAATAGCGTGGGGAAAACTAGCTGGAAGAGGTGAAAGAAGAGAAGTCGAAGATGTCTCATCTGATGAACTAACAAGAGTAGGACCAAGGGAGGAGGGGAGGACAAAAAACTCAGACATGGTGGGGAAGCAGGTGCTAGTGTAGGAGGAGAGACAATGGGGGTGGTAGATATATATGGATCTGGAGACTGTAAAAAAGAAAGGTTTATAGAGGGAGATGAGTAAAACAAGACATTCTTGAAGAATGTGACATGACGAAAATGCATAAGCGACAAGCAACATGATCATAGCTCTTAAATCCTTTGTGCTCTGAGCTAAATCCAAGAAGAACACATAGTGCGAGGGAAAGTTTGGTGCATTCATGGGGAGGTAGAATAGCAAAGTATGTGCATAGAAAGGTGTGAAGCATGCTGTAACTTGTAAGGAAGAGAAGATGAATAAAGCCGCTAAAAGCGAAAGCATTTGGAAACAACGGTGGAAGGAGTAATGTTGATTAGGTTAACAAATGTAAGAGCACCCTCTTCCCAGAAGGATCGGGGAATAAAAACAAAAATTAGAAGTTCTGTAGAAGTCTCGAGGATGTGACGATGCTCTTTGTTTGCAACACCATTATGCTTATGAGTTATGAGTACGAGGAGTCGAGGACATGATTGCTGGTGTAGCATGCCATAAGAGAAAACGATGCCATGAACCTAAGGCGAGAGATAATCATAGTGACAATCAGAGAAAGTCTAAATGCGCTTATGAAATTATGTATGGGCCATATTTGTGAAAGTATGAAAGATCTGTGTTAACTCAGACGAGTGACGCATTAAGTTCACCCATAGTCATCAAGTTCGGGTTCGACAATAATTCGGCTCGTGTAAAGCTTAGGAAAAGGCGACAAAAATCAAAAAATTTTAAAAAAAAAAGTAGAAAAAAATCGTGGGAAAGATCATTGTTCTAGATTTAATTGGCTAGTGTGAAATTTGTAAAAAAAAAAGTAGGAAAAAACTTGAAAACATCAGAAGTCAATATAGTTATTTAATATATTAAAATTTTCTTTCAACTTTTTCGCTTATGTTTAGCAAATAAGACATTCATAGTTCATAAATATAACATAATGCAAGTCATGAATAAGAACAACATCCAAATTCCAATCAAAATTCATCAACAAAACCATATAAATATCTACTCAACATCATGCCAAAATAAGAATTACAAAACCCAATATGTTTAGAAGTCATTGACTAAAATATAAAAATTCTATGATTCCTAGTTCGAAATTCATTAACTCATCGAAAGCATCAAACCCAAATTTGCCTCTTTTGCTGCTATGTTCTCTTCAATTTCTAAACGATTCATTGTCGCCAAAGTTGCTGAATAAATCATGACTTATTAATAAAATCATGGTAAAAATCGACGATCCCGAGGACTTGAATAAGTCACTGTAAAAATAAAAAAAAATCGTCTTAGGATAAATTAGAGTTTAAAATGTGAATTTTTCAATGAGTTGGAGTTTTTTGTGATTGAGTACACCCACTTAAAACAAGAAGTACATCTCTAACATCTCGATCTTTTGCGAAATATTTCCCTTTTTTCTGACAACCGAAATGAATTGTTGGGGTCAAAAATATTCTGAAAATTTCCAAATGCTCCCCTAAATTTTATACCATGACCCCTAAACCTCTTAAACCATAAAATTGTAAACCCTATGAGTAGAGTGTTTGACTTCTCTGGTGTGATTTTCGTTCAAAAAATTGTTTTGGGGTGTTAGATATGCCTTCCAGCACCAATTTGGCGAGATCACTTCATCAAGGAAAAACTCCAATCAAATTCGTTCGATTGGATCGAAGCATTCTTCTCCAAAAATTTCAAAATTGCTAAAACTTAGATTTCTCTCAATTAATTAGTTTCTTGTTGTTTAATGGATAATATGATGGCTTAAGTTCAAGATTTGATACGTGACACTAAATTCAGGGATAAATCACTAAATTTATCTGAAAACAAACAACGAGGTCTTAATATTGATGAAATCACTTAAATGTTTGATATGTTGTGGATCTTAGACAGTTGTGTATTTGCACAACATGCATAAAAATGCATGGTATCTGGAGTTCCATACCCTTTGTTAGTGTAGAAATTTGATTTAAGTGTTCCAAAGTATGTATCTATGCTTGATTTATGTTGTTCATAGTTTCTTTAAAAAATTCCATCATTTAACTAATTTTTCTATAATTTTTATAAAGCTAGTTCTCCACACTATTGAAATATTTCCACGCAATATTTCCATATCATGCAGTGTCAAAATATTGGTGAAAATCAAAATTTTGACCCTTGCTCCTAATAGATATTATGCAAGATTGGTGAGCTATTTCTTACTAAATATGGTTATGATTCATGGTATGTGTCTTCCTGCTTTAGTATCTTTCGACAGTAATATTTTATACTTATGTTAAAGTTCCTTCAAGAATCGTAAGAAATCCTTTGTGACAATTTTCTCTACAAGTTTTTGTTTTCATAGTGACCGAGCTCCTTGCTTTATAATATCTACATTCTCCTCTGTAGCATGATAATTCTTCTTTTTCTTGAAGAAATGATATATTAGCAATATTGCTCTTGTTCAACTTTTATTCGATTTGCATCCCTCTTTTGAGGACTCACCTTAAACTTAAGCAACTTCCTTTAAAAATAAAAATTTCCCACATATTTTCATCCCTCCTGAGCCCACCTAGCAGTAGTTCACGTATGATCGAAAAAATGTAACAAATTACTTGGCAATAACCGTGGGTACATCCTTGATCCATTCAATTTTTTCTTTGCTGTTGTAGTTACGTTGAAGTTTTACAGAGATATTTTCACTCAGGCACTTGGTTTTCGGCCATCTGAAAGAAGTTATTGATTAGTACTTATCTTTTTTAGTTTATTAGTAAAACTGGTTTTATTACCAATATTTATAAATCTTTAACTCCTTAATCAGATTTGCGAAGCCAATCAATACCTTGCATACGTGAGCGTGCGAGAACATGCTTTCATATAAATTAAAACACTTGTCCTCAATATCTATTCATGCTTCATATTCATTGATTAGTTTTTATCACTTCTAAATCTACTCTTCATAGTATTTTTTTTCCTCCTTGCAGATGGTGCTGTCATGCCTTCTTGGTTTGACATTTCTGAGATACCTGTGAGCCCTGTAAGTTATACTTTAATTTTAAGTTCAAAACTTCAAAATTTGTTGGACAGCCATGCAATACATGGTTCTTCAATCAAACTTAGTTATTTTGACCATAAGTCATTATATAATGGTATCAAATATGTTTGAAGAGTCTAGCTCAAATACACTGTAATTGTTCTGACTTCCGAGTTGACTATTCACAGGGACTATGTAACTTTAAATAAGTTCAGCTTCTTGTATTAGTGAAAGCAATTCTGCACAATGGAAGAGGTGGTTTTAATCTCAAAATGAATTTCCTCATTTCAAGTTGATCATTATTTCATTCTTCTTGTCTTCTCTAGGAATCAAAGATTGCAACCATCTTTTTGTTTGTGTCTTGTTGGCATCTACTTTATTACCGCTTACAAGGTCTCATCTTTGTTGGCATAATTTGTGTGTCCAAACCAATCCGTGAAAAATTACAATTTCGGCAAAATTTTGGGATTTCGAGCTAATTTCAAGAATTTTGGCCAGAATGGCGGATGGCCACCGAAATTTCGGACGAAATAGTTGGGACCCACCGAAACCGGGCTAGTTTATTATTTTCTACGAGATTTTGACTAAAAGCAACACGGGTCCAGTGAAGCCACGTGCTGGCCCTATATTTCGGTGCTGATTTCGACGAATTTGTCAGTTTCGGGATCATTTTGATCATTTCGATCGAAATAAGCTCATAGATTTTGCGAAACCTGTGGGCTGATTTTGTTGGGATGTGTGCTTGAAATGGGGGCTGGTTTTGATCGGATTTCGACCGAAGCCACCGGATTTCGATCGAAACTACCCACACTTCGCTGGATTTCACCAAAGTCCAACTGATTTCGATCGAAGTTGTCAGATCTCGTCGCCGCAATTGTTGAATCTCGCTGCTGGAATCGTCGAATCTTGTCGGATTTGGCTAAAATCTCCGGATCTTGCTACCGGATTTTGCGAAATCTCGCCGGAATCGCCGGATCTTGTCGCCGCCAGATTTCGCCACAGGATCTCACTGGATTGCACCGTCGGATCTTGCCCCCGGATTTGCCAGATCTCGTCAGAACCCGATGGACCACCGGAGTAGCCGGATTTTGCCGTTGGATTCGCTCGGATTTCGACCGATGTTATCCTCACCGCCCTCGTAGGTGTAGGTGCCTCCTCCATCATTGCCCTCGTTAACGTAGTTGCCTCCGCTACCACTACCGTCGCGGCATCGCTGATGCAGTTGTCTCAACAGACATCTTTCCAATAGGTATTCACGACAGCATCTGTGTTGTGGGATAGATATGTATCCGTTGAAGAGCAGGACATTGTTGGGTGGTGTAGTGGGGATGTTCCGAGTAGAGTTCATATGTATGGGATGAGCAGTAATATTATTTGGAATGGGATGAGACATAATATTATATGACGAGTAATGCCGTACGCCTGGACCATTTTCCTCTATTTAGAAGAATAGAGATGGAGATATTGCTTGACGAGAGGCGTGTTGAGGGACGTATTCGTCATGTTGTCGTGAGACAACTAATAAATGAAGCGGAAAATGAAGGGAAATAGAGAGACAACGACTATTGAGGAAAAGGAGAAGAGAGAGATAACTATTAACTAATGGGACGAAATGAAGGCGATGAAACAATATAAATATATGATGATTATCAGGTTTTTAATTTTCAGTTTATTGGCATTCCAACTTAGTTATCATGGTCTATGCAAGCTTACTGTTATCTGGTAATTTGTATGCTTTCTAAAAACAATTCATGTAAATATATGCAACCCAACCATAAAAGACTTAAATTTAAAAAGACTTAAACAAAAACATTAAAAGGCCTCTTTTTTTGACCATTTCGAAATTTCCCCCAATTCAGCTGAAATTTTGAAATTTTGGTTTCGTAGTTGACCGAAACAAGACACGAAACTGAAATTGAAAACCATGGATATAATCAGCTTAGTGGATATTTGGTGAAAGAAAGATATGTGAACAATCCAATATGCATATGTGTATTTATAAAGAAACCAGAATCCAGCTTTACCATCATCGTAATTTATGTTGATGATATGAATCTAATTGGGACTCCTAAAGAGATTATGAAAACTGTCGAGTACTTGAAGAAAGAATCGAGATGAAAGATCTCTGAAAAACTAAACATTATCTCAGCCTGCAAATCGAACACAACCTGAATGGAATCCTTGTTCATCAATCATCATATACTGAAAAGTTACTGAAGCGCTTCAACATGCATAGGGCTCATCCACTGAGTTCTCCAATGGTTGTTCGATCACTCGCATCAAGGACTCTTTTTGTCCCAAAGACGATAATTAAATGCTTCTTTGCCCTGAAGTGTCATATCATAGTGCAATAGGTGCTTTGATGTACTTAACCCAATGCACTAGACTTGATATATCTTTTTTCAGTCAACTTATTAGCAAAGGTTTATCTCTGCACAAACTCGACTACAATGGAATGACATCAAGCATATCCTGCGCTATCTCCGTGGAACAACTAATATGGGCTTAATCTACTCTAGAGAATCAAAATGATCCACTTTTAGTAGGATATGCAGATTATGTTATATTTCTGATCCTCACAAGGCTCGTTCACAAACATGATATATGTTTACATGTGGCGATACAATAATCTCATGGCGATCTACCAGGCAGACTTTGGTTTCTACCTCCTCCAACCACTCTGAGACACTTGCACTTCATGAAGCAAGTCGTGAATGCGCATGGTTAAGATCTGTGGTCCATCATATCCGAGGCTCATGCAGGCTATCTGAAGCTACAATTGTTTCTATGACAATCTATGAAGATAATGTTGTTTGTGTTGCACGGATTAAAGAGGATTTATCAAAGGTGATAGGACCAAACATATTTCATTGAAGTTCTACAATCGAGCTCTAGTAGAGCCATGAGCTCTAGTGATAATCTAGCATATTTATTCACTAAAGCCCTGCCAACTTCAACATTTAAGAAGTTGGTGCACGCCATCGGTATGTGGAAGATTCAAGATCAGTCCAGTTGATGTACATCTCTCACTACTTTCACCACTATAAGGGGGAATATCCACATCAACAAGATGATTACCATTCCAGAGGACTACTAATGTAGGATAATGTGCACACTGTACTCTTTTTCCTTCGTATTGGTTTTTTTCCCACAGGGTTTTCCAGGGAAAGTTTGAACGAGGTAGCCTTAAGCGCTTCCAACTCCACACTAAGATCCCGAAGAATATTGTACTATTTTTCCTTCACCTTGGTTTTTGCCCATAGGATTTTTCTGGCAAGATTTTAATGAAGCAATTATCTTAATGTGGTGGCCATCCAAGGGGTAGTGTTATAATGTTTGAGAGGTGGATTACCACCCATTTGATGATGGAAATTCAATTGGTCAGCTTGATTGAATTGTAACTTCTCTCTCTAAATGTCACCATTACTCTCTCAGACATGTTGCATGTAACCCCTCTCTACATGAATGTAATCCCCTCTCTAAATGGGACCATTCATCTTCACGGAAGTTTCATTATCTTGTATCTATATAAACAATGAAATAATATGATGATAGGATATTAAGATGCACAAATTCTCTTGGCATTTATCAAGTTTCATAACTATATATATATATATATATATATATATATATATATATATATATATATATATATATATATATATATATATATATAGATAGGGTCAGGATCGGATGACCCAGCAAATAACCCAGCACCCTTTGAGGCACCTAGAGGTTTTAGAATGGGCTGATTTTTTGTAGACATGTTGTCTATGATATGTTGATCATCCTCACAAAAAATCAGCCCATTCTAAAACCTCTAGGTGCATCAAAAGGTGCTCTTCAAATCAACGGTTAAAATTGACAGTCAAAAACCGTTGATTTGAAGTGCGCATTTGATGCACCTAGAGGTTTTAGAATGGGCTGATTTTTTGTGAGGATGATCAACATACCATAGACAACATCCCTACAAAAAATCAGCCCATTCTATAACCTCTAAGTGCATCAAAGGGTGCTGGGTTATTAATGGGTCAAAATTTGCTGGGTCATCCGATCCTGACCCATATATATATATATATATATATATATATATATATATATATATATATATATATATATATATATATATATATATATATATATATATATGTGTGTGTGTGTGTGTGTGTGTGTGTGTGTGTGTGTGTGTGTGTGTGTGTGTGTATTTGACATTTCCATATCCTCAAGTATTAGTATCGGTCTATGATCTAGCACTTATAAATGCATATTTTAAGGAAAGATTAGTATAGACCATATGTGTAAACATGTACATAATAAAAACGATGGGCAATTTGTAAAGAGAAGGGACATGTACTGGTTGTATAGCTCTGGCAGGAATAATCTTATTATAAAAAAGCTTAGTATTTATTCAAGAACCATATAACATCTATCTCTAAAGGACTTTTAGCGAGAAAATGTATCATTTCTTTATAGGTAGATTCTATAGGGTAGTTGAAAATTGGAATTTGTGCGAAACATGATACGGGACAAGGAGACAGATTATATCTAGATGGTAGCTTAAGAAGTTCTCATAGAGCCTAATAATTAGTGTTATTCATATAAGTAAACTTGATAAACGCTAAGGTCGAAAAGTTAATAGGGGAGATTAATCTTGCTTTAAGGGATGTTAAAGAGAAAATAAAATAGAACACTTTAAGAGGTTTAAAAAACCTAAAAAGACCATAAATTTGTACAAGGCTATCTACTTAACTTATCTATATAACATGGCACGTCGGTTTTGTGCTGACTAGACAAAACGGAAGCTGACTAGGACAAGCTAACTGGACAAAAATGAACCAATAGATCTAACAATTCGTTCAAAAATCAACGCACAATCTCTCCTTGGTTTCAAATCCCAACCCATTTAAACTACACTAAACCCCTAAAATCCCGACTCATTTAAATTGCACTAAACCTGACCGTTCATCCCACGATTGTTGTTCGCTTCAATGGTTACCGCTTGCTGAAATTTCGGCCGCCCCAAATCATCGGGTTAATCTCGAGGAATCTGTTCAAACAGAGACAATTGTGATTGATCGATTACAGGGGGAGGGGGAGTTTGTTGTGCCGAAGGCGCTCGTTTCGTGCCAATCGGCACGGGCGAGGAAATGGATGTCCCTATGTATGCTGGTGTTGTCGTCGAAAGTGTTTTGTTGCCGAAAGCGTTCAGGTGTGATTGCCGAAGGCGGCCCGTTGCAGTGCCGACAGGTGTGTTGCCACCGAAAGCAGTCTACTGCAGTGCCGACAGGCACGGGCATGCACTAGTTAATCAATGTGCTGCAGTTGTTTGATGTTATAGGTTGGTGATGCAATCAAGTTGTTCAAGCAATGGGAAACAAAGGAGACTGGGTTGAAGAAAAGCGGTTGTGGGCGTATCTGCTTTAGGTTTTGGCTTTGACGGGTCTTTTCTTTAAGTTGAATAGCTGTAAAGATTTCTTTTGCTATTTTAGAGTGTCTCTAGATGATTGTTTTGATCATATTATATTTGGTGGAACTTTTAGAGCTTCTTTGGTCCATTTTATTTGATTTGGCAGGCCCATAGTTTAGTTTGTGTCAAAATTTTAGTTGGGTGTTCCCACATGGATTATAGAGGACAATAACGAGGCAGGACATGATGAGAGAATCTATGTTCAATGAGGAATGTTCTAAAGTGGCCAGTTGCTAAATTGAGCTTTGACCAACCCAAGTGACTGAAGCCTTCCTATTTAATAGGACGATAATCAGCTTACATAGGGGCCTTAGTGCCTAACCCCATTCCTTACCCTCTTTTGTTCTCTTTTTAGTTTTATGTAAATTCAATCTAAATGATCATATTTATAACATTAAATCTGATATATGATCTGACTTAGAGCTAGATGGGAAAGAGAGTTGGTCAGTTCCATGATTAGAGGGGAAAACATTAAGCTTAAAAAAAGGGGAACATGAGATCTACCATGTTTACATCATGAACCTTTACACTTTCCATTCTTAATCAATAATATTAAATTTTAACTGTTATTCTTTTTAGATAAACACATTCACACAAGAACATCCATTACAATTTCCTAAAATGCTTGAGACTTCCCTAAATAAAAAAGAACCAAATCATGTTGTGCAAGTAATCTGGGGCTATAATGAAGCCATAGAAACCAAAGAAGTTAAAAAACATCCCTTTAATTTGACTGACCACTTACCATGGTTTTCACCTTACGGTAAAACCTCTTTAACCACTTGAACACCTATGAAATTGATCCCCATGCTCTAACAGTCTGGTCTACCCTTCTTTCTCCCAATTTTGTTGCTAAGGCACTGTTCTTTCTCTACCTCATGGGGTCCATTACAAGGCCAACCAAACCCTATATTTCTGTTGGCCTTGTAATTGTAGGACTTGGCCTGATCTAATTTAACCAATCACATCCTATTCGTCGTTCCTCTTAATTTTGGCATTCACATCATGTATTATTACTATCCAATAACTCGGGTTGCATGAATTAGGAATCACCTAAAGATGAAAAGGGAGTTCTTAAAGCTGTTCGGAATGTGCATGCAATGATAGACAAGGAAGTAGCTACTGGCACAAGTCCTGAAAATATATTTCTATGTGGCTTTAGCCAAGGAGGTAAACACTCTTTTCTCTCTCTTCTATCAATTAATCTATGCAAATTTGATTGATGCGTGAAAAGTAAACTACTCACAAGTTAATGTTTTTCACAGGTGCCTTGACCTTGGCAAGCGTATTGCTCTATCCTAGAACTTTGGGAGGCGGTGCTGTCTTTAGTGGGTGGGTTCCGTTTAATTCATCAATTATGGAACGCGTCACACCTGAAGCAAGGAAGGTACTTTACAGTGTTTGACTACTTTTTTACCTTTCCTAGCATATGTGCAATTTATTGTTAGGCAGCTTGTCTTTTGTTTGATAATCCTTAATGTGGTTCTCTTTGGTTTGAACAAAACACTAACATATCTCAGAGTCTTATATTTTTTAGATTCAAAATCTGATTCGACTTTTTACCTGCACATAGAAGTTCTAGGTAGTAGAAAGAAAGGGACATCAAGTAATATAATAATGTCAGTTACGAGTTATGTGGGTAAACAGATATTCTTTACATGATTAAAAAATCTTATTACCTCATTCATCAAGAAACATTTATAATACTGATTAGGGAAATACCATATAAAGGAAAGTAAATAGCTACATGCAGTGAGGATATTAACAAGTGAGTTGCCATATTAACTAGTTAACATCTTTCTTTTAATGAAATGTATCAAGGGCTATGCTAGTGAAAATAAGAATGCAGAAACTGATAGTTAAAACTTAAAAATCTAGAATATTGAAGTATTATATCCTTATATTTTCACCATATAGGGTTAGTTTGACTTGGGGCAAGTCACTGGATGAAGCTAACTTGGATGGTGATTTTCCAGGCCAAGCTAATAGTTGCTAAGTGATGATAAATCTATGATTTTGGGACACGAACACGGGTGTTAAGTGTCGACACGAACACAGGTGTTGGACACGGCAAAATCATACAATTTGGATACGAGGACACGCATATAAAGGATATATACTTTAATTAGGTATAAATAATACTTAGCAGAAATATGATCAACCATGCATGTGATAAGAGGAAGGAAGAGACCACATGTTTGTCAATCGAAGGCTGTATTTAATGCAATCAGTATAAACTCTAAAATAAAAAATCTCGACTCTGATACGAGTCTTTCTCTTTAGTTAATGATGGATGTGATCATTGTGATGGAAATAATAGGTCAATCACGCGACGCATGTACTGTTGCTAGTAGTCCTATACAAAGAAAGAAAGAAATTCTTGTTAATAACACGACATATTAATGTTGCTTGTGGACCTATATAGAGAAAGAAACAAATTATAGTAAAGTATCACCGATAATAAGTTTACTACGAAGTCACGTGGCTCACATGCAACGGGCCCCCACTAATTCATAAGAGTATCTTGGGATGATGGGTACCATTAACATAACACATTCAATGCTTTTATACGAGCACACTATTGTTTCCAACAATGCACCAAAACCCTAGTTTCAAGTGTCCACACGTGTTGAGACCCTATGGATGAACCCCTCCCACTTTCTCCTCCTTTACTCTCTCTCTCTCTCTCTCTCTCTCTCTCTTTCTCTTTCTCTCTCTTTTTCTTGAGACGGGCCATAGTAATTTTATCGGATCATGAAGAACCATGGCCGGCTCACACTACTTTTCTCTCTCTCTCTCTCTCTCTATATATATATATATATATATATATATATATATATATATATATATATATATATATATATATATATATATATATATATATATATCGCTCTCTATTTCTTCCCCCCTTTTTCCTTTTCTTTCTTTTCTACTGGCCTTACAGGTGGTTACATGCCTATAATTGACATAACATTTCTTGTTTTACAGTTGGAATTTTCTTTTACTTTACTGGTTCCACAGTAAGTGAGAACTCACCCCTATGGGCTACAATTGTTTAGTTGTATTCTGATGCTTATGGGTTAGATTATGGTGAGAAAGTACCCCTTGCTTTACTGCAGAGTACTTCACCGGACTTACCTTAGTACCTTTCTCTTTTGCTCTCTTTCTTTACTTAGTGTACACTTCTTGACCTGTTGGTTCTGATAACTCATATGAGCATACCATGCTCACCGAAGCTTTTATTCTTAGGTGTTCAACCAAGAAGGGTATGTGGAGTCGAGCGTAGATTCCCTGGAGGCATCAGATAGTTGGTAGTTTTATTTTCTTATAATTATGTAAATATTGTAAAAGGATTTTGTTCTTGTATAAAAAAAATTGTTCACCAGTTATGTTCATGTTTAGCATAGCTTTTAGAGTTGTAGGTAAAATGCTATGAACCAGGATACCGCTTAAGTCTAACTTTCTTACTCAGTTAAGTATTATCTCAGTTCCCCCCTTCGGCTAAGACAGTCAGGTGTTTTACAGATTACATAAGACCTATAAGAAATCAAAACACAAGTGTTAATTTAAAAAAAAAATGGTACTTGGTGTGGAATTATCTGCCCCAATCCTAACCTTAACCCCAATAACCCTTAACTCATTCACCCTCAAAATTTGATTAGGACTGGTTAGCTGCTAATCCAATTTTGGGGTGTGACACCTCCACCTTTCACTAATATATGGGGTTTGTCATCTTCATGGAAAATTCTTTGTGGAGACCACTCTGAGTTTGAGCAGTGATGTGGTGTTGTAGATCTTCGTGTAGTGGTGCTTGATATTCATTTCTATATATTCTTCTACGTGTATTCTCACAATCTTTTGTATGTACGTGAGTGTGCACAGTCTTAGTGTGCACCGACTTATACTTCCTTTGTGGCTATGGTGCCAGTAACATATTTGGTTTTATATGCCCTATTGAGATTTGAATTCATTGTTCCTGCATTTCTCTTGAAGTTATCTTCTACAAGGCTTTTAAACACTATAGTAACCTATAGATATTGGTACGACACTACGACATGACACGTTATCATGCTGGTTTAGTGATAGTACGTCTACTGCATAATATGCACAATTTGGTGCGATGCATCAATCCTTATGCCATGTATGATTGGTGGATATATTTGGATGCTGTATAACCATGTGGGAGTGGGAATGTGTTTTCATTTGAGCTCTTTCGCTACTAAATTGTGCCACAGCGATGAATTGATTCCCTATATCAAATCTTTCCTTCTATTATGTTCATCTTGACTCTTTACTTGCCTAGGAAAACTTTGGAGAGTTGCTCCCTAGTTGCATAAGCTTAAACTGTGTTACCAACAAGGTAGGTTTTCCTGCTTGTCAACTGGCCTTTTAGATTTCTTGGCAAGCCTCTATCTTACCAAATCGCCTTGTTTAGGTTTTCGGCACCAACAAGGGTTGACGTCAGGCTGAAAGCTGGCTGGAAAATATTTATCAATCTTCCTTATATAGTTGACGACATGTTTGATGGGATAAGACTTGGAGGAGGATGATCATCATGTGAGGCCTTGTATAGTACACTAGAAGGATGATTTTTTCTGGGAGGAGCTATACACTTTGTGATTGATTGACATACTTGTCAAACCATTATCCTAGTCTACTCTTCACTTCATAGCATTTACATATGATAAATGGTGCATCAGGTTTTATAAAATTGCTTTACTTGATGAATGAGAGTTGATGTTGGGGAAATTTTTTTATGGGGGTTGTCGTTGACCACATTTTTTGGTTTGATACATCAATCCAAGGTTTGGTTCAGCAGTGAACAAGTACGAAACCGCTGAAGTTAGTGTTTTCTGCAGTGATTGCTGTTGTGCAATGTATTTGCTCTCTTAAAGCAACAAATTGCTCCTGCCATTGTCTCGAGGATAGAAGTCAGGAGCACATAAATTAGGGCACCCTATGGGCTACGTACACATTCCTGCATGGAAAAAACTGTAAAAAGGAAATATGTTTTGCAAAATCTAATTAAAATTTGGAAGTGAGACACCTGAGAGGAAAAGTTAGAAGGTAAAAAGTATAATTTAAGGAAGACTGGTGAGGGAAGCCCAAGGAAAGATTAAGAGGGTAATGGTGTAGATGCCCAAGAGTAGTGAATCTGCCATTCTCTTGAGAGTAAATAGCTATTGATGGCTGATGAGCATTATTTATTTTTCTAGGCATTTGATTTCATCTCGATATTAATTTATGTCCTCAATTATTCACGTAATATCGTGGTCTGAGATCTTTCTGCAGACACCTTTTCTGTGGTCTCACGGTATGGCCGATAGAACAGTACTGTTTGGGGCAGGGCAAGCTGGACCTCCATTTCTACAACAAGCTGGTATGAGTTGCGAGTTTAAGGTAGGTTTCTCTCTCTCTCTCTCTCTCTCTCTCTCCTACATTGCACTCAGATCACACTAAATATATTTTTTTCTCCAGGCTTATCCAGATCTTGGCCATTCCATAACCAATGAAGAGTTGCGATCACTGGAGTCGTGGATTAAAACTCGTATAAAGAGTTCTTCGTAAAATTCACCTCGTCTCAGACTAAGTCATCAGAATCTCATCATTTATATTTATTGGGGTTTCAAAAAGCAGAAATTTGTGGTTGTAGTGGCTGGTAATCATACTCAGAACTTGTTTTTCCTGACCTTAACTAGTGATTAGTGTCATCACACTGTGGTGGTCTCGAAAGTTTATGAACTGCACAAGCTGTTGTTAGAGGTTAAGTTGTGATTTCACCGCCAGAAGTTTTACAGCGTGGCATCAGAGGTTAAACGAATAGAACATGTTGAACAACAAAGAAGCTGGAGTTGCAAACAAGGGTTGCTAAGTGCCTTTGGAATCCTAGCAGATTGGTATATATATTTTGTTTGAGTCCTGATTTCAAACAAGGGTTGCTAAGTGCCTTAGGAATTCTAGCAGATTGGTTTTTTTTTCTTTGGAATCCAAGTCGGATACACAGATCAGTCTCCGTTGTCTACTCCAGCGAAATCAGGCCTCAAACGAGGGTTGATAAGGGAGAGCGAGGGGGGGGGTTGTTTCGGGGGAAACTCCACGGAAACCTAAGTTTCACAGCTGTATGATTTCATTGATTGTACATGCATCGGATTTATTGATCGTACTCTTATAGTGTTTTGTTTATTTCGATGTTTAGGGTTAGTTGGAGTGGGTGGATTAACATCATGCATCACGAGCAGTTCTTGCAGAAACTATCACAGGACCATTTGAACGAATGTTCGGACTGAGTCCTAAGGTTGTTCGAATGACTTGATGTCGTCCGAATGAGTGTTTGGACTAGGTCCTGATTTCGTCCGACCAAACGTTCAGATTGACTCAGAATGACTTGCTGTCTGTGTTTTTCGTCCGAATAGTCGTTCGGACTCCCAAGCTAAGTCGTCCGAATGAGTGTTCGGACAACGTCGGGTCAGAGGCTATAGCAGTTTTATGTGAATAAGTTGTTTTGCCTCTATCATCTGATCCTTTTTGGTGGAATTTTTGGGGAATATTTTTTGCAACCACTAAAGGAGAAGAGGAGAAATCTCATATTGGGAAGAGTTCTTCAGGAGGGAAACCTAGAGCTCCAGTTAAGGTTTTTTTGATTTCTTTCTTTCGGTCCCTTGATTTTTCTTGCAAATTTCTTTAGAGAAATTCATTTAGGGATTTCCTATTGCAATCATTTTTTTCATCTATAGGAAATCCTAGAAGCTATCACCCATCATCATCTTATACATTTGGGGGTGTTGGGACACTTGGAGGACATAGCTCCTTTGAGGGGGAGATCGAACCATTGGGTTCGTGGCATCTGATCTATGTGTCAGTTGTGTTGAGGTTGGACAACCGGAATTGTCTTCATGGAGAGAAGGCGGGAGCGACTCAAGGCATTGGATCCTGCGAATGAGTGTGAGGAGCAAACAATCGGTCGGAGGACCTGAGCGCGGAGATCGAGCAACATACCAGTGGAAAGGCAATGCGACTTGAGGCTATACAATCATTGTTTTAGGTGGGTCAAGCCTTGTAACATAGTGCATAATCCTAGTAAGGGCAAGGGGTGGAGCAGAGAATTGCCCACAACTAAAAAATCTCTAGTGTCATTCTGAATGCTTTGTTTTTTATTTAAAAATTCATTTTATTGTCTCCTATTTGCTTCCGTATCGCTTGCACAATTTCATTTGTTGACTCGGTTGAGGAATTATTTCAAAGGCTTGAAGTTCGCTAGTGCATCGCTTGCGCAATTTCACTTGTTGACTCGGGTGAGGAGTTACTTCAATGGCTTGAAGTAGGTTGCCGGGAGGAGGATCGTCATGGTGGTTACTAACTGACAGTGTCAGGCTCGTGTTGGGTTGTGGAAGTATCGCTTGTTTCAAGGATAATGCTCGTCTTTTATTGCAATCCTTTTGCTCTATAGTCGATTGTTGCGTGTGTCCGAGCTTGCTCGTGGTTTTTCTCGTTTAGGTTTTCACGTAAATAATCCTACTTGTGCTTTCCTTATTGTTCTAGGATAGAACCTTGTCTACACCAGTCCCTTAATCTGTGTTTGGCTTATCACTAGAGATCTATAGCACTCAAGTATCCTTGTCGTATCCCTGGTCCGATCTAACTCGATCACTTCCACACCGTAATTTTTATATTATCGTGATCGTTCCACATTCACGCTACTCTCAGAATCACTGAAGATGTTCAGAGTGCTCAGAGGAGAAGGATCTACATCGTCAAGCAA
This sequence comes from Chamaelirium japonicum, assembly GCA_947650365.1. Lineage (NCBI taxonomy): Eukaryota > Viridiplantae > Streptophyta > Magnoliopsida > Liliales > Melanthiaceae > Chamaelirium > Chamaelirium japonicum. Next base: position 50,483,651 of record OX393560.1, read on the forward strand.
GGAAGTTGTTAGGCACCAAGAGGGAGTCCACCGTCAATGACCAGAGTGTCAGAGGTTGCATAGGTTCTACACACGTCGAGGGTAAGTCTTTGGTCATTGTAAGATTGCTTTTGTGGATTTTGACGACACATCCGAGCTTGCTCAGCGAGATCTTTCCCCTTAGAGGCTTTACTAGTAAAAATCTCTCGTTTGTTTTAGCTTAACTGTGTGATTGCTTAGCCTTATATGGTTTCACCCTATTCGAGACTTTCGAGAGAGATTTCATAACATGTTATAAGCGATGTTTTTTAAACCTAGGCCGAGAGTTGGCCGCTTTCGACTTCGATCTTATCGCTAGCCACTGCTAGTGATCCCGATCGTCGATTTGCACCGTGAAAGGACCCATGAATTGGTTTTGTGAGATTTTCGTGTTTTAATCAAGAATAAGTCCCCCCCCCCCCCCCCCCCCCCCCCCCCTACCACTCATTATGCTCACCTACGTGTGCCAAAACCATCACACACTAGTTTTAATTATTTCGCGGGCTTACATGCCATTTTAATTTCACTACCGGTTTTACCCCTATATATGGTTGTACATACAATTATATAGAATCCAGATGTTGGCACAAATCATTATAGCAATTTCGAACTGCTACAGTGACTTTGGATAATTCCACATGTCGATTGGCCGTAGTATGCGTCGATGTGGACATTTTATTGTTCTGATAAGACCCAATTGTGCATTTCCCATACCATTATCAGACTTTGTCACATCAATAGGCTAAAATCATTTCACCACTTCTCTTGTCTCTCTGAAATTTCTATAGTATTTTCCACTCGATTATTTCTATTACAACTTGCACCTTTGCGTAGATAAGGTGGTGATTAAAGCTCCATGAATCCATCGTGTGATTTGATTTCGTGCGAGTGATTTCAGTGGCTTGTGGCGATTCCCCGGTGATGAAGAACAATTCTCGCTACCTCCCAACGAACAAGAACGAAGAACAAAAAAAAAATCGTTGAGGGAAGATGGGCGACCGCTATCGTTGAGGCAAGATGGGCGACCGCTATCAGAAAAAGGGGGGGGGGGGGGACGATCTTCTGGTTTCTGAAAGTGAAGCGAGGGTACGCTTTTTTGAATAAAACAAAAATCCTCTTGTATAAATAAAGGGTTCACGCACGGCGCATAACAATGACCGGGATCACTAACGAAGGTTAACAATAAGTTCGAAGGCAAAAGTGGCCTACGCTTTGTCTAGGCATTAAAAAAAAAAATGAAGCGACAAATCATCAAACAGTCGATGATTATTGGTAAAACAACCAACTCTTCCTCTCTCAATTTATTGCAATCACGAAGTAGATAAAAGCATACAAGGCTAACACATTAAGATATTATGCCCCAAATCACTCCACTGACTTGTGATGTCCCGAATTGATCCCGTAAATATCCGAAAAGCACTGAATCAAATCCAAATGCAAATGTATTTATGAAAAAATAAATTTGGCTTTAAGAATGATACAAATGCACTATGATTTGGTTGTGAAACAAATTAGATTAAAGCAATATAAGAAACCGATAAAACTCGATAAAATATTTTTCGGTTTCGATATGCCTCTAGCGCCAATAAGACTAAGAAGCACATTCCCATCCTATACGATTAGAAACTATACATTGGATAGGATCGTGTCAAGTCTTCAGATGTTTCTTTAGATCCAATCATATGTGCACAGATATTAAGGTGTTGCATAACTAATTACGGACACGAAATAACGATGACATATGGATCTTTTTTTTTTTTTGAAAGATACATGGACTTACATAACAGAGAGTTTGTTTTGTATCTCTAAAGTTATTCTAACAAAGAGATGAACCATTCTTGTGATTTCACTACCTGACGTAACCTGGACACAATCAGAACGCAACCTGAATGTATAACCAGAACACAACTTGACATAACTTTAATGCAACATCACCTTATTACCTCTTGTCTATCGTCGGCTCGATCGGCTTGTTTTCTCCATTGCTTCACCGGAGGTCGTTGGAAAGCCGTTGGGAGGTTGCTTTCTACATTCCTTCACCGGAGGTCACCGGAAATCCCACTACTTGTGTTCTTGCTCACCGTGAACCCTTGTAGGAGGTTGTCAGGCAGTTGTCAGGGGTTTGCTTTCTTTATTATTTTGTCGGAGGTTGTCTGGAGTTTATTTCTCTATTCCTTCGCCAGAGGTCGCCAAAAATCCCACAACTTGCATTTTTTCTTACAATGGACGTAGGTCTTTGGGAGGTTGCTGAGGATTTTCTTTTTTCATTTTTTTTCCGAAGGTGGTAAGAAATTTTACTTATCAATTCGTTCACCGGAGGTCGTCGAAAATCTCATTACTTGTGATCATTCTTGTAATGAAATCTTCATAGTAGGTCTTTGAGAGGTCGTCGGGAATTCTTTTTACTCGTTGTTTCACAAGACACTCAAGTTTGAAACACAGCTTACGCACGGAGTTACATTTGAGACTCTACTAGTTTAACAAAAGATGAAATGATTTGGTTTATCGAGGGCATCTTTATCCGAAAATTTATTTGTGATCGTAAAAGAAACTGTTTTAAGCTCTGCATGTAGATTGAGCGATACGACAGAGTTGGTGGTCATTTAGGGAAAAACCACCCACTCCTCGTGGCTTGTTTTACATTCACCGGAGCCTGGCGTATATGAACTTTGGGAGGCCATCGTGATTTCTCTCTCTTCGTTGTTTTGCATAAGGACACTCAAGTTTGAAACACAACTAAACTTACGTAAGGCCGTCGTGATTTCTCTCTCTTCGTTGTTATATGAACTGTGGCTTGTTATACATTCACCGGAGCCTGGCGTATATGAACTTTGGGAGGCCGTCGTGATTTCTCTCCTTGTTGTTTCGCATAAGGACACTCAAGTTTGAAACACAGCTAAACTTACGTAAGAGTAATGCGCAGGAGTCTATTGGTTTAACGAAAGAAGAAGTGATTTGACGTATCAAGAATACTTTTATCACATAATTTATTTAATTTTGGTCGTAAAAGTAACTGTGACCACAAATTTGGTGGTCATTTAGAGAAAAACCTCACCTCAATGGAGGTGACAGGTTCTACGCTAATTCTCAAAAAGTCAGTTCCGATGTACAGAAAGACGGTCAAATGAATGAAAACTCTCTGCTGGGTTTAGAATTCCTGCATGTTTTCTCCGGCCAACATGGGCTTTAAGGCTCTCCCGCTCCAAACTCCAAAGATTCAAGGTTCGACAGCCCACGTCCTCCTCTTGTACTTAACGTGAAATTTCCTCCTCCTCTCCACCCCTTAGAAATTGTGACACTCGACCACACCAGGTCGAATGCACCTTCTATGTATTGAACCATGGAGATTGAATGTATTTTTCTACACCAGGTCGAATGTCTAGTGGATGCATTCGGCTTCCATGATTGAATGCATTTGGCCTGGTGTTGCCGAGTGTCATGTTTTTCAGGAGGAGGAAGAAGGAAATATGAGGAGGAAGAAGAAGGGAAAGTGTTGGAGGAAGAGGACAATGAGGAGCAGGAGGAAGAAGGATGATGAAGGTGGAGATCGAAGGGAGAAAGAAAAAGGGAATGAGGAGGAGGAAGGAGACGGGCCGGCGGTGGTCGGATGCTGGCAATGGAGGTAGCCGCCGGCGGTCTACACCTACCCAATAGAGGCAAAAGGGGAGGTGATATTTAGACGAGTGCCGGCTTTGGCAGGGGGTGGGGGTGGGGGGTACGTGGTGGGTGTTTAGACGTGAGTTCCCTAAGGTATTTTTTGTAGGGGTGGCAATGGGTCGGGTCGGGTCGGGTTCGTGTCGTGTCGTGTCCAAAACCCCTAGACCCGGACCCGACCCGACCCGACCCGTTTCACTAATCGTGTCTAGATCCTAAACCCGTACTCGACCCGCTAATAAACGGGTAGACCCCGATAAGACCCGGTAATACCCGTTTACGACCCAGGTCTATTCAGTTGACCCGATCTGACCCAATCCAACTCGACCCGACCTGACCCGAAAGACCCGCTGGTATTATATATTACAGTATCGGATTGCGGGTAGACCCGACCCGACCCGTTGAATACTAAACGGGTCTTCCCGGGTCTACCGTGTCCAGACCCTAAACCCGGACCGGACCCGTTTATTAAACGGATCTATCGTGTCGACCCGTTTACGACCCGAACCCGTTTAGCCCTGACCCAGACCTGCTAACTTCGTGTCGGGTCGTGTTAGGTCTGCCGTGTCGGGTCCGAAATTGCCAGCCTTAATTTTTTGGGTTGTATATGGTCTCTCCCTTGGGTAATAGCCTAATAGGTAATGCAGATGTGGGGCCAATCGGCCAACACCAAGCGTTGGCCGGTGAGCCCACGTTTGCATTATGCTTACTTGTACGCCCTAACGTATGTTTAAATAGAATTTTTCCTTTTGGAGTGTTACACTAGAGGTTTTTCCCTAAATGATCACCAATTCATATTACTCAAACTAAGCACAATGCTCGAAAACATTACTTTGATGACCAACATCGTGTGTAAAACCACTCACATTCGTACTTATTCATTTGTAACAAAAATGGCATTACATCAAATCACTTCATCTTTTCTAAACCTGTAGATTCCAAAATGCAACTCTTTACGTTTAGTTGAGTTACAAACTTGGGTGCACTCCAGCAAAACAATGGGAAAAGTAAACCCCCGACCACCTCCCAACGACCTCTGACATGATTCTGCGGCAAGAAAAATTACAAGTAGTGGGATTTCAGACAACTTATGGCAAAGGAATGTAGAAGTAAACTTTCGGCGACATCTCGATGAGCTGCGTCGATGCAACGGAGAAAGCAAACAATCAAAAACCTCACAAAGACCTTTGGCAAGGGTTACACAGCAAGAAGGGACACAAGTAGTGAGGTTTTTGACAACCACTAGTGAAGGAATGGAGAAAAGCAAACTCTTGACAACCTCCCGACGACTCCCGATGAGGTTCCATGCAAGCCAACTCATCCAATTAAAGTATAAATCTAAATGTAACTTGACGTAACCTTGAAACAACTTCACCTTTTTCCTCCTGACATCGCCGACTCGACTTTACAACTCATTTAAGGTATACACCTAAACGCAATTTGATGCAACCTGGACGCAACCTGAACATTACCTTGATGTAACCGGAGCACAACCTGAACTTAAAACATGGTCGTAACCTGAACGCAACATGGACGCAGCCTAACGTAACCTGGACGCAATATGAACTCAAACTGAACGTAAAACTTGAACGTAAAACTTAGATGTAACCTAAACGCAACATGAGCGTGGAGCGAGAGGGTACCCTTTTTTGAATCAAACGAAAAACCTCATATATAAACAAAGGGTTCCCGCACGATGCGTAACAATGATCGGGATCACTAGCGAAGGCTAGCAATAAGTTCGAAGGCAAAAGTGCCATACGCTCTGTCTAGGCATCAACAAAAACATGAAGCGACGAATCATCAAACACTTGATCATCACTAGCAAAACAACCAACTCTCTCTCTCTCTCTCTCTTAATCCCTCACAATCATGAAATAGGTAAAAACATACAATCAACACACTCATATATTATGCTACAGCACAAGAGATTTTTATGAGGAAAATCCAATTGAAAAAAACCTCACCGAGAAAGCTTGGAGTATCGTCCAAATTCACTAAAGCAAAAGAAAGTTCATACAAAAACCAGAGTCACACCCTCGGTGTGTACGGACCTAAGCAATCCCTAAATCCACCGTGTTGATGGTAATTTCCAACCACGTACTGGGTCCCAGTACACTCCTTCCTTATTGATGATAATCTCACCTCGTTCGATTGCACTGTGTACTTCTTCAACTGGATCCGACGTTTCGAACGATCCACACTCAATATCTAAGAATCCTTCCCAAATCTTCTAGAGAAGACACACCACTCCATCCCGTCCACAACCGATGGAGAGAACACCAAGATTGAAAGTGATAGGGATGGCGGAGAGAGAAATGACTTCTTTCCAAGCTATTGGTGGTGGAGGCTCGATCTCTCTTCAATAGAAACCATCAAAGAGATGAAGCGATGCATTTCCATTAGAGAGAGAAATAGATGATCTATAAAAACCAGCAAGCCACCAAAGCTTCTTGCAAGGCTCGATGAAGATCGGATCTTCAAAACCCTAGAAAAGACCTAGCAAATTTTTTTTCCTCTTGTTGACTGCACAAGGGGCTCAAAAGAGGCTATTTATACGAAGAATTCATTATAGAAAGTTAAAGAACCTAATAATAAATGCCCCCCTGGATTTGCTATGAAAATAATCCATGCACATGGCCCGTGACTCGAACAAGCTTGCACTGGAATTCACAGTGCATACACATGGTCCATGCGCATGGACTGTGAGAAGAAATTCCAGATACTAGATTGCACAGTCCATGCGCATGGTCTAAAAGGCCACGTTCATGGTCAGTGCAAAAATCAGTTGACTGACCAATGATGCTCTGAATTGATCCCAGAAATACCCGAAAAGTATCTAATCAAATCCAAATGCAAATGTATGCATCAGGCTAAGAATGAAGTAAATTCGCTATGATTCGTGAAACAAATCAGATTAAAGCAATGCAAGAAACCTGATAAAACTCGATACAATATTTTTCGACTTCGATTTACCTCTAATGCCAATAACACTAAGAATCCATGCACATGGCCTGTGACTCGTACAGGCTTGCACTAGAATTCACAGTGCATACACATGGTCCATGCGCATGGACTGTGAGAAGAAATTTCATATTACTAGATTGCACAGTCCATGCACATGATCTGAAAGGCTATGTGCATGGTCAGTGCAAAAATCAGTTGACTAACCAGTGATGCCCTAAATTGATCCCATAAATACCCGAAAAGTACTTGATCAAATCCAAATGCAAATGTATGCATGAAAATATAAATTTGGCTTTAAGAATAAAGTAAATTCGCTATGATTATTGAAACAAATTAGATTAAAGCAATGCAAGAAACCCGATAAAACTCGATACAATATTTTTCGACTTTGATTTATCTCTAATGCCAATAACACTAAGAAGCCCATTCTCATCCTATAAAACTAGAAATCATACCATGAATGGGATCACATCAAGTCTTCATATGGTTCTTTAGATGAAATCATACCTTGAACGCAAGTTGACATAATCTTAACACAACTTCACCTTCTTACCTCTCGTTCCTCGCCGGCTCGACTTGTTTTCTCCATTGCTTCACCAGAGTTCACCGGAATGTTGTCGAAGACTTGCTTTCTCTATTCCTTCACCGGAAACCCCACTACTTGTGTTCTTTCTCACCGTGAACCCTTGTCGGAGGTTGTCGGTGGTTGTTGACTCTACAATTTTGCCAGTGGAGGTCGTCGGGAGTTTTATTTCTCTATATATTCCTTCACCGGAGGTCGCTGAAAACCCCACTACCTATATTTTTTCTTGTAACGGAACCCTTGCCGGAGGCCTTTGGGAGGTTGACGGGGGTTTTCCTTCTTTCATTATTTTCCTGGTGATCGTCGGAAGTTTTACTTCCTATTCCTTCACCAGAGGTCGTCGAAAATCTAACTACTTGCGCTCTTTCTTGCAATGTAATCTCCGTAGTAGGTTTCTGGGTGGTCATCGTTGGAGATCTTTTTTTCCTCGTTGTTTCACAGAAGGACACTCATGTTTGAAACACAACTCAACTCACGTAAAGAGTTGCGTTTGGGACTCTACTGGTTTAACGAAAGAAGAAATGGTTTGCTATATAAAGGATATTTTTATCCGAAAATTTATTTGTGGTCGCAAAAGTAGCTGTTTTAATTAAGCTCTGCATGTAGATTGAGCGATGCATGCGACGAAGTTGGTGGTCATTTAGGGAAAAACCTCCCGCACTAATATTCCTCGTGGCTTGTTTTAACGTTCACCGGAGCTGGTACAAACTTTAGGAGGTCATCGGGATTTCTCTCTCTTCGTTGTTTCGCAGTAGGACACTCAAGTTTGAAACACAACTCGACTTACGTAAGAAGTAATGCGCGGGACTCTACTGGTTTAACTAAAGAAGAAATGATTTGCTATATCAAGAACATTTTTATCACAAAACTTATTTGTGGTCGTAAAAGTAACTGTTAGAACAAACTTGGTGGTCATTTAGGGAAAAGCCTCACATCACCTGAGCCTGGCACGTCGAGAGTGATGGTGCCACACGTCACCTAACCAATGGAGGAGAAAGGCACTACGCTAAATTCTCCAAAAGTCAGTTCCGCTGCACAGAAAGCCGGTCAAAATAATGAAAACTCATGTTTTTCTCGGGTCACCATGGGCTCTAAGGTTCTCCGGCTCCAAAGGTTCAAGGTTCGACAGCAAATTTCCCGTCGTTCAGTCTAAAGCCCACGTGGTTGAGACAAGGACAGTGGCTAGCTGCATGGTCAAACCCAATCTCCCACTCTAAGCTCCTATATAAATCGAGCTCAAGCACGTAGTCCACATTCCGATCCACACACCTTCCTCTATACAAGATCGATCGATCGATCATGGTGATGATGGCGAAGAAGCAGAGCATCATCGTTCTCTTCCTGCTGGCGATGCTCGCGGGGCTCGTCGTCTCGGCGCGCGCGAGGCCGCTGAGCGTGTTGGAGGGAGTGCGATCCGCCGCGGGGCTCGACGGCTTGGTGAGCGGGTTGGTTCTCGGGGAGGCGAAGAACGGGGGGCCGAGTCCCGGAGGCGCCGGGCCGCTGAGCGTGTTGGAGGGAGTGCGATCCGCCGCGGGGCTCGACGGCTTGGTGAGCGGGTTGGTTCTCGGGGAGGCGAAGAACGGGGGGCCGAGTCCCGGAGGCGCCGGCCATAGCAGGCTCAGGGGCTTCGATGGGTTGGGAGGGATGAAGGACTCTGGCCCGAGCCCAGGTGTTGGGCATTAGCAGATGTGGCCTACTTCCGGTGTCTTTATGTATCTCATGCGGTACCTGTGGTATATGGGATTTGTTATTCTTTGTTTATTATGGAGGATGATTAACTCATGTCTTCTTCATTTATAATGGAAGCAAACGCTCCAATTGTGCTGAACCATTGAAATGGGATGAGAGAGAGAGAGAAAGAGAGAGAGAGAGATGCCCCCATATAGTTTGAAAAACACATCACTTGCACCCCTCCAGAGGGCCTCCCGAGGGGTCTACGTGTATGGTTTTTCAAACAATAGGGGGGCGTTCGTACAGTTTTAAACATGATGGGGTATAAGTGATAATCGATCTAACTAGTGCGTCTATGTGTAATTTTTCCTCTTTTTTTTGCGTTAATGGGTGAGAGCTCCTTGACAACAGATATATCCCGTGAGCAGGACCGGCTAAAGTTTCTGCCTACGGTCCTGTGTTTTTTTATAAATCCAAAATTACCCTTTTTCCTTTCCATGAAAATAGATCAATCTGGTTAGCTTGACGCAACCACCGCCGGCGCCGGTGAGGAGAGAGAATGTGGGGCTTCGGTTGGTGCATCGCACGTCACCCCGACGACAGCCACCGTCGGTGAGGAGGGAGGAGGTGGGCTCGGGCTAGTGCATTACACCCCACCCCGATGGTAGCCACCACCAACCGGTGCATCGCAACACAGCTCGACGGCAACCACCATCGGTGAGGAGGGAGGAGGTGGGGCTCTGGTTGGTGCATCGCACCCCACCCTAACACTAGCCACCGCAGACTGGTGCATCGCAACCCAGTTCGACGACAGCCACCGTTGGTGAGGAGGGTCCGGCGGCGACGAGCAGATCCCAGGTTAATTCGGTGGCATTGCAAAGAAAATTTAAACTACAATAAAGGGTATTTTCATCCACATGTCTTCAGCGTCCTTTAGTTGTTGTTTTTTTAGAAATCCCTCTCGATGAATGGGGGGGGGGGGGGAGGAGAGGTCAAAAAGATACAGTCAAAAATCAAAAGCAAGAGAAAATTCTTCAATCGCGAGACTAGGTGAGTAGCTACGAGATTGATTAGCTACCTAACCCCATCAGCTGTGCGCTCAGCAAAAAAGCGTTCTACCCGAGAAGATCCTTCTGTTCCGCTCAAGCCATAGTCTCCAGCAAATGGCTATCACCGCTATATCCAACTGTCCCGTGAATCCGAACTGATACGTCTACTCCCCTAGGGACCCTACAGAGATGCCAATGAGGTAGGGTGGAACCTGATGTGTAACCTCGATCTGAAAATGGACTAGGTGCTCCTCAAGTAAGAGCGCCGAATTAGAAGGTGATCCAAGGTCTCATCCGCCTGTCCATAAAAGGGACAGATGGTGTCCGATATCGCTAGATGATTCCGTCTTAGGAGGTTGATCTTAGTGAGAATCTTGTCCTTTGTTGCTAACCTCATGAAAATCTTTCAGCGTCCTTTAGTTTAACCGGTCTTTGTCAGGGACGGCTCATGAAGTCCCCCTTTTTTTTCACAATGGAACCTCCCTAAGAATGACTTCTGGACTCTTCTTCCTAAGTTAAGCTAGGATGTCAGCTTCTAAGGTCACCTAAAGCTATCTATACCCATTAATTATAGGAGGTCCCACCCCATAACTTAACGGAAACCTTCCCTACATTCTGACTAGAAACCGGTCTTCCATACATTCTGATTAGGCCACTGCCTCCACTACTTTTCGTGTTCTCGGTCCCATGCGTCCCACCGCTGCCTCCACCGTCACTGGTCCCGTGCAACCGACAACCGCCAATCCTTCTCCTCTTTTCTCATCCTTTCCTTCTTCTTCATCCTCCTTCTCAGAGATGTGTCAGTCGCTTCCGAACGATATCCATGTTAGTAGCTCCCGACCGACATGGAATGAAGCTGTTTGATGGATAGCCACTAAATAATTCCACACCATGATGGTCGAGAGTTACCGACAAGTGTCCCTGAAGGAGGAGGAAGATAAAGAACCGAAAGGAGAGGGGAGAGGAAGAATGGGAGAGGCGGAGCCAACTAAGGCCTAGTGGGGACACGTGCCCCCATTGGGATTTGAACTTTTAAGGTTTAATTACACTTTGCCCCCCTAAAGTTTAGCTCAAAAAACACCTAACCCCAATGTAGTTTATTTTGTTCCAAATCGCTCCCTAAAATTTGAAATGTAGAACATTACTCCTTTTGTCAACTACCTAATTTCCTCATTTGGTAATTTTTATCAGATCAAAACTGAATTGAAGGGGGCAAAGTGTAGTTTTTTAACTATAGGGGGGTGTTAAGTGTTTTTGAGCTAAACTTTAGAGGGTAAAGTATAATTTATCTAAATTTTAATACCCTTTAGAGGCATGTGTCAGTCCAGCCCTATGGTGCCCCCACCCCACTAAAACCTAAAACCAAGAAGGGTTGCTAGATACAAATAGCGCATCTTAAAGGAAAAAAAAACAATTCATCTCTAGCAACCCACCTCGATGGCGACATGGTGTGCTCCCCGCTTGCAGGTCGCAGTCTCATGCGGGCCGCACCGGCGCACGACACGACCTACTACTCTACTAGGCTGACTCTTGATCGTCGATTCCCCCTGTGTGACTGTATCCAGTGTCCCTCAAAACAGTAGCTTGGTAAGTTCTTCTACACATGCTCACACTATCATGAAAAATCAGAATTTTGGCCGTTCGATTCACGCCGATCGGACGGCCGGGGTTCAACCCCCCACTGAAATCACTGTTACTGTGCCAGCCACAGTAACAGCTGCGGTCAGTGGGGGGGTGAATACCAATCGTTGGATCGGTTGATCGGACGGTTGTGGCTTAGTTTCGCAAATAAGGGGGTTTCACATCTTAACCGGGTTTCGCACCAGATCACTCCTCTATATATATAATTATATATTTATATACTGTAATTTGGACGAATCGGGCTGGAAAACACTAAGTCCGGGCTCGACATGGTGACTGAAAATTAAGGGCCGGGCCGGGCTTTGGTCGAGCCGGGATTTAGACGGGCATTGACGGGCCGGGTGCCCTACTTGGAGGGCCTAATTGACAGGCCTACCTATCAGGACTCGGACAGCCGCCTTTGGTGGCAACATACCCTTGACCATCTTTTGCAGCTTCAACACTACAGCGCCCGTCTTTGATGGCAAAGCACATTAGGGGAGGCAACAAAATTTCTTTCTTCAATAACTCATGAACTTTATAATAAAATCGAGAGGATACTTGATGTTCATGTTTCCAAGCGATGACGGTGCAGCGATGGGCACACCGATGGGGGGACGAAACGTACTCCACCTCTCTTTCCTAAAATATTGTCATATCTTCCCTTTTCTTTTTCTCCTCTTTTCTCTCTCTTTATACTCTTTCCTTTTATTTCTCTTTCTTTTTTCTATAGCAGGATGAATCTCCACCTCTTTCTTTTCTAAAATCTGGTCCTAACTTTCCCTCTCTTTCTATCTCTTTATACTCTTTCCTTTTTCTACAGCCATCCTGATCCCATGCATGGCCTCTTGGATCCCATTGTTCATCACTCCATCCTTTCTTTCCTAAAATATGATCATAAATTTTGATAACCTCTATTTTTTCTAAAATCTAGTCATAACGTCCCCTCTCTCTCTCCTCTTTTCTCTCTCTTTATACTCTTTTCTTTTATTTCTCTTTCCTTTTTCTATAGCCATTGTTCATCCAGATCCCATGCATGGCCTCTTGGATCCCATCGTTCATCACTCTATCCTCTTTTACCTAAAATCTGATCAAAAATTTTGGTAAGAAATATTTTAAAATATTTTAATGGTCTCTCTCTCTCTCTCTCTCTCTCTCTCTCTCTCTCTCTCTCTCTCTCTCTTCTATTAAGTTCATTTTTGTCTAGTCAGTTTGTTATTCCATTTTGTCTAGTCAGTTTATAGACCGCAGTGCCATGTTATATAGATTGGGAGGCACCTCGCCATCACTACATCGCCGGTTAATGTTTAGAGCACAAGAAATATCAAGGTTCGAATTATATATATCTTTATATGTAATATTGCAATACACGAGCACATAGATAAACCCGCTATAAAGACAAAAGATAAATCCCACACAAAGACTAGAGATATGGATAAAGATATCAGGAAAACGTTAGAACCCCACAATCCATGATGAGAACAACTCAAAACCAACAGCACAAAGGGCGTGATCCCTTTTACAGAAAGTACAGGGCGGAGGGGCTCTTAGTTGTGGGTGGGTTGGGTTGGGTTGGCTGATTGGGAGTGGGGGTTACGGGTCCAGGTTGCTTCCCGCAACGTCGACGACGAACCGGTACCTGACATCGTTGCGCTCCAGTCGGTCCAGCGCCTGGTTCACCTCATCCATCTTCACCATCTCGATCATCGACGTCACCCCCTTCTCCGCGCAGAATTCCAGCATCTCCTTTGTCTCATCCATGCTACCTATGAAGCTCCCTGTGATCGCCTTGCGCCCTACCAATTACAACAAAATTAGTAACTTCTATAGGAAAATGAGTTCAAATCTCAATCTTTACCCCTCAATCTGTTACTTGATCATAAGCAACCTGTTAAAAGTGGGGGTGTAACACAAATTGTGACATAAAAGTGGGAGTACAGGGTGTAAGTATAAAAATAAGGGGGTGGATTGCAAATAATCCTTTCTAAGGGTTTCATTTTAGGATAGGTTCCGGCAACCTTTTCCTCTAAGCCCAGGTCTATATTTCAGCATATTGATTGCAACGACTCTTTAATAATAAAAGACTACAATAGCCATGATTAGGTTGCCAAATTTACTAAACTGACATTGTCTACATAACCTCACCCGATCCTTATGAAACATACAATTTTAAGACCTAGTCTAAGACCACTATAGTTGCTGTAGTTATTTCACTGTAGCAGTTACAGTAAAATCACTGTAGCAATAGATCTCACGCCGTAGCAGTTACAAAGAAACACTGTAGCAGCTATAATGATTTCACCATGGCTGCTAAAAAAACATATTGCTACAGTGAAAATCACTATAGAAAAGTACTCAATTTGATAGCAACAGTACTTATTCAATTGAGCCTTATTTGCATATATTTGAGTATCTTTGCTAAAGTGAAATCATTATAGCAACTATAATGACTTAGTCGTGGCTGCTAAAAACACTTTGCTAAAGTAAAATCACTGTAGGAAAATAATATTCAATATTAGTTGCAATAATATTCAATTCAACTGAGTATTATTTGCATAAAATTGAGTACTTCACTACAGTGACTCACTGTAGGGAAGTCTCTTAGTCAGCACAGTGAATTTCACTATAGCAGCTATAATAAAACCACTGTAGCAACCCATACGTAGTACTTAAATATACAAAGTAATACTCAATTCAACTGAGTATTATTTGTATAAAATTGAGTATTTTGTTACAGTGACTGTACTGTAGAAATATCTTTTTAGCATCCACAGTAAAATTATGGGTTGCTACAGTGATTTTACTATAAAAATATCTTTTTAACATCCATAAAATTATGGGGTGCTATAGTGATTTCACTGTAGCAACTACAAAGAAATCACTGTAGCAGGTACAATGAATCACTATAGCAACCCGTGCCACTATTTTCGTAAAAACAAATATGTCTATGTATCATCTATCGTTAGTTAACGTGGGAGGATACCATTGGTATTCATGGTATTTTAAAAAATACGTCATCTGAAAATGTTTAATATTGAATCATTTGCAATGAAAACTATAGACAGAGGATCAGGTTTCATACAATAACCACATCGATGAACTTACTGTTGGATGGTGGGACGTCACGACCTCAATCATTGGCCCTATTTACTTGTGGGACCCATGTGCCTAGGTTAGGTGAGGAAAATTGCGGTCCAAGAGACATGGGGGTAGTGGGCCCCAGTACATGGGTGTAGTGGTCCCGGGCACTCAATGCGTGCTGAATCTGGTGATAGACTATTGGGGGGTAGTGGGCCCCAAGGTTGTATCATATAACGGTTGTGCTTACGTGGCATGAGCGTCCCAATGAAAGGGATTGGCACCCAGCATCTAGATAGAGATGGTGCCACACCATGGCCAATGATAGCCGTACCGCGATCGAAGGACGGGAGGAGGGCTCAATCAGACCCACTTCTATCAGCCGCATAGTCCCCTAAGAGCATCTCCAAGGGACTCCCGACCTCAAGTCACTCCCTATTATAGGGAGCCATATGGGCTTTCTAGCAAAATAAAGAGCCACTCTTTTAACCCAATTACAAGAGACTCCCTACTATAGAGAGCAATTTGAAATACTACATTAGCTAAAAGACAAGCAAATGTTTCAATATTGCACCAAGCAGATGTTTCAATATTACCCCTTTAAATGATAAAAATATCCCCCCAATTTGTCTCCAGCAAGAGTATTCCTGCATCTTCATCAACAATATCAATTCGTCTCCAGGAAGGGTATCAAGTCGTTGATTGACACTGTGCATGCTAGCGGTTGCTACAGTGAAATTAATATTTTTGCTACAGTGATTTCACTGTATATCAGCAACAGTGAAATCACAGAAGCTATTACAATGAAATCATTGTAGCAACAATATTATTCCGGCTAATTGTTACTCAAACCAAACAGAAGTGATACTATTACTAAACCGAATTGGGTTGGAGATGAATTGATACTCTTGCTATTCGGGTATTGGATGGACAATTTTACCATTTAAAGGGTTAAAGAAGTTAATATTTTTGACTGTGACTTGTTGTACAAACGTGTCAATGGGAGGAAATTTACACTAAACCAAAACATCATGTCCTTTAGCTAACATACCATCTCATACAGGGACCTAGCACATATTATTAATTCCTTCTTCTTCTTTTTTACAATTTTTTGAACCGTTAGAAGCATAAACCAACTAATGGTATGTACAATGTCCCTAGGATAGGGAGGGACACTGCTATGTACATTTGGTGGGCCAAATAGAGCAGAGTTATTCTAGGAAGCCGGCTGGGTAGCAAGTTGGAGAGGACATTCTATGGTCCAGATTCCCTACTCTAACGAAGGAGCTGAATTGAGTGGGTGACAAATGGAGAGTGGTCCAACCCACTAAGTCATGTGTAACAGGTAGGGGTGCAACTCGGGTCGGGTTGGTTCGGGTTTGAGCCAACCCGAAACCGAACCGAACTAGCTCAGTTCTATCATATTGAAACCCAAACCAATCCGATTTAGGCTTTTGCCGCCCGTACGTTAAGTAATCTTGGTAGTTTGTTCAACATTAACAAACAATTAATATTTACTCGGATGCTAGTGTGATGTAGCCCAAAAGTCCACCTGTGACATATATTTGTGGCCTAACATATATAAGTTCGGTTATTGGGTCGGGTCTACCCTAGTCCCAACCCGGAACCGATCCATATTTAGTCGGGTCCACAAAACTTAGAACCGAACCGACCTGTTTAATAAAAATATCTGAACCAACCCGACCCATTTAGGTTGGGTTGGGTTAGGGGAGGCAATGGGTCGGGTTCGTGTCGTGTCGTGTCCAAAACCCCTAGACCCGGACCCGACCCGTTTAATCCTAAACCTGTACCCGACCCGCTAATAAACGGGTAGACCCGGTAAGACCCGTTTATCACCCGGGCCAATTCAGTTGACCCGATCCGACCCAATCCGACTCGACCCGACCTGACCCGAAAGACCCACTGGTATTATATATTATAGTATCGGATTGCGGGCTAACCCGACCCGACCCGTTGAATACTAAACGGGTCTTCCAGGGTCTACCTTGTCCTGACCCTAAACCCGGACCCGACCCGTTTATTAAACGGGTCTATTGTGTCGACCCGTTTACGACCCGAACCCGTTTAGCCCTGACCCAGACCCGCTAACTTCGTGTCGGGTCGTGTCGGGTCTGCCGTGTCGGGTCCGAAATTGCCATCCCTAGGTTGGGTCGGTTCTCGGTTATACCCGACCCAAGTTTCACCCCTGGTAACCGGTGCCCATCATCATACGATCATAGAAGTCGAAAAAGGACGGCCGGCATTAGTCGGCATCATTCCTCTCTGTTGTGTGGTGGACCCTTGAGTCACTCCAAGGCCCACGCGACAAAAGAAAGCGTGCTACTCACTTGTCGGGGTGGGTGATTCAGACGTCTGTGATCGTGCCACGTCAGGTTGGCAAAAGAAAGTGGGCCGCACTGCGCAATCTGGACCAGTGAACGAAGCCGACACAAAAGAGTGGGAGCGGCTCACCTAACATGAGCATGGGGGAGACGAACTGGAGGGGCTGGTTGATGACGCCGAGCAGGATGATCTGCCCGTTCACCTTGAGCAGCGACAGGTACGGCTCCAGCGGGTGGAACGCCGGCGCGGTGTCGATGATGTAGTCGAGGCTGTCGGCCGCGGCCCCCATCTGGGCCTCGTCCGAGCTCACCAGGTAGGCGTCGGCGCCCAGGTGCTCCACCGCCTCCTCCCGCTTCTTCCCGGAGGAGCTGATCACCGTCACGTGGTGGCCCATCGCCTTGGCGATCTTCACCCCCATGTGCCCCACCCCGCCCAGCCCTAGGATCCCGCCCCTCAGCCCGCTCCTCTTAAGCCCGAAGTGGTTCAGCGGGCTGTACACCGTCACCCCCGCGCACAGCAGCGGCGCCGCCTGCTCCGGCGCCATCCCCGCCGGTATCCTCACCACAAACCTGCGCACCCAGAATATGACTGTGAATCGGCCATGATACGACGGGAGATTAATTAAGCCGGCCACTCACTTCTGGTCGACGACCATGGCGGACGCGAAGCCGCCCTGGGTCGGCTTGCCGTCGGTGTACACGTCGTTGTAGGACCAGATGCGCTTGCTGCAGTACTGCTCGATGTTGGACCTGCAGGGGCCGCAGTCTCGGCAGCAGCCCACGATCACCCCCGCGCCGACCGTGTCGCCGACCCGGAACCCGGCCACCTCCGGCCCGACCTCCGCCACCTCCCCGACGATCTCGTGGCCGGGCACCATGGGGTAGTTCGACATGCCGAGGTGGTTCTTGGTCTGGTGGATGTCGGTGTGGCAGACCCCGCAGTAGAGCACCTTGATCACCACGTCCTGCGGCCCCGTGCTCCTGTACGGTCGTGTCGATCGATCACAACATGCATGGGTGCCAGCCATGCCAGGCCAGTTTGTGGGCTACGTATAGACGTACGTACCTTAGCGTGTAGCTGTAGGGTGAGAGGACCCCGGAGGCGTCTCTCGCGGCCCAACCGGTGACCGTCCTGCCGGACTCGAGGCTGCCCATTTCCTTCGACGGCGGCGGCGGCGGAGTGGAGGAGGGGGGAGAGGATGAGCAGAGGGTGCGGCTGTGCCTCGGCTTCACCTTTTTCGCGTGTATATATAGAGGAGATCAAGGAGAGAAGGGGGGGGGGGGGGGGGGGGGGGGGACGGTAGAGGCGAAGGCAGAGGTGTTGGTGTAGTGGGCGAGAAGAGGATCAGGTGGGGTGCAGTTGGTGGAGTGTGGTAGGTGATCGGGCCCCACCCACTTCACCAACCTCAACATCACGTCCCAGGCCAACCGCGGTCTGGCGCCGTTTCTCTGCCGGCTTCTTCTCTCTATCCACGTACATAGAGAGAGAGAGAGAGAGAGAGAGAGAGAGAGAGAGAGAGAGAGAGAGAGAGAGAGAGAGAGAGAGAGAGAGAGAGAGAGAGAGAGAATGAATGTAAATTATGGGCTATAACAGAGAGAGAGAGAGAGAGAGAGAGAGAGAGAGAGAGAGAGAGAGAGAGAGAGAGAGAATGAATGCAAATTATGGGCTATGAGAGAGAGAGAGAGAGAGAGAACGAATGCAAATTATGTGCTATCCATGGTGAATATTGTCGTAACCTCAATGATATCTAGTGTTTAATTGGGCATATCTTGATTCTTTAAAGGGCTATATATATTTAGATATGCTGGCAAGCATGATCGATCTCAAGACCAATGGGAGCGTTAAACGGATGGATGGTTATGATTTGATGTAGTGGATGGATATGGGAGAAGTTGTCACTTTCATGCGCGCCATTGCGCGGCTGTGTTGCACAGTGGGTAAGTGGGCTACGTACGTACTAACATTATTGTAGCCATGAAAGTCATAACTTAGTCTAATGGCGTGCATCACAGTGTGGATGATAGATATGTGAGGATCACACCCGATAGGTGAGTGATATGGTTAGACTAAGATGCCATGTGAGATTTTCTCTATCCCTAAACACGACCAGATATTAAGATGAGGTCCCATCATACATATAAAGATTATTTCCGCCCTCTACTTTATCGAGGTGGGACTAATCCTTCAACACACAGGACCACTGATCGGGCCGACCGTCTTTTGAGTTTAGATCTCCTCCAATCGATCGGCCAGGGTCGATGGATCCCGTGCGTATAGCACAGTCGCGCGTGGCCGTTGGAGTGCGACTCACTTCTGGGTTGCTAACCATTATGTTGCTATTACGCGCGCCGTGACTACTGATCGGGGCTGACCTATCAATCGGCCCGGGTCGGTGGACCCTGCGTGAGGCACAGCAACACGTGGTTGTTGGAGTGCGATTCACTTTTGGATCGTTAGTCATTATGCGGCTGTGATGCATGCCAGGACCATTTACTGGGGCGATGGACTGGATTCTGAGTTTAGATCTCCTCCAGTCGGTCGGCCCCATCAATGGACCATGTACGAAACACAGCTGCACGCACGTGTCGTTGGTGTGCGATTCATTTTTTGGTAGCCAGTCATTGTACGGTTGTGATGCACTCCGACTGACCGACCGGGCCGACCAACTAGAGGAGATCTGAACTCAACCAAAAGTTTGCCGAGTTCATGAAACTTGAAGCATCTGCAAGAACCCGTCAACGTTGGGACCACTATTCCTTTGAAAACGAATGGTCAGTTGATGTGTACATGGTGGTATATATCTTATAATAAGACCCTTGTTTTTAAACCATGAGATAAACTTACGTTAAACAAACCAAAGATAAAGAACGGTCTATATTGTCCATTGCCATCCATCAGACTTCTCAGGTTTTACGATTATAACCCAACTTATTTTGTTGCGTCCTTTTAATTCGGAAGGGGAAGAATGGGATGTGATTTATTGATAACGGATTTCATGGGTATTCAAATCTGGTTGATTTTAAAGTAAGAGAATAACTTATGTTTTTTTTTGGACAATAAATAATTGATTAAAACAGAAAAAAAAAAAAAAAAAGGGAGAAAGGGGAATTCCAATCCACCGCTTTGCTCAGAATGAGCAAAGCAGAAACCAAGAGAAAAAAAAAAAGCAATGGCTCCAATCGATGAGCGACACACATTCTCAACAAGGGAGCAATCACATCCAAATCACCCATCTACCTGGACCACAACCAAAAGTCCTGGCAAGAAATGGACATTGAGCAACCCCAACCCCAATCATGAACAAAGAATAGCATAAGGTTTATTGCTAATAGATTTTGTGGGTATATGGAACGGCCTAGATTTTCTGCGATTCAAACCAAGCTGAATTCTCCCTGAGAATAGCAAGTGATCTATTACAAATTAATCGATTCCGTGGGTGCATTAAAAGGCTCAAATTTTATGAGATTCAAGCAAGATCGATTTTGTGACATTCATCATTTCTGAGGGGGAGAATGGTATGTCATTTATTGCACAAGATTTCGTGGTATTCAAACCTGATTGATTTTGCGTCATTTTTTATTTTGAAAGGGGAGAATGGCAATAAAGTAATCGATGTATTGCAAATGGATTTCGTGGGTGCATGCATCAAACGGTCCAGGTTTTGTGTGATTCAAACCCAACTGATTTCTTATTGAGAATAGCAGGTGATTTATTAATTCCAAACAGATTTTGTGGGTGCATCGAACACTCTGGTACGTTTTTTTGAGATTCAAATAAGCTGATTTTGTGGCACCTTTATCTCCCCCACATACGTAACATTTGCACAAAAATGACCCCTTTTACAGAGCCTCCTCCTCCTCCTCCTTCTCTCTCTCTCTCTCTCTCTCTCTCTCTCTCTCTCTTAACCCCCTGCATGATTATCTCTTATGCCGAGTGCCACAGTCGGGGGAGTTTTGCCGCCGAAGACGACAATCTGAGTGCTGCAGCTGGGGGACCGTTTCCGCCGAAGGTGACTGTCCGAGTGCCAAAAGGCATGGGAGTTGGATGTCCCAAATTTATTAACTAATTGTCATTTAAATTTACAATTAACCATTCTAAATCAGGCTAAAGGTGAAAAGCACTCCTCCACCTTAGGAATACAACCCTTTACTGCATAAAGATGCAAAGCATTCGCTTTTTTAAATTGAATTTGTAACGACCCTTTTTTTATTATTTTATTTTTACTGTGGCGGATCTGTCAGAGCCAGCGAGGTTCGCGTGCCGGCACGTCTCGACGTGAGTCGAGGTCGAGTCAGGCGTGGCGCGGGCAAAACCAAAAAAAAAAAGAAAGGAAAAAAAAAACCAAAACCAAACCCGTAAACCCGAACCCGACCCCAAACCCTCTCTCTCTCTCTCTCTCTCTCTCTCTCTCTCTCTCTCTCTCTCTCTCTCTCTCTCTCTCTATTTCTCCCTCTCTCGGATCTCTCTCACCCTCTCACCCGAGCTCTCTCTTCTATCTCGGATCTCTCCCTTCCTCTCTCTCTCTCTCCCCCAAACCCAACCCGATCCGGTCGCCGCCCCCTATCAGCAGCCCTACCCGCTGCCCCTAGGCCCTAAGTCGGTCGCCCCCTTCCTTGACCCCTACCCCGCCGACCGCCGCCCCTACCCCTGCCGCAGCCGCCCCTAGGCCCTAAGCTGGTCGCCGCCCCTACCCCAGACGCAGCCGCCCCTACCCACCGCCCCTCCCCTCCCTTAAAACCCTTGCCCTACTCCCCCTCTTTCCCTCTTCATCAGCCCGACCCCCCTCATCCCCTTTCTCCGAGCCCCTCTTCCCCACTCCCTCTTGCTGCGTGTGTGGCGCGCGACAGCCGGAGCATACTGGCGCCGGGGAGGAGGACGCACCAGAGCCAGGAGGAGCCGCAGCCGGGAGGAGCTATCGAAGCCGACGACCCCGGCACTAGGTCGGCGGCCCTTCCCCCCCCATCCCCCCCCCCCCTTTTTTTTCTTTTGTGTGTGTGTGTGATGTGGGTTGACCAACCACAGCTACCCCCGTTCGCCTCATGCCACGGCCATGGCCGCCGGCCCGGTGGCCGACGACTGTGCAATCGCCAAGACCCCTCCCCTGTGATGACCTGCGCGACCATGGCCATCGGCCATGTAGCCAGTGGCTGTGCAGCCGGCGAAGTCGATCCGGTGCCGATGACATCTTCTTCTTGTAGACCCCATTGACCCCACCCCTGTGGCATTTGGTATGGTTGCAGCCATGACTGCCGACCAAGTGGCCGGCAGCAGTACTGTCGGCAAGGCCGACCGAGCCAAGCCAAACCCCCATCCGACCGGCCCGACTAGCTTGGCGCTGCCCCGGTTGGTTTCGTTGCCGAGGTTGCCGACGGCCCCCGTTTGCGGCCGGGGCAACGAGTAGCACACCCGATCGCCCTTGGCTCAACGCCATCTCGTGCCCAACCACCATCGTGTCGACCGAGCTAGACCGCAACCTTTCCCATGCACGACCATTACCGGTTGCTTGACGACCGGTGGACCGGCGGCAGGTAGCACGCCAAGCTTTGGCCTGGCATACCAAACCCCAACTCTTGACTTCCCACAATATCGATCAAGCCCTTTTGGGCCCACACTCATGGTTAGCGAGCCCGATCTCCTCGGGTCGCGCTCATATCAAGTTGATGATACCGATGCGGGCCAAACCACCTCCCATAGCCTTTTGCGCACAAGATCGACCTTTAATACCTAAGCCGATCGTGATCGGCATTGCCAATTTTACCATCGACCGACGCGGTTACGACCATTGAACCCTAAAAAGACTTCTAGCATTGATAATATCGACTAACCGGAACGATGCCCTTGGCGCATCGATTTGCGTGTCAATAGACCGGCGTCCGATGATGCTACCTTTGGCACATCGGCTTACGTGCCAGTAAACCGATGTCCGATAACGCTACATTTGGTGCATCGATTTGCATGCTAGTAGACCAGCATCCGATGCCGCATAAATTCTCGACTCGGCCAATCAGGACCTAAGCCAACGATATTTTGGTAGCACATAATGACCATAGGCTCGCTGGTATGTTTGACGGTTCGCGGGCACGTGGACCGAGTCGGAGGCAGAGCGGAGCGCGCCTAACAGCATCAGCCCGAGCACACTTTCCAGGTGACACTGCACGCTGTTTAGATAATTAACTATGTTGTTATAGAACTAAATGGTAGGTGTCCATAAGCTGCATGCGGGTCCCACCGGACATCGTCGCATATGGTCGAGTGGACCCCGCCTTGCATGCGGAGTCGCGAGTCCAGCGACACATGCTTAATAATATAATTAAATAATAAATTTTCTGATTGCTTGGACACCGTAAGTAGGAATTCCCTTCATGTTAGAAATTAATAATTAAATAATAATTATCGGGCTCACTCTCCTGGATGGAGTGTGGAGACCCGGGCACACGAGAATACGGGCGAAAGTAAAGTTTATAGTTATTGTGATGCATGGGTTGTGAGCGCGGTACGAATCCCGGGGTAAAACATCAAAATCACTTTATTATCATAATTGTGTGATATTCTATCCTGTGGAAAGATTCGGACCCCGTGCGCGTAAGGCCGTGAACCACCCTGCGCGCACAGACGAAGATCAGTAGGCTAGGGGGTCACGGGCAGGAATTGTGGTAAAGCCAATAGGTGGTGCCCTCGAAGAGGGATTGACCTAGCAATCCTGTCCCAAGGTAGTTGAAGCCCCTAAGGAAAGCAAGTTGGGCGGTAGAGCTTCACCGTGAAAGATGGAAAACCCCTTATGATCATATGGGTGACTTTGCGCATGGTGTTGGAGTATGCGCGGCGAGAGAGTTGGCCCTCTACATCGAAATAAAAAGCCCTATAGTAATGCCCGACCGGGGGCAGGAGGAACAAAATATCCGGGGTTCACATTATGTGTGTTTAATTTTATTAATTGTAAAATGGTACTCTCGATAATCTAGTGACAGTAGAAATTGCATGAGAATGTAGACATTGCATGGACACTTAGGACGTGATTGAAAACGTAGTTGGACAATTAGGATAATCAGTAAACTGTTTATAAAATACGGGCGTCATTAATTACCTAGGCAGTTAGCTTGTCACTAGTCATTTATTTGGCTAATCTCCCAATTCATTTTGGGGGCTACTCATTCCCACGAGTAGGCTCTTCTGCAGGTTCGGAGACTCAGGGGTAGCCACAACGCGAGGCCAGCGGTGGAGTTAAGACGGTGGTGGAGTTTTAGAGTGCCGTATGTCATGTAGTAGTCATTTTTCTTCTGGCAGTGTAATCGTACTTTATTTGGCTTAGTGTATGCTATTAGTGGTAATGATACACATGTGTTCTCTTTGGGTAGGCCTCTCCTCAAGGCCCCAAGCCTAGGATAGCTCACAATAAAATATAAATCTTAAAGTGACCTAATTGACTAGCCCATTAGATAGGATATGTGAACCAGTGCCCGAGTGCTAGAAAGCGGGCGAGGCTACTCAGCTCGCCGTCAGAGGCTTGAGCCTCGTGCTCCCTTAAGAGAGAATTCTGTCAGCATGTGGGACACCAGCAGGTCGCACATACTGAGAGGATTACCCGGTTGAGGGTCGAGCATGATCATCTCCCTGTCGATGAAACTGTATCTCTATATTTTCTTTCAAAATAAAAATCTTTTCGAAAAAAGTAAATTTTAAAATACTCCTTGAGAAAGTAAAAGCCCTGTGAGAAACCCTAATTGGAGTAAATAGTTGACCAAAACCTAAAACCTTTAGTTTTTCTCAATTCACACCCCAGGGATCGGTTCTAGATTTCTAGGACATGAGAGCTGGTATCAGAGCCTAGGGATATGTTCCTAAAAGTAGTCTTTAGTTAGGTCTAGAGTCTTATTAGGAGGTTAGCGTTAGACTAATTCCTTCTCTTTTCAGATGGCGGGTACCAGGAGTGGTAATGGTGGTAACAATGGAGCAGGATCGTCCACTAGGCCAGACAGCACGGCGATGATGATGGAGATGCTCCAGGGGATAGCCGCCCTGGTCCAACAGTAGCAGGCTGTTGTTGCCCAACAGCAGACGGGTGCTCAGCAGCAGGCCATGCTAGCTCAGGTTGCCCTTGCCCAGGCCCAGGCTCGTCAGCAGGCCGAGGGCGAGTGGTAGGGGAAGTTGCTGAAGGACTTCAAGGCGATGGGACCACCGAGCTTCAGGGGTGAGCCAGACCCCTTGGAGGTCGATCGATGGTTCCAGCAGACGGAGAAGATACTGAACGCGTTGGATATCATCGGCGACAAGAGAGTCACCTTCGCCTAATACCAGTTCGAGGCTGAGGCAGACTTCTGGTGGTAAACGGTTCAGCGCACCCGAGCAGTAGATCGAGGAGCTATCACTTGGCCAGAGTTCGAGGAAATCTTTCGAAAGAAGTTCTTTCCGGTTACCGTGCAGAACCGGATGGAGATGGAGTTTCTGGCGCTCTACCAGGGGTCTTATACTGTGTCGCAGGATGAGGCCAAATTCTCGGAGCTTGCGAGATATGCTCCTCATCAGGTGGCGACCGATGGCAGGAGGGCTATGCGCTTTGAGCATGGCTTGAACCCGGTGATCAGAGGTAGGGTTGCTGCCTTCTTGGGGCAATCCTATGAGGAGTTAGTCAACCGGTCCCTGGCGGTGGAGCAGGAGTTGAAAGAGTCCCGTGCTATCTTGGAGAAGCGGAGTGGCAGCAGTCGCAATGGCCCACCGGCTCAGAAGAGATTTAGACCCACGGAGGTTCGACCCCCGCCTCGCCAGCCTCAGTATTTCCATGGTCCTCCAGTTCCTGGACCCCAGAGGCGTGGCTATTTTCAGTGCGGCTCGCTTGAGCATCTGAAGTGGAGCTGCCCACAGCTCCGTCGGCAGCTGCTTCTACCAGCTCCACCTCTCAGGCCTGCACTGCTCGCACCTCCTGTGCAGCAGTAGAGGCCCCCACAGAGAGTGCAGCAGCAGCAGCGTCCTCCCCAGCCACCGCAGCAGAGGCCTTTCCCCCGTCATGGCAGAGGAGACAATCAGGCCCAGGGCAGGGCATACTTGTTGGTCGGTCAAGACCCAGAGGCTTCTGGGGGAGCGATCGAAGGTAACCCTAAACTTATTAGTTCAATTCTTAGTCGTAGCTGCTTTGTCGTCTTTGATTTCTTTGAGACTTGTTAGGACTAGTACTGGTCATTAGCTAGCTTAGTCTTTTACATTCTTTCGCTATTGTTAGGCACCCTCCCCGTCTTCTCGACCCTAGCCCACGTTCTTTTCGACAGTGGGCCCATGCACTCCTATATTGTCCCTAGTTTTGTCAAAACTTTGGGACTAGAGTCGGTCCCATTGGGTCATACTCTGTCGGTGTTTTCACCGCTCGGGGTGAGTATCGATGTGGACCGAGTCTGCCGAGACTGTATCATTCTTGTTGGAGATAGGGAGCTCTCGGCCGACATGATTATCTTAGACTTGGGAGGACTGGACGTGTTGCTCGGGATGGACTTGATGTCGGCTTACCACGTCACCCTCGACTGCTTCGCAAGGAAGGTCACCTTCTCATCTCCGGGGAGCGAGGTCTTCTACTTTATGGGAGACAAGCAGAAGGTTCTGTGTCCGGTACCGCTGCAGCAGATCACCCTTAGCCTACTGGCACAGCTACCGAGCAGGGATCGAGATGGGAACCTAGTGGTCCTCCCGCCAATGGTTCGTGAGTTCCCAGACGTCTTTCTAGATGAGCTCCCAGGCTTACCTCCACCTCGGGAGGTCGAGTTTGCTATAGATCTGGTACCGGGAGTAGACCAGTCTCGATTGCTCCGTACCGGATGGCTCCTGCGGAGCTGAAGACCCAGTTGGAGGAGTTGCTTGACAGAGGCTTCATCCATCCCAGCACATCTCCTTGGAGAGCCCCTGTCCTCTTTGCTCAGAAGAAGGATAGGACGAAGAGACTTTGCATTGATTATCGCAAGATGAATAGCCTTATGATAAAGAACAAGTATATGTTACCGCGGATAGAGGATCTGTTTGATCAACTGAAGGATGCTTGTTGCTTCTCGAAGATTGATCTGAGGACTGGATATCACCAGCTGTGTGATGACCAAGATCCAATAGGCCAATAGCCAAGAGCCAAGACTCCTGAGACGGGAATGCCAAGATGGATGAGGTGAGGTGAGGTGAGGTGAGGTGTACAAGGCCATGAGTTAGCCCCACATCGCCTGGAGAGAAGGAGATCCTGAACTACTTATATAATTTCCCCTCCCAAATATAGAAGACGCGTTTTAAAACCGTGCGCCGCTACGGATTTCGTAAGAACTCCGTAGTTAAGCGTGCTCGGGCGAGAGTAGTACCAGGATGGGTGACCCCCTGGGAAGTTCTTGTGCGGGCACGGGCAAAGCGGACAAAATCTTGTGTGTTTGGGGCGGATGTTACAAAATGGTATCAGAGCCGGTTCTTCTCGGGATGGGAGGGGTCTAACCCTACACGAGGACGTGTAGCCCTAAGGGGGGTGGATTGTGACGACCAAGATCCAATAGACCAATAGCCAAGAGCCAAGACTCCTGAGGCGGGAATGCCAAGATGGATGAGGTGAGGTGAGGTGAGGTGAGGTGTACAAGGCCATGAGTTAGCCTCACATCGCCTGGAGAGAAGGAGATCCTGAGCTACTTATATAATTTCCCCTCCTAAACATAGAAGACGCGTTTTAAAACCGTGCGCCGCTACGGATTTCGTAAGAACTCCGTAGTTAAGCGTGCTCGGGCGAGAGTAGTACCAGGATGGGTGACCTCCCTGGGAAGTTCTCGTGCGGGCACGGGCAAAGCGGACAATATCTTGTGTGTTTGGGGCGGATGTTACAAAATGGTATCAGAGCCGGTTCTCCTCGCTATGGGGGGGTCTAACCCTACACGAGGACGTGTAGCTCTGAGGGGGGTGGATTGTGATGACCAAGATCCAATAGGCCAATAGCCAAGAGCCAAGACTCCTGAGGCGGGAATGCCAAGATGGATGAGGTGAGGTGAGGTGAGGTGAGGTGTACAAGGCCATGAGTTAGCCCCACATCGCCTGGAGAGAAGGAGATCCTGAACTACTTATATAATTTCCCCTCCCAAATATAGAAGACGCGTTTTAAAACCGTGCGCCGCTACGGATTTCGTAAGAACTCCGTAGTTAAGCGTGCTCGGGCGAGAGTAGTACCAGGATGGGTGACCCCCTGGGAAGTTCTTGTGCGGGCACGGGCAAAGCGGACAAAATCTTGTGTGTTTGGGGCGGATGTTACAAGCTGGCTGTGAGGGCAGAGGATATTCCGAAGACAGCGTATCGGACGCGATATGGGCACTATGAGTTCTTAGTCATGCCCTTCGATCTGACGAACGCTCCTGCAGCATTTATGGATCTGACGAACCGCGTGTTCAGCTTATTCCTGGACAGATTTGTGGTAGCATTTGTGGACGATGTCCTCATTTACTCCAAGACGGAGGAAGATCATCGGGAGCACCTGAGCGCATTATTGCAGACCCGCAGAGATCACCAACTGTATGCCAAGCTCAGTAAGTGTGAGTTCTGGATGCAGGAGGTGAAGTTCCTCGGACACGTTGTCTCGAAGGAATGTATCTCGGTGGATCCAGCGAAGATAGAGGCCGTTATGGATTGGGAGCAGCCAAAGAATGTCTTCGAGATCAGGAGTTTCTTGGGGCTAGCAGTCTACTATCGACGCTTCGTGGAGGGATTCTCGCGTCTGGCTGCACCTCTCACCCGTCTAACTAGGAAGGGTGTCAAGTTCGAGTGGTCGGAAGATTGTGAGAAGTCCTTCCGAGATTTGAATATTAAAAGCGTTTCCATGAGAAGAGAGAGCAATTTGATTGTATATTAAAAGAGTACGAGTGTAGTGCATGATTCGTGGCTGTGTGTAAAGTATAATCGGACGGCTCTCTATTCTTCCATCAATGGTCCAGATGTCTCACTCAACATTTGCAGCGAAACCCTAGGCAACAAAAGCTTTTCCGTGGAAAATAGTAAGTTCTTATAAAATTGGAACAAACCCTAGGACAAATCTAGAATAAATGATGAAAGGAGCCCATATAGAAATTGGAATTCATAACAAGTAATTAAAACTAAAATTCAAATTTACCAAATATACATTTTTACCTAGGACTTGAGTTAACTAATCAAATTACCTTTTTAGCAAATGTGACCCAGCCCAAACACCTAATGAGGTTTGTGGATAATACATAAAGATAGTACAACCATGTTGTATTCTTAGTAGGGGTGGCAATGGGTCGGGTCGGGTCGGGATATAGGCACAAGGTAAAAACACCCAATCCGAACCCGACTAGTTTAATAAATGGATCAAAAATTTAAATCCAAATCCAATCCGTTTAATAAATGGGTTGGACCGACCCGACCCGTTTAATAACGGGTCAGGTCGGTCTTGTTTGGTTAGGTCGGGTCAATTTGCACTCTCTAACTTTCCTCCCCACCTCCTCTCCCCCTTTGCTTCAATGGTAGCTTTCACCACCAAACCCCATACTTGAAAACAATCGAATGATTTAAAATAATTTCCCGAACTAGGTGTGGCAATGGGTCGTGTCGGATCAGGTTCGTTTCGTGTCTAGTTTCGGATCGTGCCCAAAACCCCTAGACCCGGACTTGACCCGTTTAACTAATCGTGTATAGGCGTAAACCCGTACTCGACCCGTTTATAAACGGGTAGACCCGATAAGACCCGTTAGATCCGTTTATCACACAGATCTATTCAGTTGATCCAATCCGACTCGACCCGACCTGACCCGATAAGACCTGCTGGTACTACCTACTACATTATTGGATTGCGGGTAAACCCGATCTGACCCGACCCGACATGATCCGTTGAATTTTAAACGGGTTTTTCCGGGTCTACCGTGTTCAGACCCTAGACCCAGACCCGACCCGTTTATTAAACGGGTCTACTGTGTCGACCCGTTTACGACCCGAACCCGTTTAACCCAGACCCGCTAACTTCGTGTCGGGTCCAGAATTCCCAGCCCTACCCCGAACCACGGAATCACTGTGGTTCGGGGTACAGCCACAAGCACCTCCCAACCCGTTTGATCACCCGGCCCTCACAATGGGAGCCCCTTGGGGTTCACCCGGTGCCCTTTAGATCTCAACAATCCAGAACCGTCCTTATGGACGGGAATAACATGGTGTCGATGTCTGGGCCCCGAACCACGGTATCACCGTGGCTCGGGCAACTAAGTTAAGGGTTTTAGAAAACAATTGGTTCAAAGAGATATCCTACATTACAAAGAGAGGAAATGGTTGGAAGATTAAAGTATGTGATGAAGTGGTTCAGTTAATTGTTTTCCTGCTAGCGTCGGCATGTGGCGCCTCCTGGAGGTCCGGTTGTGACCTCCCCTTTGCAGAACTATAAAAAAAAAAGTGCTTCAACGAAGACGAACAAGAAGCATCACACCATTGGTTTGAGGAGGGTCGGTTCTAATTTAATAGAATCAAGGAAGACCATCCCTGTTCAAAGGTGTAGTGGTTTGAGCCTTTAATATAACCTAGCTACAACTCAAGGTTTTAAATGGCATTATTTCGGTCCATATCGGGTTGTCTCTAGACCGTCACGACCAACATCATGATGGTACGAGTGTTTTAAAAGTTAATAAAAAAATTAAAAGTTTTTTATTCATGTTAGTGCGTTGTTTAACGGATGTCATAACGGGAGTGTCACGACACTTCGACATGCAAAATAACGGTGCTTAAATTTTTAATGATATGTAAGAAAATTATTTAATAAATTAATTAAATAAAAATATGAAGCAGTATAAAATGATAATCATAATATATCAAATGATTACAACTACATTATATTGACAAACCAAACAATTAAAACTATAGAACATCGATAAAAAGGACTACATCATTAATGATTACATCACGGATAAATAAAAACGATTACATCCAACGGAAAATACACTGAGGAAGGATAATACTTTTCTTATTTATTTTCCTGGTTGAAAGCCATTTATTGATCCACATCCCACCCTATTGGATAAACTCCAAACCAACTGTTGTGATCTTGTCTTGTGCCTTCACCACCGCCTCCAGCGCTATTGCTGTCACCTCCTGTCATCACCATATCCAGACGAACTTCCTCATCCACCACTAGTCCCACCACCTCCAAACCCATATGAAGTTTCATGTACTCCACCACCAGCAAAAGTGCCACCATATCCACTACCCCCAGCACCACCGTATCCATGTAAAGGTGGCGACGGTGCTTCAAAGTTCAGTTGTTCATTTAAATTGAACTGAGAGAAATGATAATTATATAATATCACAGGGACTAGGTCTTATTATGAGCAAAGACTTTGTAGCCTATGCATCACATGTGACATACTGACATGTCTCATTCAATGATTCAATGCCCGAAAGCTCGACCGGGGTAGCTTGGCCCAAAGCCCAAGCCGAAAGCCTGGCCCGAAACCGATCCAAAAGCCCGGCCCGAGTTGCTTGGCCTGAAGGCCCGACTATGCACACCCGGGTCGGGCTAGGGCTTTGACCCTCGACCGAGGCTTGGCCCGACAAGTGAAGAGCATAATTTGGATGATAAACTAATTATAATTTATTTTTAATATAATTAAATAAAAAATACACAACCTTTCTATCTTAGAGCTCTAATAACGAGACTATGAGAGGAGGGTGTGAGGAAAATGAGAAAAGGAAGCTCAGTTCGGGTGTGAAGTAGATGAGAGGAATGTGGGGGTATTTATAGTAAGAAATAGGATAATATGGCTATTTATGAAAAGTAAATGATAGAAATAAAAAAACAAAAATTAAATTTGGTTAACATTAGCATTTGATATGCTAAAAATTATATTAGTAAGTAGTTAGACTATAAATGATAAATTTTTTACTAATTTATCCTTTATTAGTTATTTTCATCAAATAAAATATAATTAATAAATTAATATAAATATATTTTTTAGTATAAAGTGAGAAGATTGAGTTAACAAAAAATTATAAAGCGTATGAAGAATTGAGAGAAAACAACAAAATGGGTGTTATTGAGTCATCATGAGCGTTATAACGATTACTAAAGCTTAAAAAATGGACACCCGTAATTCTATGTTTTTTACAACGATATCAGGGTTTGGGCGTCAAGACGTGCCCGTCGTTAAAACCTTGGCTACAACCAAGACCAACCTTAAATAGAAAAAAAAAAAAAAAAAAGATATTTAATGAAATAAAGAGAAAATTCAATATTTGAATACCAAAAGCTTATGGTTATTGTAGTATTTATTGTTATCAATCGAGATTAATAGTATTTTAGTCGATGACTAAGTTAATTGAGATGCATCCATAATCGTTAAGCTCATGATATCTCTCATCTAAATTTTACTCCAAGAAGTCTACATTTTAGCATAATACAACATATTAATAAATAGTCAAGAGTTAATTTGATAATTAATAAGCAATAATGAAAATAAATTATCTTTTTCTCTATATAACCAATCTTGAGGGTAAATCAAAGCCTCTATGCTTTCAGACTTAATAGCATTATGAACTCAGTCAAGAACTACCAGAAAATACAGATTCTAATTAAGGCAACTGTCGACGCAAAAATATTTAAGATATCACGATCCATTAAAGATAGTTCAGGATACCAAAATTGGTTTGTCTTCCAGAACAGAAGAGCATCCAACTTTTTGTTTCAATCGTATCATGGCTCATCCAAGTACAAGTCCAATTGTGTCTTCAGTGCACTAGAAATAAAATCTTGACTTTCAAATGTGCCAAAGTCCTACATTATAAATAATTTTAAAAAATAACTCTAGTAAAGAGAAAAATAAAGATGTAACATGTATGATAAGAAAATTAAAAAGAATATTTAATGTTACCTTCAAAATATCTAGACCTGCTACCATAAAGCATCTAATAACTGAATTGCATAAATACTTATAAAAAAACGAGAACAACTTCGCACGGACACGTAGGCTCTAAATGGAACCACTATCATAAAACATCAAATAACTCCACTCAACAAATTGAATCTTGTAGCGAGCATCAAAAATCACAGGTATGCTCAAAATGATGTTATACTCTAACTAATACTTTTTAAACTTTGTAAGACCATCTTGCGCATGAAACTATTTCAAGTGTTCATCTCTTGAAACAAATTCAACTAAAGAAGGAACTCTTTACAGTACAAGTATGTTGTAGGATATTTGGTGCCGGAAAAAATGCTCGTTGCTTTATGAATAAGGCTAAAAACCTTGCAAACCTTCTCAAGTCTACCCTATTCCTCTAAGTTGGACATGACTTGAAAATTGAGTCACTTAACTGTAAATTAATGGAAAAAAACACGTCGATAACAGAGAGCGTTTTCAAGTATAAAGAAACTTGAGTTTCATCTAGCTGGAACAACTTGTCTTAAACCTTTCTTATATTTAAAAGAAACATGCGCAACACATTCCATAAATTTTTGCTTTCTTAATTGTTAACCTTTTGTTCCTATTAACCTATCCCTTCAAAGAGCCCATGCAACTGAAAGACGTCAAGATACGAAGAATTTTCACCGGAAGACAAAGATCACCACCAACGAGAAGAACAATACAATCACACAAGCACAAACAACCACACACAATATTCCAGCAACAACGATTAATGGATTCACTAGAGAAAAGAAAACAAAGAATATACTTATGTTTGTCCTCTTACCAATCTCTCTCCCACCCACAAAGAGATATCTCCCAAAGAGAAAAGATTTTGCAGCCCTCTCACCCCGAAGAACAAAAAGAAACTCTCCACCCAAAACCTAGATCGTTTAGATAAGATCTTCCCCTCTCTCTCCCTTGTTATATCCCTAGGTTCGATCTAGGACCTTATATTTATATGCACATGTTCATATCCGACTTGTAGGACGAATCTCGTGCGACCCATGCTACCATAGTCGATTGTGCATACGACATGGGCAGATCGTGCACACATCAACCTGTGGTCTACTCGCCTGACGTTTTAATCGATGTATATCATGCGCATGACCTAGGAAGAGTGTGCACGATCTACCTGGCAGACCAATCCTCCTTCATCATGTACTCTATCATTCCTTCACTCACGAACCTTAGACTTATATATGGCTTGTTTGAATGGATCTTCAACACCTTTAACATACTTTAACACTTTCTTGGATCTTCAAACTGATTCATTTATTTGTATCAAATCATCTTGATTTTGTAAAATCAAGTTAAGAATATGAGAACAACAACGAACGTGAAAAAATTCATCATAACATAGAAGAGTTAGCATCTTTTAAATTCAACCAATTTTTCAACATCTCAACAAAAATATAGTTGGAAGAAGTATTATCTAAATTTATCAAAAATATTTTTTCTCGATTCTCCATTTATTCAATGTGTATATTTATTTGCAATGGCAACTCTAATGTGTGGAGGAGGCAACAAGCAAAAATTTAAAATCATTTTTTTTGCAACACCCTACTTTGGTTACACTTGACCGTGATTGCATATTTTCAAATAACTCATTGAAAATGTCAAAGACAATTGCAAGCTTCAATCAAAGACCATATAAAAGCAATGTGAAGAACATATCAGGTATACATACATATTGTTTTATCGGATTTTAGGTTTACAGTGTTTTTATCTGAACGTAGATCGAATTCTCATTGTGTGAATTTTTATAGTATCGAGAATGCCCTGTATTTTAAACAACTTCACTTTTATCTTTTATATGAATTTTCATCGTCCCACATAGTTCAAAACGGTGTTTACATTCTTTCGTTTTACAAAATCATGATTTTTATCAACACATATTTATCAGTTTTTGAAACATCTTCGTTTTGAACTTTCAGAGCTTATGAACTTTATTTTTGAAGTTTCTAGGATGTGTGTGCAAGTTTTAATAATTCGGATGACCCTAGGGTTGTACATTGAGATTCAAGAATGTCGGGTAAGAACCACATGTGTGTTAGTGATATTGTACAGCGATACATATACCCATAGATTTCCTGTATAGGATACCCTTCTTTGTATCATCTATATATTTGGCCCTTCGCCTAATGAGAGTATTAACCATTCTCTCCCAAAATCCTAGCTTCTCTCTCCCTATCTCTCTACTTGCTAGGGTATTGTAATGTGGTATCATCTATTCAAATCCCGACGGGTGCTGCTGCAATCTGGTTCTGATTCGACCGGCTCCTCCCCTACGCAATAGATCCGGCGAGATCTCCTCTCTGAGCTGCCGACCCCCTGCAAGATATCCAGATTTGATCCCTATAGATCTCCTCCTCAAGCAGCCGACTGGAGTCCGCCCTGCATCAAATCCGACAAACAGGTCCTTGCAGATCCGTCCTCCATCTTCCATCATCTGTCTTCTGTGCGGTCGACGACCAGCGACCAGCGACCTGGATCTATCCTCTGCCTTCGCATCGAGACATCTAGATCTAATCTCTGCAGCGAGGCTGCTCTCCTCTGGATCTACCTCCATCATTGGCTGTCCGACCGGTGACGTCTTCAGCAGATCTGTCTGACTGGCGACCCTCGCACTCCAGATCCCTCCGGCCACTCACCGATCAACCTCAGTGGCGAGCTCTGCTTCCCAGCTCCAACCAACCCTCAGTATCTGGTGAGATCTTTCTGCACACCTTGTCTTGCGGCCGTTTGGTGATGCCCCACGATCGTTTGTAGTGTTTAGTGATTTGCACTCGGCCTTAGAGCCTTGAGCTGTGCCACGGACCCCCTCCCCCTTAGGGCATTTGCTATATTTGGTCCTTTGCGCTCGGCTTTGGAGCCTCGAGTCGCACCACCGGCCCTACCACTTACTAGTCCATGTTGCCACGCCGCTTGCTCACCATAGCCGCTCATCAAGTCCCTCCATCCCTCCGCTTTGAGGGTTTTATGCCTCATTTTCCCAGCACGACCAACTCCGCCATGTCTCCTCCTATTGCTACCGCCACCCCGCTTACATGGATCCTATATTCCGGGGCCTCGTACCATATGACACTGTAGCGCTGGAAAAAAGCACGGGTCGTCTTTATTGCGCAAAACCAGATTACAAGTGTGGCCGGGACCCGGGTGGCTCGAGTGTAGCGAGTCCGGGTTGCGGCGAGTTTTGATCAGGGGATTGTGGGAAAGATCTTCTGGAGGATCCCTTTGATCCGCGTCTCCACGTGGTGTTCGTGCGAGAGCTCTGAAGGGGCTGCCCAGGACAGGGGTCTTTACAGGGTGAGGGTTTTGGAGAGGCTAAGGAATGTCCACTGTCGCTTTGTCCCTTCTGTGCTTCGCGCTTTCTCGGCTAGGGGGTTTTCCGGCTTCGTTCCTCGGTCTTTGTGTCTTCCTCGCTCCTTGCTTGACCTCGGCGTCCTTGATCGTCGGTTCGCGGCGTCGATCGTGCTTTTGGCGTCGGCTTTTTGGCTTTGGCTTGGCTCCGGCGTGGCTCTGGCTTTTGCTTTGCTTCGGCGCTTGCACTTGGACGTAGCCGGGAGAGACTTGCGATGCTTTCATTCTTCCGGACTTCGCGTCGTGTTGGCTAGAACGTGCGGTGCTTTTGCTCGTGGCCGGCGTAGTCGCTTGGCTTTGGCTCTTGCGTTGCTTTGGCGCGGGCTTTACGGGGGCTTTGCTTTGGCTTCTTGCGTTGGCTTTAGCTTCAGTGTCAACTCGATCTTCTTCTTCGAACGACGTGGGCTACTTCTCCGGTGCTTCGACGGTTTGCGTGTCAACTGGACTTCTCTTCTTCTCCGGGCTTCTTTGGCGTGATCGGAGTCGAAGAATGCTTTCGAAGATAGTGGGGGTAGCACCGCTCTCCGTGCGACGGTTGTGGCGTCGGCTTTTGTTGGTGAAGACGGCGGGGGTAACGACGCTTCAGACGGTCTGCTCCAGGCTTTCTTCTTCGTGGATGGCGCAGGCGTTTGTTGAAGACGACGGGGTGATGACGCTTCGTTTCTCTCCTCCGGGCTTTGGAGATTGATCGAGATCGAGGATTTGTTGGAGCCGACGGGGTAGTGTCGCTCCGAGCTTCTTCTCCGGCCTTTGCTTCTGGCGTCTTCGGAGTCGAAGGGTCTTCTTCTCCGAGCTTTCTTCTTCGTGCACAGAGTCGAAGTCTTGATCTTCGTGTGCAAGGGTCTTCACGTTGATGAGGGCTTTCAGTGGACTAAGCCGATCGCTCGGGAAAGGCTTGCCCGTGCCTCGTGAAGCCTTGGGTCGATGAGGAAGCGTGCACGGAGTCGATGTCTTGATCTTCGTGTGCAAGGGTCTTCACGTTGATGAGAGCTTTCGGTAAGCCGATCCCGACGGGACAGGCTTGACCGTGCCTCATGAAGCCTTGGGTCGATAAAGAAGCTTCTCCTATTCTGCAGAGCTCCCGCGCTTCGTCTTCAGTCTTCAACCATCGACCTCTTGAATCTTCCCCCACCCCCTCTATTTATAGGCAAAGGGGAGGGGAGAGAGATATGGGAACTTTTAATTTTAAATCCCTTTTGTATCTCTCTCATAATTGCACGGAATTTATTCATCCATTGATGAGGGGAATAACGTTTATTTGTTTTCCTTTTCTGGCGAGGCAATTATGGCTGGATTTCGCACACGAAATCGATGGCGATCGGGCGCTTCTTCTTGTGCGTCGGATCGAGGGATCGGCGCAGATCCGCGTGTGTGCAGACGTCATACACAACCTCCTCCCGCGCATGGCGGTAGTTCTTTCCTTTTCTTTCTTCTCTTTCCTTTTCTTTTCTTTCCTTTTCTTTTCTTTCCTTTCTTTTCTTTCCTTTTCTTTTCTTTCTTTTCTTTTCTTTCCTTGCAGGGCCGGCCTGCCCCTCCATGGGGTTCGGGTCCTAGTAGGGCCGACCCCCATGGGGTTCGGACCCTAGTAGGGGCCGGCCCCCCCTTTAAGCGTGGGGTCCGGGTCCTCCTTTGCTAGGTACGAGTCGGGTCCGGGTCCGCACTGGTGCGTGCGAGTCGGGTCCGCATGTCGAGTTTGCATCCGCGTCGGCACACGTAAGTCGGGTTTGCATCCGCGTCGGCACACGTAAGTCAGGTCCGGGTCCGACGAAATTCGTGTGTCTACAAATGCCCCCTCAAGGACGAGCGCGTCGGTGAGAGCGTGTAGGGTTTGGACACGTAGGAATCGTAGAATGCTTGTCCTTGATTCCTTTTGTGGGCAGGGTTGGGAGTCTATTTAAGGACCCCTACCCCCTTCATCCGCCATTGTGCTTCTTTGCGAAGGTTCTGCCGGCTTCTGGAGACCGCCGTCGGAAGAGAGCTGCCTGGGGTTGCACGCGACTTGCTCCGTCTTCCCGGTGTCGCCTCTTTCGTCGGCGGCGATGGTGCACGATTTGGCGGTCGTTGCGAAGGCGGGCTCGAAGCGACGATGCGGCGAGGATCGAGGCGGGGAGGGTGGAGGAGCGCGGCTGAGGTGCGGGTCACCTTCGCCGCCTCTCTCTTCCTCCTTCTTCTTCTTCTTCGTTTCCTTTTTCTTTTTCTTTTCCTTTCTCTTTTTTTTTTTCTTTTTCTTTCTTCTTCTTCTTCTTCGCTGGTCCTGGGCTGCGGAGGCAGCAGCGGCAGCGGCGTCGGCGCGGGACGCGCGTGGGGCTGCGTGCGGGCGGCGCGGGACCGGAGGCGGCACGGGCGGCGCACGGACGGAGGCGCCGCAGGGCTGCGCGCTGGCGGCGCGGGACCGGAGGCGGCGCGGTGCTGCGCGCGGACGGAGGCGGGGCGGGGCTGCACGCGGGCGGTGCGGGACCGGAGGCAGGGCGGGGTCCGGCCGTGTCGGGTCGGGGCGGCGTCGTGAGCGAGTCGGGCGCGCCCCCCCCCCCCCCCCTCTCTGTTCGGCGAAGAAGAAGGGAGGCTGCGGGCCCCCCCCCCCTATTTTTCTTGGTGTCGATCCCCGATTGGGGAGAGGGGCGCGGGCCCCATTTGATTTGATTTGATTTTTTTTTTTTTTTTGCTGCTGCTGCTGTCGGGCCGTTGATTGGGGGGAGGGGGCTGTCGGCCCCCCTCTTCTTTGCGGGCCTGGCTATTGCTTTCCTTCCTTTTTTTTTTTGATGTGCACTTGTCTTGACTTGCTTCCCTTCATGGTCCTCTAGGGCTCGCGTCCTCGAGAGTTTGACTTCTTCAGGGTGGATAGCCGAGGACTTCTCCGATGGGAGGAGGTGCCTACGCTTTCCCCACACTCGTGTGCACCGTTACCGCAACTCGAGGCGGGAAGCCCTTCTGTCGTTGCTCCGTGTCTTTGTCCACGAGCGCATCACGGAAGATGGAGTCGCGGATGCGACTTATGGGATGCCGAAATTGAGCGAGAAGATCTATACTGACGAAGGGATTTCCATGAAGCTTCTCCGGCCGAGTTTGAGTATTCCGTTCCACCATTGTGATGAAGACTTCGTGCCTACGCTGGTTGTTGCCTCGAAGATCTGTGCCCGGCTGACGCGATGGGGTCCCGATTCTTGGCCTCGGGGAGACGTCCAATACCTTTGCGGCTTTCACGAATGGATGGGCGAGCTCTACGAGGTCTTTGGCGTGGAACCCGAGATGAACTTATTAGCCAAGTTTCTGGCTCCGGCTCGTCGAGAGTACAGCCATCCTGAGGGGATGTATCGCGCCCTTTGTGAGCTTTGGTGTCCGGACACCAATACTTTCCTTACTGGAGCGAGGGAGATAGGAATCTCGCTTCGCGATGTCCACATCGTTTCCGGGTGTCCCGAAGTACGGAACTACTACCAGGAAGAGGTGCCAGCCTTGAAGGATCTGCTGGACAGCAGCTACGCTCCGAGTTCTTGCCTTCTTTTGTTCAAGGCATATGCTATCATTGCGGCGCGGGATCAGTCAGATCGAGTGCGTCCTTCTTCTTGGGTCGACTTTTGGTTCAGAGGCGAGTATAGGTCTCCGGCGCCTTCGGCTCACCCAATGTGGAAGGTCGCTCAGATGCAGAGACCTCCGCTTCGCTCCTTCGTGAGACCTATCGACTCTTTGGCTCGAGAGAAGCATTCAATGGAGGGGAAGCAGTGTCCCTGGGAAGTCCTTGGCTTGAGGCGTGACAGCGAGGAGTGGCGAGCGATTTACCGAGCTGCCGGGCTGGTCATCTTCCTCTGTCGGTTTGTGCTTCCATGTTCTGGTGAGGTCATCCGTCCGGGGACCTTCCTTGCAGCTTCCAGGATGGAGAGGGGCGAGCTTTTCAATCTAGCCCCGACCATATTATGCGCCTTGTATCGGGCTCTCAGTGGGACTTACTGGGACTTGTCCGGCTCGGATAAGGCCAAGGAGGAGCTTGGCCGGTCGGCTGCGTTCGGACCCTTGCACTACTTGTACGGCTGGATAGCTCTGCATTTTTCAAAGGGGATTTTCGCCAGACACGGGCATCCAGCTGACTTGCCGTTCCTGCCCGGGATAGGGGGGATTTTAAATGCCTTTATCAGCTGGGAGCGTCCGAGAGAGTATGCTCGCACTCTTTTGAGGAGGATGGGAAGCGCCGATTTTGAATTTCTGTCGGAGCATTCGGTATTGCCTTTGGAGAGGTCGACTGTCTACGACAACGAGGAGCTCCCGAACAACCTATACTGGAACATGGTCAGTTGCCGCCCTGGCTATTTGGTTTGGCGAAAGGGGGACGTGGTGGAGGTGGAGCAGTACTCCCCTCACCGCTTCGCTCGCCAATAGGGATTTCGACAGGAAGTTCCTGGCATGCCTCAGCAGTTGGAGGGGCGTATCAGTCCGCAGGAGGGTTACCGCTTCTGGGCTTCTCTTTACGCTCGATCGACTGACAGCAGTTTCTTCCCTGGGACCAAATCCATATTTTGGGATGCCGCCACTCCAGAGTACTGCAAGTGGATTGAAGGGCGAGTTTCCCCTTTGCTTGCGAGTTTCCCGGTCGACGTCTTGGCGAGCAGCGAGTTCAGGAATTTCTGCTTTAACCATTCTACGGGAGTGGAGGACCGCCACCTCCGATTGGGGCTTCAGAAGGCGCAGAGGAGCTGTAGCCGTCTTTCCAGTGCTCGTCGTGTCATTTCTTCAGTTCCGGCATTAGATGCCGAGCTTACTAGTGCCCATGGGGCATCTTGTTTCCCGAAGGCCGAAATTGAAGGTGTCCCTCCCAAAAGAAGAAAAGTTTGCATTCCTCGCGGGATGGTCCCAAGGGTCCCTTGTCTGGTGGAGGATGCCGAGGAGCCTGGACTTCTGAAAGATGAAGTGATTCCCCCATATAGGGCTGCTTCATCTGACCACACAGGTATGAAGTTCTCTTTATTTTATTTGCCCTCTATGTTCAGGAAGTTTCATCACGCTGAGCATCGTATCTTCCTTTTGACCAGATTCCGTTATAGTGGTAGAGCGCAGGGCGAACTCTCCGAAGGTGTCCCTCGGGCGTTCGTCTACTGGCGCTGCGCAGGAAGTGCCCGAAGCCTGTGGGCTAGACATCCCTCCGGATGACCTGGATCTCCTTGGACTTTGCGGGGAGAATTTCCCTAGTGGCGACATTGACCTGGACGACATCGACGTTGACACTTTGTCTTTCCACGAGGAGGCTGAAGTCTCTAGCGTCGATAAGCGGCACTCCCCAGTTACTGTACCCTCGTGCCCGTTGAAGGAGACGGTGGTTGCAGCGGTAGCGGCGGTTTCTCCGGTTCTGCCACCCTTGTTGGCGCAGGCGGTTCCTATCGCGGCTGCAGTGGGAGGGAAGGTCTTGCCTACCTACTCCGAGGCACCTCGCCCGGATTTAAGGCCGAGGAGCAGAGTCTCAGAGTTCCTTCTTGCGAGCTGCCGGCAGTATATCAAGTCGACGCTGGAGCCTTTCCAAAATGCTAGCTTTGGCGCTCTCCAGGACTGGTGGTCGACGGACGGTGCGGAGTTTTGCGCGAGCCTGGAGGAGTTCAAAGTCGACAGCTCTTCTTTCGTCGCTCAGATGACCTTGCTTGTGACCGATGGCGAGGTTTATCGATCCCGGCGAGCTTTGCTAGAGGGGAGCTCCCCTTCTGAGTTGGAGGCTGCTGAGGCGAGTCTAAGTCAGTCAGAGCTCCAACTTGCGGAGGCGACTTCCAGCCTGTCGAAGGCTCAGAGGAAGATAGATTCTGTGCGCGCCTTGCTTCGAAAGGCGGAGTCTCGTCTGGAGCGAGCCGAGGCCGCGGAGAGTGCTTTGAAGGCGAGTTGCTGGAAGCAGTAGTCAAACTTGGCGACCCATCGTGAGCTTCTGGCCACTCGCCCCGTGGAACTTCAACGAGTGGAGGCGACTAGAGAGGAGTTACTACGCCGTCTTCGAGCTATGGACACCTTCTTCTAGTTGTTCCTTGCTTCATCGTAACTTTCTTTTCGGGACATAAGCCATGTATCGCCTTTTCTTCATTATATAATAATATCGCCTCGTTTTGCCACATCTTTTGCATGGACCATTGTTGACTTTTTATTTTGGTCGGACT
Organism: Chamaelirium japonicum; assembly: GCA_947650365.1. Taxonomy (NCBI): domain Eukaryota; kingdom Viridiplantae; phylum Streptophyta; class Magnoliopsida; order Liliales; family Melanthiaceae; genus Chamaelirium; species Chamaelirium japonicum. The sequence continues at coordinate 50,526,009 of OX393560.1, forward strand.
GAACCTGAAGTAACTTCTCAGGCTGCCTACGTACCCCCCTAAGGGGGATCAAGTCGCACGTAGTTTTTTTTTTTTTTTTTTTTTGCGCAAGGGGTGTGGCCTTGCTTTAGGCATAGTACCTTTTGAGGTACTTGCCGTTGATGGGGCCGAGTGTCAGCCCTTCTGGCGTGGTGAGGAGATAGGCGCCGTTGGAGTAGACTTCCTTGACGGAGTGCGGGCCATCCCATTTAGCATCAAATTTCTTCCCTCCTCGATGCAAGAGGATGATGGGGCGTTTTACTGCCAGCACCAGTTCCCCTATCTGGAATGATCGAGGACGGACCTTCTTGTTGAAAGCGCGAGAGTGCCTGGCCTGATAACACTCCAGAAGCTGTTGAGCTTCGAGGCGTCTTTCGTCCAATGCTTTCAAGTCTGCTAGGCGGAGCTGGGCGTTGTCGTCACTGGTGAGGCCTTCCTGGATTGCTATCCTGAGTGAGGGGATCTGGAGCTCGAGCGGAAGAACGGCTTCCACACCATAGACGAGGGAGTACGGTGTTGCTTGCGTCGGCGTGCGGAAGGACGTCCGGTAAGCCCATAGTGCTTCGCCCATGCGTTCGTGCCAATCTTTCTTTATCTTCGAGACGGTTTTCTCCAGCATCTTGCACAGAGTCTTGTTGAAGGCTTCTGCTAGACCGTTGGCCGGAGCGTTGTACATCGTCGAACAATTCTGCTTAATGTTGTACAATGCGCAGAACTGGCTGACGGTAGCATTCTTGAACTGCTTCCCGTTATCTGTTACGATGTAGCGGGGGACTCCGTAGCGGAAGATGATGTCATTCTGGATAAAGCTGATGACGGAGTGCTTTGTAACTTCCCGCAGAGGCGTTGCTTCAGCCCACTTGGAGAAGTAGTCCGTTGCCGCCAAAATGTAGAGATGTTGTTTGGATGACTTGGGCAGAGGACCGACGATGTCGAGACCCCATCCGTCGAAGGGCCAAGACGCGATTGTTGGGTGTAAAGGCTCCGGAGGTTGACGGATGTAGTCCCCGTGCATCTGGCAAGCTTGACATCTTCTCGCGTACTCCAAGCTGTCCTTAATCATGGTAGGCCAGTAGTATCCTATCCTCCTGACGCGGAAGTGAAGTTTCGGACCGGACTGGTGCGATTCGTAGATTCCAGCGTGTACTTCTTCGAGCGTGGCTTCTGCTTCTTCTTTCACGAGGCACCTCAGAAGTGTGCCATCGTAGCTTCGTCGGTATAGCTCGCCGTTGAAGTGGTAGAACCTTAGAGTCCTTCGGCGGATGTCACCTTTGCGCTTCGGATCTTCGGGGAGTTTACCATGAACGAGATAATCTACAAACGGCTGCCTCCAGTCTTGTTCTTTAATCTCGAGGACATGCACCGCGTTGGTTTGAACTGGTACTTCGAGTGGACCTTCTTCTGTGGTGATCACGAATCTCCTGCAGACGGGGACGACTAGCGAACGTTGCTCTGGAAACGGGAGTGTAGCCGCCAGATTTGCGAGTGCGTCAGCCTGCTGGTTAAAGTTTCAGGAAACGTGCTGAATGGAAGCGGCTTTGAGTTTGCCGAGGAGCTCCACGGCCCGCACATGCAATGGCACCAGGTCTTCTTTGTTGACTTCGTATGCCCCCAGGACTTGCTGGATCACGAGTTGGGAGTCTCCAAAAATCTCTAGTCCTTGAAGCTTCATTTCGTCGGCCAGCTCGAGACCGATGAGCAAGGCTTGATATTCTGCCACGTTGTTGGAACACGATTTCGACAGCAGGAATGAGAAGGGGAGTATTTCGTTGTCCGGAGTGACGAAGATGACTCCGGCTCCCGCTATGTCTTGCCTAGCTGCGCCGTCGAAGAACATTCTCCAGGATGGGGCGACGTCGACGGAGAACACTTCTTCATCTGGAAGATCTTCTGATAATTCCCATTCTGCCGGGAGAGGGTATTCTGCGAGGAAGTCCGCGAGGGCCTGCCCTTTAACCGCTTTCTGTGGCACGAAGGTGATGTCGAATTCAAGTAGCAGCAGGGCCCACTTGGCCAGACGTCCGGAAAGCACTGGTCTCGACATGATGTACTTGAGGGGGTCGGCCTTCGAGACGAGTCTGATGGTGTGAGCCAGCATATAGTGTCGCAGCTTTTTCGTGGCGAAGATGAGCGCTAAGCAGACCTTCTCGATTGGGGAGTAATTCAGCTCTGCGTCGACGAGAGTGCGACTCAAGTAGTAGCAGGCTGTCTCCATGCCAAGTTCATTGTTCTGAGCCAGGAGTGCCCCCAAGGATTGCTCCTGGGCGGCAATGTAGAGGATGAGCGGCCTTCCTTGAACTGGTGCTGATAGAACTGGTGGCTTCAGTAGGTATGCTTTGATGCTTTGGAGTGCTTCTTGGCAAGCTTCATCCCATTTGAACGGCGCTCCTTTCTTCATGAGGCGACTAAAAGGGTGGCACTTTCCGGCAAGGTTGGCAATGAATCTTCGGATATACACCAAGTGCCCTTGGAGGCCTCTGAGGTCTCGCACTGTCTTTGGTGTGGGCATATTGATGATAGCATCAATTTTGGATTGATCTATCTCGATGCCACGATGTCGGACGACGAAGCCGAGGAACTTGCCTGAGGAGACTCCGAACGCGTACTTGAGTGGAATCATGCGGAGTTGGTACCTTCGAAGCCGTTTGAAGATTAGCTCGAGATCTTATAGATGTGCCGACTTCTTCTTGGATTTCACCACGAGGTCGTCGACATAACACTCCATGTTTTGATGAAGCATGTCGTTGAAGATTTTCTGCATAGCTCGCTGGTAGGTGGCCCCCGCATTCTTCAAGCCGAACGGCATTACCTTATAGCAGTAGATTCCTTTCGGTGTGCGGAATGCCGTGAGCTCCTCGTCCTTGGGTGCCATCCGAATCTGATTGTAGCCCGATGATCCGTCCATGAAAGTGAGCACCTCGTGACCTGTCGTCGCGTCGACCATTAGCTCCGTGATTGGCAAGGGGAAGTCATCCTTTGGACATGCGTTGTTCAAGTCTCTGAAGTCCACGCACACTCGGATTTGGTCGTTCTTCTTTTTGACTGGGACGATACTAGAGATCCATGTCGGGTACTTGACCTCTGGAATGAAGCCGGCTTCGATCAACTTGTTGATTTCGCCTTCTATTTGGGGTACTAGTTCTGGCCGGTAGCGTCTTTGTCCTTGCTTTATAGCGCTGGCTCCGTGTTTGACGCTGAGCTGGTGCACTGCGATTTTGGGATCGAGGCCTGGCATCTCCTTGTAGGACCATGCGAAGATGTCTCTGTATTCTTTAAGCAGTTTGATGTATGCGGCTTCTTCCTCAGGGGTCAAGAGTGTGCTGACGAATATAGGCCGAGGTTCCGTCTCTGTGCCCAAGTTGATTTCCTTCAAGTCATCAACGGTGGACTGCCCTCCTTCTTCGAGGACTGGCGGGGCGTCGGGCAACTCGTCGTCCGAAGTAGAAGTATCACCGTTGTCGGGATCCGTAATGGAGATATGATTGACGGCCGCCATGGGTGGGTGGGTGGGTGTTGAGACGAAGTCCTCGATTGGCATTCCCAGACGATCGAGCACTGACTTCTTCTTTGAGTGCTTAACTGGCCTGAGCCTTTCGAACACGGATGTACGCTTTAGATTCGACTGGTTTCTACCACCTCTGATTTGCTTCTGGATCAAGGCTTGGCATCGAGCTCTTCGCCGTCTTCTTTTGCTGTCGGGACGGCTTGCGTAGGAAGAGCATGCATCGGAAATTGTTGATCCTTCAGCTGCTTCGTCTACCATCTTCGCCCCGATGTAGTTGGAGGTGAAGGTCTTCTTCGCCGCGGTTCTGATGACCAACGGAGCTTGACTGGAGCCGATGCCTCGGCGGTTCGGGAGAATTTGTTCTCCGCTTTGAAATAGCCGAGCTTGAGTTCTCGTCATCCCATGTGGATTTGCTGCTGGTGGAAGTGTGCCCATGGCGCTTTCTCTGTCGTAACCGGCTTTGAACAGCAACTTAGCAGCATTTTGCCCCCAACTTCCTTTTGGCTTGAATGCAAGCTGATTGGGGTCGACTGATTCGGTAGGCCCGCTCGGGTTCGGAGCTTGCGTCAGACTGGGTAATGGCAACGTCATTTCTTGAAGGGTGACGACATTGGCCTGTGATAACGACGGGGCCAGCTTCCTTGTCGGACTAGAAGGCGACCGCTCGGATTTACGGAGCCATTGAGACGCGAGACGCAGGACTGGCGTCGCTTGGGCGGGCAACGGGGTATGTTGCACGGCTCTTGACTCGGGGCTGATGCGCATCCTTTGTCTAAATTTTGGCGTTCCTTGGACCTTGAGTCTTGCCTCGTCAGAAGGTGGCATCGGATTTGCGGGAGGAGGAGTCCTATCCTGCTTCACTTCTTCAATCTTCTGGACTCGAGGGGCTTTAGCTGGAAGAACTTCCGCGACTAGGCCCTTTGCTTGGTAGAACTTAGCATCGGCCAAGTGTGCCTCGGCCTCGTTGAATGGCTTGTCGTCCGCAACTATGCACCTCTCCACGCCTTCTTCGTAGTACTTGAGGCACTGGTGCCAGGTGGATACCACGATGCCGTTCTCGTGCAGCCATGGTCTTCCTAACAGGAGACGATATGATGTCTGGCAATCGATGATGTGGAAGAGGACCGTTGTGTCTAGCGGACCGATTGACAGCTTCAGGCGGATGATTCTGATAGTGGACTGTCCGCCCTGGTTGAACCCTTGAATGAGCAACTGACTCGGCGAGAGCTGGTCGTTGGTAATGCCGAGTTGCCACATTGTCTGGATAGGCATGATGTTGACGGCGGAGCCACAGTCCATGAAGAAACGACGAGGCCCTGGTGCATGAAACGTAAAGAGGTCGCTTGTGCAATCGCGTCCCGAGTTGCAGGTCCTCATCTGAAAAGGTTATCGTCGCATCACACGAGGCCACAGCTCTGCACTTCTGGTCATTCTTCCTCTTCCTTTTGTAGCTATCTGGATCGGCTAAGGCCGCAGCCATCGCCAGGCGAGCCTTCTTCGGGAGATGCAAAGCTTCTACGAGAGGCATGTGCAGGATTGCTTCGTCGTGAGAGGTGGTGCCCCCTTCGTTGGAGTCGTCTCCCTCATCGGTAGAGTCGCCTTCTTCAAAAGTTTCGCTTTCGTTCTTTCCTTCTGACGCCTCATGAACTTCGACCATGCAACAAGACACCTTGACGTGTTGGTCCACTGGGAGGAAGTGATTCGGGAAGAACTCTTGCAGGGTTGTCGGCTCTGGAAGGCTCTGCTGAAGGAGATCATCTTGGCTTGCTGACGGTACTTTGAACGCCTTCCTCCTTGGAGTCTTGGTTTTCTTCTTGTAGGTCTTCCGCTTGGTGAACCCCCTCATCACACGGTCTTGTTTGAGCTTCTTTTCTTGCCACGGCTTTCGCCGCCGCGGTAGCATGACCCATGCTTCTTCGTCGGTGGATTCCCCTTTGCTAGGATGATGGTCGGTAGCAGCAACTGGTTCCCTCGAAGGCACTTGTTCTTCTGGAGGCTCTACTGGCTCGTCTTCCGATCCCCAGCCGGTGGGCTTGATTTCGTCGATTGAGACGGACGGAGGCCTTGAGTAGAGGACGTAATAGTCGAACTTCCCCGAAGACTGGCCTAGTAGACCGACTTCCGGATCTCTTTGCTCGTATCTTTCCCGAAGAGCGCGTTGGGACATAGCTTGACTGGAAGGGACTTGCTCTTCTTGAGGCTCCACTGGCTCGTCTTCCGATCCCCAGCCGGTGGGCTTGATTTCGTCGATTGAGACGGACGGAGGCCTTGAGTAGAGGACGTAATAGTCGAACTTCCCCGAAGGCTGGCCCAGCAGACCGACTTCTGGATCTCCTTGCTCATATCTCCTTTGGAGCGCTCGTTGGGATGCAGCATTGCTTGGAAGAGGTGCTGGCGTGAGCGATGGTTGCTCCCAGGGCAGCGGTGTTTCCTCTTCGGTGGGCGCAGGAGTGCGTTGACGTCGCTTCGAGACTTTCGGCTGGGAAGTTGACTTAGCGATTGACGCTTGACGATTGACACGCAATTTGGGCATGCTTCACCGAGCAGCAACGAGTACTGGTGAGAAGGAGCCGAAGGTGATGGACGTCATATTGGCCGTAGCAACGTCTCCGGAGTCGATCTCTATCTTCCCTTGCTTTGCGAGTGCCATTATTTTATCCTTGAAGACGAAGCATCTTTCGATGGGATGACTTACCACCCGGTGGTATTTGCAGAAGAGAGGGTCGTCGACGTGATGCATCTGCTTGAGCCTCTTTGAAGGAAGGAGCTCTATCATCTTCTCTTGCAGCAGTTGGTCGAACATGGAGGAGACTTCCGAGTCCGGAAAGGGGTACTCCTTGGCTTCGAGCTCCTCGAGAGTCATCCTTTGTCTTGGCGGCGGAGGCGGTGGTATGGCGACACCCTTCTTCTGATCCGGCTTGCCACCGATCCTGAGCGGTTTGGAGGTTGAAGCGACGTCCGCAACATTGACTTGTTTCGGTTTCGGTGCTGGTGGCTTGTCCTTCTTCTCCACCTTCAAGAAGTCTTTGTTTTTCGAGTCCCCGCGGCTTGCTAGGCTGAGTTCCATGTCGTGAGCCCGAGTTGCGAGTTCTTCGAAAGACCGAGGTTTGATACCTTTGAGGATGTAGAGCAGGCCCCAGTGCATGCCTTGGGTGCACATCTCGATGGCCGAGTCTTCAGACAAGCGGTCTCGTGAATTCAGCTCGAGGTTCCTCCATCTATCGATGTAGTCGATCACCGGCCCGTCCTTCCTTTGCTTGACTGCAGTAAGCTCGGTCATGCTGACGGTTCGTCTGGTGCTGTAGAAGCGGTTGAGGAACTCCCTCTCCATCTGATCCCAGCTGTCGATGGTCCCTAGAGGAAGATCAACATACCAGTCGAACGTGTTGCCTTTGAGGGTGCGAACGAATTGCTTCACCATCTCGTCGCCATATGTGCCGGCATTATTGCAGGTCTCGATGAAGTGGGCGACGTGCTGTCTTGGATTTCCCTTTCCGTCGAAGTGCTGGAACTTTGGTGGCTGGAATCCGACTGGGAAGCGTAGTTGCTGGATCCTCGCAGTGTAGGGCTTCGAGTATGCCGCCGTGATCGGAGGAAGGCCACTGCCGTGGGAGTGCATCATGTCGGCTATCAACGCTTGGACTTGCTGAGCATTCATCGTTGTTGTTGCCGGAGGTTGTGTAGCCACCGAGGCTGGCGCTGGGGAGACGACTTCCACTGGGATGGGAGCCGAGGAGAGCGCTGGAGTAACTGCTTGAATCGTCGGAACAACCTCTGCAGGAGCGGGAATTGAAGATGGAACTGGAGCGGCTAATGGAGAAGCGACGGGTTGGCCAACTGCTGCAGCATCCTTTGCGCTTAGCTTTTGGAGCAGAGTGTTGATGTGACGATCCTTCTCCTCCATCAGCCGAGTAATTTGCGCCATATGCTCGCTCATCTGCATGACTTGGAGCTGAAGAGCGGACGGAGGATGGTGACGGAGAACGTCTCGGTGTTGCATGTTCGCATCCTCGCCGTCATCATCGGAGACGTAGTTACGCCGACTTGCTTCTGGTTGATGACTGGTGTTTGCCCCCTGCAGAGGAGGTGCACCGTCTGCTGGAGAACCCGAACGGGCTCGGGGCTGGGGCTGGTCCTCCCCAAACTTCTGGACATGGACTCTAGGATCGAGGCTCGTTTCTTCATGCACCAGGGCCTCGTCGGCGCTTTGGCGAGCATCTTCGGTAGTAGCTTCTGGCACGAAGACGTCCGCAAGAGTCCGAGTACGCCGAGTGTAGACGCGCACCATTGGAGGAGCATCACCCTCCGGGTTTACTGGATCACCGTGTCGGAGTAGAGGGGACTCGGCGATTGGTAAGAGGCTTGGAGCAAACGCATCGTTGTTTGTTCCGGCCATCACGAACTTCAAGCAGCTTCTTCAACCGTACGGATGAAAGGAGAAGAGGTCCCACCGGGCATGCCAGAAATCTGTAGCGCTGGAAAAAAGCACGGGTCGTCTTTATTGCACAAAACCAGATTACAAGTGTGGCCGGGACCCGGGTGGCTCGGGTGTAGCGAGTCCGGGTTGCAGCGAGTTTTGATCAGGGGATTATGGGAAAGATCTTCTGGAGGATCCCTTTGATCTGCGTCTCCACGTGGTGTTCGTGCGAGAGCTCTGAAGGGGCTGCCCAGGACAGGGGTCTTTACAGGGTGAGGGTTTTGGAGAGGCTAAGGAATGTCCACCGTCGCTTTGTCCCTTCCGTGCTTCGCGCTTTCTCGGCTAGGGGGTTTTCCGGCTTCGTTCCTCGGTCTTCGTGTCTTCATCGCTCCTTGCTTGACCTCGGTGTCCTTGATCGTCGGTTCGCGGCGTCGATCGTGATTTTGGCGTCGGCTTTGGCTTCGGCTTTTTGGCTTTGGCTTGGCTCCGGCGTGGCTCTGGCTTTTGCTTTGCTTCGGTGCTTGCACTTGGACGTAGCCGGGAGAGACTTGCGATGCTTTCGTTCTTCCGGACTTCGCGTCGTGTTGGCTAGAACGTGCGGTGCTTTTGCTCGTGGCCGGCGTAGTTGCTTGGCTTTGGCTCTTGCGTTGCTTTGGCGCGAGCTTTACGGGGGCTTTGCTTTGGCTTCTTGCGTTGGCTTTAGCTTCAGCGTCAACTCGATCTTCTTCTTCGAACAACGTGGGCTACTTCTCCGGTGCTTCGACGGTTTGCGTGTCGACTAGACTTCTCTTCTTCTCCGGACTTCTTTGGCATGATCGGAGTCGAAGAATGCTTTCGAAGATAGTGGGGGTAGCACCGCTCTCCGTGCGACGGTTGTGGCGTCGGCTTTTGTTGGTGAAGACGGCGGGGGTAACGACGCTTCAGACGGTCTGCTCCAGGCTTTCTTCTTCGTGGATGGCGCAGGCGTTTGTTGAAGACGACGGGGTGATGACGCTTCGTTTCTCTCCTCCGGGCTTTGGAGCTTGATCGGGATCGAGGATTTGTTGGAGCCGACGGGGTAGTGCCACTCCGAACTTCTTCTCCGGCCTTTGCTTCTGGCGTCTTCGGAGTCGAAGGGTCTTCTTCTCCGAGCTTTCTTCTTCGTGCACGGAGTCGAAGTCTTGATCTTCGTGTGCAAGGGTCTTCACGTTGATGAGGGCTTTCAGTGGACTAAGCCGATCCCTCGGGACAGGCTTGCTCGTGCCTCGTGAAGCCTTGGGTCGATGAGGAAGCATGCACGGAGTCGATGTCTTGATCTTCGTATGCAAGGGTCTTCACGTTGATGAGAGCTTTCGGTAAGCCGATCCCGACGGGACAGGCTTGACCGTGCCTCGTGAAGCCTTGGGTCGATGAAGAAGCGTCTCCTCTTCTGCAGAGCTCCCGCGCTTCGTCTTCAGTCTTCAACCATCGACCTCTTGAATCTTCCCCCACCCCCTCTATTTATAGGCAAAGGGGAGGGGAGAGAGATATGGGAACTTTTAATTTTAAATTCCTTTTGTATCTCTCTCATAATTGCCCGGGATTTATTCATCCATTGATGAGGGGAATAACGTTTATTTGTTTTCCTTTTCTGGCGAGGCAATTATGGCTGGATTTTGCACACGAAATCGATGGCGATCGGGCGCTTCTTCTTGTGCGTCGGATCGAGGGATCGGCGCAGATCCGCGTGTGTGCAGACGTCATACGCAACCTCCCCCCGCGCATGGCGGTAGTTCTTTCCTTTTCTTTCTTCTCTTTCCTTTTCTTTTCTTTCCTTTTCTTTTCTTTCCTTTCTTTTCTTTTCTTTTCTTTTCCTTCCTTGCAGGGCCGGCCGGCCCCTCCATGGGGTTCGGGTCCTAGTAGGGCCGGCCCCCATGGGGTTCGGACCCTAGTAGGGGCCGACCCCCCCTTTAAGCGTGGGGTCCGGGTCCTCCTTTGCTAGGTGCGAGTCGGGTCCGGGTCCGCACTGGTGCGTGCGAGTCGGGTCCGCATGTCGGGTTTGCATCCGCGTCGGCACACATAAGTCGGGTTTGCATCCGCGTCGGCACACGTAAGTCGGGTCCGGGTCCGACGAAATTCGTGTGTCTACAGACACCCAACGCTTCCCTGCTTACAGCTTGCCACCTTGCACTACACATTCCTACGATACACACTGTCGATGGTTCTTCTTTAACCATCTCGTAGTGTGGCTCAATCACCACCACTACAGAGTCTAGCGGCCGTCTTTCCTTACCCTCTGTGCTATACGTCCCTCAGCTTCGCATACAGCTTATTACCATTAGCAGCCTTTGCGATTCTGGTTGTGCTGTGACCTTCACTCCCTCTTCCTGCACTGTGCAGGATCTACATACCGATTGGGTAGTTGGAGCCGGTCGTAGGGTCGACGGGTTGTACCACCTGGAGTACCTTCACCTTTCTCCTGTCCCCCCTCCTCCTGGTTTCTATGGGATTGCCTCTCCTAGTGTCGATACTTGGCACAAGCAACTCGGCCATCTTTCTGAACCTCGACTTAGGCAATTGCTCCATACTGGAGCTTTAGGTCGAGGCCCCTTCTCTCCTCTATCTCCCTACACTGGTTGCAAGCTTGCCAAAGCTATTTCCCTTCCTTTTCCCTTAAGTGTTTCTCAAAGTTGTGCCCCCTTTGATTTGGTGCACTCTGATATCTGGGGACCATCACCTCTTCCTGCGATGTGTGGATATCGCTACTATATCTCCTTTGTCGATGACTTCAGTCGGTACACTTGGGTTTATCTCCTCCAACACCGCTCTGAGGTTCCCCAGGTCTATCAGATCTTTACCTCAATGGTCCATATGCAGTTCGGTTGTCACATCAAAACCTTTCGGTCAGATTATGCCCTCGAGTACCTTTCTACAGCTATATGGACCCTTCTTTAGTCCTATGGGACCCTCTTTCAGCACTCCTACACTCACACTCACGAGCAGAACGAAGTAGCTAAGAGGAAACATTGTTATATCCTTGAGACCATGTGTGCTCTTCTTCTCTTTGATTCCGTTCCTCGCACCTTCTGGGTTGAGGTTGCCTTGACCTCGGTCAACTTCATCAATATTACCCCTTCGTCGATCTATCCTTTCGGATGGTGTATCCCCTCATGAGCATCTTTTCTCCTCTCCTCCTGACTACAATCTGCTTCGCTCTTTCGGGTGCACCTGCTTTATCCTTCTTTCACCTCTCAAGCGCATGAAACTGTCTGAAATGTCAGTAAATGCATCCTCTTAGGAATTAGTTCCGAGCACAAGAGGTATCGTTGTTACGACCCCTTGACTCGTCGCCTTCGCATCTCTCGGCATGTTGCCTTTGACGAGGATACCCCTTTCTACTCCTCTCCGGCTCAGGACCTCACCTTTCTGGAGACTCCTCCCACCCTGTCTCCCACTATTGAGCCTCTTCCACCACCTCTTTCGCCCTTTGTCTCTCCCCACATTTCTAGAGACTCCTCCGAGACCTCTTCGACAGGCACCTCTCCTTCTTTCGTACACTCCTCCTCTCCCCCGTCCCCGATTAGTTCCTCTGGTCCTCCTAGTACTCCTAATACCTCTGGTCCTCCACCTGTTTTTCCCAGTCAGTCTCCGTCGGTCATGGATCCTCACTTATCGCTTCGCTACCCTCAGCGCGAGCACCGCCTGCCTGACCACTTTAGCTTCAACTTTGGGTCGCCTAACCGTTTTAGCTTTGCCATTGTCACCTCCTACTCACCATAGTTCACTGATTTTCTTATTTCCCTCCACTCGGACCAGGAGCCTCAATCGTACCGGGATGCCGCCCAGTTCTCTTAATGGCGGCAGGCCATGGGCGAGGAATTCCAGACTTTTAAGCAGACTCAGACTTGGGACGTCGTTTCCCTTCCTGCTAGTGTTGAGCCTGTCAGCTGTCACTGGGTCTATAAGGTCAAAAGACGTCCTGATGGATCCATTGAGCTGCACAAGGCTCGGTTGGTGGCATGTGGCTTCACTCAGGCATACGGGATAAACTACGAGGAGACTTTCATGCCTGTAGCTCAGATGACCTCCGTTCGTGCACTCCTGGCAGTTGCAGCAGTTCGTCGATGGCCACTTCGCCAGATGGACGTGAAGAATGCCTTTTTTTCACGGCGACCTTTCAGAGGCCATCTAAATGCAGCTGCTCCCTGGTTTGTATACTCCTCCCCAGTATGTCTGTCACCTCCATTGAGCTATCTACGGGCTCAAGCAGGCCTCTCGAGCTTGGTTTAAGTGTTTTCGATGGGTCGTTACCGAGATCGGATACATTGAGAGCTCACATGACCACTCGCTATTTGTGTAGTCATCTCCTTAGGACCGGGCAATTCTCCTACTATACGTCAACGACATGATCATCACAGGTGATGACTCCACTGCCATCACCTCCCTTCAGCAACATCTCCAGCGCCGATTCCAGATGAAGGACTTAGGTCCTCGTCGCTACTTCCTCGGCTTCGAGATCGCCCATAGTGAGCGAGGGATTCTGCTCTCCCAGCATAAGTATACCGCTGACATTCTCACCCGAGCTGCCCTTTCCGATGATCGCACTGCTGCCACCCCTCTCAAGCTTCACGTGAAGCTTCATCCCACAAACGGTAAGCCTCTCTCAGACCCTACTCGGTACCGACAGCTCCTTGGTCAATTGGTTTACCTCTGCATCACCAGGCCCGACATTGCCCACGCCATTAGCATCGTCAACCAGTTCGTTGAAGCCCCTCGCTCTGCTCACTGTGCCACCCTTCTTCGGATTCTTCGTTATCTCTGAGGCACTATCACCATGTCTCTCTTTCTGTCATCGACTTCACCTCTGGTCCTACGTGCCTACTCGGACGCTGACTGGGTCGGTGATCCGACTACTCATCGATCGACTACCGGCTATTGCCTATTTCTTGGAGACTCTATCATCTCATGGGCCAGCAAGAAGCAGAGCGTTGTCTTTCTCTCCAGTATCGAAGCAGAGTTTTGAGCCATGGCCTCTACCACCAAAGATATTGTTCACTTGAGACGTCTACTTAGTGATCTAGGGGTTGAGATCTCTGGGCCTATAGCCCTTCACTGTGACAACCGGAGTGCAATATAGATCATCACCAACTCGGTCTTCCACGAGAGGACGAAGCACATCGAACTCGATTGCTACTACTCTCGCCAGGAGTATGAGGCTGGGACCATCTCTCTCCCCTTTGTTTCCTCCAGAGAGCAGATTGGTAACTTCTTCACGAAGTCACACACTGCTCCACGTTTTTAGTTTCTACTTGGCAAACTCATGATGCATGACCCACCTTGAGTTTGAGGGAGGTTGTTAGTGATAGTGTACAACGATACATATACCCGTAGATTTTCTGTATAGGATACCCTTCTTTATATCATCTATATATTTGGCCCTGGGCCTAATGAGAGGATTAACCCTTCTCTCCCAAAATCCTAGCTTCTCTCTCCCTGTCTCTCTACTTGCTAGAGTATTGTAACAATGTGAAAATCAAGTTTTTCATGTCATGGCGCGCACTAGACCTTTCAGCTTAGGGATTGCTCTCACCATCCGACTGAGCCGGCGAGGTTTTTCTCGTGAATGATTTCCTCGTAAAAACATAGTTGTGTACTTTACTTGCAACAAAGCCCTGTATTTTACCCCACACCAACGAGTAATCCATAGTCTGCATTGTGTGTACTTGAAGCTGGGAAGAGAGAACCACCTCACATTAATTCACCTTGTATAAACTCACCATCATACATTTACAAGGAGAGCACATAAAGAAGACTCCAACTTGTCTTCTGTGTCCAAAACTAAAAACAATAAATAAAATATATTCATTATCTCTATGAGATTTCGAAGTGCATGGCACCATGGGCTTGCCCCCCATGTACCAATGTGAAGCCTACATACTGCTTGGTCTGTGTACTAGGGCATACACAACCCATCTCTCTCTCTCTCTCTCTCTCTCTCTCTCTCTCTCTCTCTCTCTCTCTCTCTCTCTCTCTCTCTCTCTCTCTCTCCGAGCATCGCTGCCTGACTGCCAGTTCGGCCCTCGGGTTAGCTCCAGAGGAGTCTAACCCAAGGCCCCTGGAGTAATAGAAGACCCTCTTGTGCTCAAGTCAGTTGAGTGCCCAAAAGAGGTTCTAGGAGGATTGGAGTTCCAACCCTTTAGCAGGTGGGGGGATGGTGCTTCTCATGTATCTGTGACGGTCGTATCAGTTCTGTTACTCTCCCTGTTGTCCTTCGGAACATGGCCGTCATGGAGGGATAGGGCAGCGCCCATTACGCCTGAGCCTCCAAGGTGTGGTCAGGCTCAGGTGTGGTCGACGTTCCTGTCGAGGCAGCGTTGCTCGCTTCAGCGAGGCGAGGAGTATACACCTGGTTCATGGCCTAAAAGCCCAAAAATTAAAAAGAAAATGGCGTAAAGTTATTATAAAAATACCGAAACTTCGTAGCCAATTTCCATAGGGGGCTAAGGGGGTGTTCGTCAATTGGGATTTGAAAATCACTGTTCAAGAGTCCGTTGACTTCGCAGTTGATTTCATATTGCATAATATAAAATTGGGAATACGTCCCATTGATAAAACGATTCAGTGATGACGCGATCATTTGGTTGAGAGTCCGAACCAACTCGTGCGCCATCCAAGCCTAATCCTGGAAACCACCGTTAAGTTGAAAGTCCAAATAAAACGATGACGCAATTGTTTGGTTGATTCACCCTCGCTTCGGACAGCTTGGATTCCCATGTCGGCAGCCGGCAGCCGGCAGGCGCTGATCTTGATCGGTGTGCCATGTCATTTATTTCCCAATAGATTCTTCGCTGAAACATAATGAAAAAATGCTTAACTACATTAGTAGATGCTAACCCATGAAAATTAGACAACTAGTTCAACTAAGATGCAACATGTTCAATGAATGTGGCAAATGTGAGTTAAAAGGTCAAGGACTTGATGATGATATAACCCGCAAATATGGGCTATGTCGCAAAATAACTATAGTACGAAAAATAATATGTGATACCGCTAATGCAGGTCAAAAAATAGAATACTTTTGCTTGGCCTCGTTCAGCTTCTTACTAAACTTCACCTGAGCATCCAATATTATAGTCTTAGTATCTCCCAACTCATTTGCATATGAAGAGGCAATGGAGCAACCAGATTAAGCTTCGGAAGTTCCGAGAAACCGTGAGCTGTCAAAGAACAAGACTGCTGTAGGTGCTGCAACGCGGCTGCTATATCAGGGAGAACCATCTGCCTGCAGTGGAGATGCAGGCGAGGCTGCTTCTCCGAGATGCTGCCACCTTCCGAATCAAGGTCAAAGGGAAGCTTCTGCTTGTGGAACCTTTCATGCTCACTCGTCGAATCGGAGCAAGGCACAGGATGCCATTTCCTGTGTGCGTTCCAGCCGTACTTGTAGTCTCCAACAATTGGCGTTCCAAGAGCTTCGGCACAGTGGACTCGGAGCTTCATTTCCAAAAATGAAAGAAAATAAAGTGTATCATGCAACTGCGCAACTACAATCGTGACATATTTGATGCGACTAGTGCTTGGTTTCGAGTAGCAAACCTGATGCTTTCGTCCGGTTAGTGGGCAAAGTTCCAGCCATGTGTAGCCTACATGACAGAACAGCAAATCTCAGCAATATTAGAAACGGTACGAGGTTGGATCATGTGCTTATGACTATTGAAGGTTGAATAGATCCTATTGCTTATTGTAGATGGACTCTGAGATGGAAGATCTCTCGCCGACTTTTAAGACATCGAAATATCGAAAACTCGGTGACAGTAACATGTAGTAGTGGAGCTCATAAACTTGCTCTCCCTATCAAAATGTTTGACGGAACATAGGTGCCTCTTAATGATCCCGTGATTCAGGGTTATACATAAGTTGTTTCAAATAAAGTGGATTTACTTTTCTCGATAGCTTTATTTGAACCTAACTAACTAAATTATGAATATAGCATTAGAAATTTCCAAGTTATATCACAGATAGGGTTGCAAACGAGCCGAGCTTTTGTCTGTTTGAGCTTGGGTCGTTTATTAATAATAAACGAGCCTAACCCTTAGGATTGGTTCTTCGTCTTTGGCCTAGTTCAGTGTGTCCAACACGCAACCCATACCTTGGACTCCCAGTCCAATGAACAATATAGATCACCTCGAGGTGCATGAGCTACAGTCTTATCACTGAAGTGCGCAACCTCACCCCAAATTGGAACCCACAAGTTACAAGGTGATCCACATGATCTCATATGCATGAATGTCCTTGAGAGGATTTCCTAAAAAAAAAAAATTAACTCATATGCATGAATGGGCTACACTCCATACACCACAACACCTTACTAAAGAAACATTCGGGTCCTTTCACTTACCATATTATGTCATGGAATCCGTGGCTAAAACAAAACCCTATTGATTCTCAGATAAAAGATCTATCAAAATTACATATAAAATTGTACTAATATTTCCATATTAGCTTCAATTTTAATTAATTATTTAATGGGCAAATACATCATGTGGATCTGCTTGGATCATTACGAGTTCTGTCCAAGATGGCTATGCTTAACCCATATTGTAGTGTATATCTTTGTAATATGCTACATATGGGACGAGACACGAAATGCACCGCCTTGTAACCTTACTGCAAAATACATGCCATAGGATACTGTCCTATACTTCCTTTTTTAAATTGACTAATATATGTGTTTAGTTATTATATTTACTAACCTTGAGTAGAAGATTTAATCACTTTATACTCTGTCAAAGCATGTTGTGATGACACGGACTCCATATTTTTCACCATGGTGACTCGTTCAGATTTCCCATCTTCCAATACAATCTGAAATGAATTACGGTAGAACTATTTAGTAATTAAGCATTATTCGGATATAATAGCAAGATGAAACTTAGATAAATAAATATCACATTATAAGAAGCTACGGTAGAACTATTTATTAATTAAGTATTATTCGGATATAATAGCAAAAGATAAACAAATATCACATTATAAGAAGCTAAGCGGCAAAAATATTGTGATGAAAGATGACTTTTGTCATATTATACCATGCATGCCTCAAATGACTTAACCACAATGACTCTGGTATGGGCTTCATAGTTCATAAGGTTTGCATGACCAAATAATAAAGTATGCCCATCAATCATCAATTATTTTGTAAATTTCATACTGGAAAATAAGATAATCATTGCATAAAATTTTAAACCAATTTGGATTTTGTATTATACTGAAACTTAAGGGCCAGCAGTGAGCACTTGTCAATGCACCATATCTTTACAGAACCGAAAACAGAATGGAAGCATTAGTTTTAAATGAACACATGGCAAGATCGTAGCTTATCAATTGCTCGAAAACAACATTCTTTATAATATAAGAACAAGGATGAATTAATATGAATCATCATGTTGATATATAATTCAAAAGCTGATTTATTGCATCATTACTCGTGAACCGTTTTTCCCCGTTTTGTCAACTGTCAGATGCCAGAATGATCATCTTTAATATGAAACTAAAGTAAATGAAATTTATTCTCAGGTTCATATGTAAAAAAGAAAATCAATTAAAAGAGTCAATCCATCAGGGAATTGTCTTGGCATCAAGAGTCATGCAGAAACCATCATAAAAACATTCCTATCTGATTTTTGTATATAGTAGAGATGAGCGAAAGAAACATCTAAATGGAATTTTACAGAAAATAAATCAACCTTCGCAAGTGGAGCAGATATTAATCCTTTTGGACGTTTTGGAGTTCCAATAACGAGTGCCCAGTACTTCCTTTGTAATGCTTTACGAACATTGTTGACGTCCTTCAGACAGAAATATTAGGTAAAAAATATTATTTATAGCAATCCATCTAAGGAAAAACGATTATTTTTCTAGTTAGTGCTTTTAATTTCTTAAGTGTAAAGCATTAAATTTACTTACATCAGATAGAGCTCCAGAAGTTTTTTCACGAAAGATGGAATGCAGAATGGAAGCACTAGCTTGGGTCCTACCCAGCACTAAAACTCCACTACTATCTCGATCGAGCCTGTGTACCTGATATTTCAAATAGCTTGTTCATGACACAGAAGATGTATACAAGACCTTCTCACTAACTCAAATAGTTACCCTTAGGCTAATATTGGAACCATCAAATGTGTTTCTGACTCGAAAAGATGAAATGTGACTGCATTCTCAACATTGTATCAATATGTTTTGCATTAACTTTTTTTCTTAGTCATCAATCAGCTAGAAGGAAGCTTTCATATCTGAGTTAGCTGAAGAGCAAAAAGCATGGCAGGAATCACTCTTGTAGAGCATTTACAGAAGAGAAAACGCTTTCTCTATTATGAGCAAAAAGGGGGGTTGGGGCATAGAAATAAGTGCAAACCCACTGAAAGGGTGTCTGTCCTCACCACATACGATAGAAATAACTCTGACACACCTACGACGCATGTAAACCGGCCGAGAGGGTGTTTGTCCTCACCACATACCTAAGCTACCTAAGTTATACTCAATGAACTATCATGTATCACATACGATAGAAATACAAATGCAACGGTAGTATATAATGCGATGCAAGCATGCTATCTCATTACTAATTCCAAAATATAGGTGATTGGTATGTAGAACACTATCCCAATAGCCGGGTCCAGGACTGCCCTGGCGTTATGGTGCATTTTGTATACCAGATCATGGATCTAGTTTGCTAGTGTTCGCTAGGACTTGATGAGACCCAAGTGGAAGTTGTCTTAAAGGGATGGGGTGGAAGGTCCCACCAGAACCCCATGGTTAGCCAAGCGCTCAATTGGTTGAGGAGTTCGAGAAGTTGCTTGAGCACACGATGTCTCATCCATGCGCTTGAGTGCCACTTCGAGCACGATGGCCCTTCGGAGTGACATATCATGCCTCCGACACCTTGGGTTGGAAGGATTCCTCACTCACAGTTTGAATGACTTTTTCATCGAGTAACGAGGGCGAGACGCCTTCCACATAAGCGTTCCCATAGATGGTACCAGGTTGTAGATGCAGTGTTTTCTAACATGGCACCACAACTAACGTCAACGCTCTTTCAAAGGTACTAACTTGGACTCCTCATTCTTCTCTTACTTCACGGGTTAAACCTATGTTGTCAATGTACGGTCACTCTTTATGGAGATCTAACACCTCGACAAACGTCATTTTGGAAAGGGTCACTTGTTTTAGAAGATCTAAGACCCCTAAAACATCTGCTCTTTGTGTTCTTGGGGAATGAGAGAAAGAAAGAGAATCAGGGGTGGATGGGGGTGTGAATTTTTCACTATTTTGCCAACGAGCCTTTTTTTCTTACAAGCAAGAAAGGTCCAGCCCCCTTTTTGTGCCCCAGCTCTCCTTTTATATGTTGAGCTGGGGTGGAGATATCTAGTGTTTACATGACAAGTGTTTTACCATGTGTTGTATAATGTATTTACATTGTGAGGCAAGTTACAAAAAATTGAAATATTTTGTGAAATATCACGAAATGTTTCTTTTTTTACACGAACCGAAATGTGATATTTCGCGAAATGTCACAATATTTCGTGAAATAGCCGTTTTTTGGTGGACTCAAAATGATGGTCGAAATCGATATTTCAAACCTTGCTGCTAGGATGACCATCCTATCACCTCTTGACAGGTGTCTCGTGCCAATGGATGTCAGAGTGTGTGCCTCGGATTTGGATACATGACGTTACTTGAGCCCCCGTAGAGTGTGCTTGTTGGTAGTATCGTATAAATTTGCCGCTTGTTGCCCTCTGATTGGGCCACAAGAGTGTCAGGGAATTTTCAGTCTGTCACATTATGGTTAACCGAGTGCACGGTGCTGTCGGCCATGCTCTGAGCACTCAGCACTGTGCTGTGCTACAGAAGAGCCAGGATGTCGTAGTGTTGTTACTCGCCAGCGGGTGATGCTGGTAATAACGTCATCACCATCCAAGCGACTTAGAATTCATCCGGGACTCACCAATGAGTAGTTTCGGAAACGATGCGTTCCCCGCTCAGGCGAGTCCTTGGAGTTGTTGTGCAGCTTGTGCTTATGATGGCGAGTCTGTTACCCGCCAGGGCGGGAAACTCTTCCCGCCCGAGACATAGCCTAGTAACGGGTTGACTTATCGTCAATGGCGAGTGGAGTTGAAGCTATCCCCTCGTCACTCGGGTGATTGCTACCTCTTTTATGCACATTTGTTGGTGGGCAAGTGAGCTTCCTCTATGGTGTGACAAATCGCAGCTCTGGCGTTTTCTTCCAATTTAGCACCCACCTGAGGGGCATGTGATAGCATGGTAAGGGCCTCTTTTCCAAGTTTGACGAGTCTGCTGTGTCACAGCTTCACGTCTTGAGAGGGTGGTGTCGTGGTGCCGAGCAGGGGTGTATATATTTTGCACCCCTAGATAGAGAGTAAGTTTAATGTTGGAGATGGGTTTAATGTTGGAGATGGGTTATAATTAAAGTGCCACAACGTCATAGAAGGGAAAAAATTAAAAATATAACATACCCTAACCACAAGCCATGTAGCATCTATTTTGAGCAGCTTTACGAATCCTTAATTGCCACTAATTCCTATTAAGGCTTTCATTGTTGTCAACTGAAAATATGAACTAAAAAAGAAAAATACAATAGGAACTGTAATAAAGAACCTTACGAAGTGAGCATTTTAGGTACTGTATTTCCTTATTTAGGAATATGATTTTATTGTAGTACTATATATATGCATCAGATGCTGGTCTTGTTAGACCTGAAGTGGAAAGGAATAGAAAGTTTTATTATTCATGACGGCTTTTTATTCTCTACTCTCTTATCTTCTTTCTTCATCTCCTACATCTGCGCTTCCTCTTCTAATTTAATGATTGTTGGTGCAACCAGCTTTAATTTTCCAAAAAAAGGTCATAAATCTGTATATTCCAAAATTATCTTAGCCCGTTTCATCTGTAGCTGCTTCACGTACCTGAGTTATAGGACCCTTAAATCTTTGATATCATTGCCCCAAATTTTACCAGAGGCTTAAGATGCCAGACTGCTTTTGCAGAATTTCTAGACAACAAGCTATACTTTTGGCTAAAAACTTTCTATTTGGAATCTATAACCCCCACAAGATCTTTGTCGTGAACCCTACATACCTAAGGATCACATTAGGGAAAGGTAGTATCTGATACTAAGGATATAACCATACGGTATTTCCCAACAATAGTAATACAATATCAAGGGAACTAATTAAACATTTAGACAGCAGTAACTGAATTAGCCCTACAAATAAAAAATGTGACGTTTAAAATCGAAGTGTTATATTTAATTACCTGATGTAATTTATATTCCAGTCAATTAATGAAATCTATGTTAGTAAATATGGTCTAAACTCACCAATCGAGGCGAATCAGAATAATCATACTTCATGGATGAGGCAACTAATTTGTCCACACTGTATGTGATGCCAACACCCCCCTATTTGAAAATAACTTTAAGAAATGAGTACCTCACAAAGGAGATAGAGGAGACTGAAACAAAAATGCAGGAGCAAGTACCTGTACTGGCATACCAGGAGGTTTATTGAGCACAATAATGGCAGAATCCTGAATGCAATTAGAATGTGTTATATATTTAGAGGATCAAAGGGAAATCAGAAACAGCAAAAAACAAAATGTTCAATACCTTATATAATTCAAGGCTGCGGATGAAGCCAATTTCATCCTCGTTCTTGGAGTGATCATCTATCTCGCGGGCAGGCTTTTGCACAGTAACAGGTAAAAGGATCACATCTCCTGAAACCATTGCATCTTTTGCTGAAACCTTCCAACAAACCATATATCAAAGGACTTTTTACTAATGCTAATTTGTTAAGGAAAACATAACAATTTAATAGTAGATGATCTAGCAGAAATTACATTAAGGCCATGTTAGTACCCTTCTAAGCCGCTGTTGTTCAGAATGTCTTTCTACACAACTGTTTTCCAAGTGAGCCAACTCCTTTCGGACCTGTCATTAAGACATACTTCTGGTCAGTAAAGATCATCCAAATCTTCAAGATTAACAAAGAACCTTCGTTTCTCAAAAAAAAAAAAAAAAGGAGCCTTAAAATAAATTGAGAAAATTAAAATTTAAGAGAGATTAACTTTCATGATTTTGGGGTTCGATAATCTATTGTGTTAACTAATCTAGTAATCTCAACTGATATAAGTTCTTAAAATAAAAACATGGACTTTGTTGATGATTACATCCTTTACTAATCTAAAAAGAATGAGACTTTTAATATAGGCAAAGAAAATGTGTTCAGCATATATAAACCAAATACAGCAACAACAACCAAGCCTCTAATAATTGCGCCACGGTTCACAGCATATGCTAGTTGGCAGGTAAAGAAGGTTCTAGAAGAAATTGAAAAGACATATATGAACCATATTATATATAAAATGAAAATAAGTCAGAAGATATCATATAAAAACAGAAACATTCAACGTATATGCGTAAGAAAAATAAACTAGTCCAGTATGCATATAACAGACTTCAAAAAGTATAAAAGATCAGACTATCGCACATGTACCAGATGTAAAGTTAGCAAGCAATACATAAGCTTTGGATATCCAATAAAAGCTGCAGTTACTGGACATCAAGTAACAAAAACGTACTTCCCGTTTATTTAGCCTCATAAAAAATTGAATTGAGAGGCATAACCTTACAAGACCAACAAGAAAAATTAACTTTATGAGGGTAACAATATAGTTAGATTTTTCTTTGGTTCTTCTCCTCTCTGAAAAGCCTCTCTCATGAAATACTACCTGGTCTCCTTCCCCAGATTGTCTGCTCTCTTCTTTGTGCTATGAAAGAGAAACTCTTAACTTTTTCTTCATAAAATTCTTTCCCATCCTCAAAAAAGGACAATGAGAGACAAAATAAGAACCACGCAACCTATCCATGACCTCCCATGGCTTCTTTTTCTATATATACCTCTCAATGTATCGAAGGAAGAGCACCTAAGAAGACACTGAACTGGACTCCCTTTTAAAAATGTAATATGAGTCCAACATATAATTACTTAGGAAAAAAGGTTAGGACATCATTCATGGTCATCATCAAGCACAAAAAGATCCATTAACCAATTCACACAGTTGCCCACTGATGCAGCCCAATGAAATTGTTACAGAATGAATTAGTTCACCTTAGACTACAAAAAGACGCCAAAGACATCTCTTCAAGTGAAACTCCCTCTTTGAAGTCTTTACAGCTGGCAACTTTCATTGACAGTTGTATAAGTGTGCGTGAATGTGTGTCACTATAAAATTGAAGTCAGTGCCTGAGATGAAACTACAATTGCGAAGCAGTTCATGTTCCAGTTGTATCAAAACAATGACCATGGTACCTAGTATGCTAGGATAGCTCACACACTTGCATATCTCGCTTTTCATGCCGGATTCTTGAAAAGAATTTATCAAAAAAAACTGGTATTTTTGTTGACTATTTTATGTATAACATTTTTTAAATTCTTAAGAAAGTATTTGAAATTTATTTTATAAAGCTTCCAATTGAATATCATTTTAAACTTTGAAAATGGCCTAATAATACTGTCGAACTGATCGAGTTTAGCACACGGATCAGTTGAACAACGGTTGGTAGCAGTTTCTTGATAAAAGAAGCAAATGAATCCACCTTCAGCAAACCAATCTGACAAGTATTAGAGGAGACGGTCGTATTGTTTTTGGACCAATCCGACTGACACAGCAAGGCTTATCAGAGGAATCCCAGTGAGTTCAGAGCTAACTCAGCATCGGGCCAATCAGGCATTAGATACAGACCGAACGGGCTGACGTACTGGATAGGTTCGTAAGCCGGAGCAACCGGATTTAAGAGTCGGATCGGTCCCGACTATTTGTTTTGCTCAATCACATTTGTGTACAACATTGATTCCTTGGAGGCTTATGTTATGTCATTCGAGGGGTATATAATGCCATGTGAGACTCCAAATGCCCTTGGTACCAAAGCAATTCAATGCTCTGATACCACTTGAGAGCCCTAATTGGCCCCTAAATGATCCTTTCTCCCTCACTGTTCCAATTTCGTTCATACCTCACTTACAATTCAATTAAACAGGAAAAATATAAGTAAGCATTTCATCAAGCATGTTATACTTATTCCATTCAAGTGTTGCAGTTATATTTTTTAGATTTCTGTTTTGTTAAAACATGTATAGAAATATATAATCATAATTAAAACATTTGAATATGATATGATAACATATGTAATGCATATGATAACATATATATTACATTATGTTAACATTTATACATAAACAATTGGTTAAAACCTGTACAAAAATCTGTAAAATAACAATTTAAAACATTTGAATGGAATGAGGTGAACATTTATAATGAATATGAGAACATATGTATTACACTATATTAACATTAAAAAAGTGCGTTTTTAGAGTGTTTTTTTAGTGAAACGCATACTAGCTTTTCATAAAGAATGGCGATACATTGCGACCGCTTAACGTGAGGCTTAACGTGCGGCCGACCCCCTCCAGGGTATTTTTGGAATTTTTTTTTTAAAGGTTGATCACTACCCTTGGATAACACACACAAAAAATTTCAGCTCGATCCAAGACCTATAGGCCGTTCAAATGTGATAGGCTTTTATCAGTCATTCATTTTACCGTCATTTTGATGAACACATTTGAATAGCCTACATGTCTTGGATCGAGCTAAAATTTTTTTTGTGTGTGCTATCCAAGGGGAGACGATCAATCCCCAAAAAAAAAAAATTCAAAAAAAAACCCCGGAAGGGGGTGCTGCACGTTAAGCGGTCGCACTATATATATATATATATAGAGAGAGAGAGAGAGAGAGAGGGCCGATCCAGTGAGAAACCCCTTATTTGCGAAACCTTGTGCGAAACCCCCCCAGAGGTTTCAGAATTTGATGAAACTTGGTAGACATGCTACCTATGCCATGTTGATCATCCTCACAAAATTTCATCAAATTCTAAAACTTCTAGGGGCATCAAATGTTAAAAGATTTATCGACCGTTCATAAAAACTGTTAACTTGATTATCAAATTTGATGCCCCAAGAAGATTTAGAATTTGATGAAATTTTGTGAGGATGATCAACATGTCATAGGTAGTATGCCTACCAAGTTTCATCAAATTCTAAAACCTCTAGGGGGTTTCGCACAAGGTTTCGCAAATAAGGAGTTTCTCACTGGATCGACCCTCTATATATATATGTGTATATATATATATATATATATATATATATATATATATATATATATATATATATATATATATATATATGGGGGTCAGGATCCTGTGCCTTAATTTTTTGTCATCGATTTGATTTGATGTCCTAGAGGGTTTAGAATGAGCTGATTTTTTGTGGATGCAATCATCCCACCTTAGATAGAACATCCACAAAAAAATCAACACACTCTAAAACTTCTAAGGGCATCGTATATTACAAGCTTTATTCACCGTCCATCTTTATCCATTAACTTTTATTATATATTTGATGCCTTTGGAAGTTTTAGAATGTGCTGATTTTTTGTGGATGTTCTATCTAAGGTGGGATGATTACATCCACAAAAAATTAGCTTATTCTAAACCCTCTAGGACATCAAATCAAAATCGATGGCAAAAAACAATGGCAAAAATTTAAGGCATAGGATCCTGACCATATATATATATATATATATATATATATATATATATATATATATATATATATAAAGAGAGAGAGAGAGAGAGGGAGAGAGAGATGATAAAATGCGGCGTGCAATCACACCACAACCATCTGATGCATCCGCTGCATGCGTGCAATGCACGCAGCTGTGCATCAAACGGCTATAGTGCGACACCGCACGCATCGCACACCGCACCATAACAGTCCTATATATATATATATATATATATATATATATATATATATATATATATATATATATATATATATATATATATATGGGAAAAGGGAGCCTAGACCTGAGGTGCAGCGTCGTTGCTGCACCTCAGGCATTGTTTACCTATCCTAGAAGTTTTGGAATTTGATGAAATTTGGTAAGGGTGTTGTCTAGGGTAAGATGATCATCCTCACAAAAAATCACCAAATTCCAAAACTTCTAGGGGGGTCAAATGGTCGAAGCAAAATTAGTCGTCCGCAGTCACCGTTAAAATCAGCAGATTTTGTTTCGACCATTTGACCCCCTTAGAAGTTTTGGAATTTGATGAAAATTGGTGAGGATAATCATCTTACCCTAGACAACACCCTCACCAAATTTCATCAAATTCCAAAACTTCTAGGGAGGTAAACAAGCGAGAGGTGCAGCAACGATGCTACACCTCGGGTGCAGGCTCCCTGCCCATACATAGATACATATATATATATATATATATATATATATATATATATATATATATATATATATATATATATATATATATATATATATATATATATATATATATATATAGAGAGAGAGAGAGGAATGTTACAATGAGCTATGAGCTACGAAAGGAGAAAATGAGTTGCGGTCATTTTGACCACCCTAGAAGTTTTGGAATTTCGTAAAAATTGGTGGGTGTGTTGTCTAGGGTAACATGATCATCCTCACCAATTTTCAAGAAATTCCAAAACTTCTAGGGTCATCAAATGGTAGAAGTTTTATCTACCGTCCACAGTAATCGTTAATTTAACTTCTACCACTTGATGACCCTAGAAGTTTTGGAATTCTTTAAAAATTGGTGAGGATGTTCATGTTACCCTAGACAACACCCACCAATTTTCACGAAATTCCAAAACTTCTAGGGTGGTCAAAATGATCGTAGCTCATTTTCTCCTTCCATAGCTCATAGCTCACTGTAACATTATATATATATATATATATATATATATATATATATATATATATATATATATATATATATATATATATATATATATATGGGTCAGGATCGGATGACCCAGCAAATTTTGACCCATTAATAACCCAGCACCCTTTGAGGCACTTAGAGGTTATAGAATGGGCTGATTTTTTGTAGGGATGTTGTCTATGGTATGTTGATCATCCTCACAAAAAATCAGCCCATTCTAAAACCTCTAGGTGCATCAAATGCGCACTTCAAATCAACGGTTTTTGATTGTCAATTTTAACCGTTGATTTGAAGAGCACCCTTTGATGCACCTAGAGGTTTTAGAATGGGCTGATTTTTTGTGAGGATGATTAACATATCGTAGACAACATGTCTACAAAAAATCAGCCCATTCTAAAACCTCTAGGTGCCTCAAAGGGTGCTGGGTTATTAATGGGTCAAAATTTTGATGGGTCATCCGATCCTGACCCTATATATATATATATATATATCTAGACCAGGACCCTGTTGGACCACTGGTCTAGATGACTAACCTACAAGTTTTAGAACTTGTTGAAACTTGATGGGTGTGTTGTCTAGGATAAAGTGATCATTCTCACCAAAATCAGTAATTCTAAAACTTCTAGGGTCATCAAATGTACTAAGCAAAATTAACGGTTACAATGGATAATCGATAAAGCTTCTAACATCTGATGACCCTAAAAGTTTTAGAATTTTCTAATTTTTGGTGAGGATGATCACCTCACCCTAGACAACACAGCCACCAAGTTTCAACAAATTATGAATCTTGTAGGGTGGTTAACTAGTCCAGTGGACCAATAAATTTGTTGGACCACTGGTGTAGAAAACATTTTTCCAATCCAATAGGTTCACCACATTATGTTTTGATCCCTGAGGATGTATCTAGAAGGATCAGGGAATCAAATCATGAAGATAGGCTCAAAATTGATTAACGTTGGAGAAGAAGAAAAGGTTCCCTCAAGAACAAGCTATGGAAACTCTTGATGAAAAGATGAGAGAATCATTGTTTAGGATTACACTAGAGACTTATATAGTATTTGAAAACCGTGATGCATAATGGTACAAAATTTACGCAATTGGAGATGAGTTGAATACAAAAACCCAAAAATGACTAAAGTAACTCGGGATTGCATTATGTAGTGCACATGCCTTACACAAAGACTGTGTACATGGGCGCTCCTTGCATACTATCAGTCCGTCCAATAAAAAAATTCTCTGAAAGGTAATTACATAGGGTATGTGCAAGTGGGTGCGCATGGCCTTTAGGAGGCACATGCACATTACGTGCGCACTTCACTAACTGTATATAACCAGTATACTGAACACATTTAAAACGGGAGCCTGTGCATCTGGGTGTGCACCGCCTATAGGACATGCGCACCTAGATGTGCATCTCCTGTTTTGATATGCAATGGGGGCTTTGTACATGTATTGATACGCTCACAAGTCAATCAAATTCTGATTATGCAAATGGCTAGAGCATGTAAAAACATATGTCTTTCAGTTCAAACATTTAAAAAATGCGCTTTGAATAATCAAGTATGCATTTGTACGAAAGATGCATGTGAAACTCCATTTCTTCAAAATTTTAAACCTCTAAGCATTAAACCTTTATAAAAAACAAGATTCTAGACCCTTCCTCTTCAGGGCCGGCCCTGAGATTTTGGGGGCCCTAGGCAAACTTCAAAAGTTGGGCTCCCTATACATATTATAAGAAAAAAAATTAAGTACCAATAATTTTTTTTTGCAAGTATCAATACAAAATTTGCTTTTATTGGAAAATGCATTCTTTGGCTGTTGGTGTATGTCGTTAGGACTTGACTATTGGGCCCCCCTCCTTTAGTGTTTGGACTTTACAGTGGGGCCCCCATTAGTATAAATTAATTGGGGGCCTTAGGCAACCGCCTTGCTCGCCTACCCTCAGGGCCGGCCCTGTTCCTCTTTGCCCCCAACTCCACTTTTATAGTGGGAGCTGGGGTGAGTGGGAGTTGGGGTGAAGTACGTCTCATTACACGCCATGTGTATTGCTACTGATTGTCTATATGTTAGTGGAATCATTGCCCATTCAGCCCTTTACGTTTTTCACCAACCAGTGGGTGTGTGTGTGCGCACGTGAGAGCTTTGGACCTGTATATGCGGCGACATTTGAGCGCAACGGAATATGTTTTTGTGGACGATCTGGATCGAATCGTCACAAGACCCAGGCAGTGGCCCAACCAGTCTTCGTCGCGTGTCACTCGCGAATATCCCTCTGGTGAGTCTTGAATTTTCACACATGGCACTATCTGAATAGGGTGTGTTTGTTGTGCCTCGATTCACTACATGTGGCGAAATCCGAGTGGAGTGGGTTGCATTTGTTGGAACCATTCGGGTAAGATCATCGAGCATACTGCCACGTTATGCTCCTCAATTAGTTCGCTTGGGTTGTTAGGGAATCTTCCAAGTATTATCTATCAGTTGGTGGTGTCAGATGCATCAAGAAATCTTCCATGAGTCGCATGCCAAGTGGTTAACAATGCAGCGTTGTCGTCCACTTGCTCGAGGTGGGTGAGTACCATTTGCTTCACCGGTGAGTGTTGCCCTTATGAGAACTCATCGGCAGGTGGAGCTTTCTTCTATTTGCCTTGATATATTGTGTCAATGGATTAGGTGAAATTGCTTCTTTAAGGGAGCGCCTGTCAAAACGGGAGGTAGAAGAGACCTCCTTGGAGCAACCACTATAAGATCGTGAGGGTTCACTAAGAACCCAACAAGTGGGATCTCTGAAGAGCTCCAGAAAGAAGGCCCTTTTAGAAGCAAAATAAAAGCTGAGAGATGCAAGGGCCAATGTTTAAAAAGACGTTTGAGGCTTACGCCTCGAGGCCTGCCTCGAGGCGAGGCGGTCCTGTGCTGCCTCGAGGCGCACACCTCAGCAACCACATATAAAAGCCTACGTCTCTGCATCAAGAGGCGTATGCCTTTGTCCGAGACGTGCCTCAAGGCGTTCGAAGCGTACGCCTCTTGCACCAAGCGTGGAACTTAGGGCGGTGAGGGGTTAAAACAAATGTTTGGTGTGGGGGAAACTAATGATTTGATATGTAAATCGTCCCCATGAATCCTTTTTTCACCCATTGAAACCTCCTACCACCCTTTTAGATCTTCTTAAGTTTTGAAACCCCCTTATCTCCAAAAACCCAAAATCAAAATCTAGTTCTCATTTCTTTTCCATTTTGATTCCAAAGTTATATTCTTCTTCTTTGTGGATTGTTTACCTACTACAAGTGAGAGATAAAGATTTATTTCAAATTTAGAGGTATCGATCATGATCTTGTATCTTCTACTAGGTTTTTCTATGTTTTTTTCTTTGTATTTTACCATTCTTATGTATTTGTATAATTGTATCATTGTTTTTTTTTAATCTTGACAATGTTAGTCCTATATTCGTATTTTATTGTTTGTTATTACTTGTTAGTTGTTACTTTAATTATTATCTTGAATATTAAATAATTAAGCGTGTTTGAGCAATTTGACTTTCTATTTTGTTGTTAGATTACTCGATGGAGTCCTCAATCGTATCATATAAGATATTTTCTAACACATTGTGATTTATTATGCATATCTAGTTCAATTATTATTACACATTCAATAATAGTATTTATTCTGATTTTTTTTTTTTAACTTTTTTTACCAAAACGCCTCGAAAATATTCGAGGCTTACACCTCAGTGCGCCTTGAGGTTTACGCCTCGCCTCTCCAGAGGAAAAACGCCTCAGTATGCCTTTCGCCTTTTTAAACATTGGCAAGGGCCGAGGCTGGTAACGTAAATGTTGACAAAAATGTCATCCCCATGGAACCTCAAAGAGTTGCGTAGTTTGTAGGGTTGGCTCCAACCACTTTGGCGCTTTATCTCACAAGCTAGCACCCAATTTCAATAACCTAGCTAATGAGGAAAGTCGGAATTTGTTTGGACACCGAAGCATGGAGAGGATTTCAAGCATATGTTTATCGTATGTATGCTCCTGTCTTCTCGCCTCCTGTCACTTGTAGAGTTGTAGCCTTGTAGGCCACTCCTGCTTTACGTGCCTACAACAAACACATCCTTATGGATCATTTTGGCACAACATGACGGCTCTGGTGACTATTTACTACTTGAGTAATATCCTGCTAGACTACGAGCACAAATACTATTCGATCGAGAGACATTGCCTTACTGTGGAGTGGGTGGCTCAAAGGCTGCTACATGACTTTTTTGCTTAACCTATGAAGATATTTGTGCTAATGGATCCAAAGGATTAAAGGTTGACTCGAATTGAGCATAAACATCATTGCCATATCCTATATAATGGGCATGGTAAGAGGAAATGATAGCTGGAGGCCTGGATGGAGCTTGAGTATCCTTTGAATCCAAATTCCTCTGAGAGAAGAAGGCAACTTAATGGTGCCAATACTAGAGTACAATCCATCCAAAATACTAAATCATACCTTCAAGAAGTTCTCCAAAGTCGTGGATCAATTATTAGAATCCATTGTTCGGAAGGATGCATTAAGTAACATAAGCGACACTTCAGCTCTTCACGGGTACAGTACCAACACAACACGAAGACGAATCCACATTGAATTACAAACACTGGATATTTTTCCAACAAAGGTTTTCCCTGAATTCCTCCTCGAGATATTGGATACAATTCCGACGATGATGTACCTGCGTAATTTGATGAAAAAACAGGTACTGCAGTCACCCTCGAGCCAAAGAATCCGGGATTCCTGACGCCATTTGATTTTGTGTAAATGAAGCAAAAGAGAGTAATCAGCTTGCAAGCCCTAAAGGTACTCAACTTCCAAATGATTTAATTTGAGACGACCTATTACCATATGTCAATAGTCAATAACCGCAGAAATTTGGGCCAAACCGAGACTCCAGATTCCGTACCCTCATCCAATTCCACCGTTGAATGGCCTTGCGAAGACCAAGCAGATTGAGATTTAGGGAATGGAATGATGAAGGAAACATATTAGATTGGTAAAAGTGAGTGCTTGAACCAAAAATTTTCAAAGCGAAAAAATGGTCTCGGACCGGACGCAACAGGAGGAAACAAGGACATAAGAAGAGATGAAATGGCGAAAATCCTCGACCTCCTGGTCCACCGCAAAGGAAGCCCCACCCTGTTTTGTCCTCAGGATTAAGCAGGACGTTGAACTTGAAGTCCCTGCAAAACATCAATGGAATGTTGATCACACGAAGCGATGAGAGACCACGCCACAGCAGACGACGACCGGAGGCCGCAGAACTCGCGTAAATGGCACCATGAGAGCAGCTGGTCTTGATAAGATCCCGACCGCAAACTGACGGTTACAAGAACGAAAGGAAACTGACCATCGATCGGCCAGCTTCCGATGATGCATTCCCTTGCACTGGGACAGACAAGCAGTGTGCTTGGCCGCCCACAGTTCAGGCCAAAAAGGGTGGGACGGCCGCCTACCTTAGGCCTCCGAGGGAGGGTCCATCGCCAGCTCCTCCTCCTTCCGGCGATCCGGAGAAAGAGAGCCCGGCACCGGGACCGAGCTTTCCCCATGCCACGGCACCAAGGCAAGGTCGGAACGGGGTTGATTTGAAGAGGGTGACAAGCTAGGTTAAGCTAAAGAAAGCTTTTTTTTCCACAACAGTTCTTCGAACAATGGAGGTTCTGGTTCGAGCTTACCTGTCTCAGACGGAAGAGCTTCTGCACGAGGGACATCGGCAGCCGGGGGCAGCAGCATCGAACCCACTTCAGGGCCGTCATCGGCACGCTTTCCCCAGTGGGGTCTTCGGCCGTGATCGCCTTCGCGACGGAGGAGGCGTCGACGGGGGCCGCGAATGGAGGTAGGGTGAGCCACTCCCCCCTCTCCTTCCCCCCTTGCGGTCGTCGTACCAAGGCGGAAGCGGCGCTGCAGTAGGAGGAACGCCGGAGGATGGAGGCGATGAGCCCCGCGGTCATGGCTGAGATTTGCGGTCGAGCTGAGGGGTGGCGCCGCCCAAGCACGGCCATTGCCAACCAAGGTTTGAGGGAGGCGAAGAGTCCGTCGCAGGAATTTGACTCCTCTCCACCCTCAGCGACGGTTCGCTAGTTGTGGGGAGCCGTCCGGTGCACTCACACCCTTAGCTTCCATTCGCTCGAAGTGAGGAGCCTTTCGATGGACGGCTCTCCACAACCAGGGAACACTAAGGGGAGATGAGTCGAACTCCCTTGGCAAGGGCAGGCAATAGGCCGAGCCTTGGCCAAACTCAACTAAGTCATGATACATGCTCATAACTTTTTTTGGAAGAATTAGCCTTAAGTCCTTTTAGTAGATGCTATATTAGCTAAAAGACAGGCAATGTTTCAATATAATCTCTAACTATAGGAAGAGTATACATTCGCCTCTAGAAAAAGTATCCATTAATCATCAACATACATTCGCCGATTGACACAGTGTATGTAGTGGTTGTTCAGTGATTTCACTGTAGCCGCTACATTAAATCACTGTAGCAAGAGAATCAATTCGATTTGGTAGGAGTATCAATTTCACTATAGCTGCTACAATGATTTCACTGTAGCAAGAGTATCAATTCGGTTTGACAAGAGTATCAATTAGCCGAATGTGTCTTGTTGCGGTGAATTCACTGTACCAACCGCTACATGCACAGTGTCACCTGACAAATAGATACTATTGTTAATGATTAATGGATACTATTTTTGGAGAATGTATACTCTTCAAACAGTTAGGGACTTGATTTACAAACATATCCTTAGAGAGGGACTTTAGGCAATATCCTAACTAATCGTCTCTTAGTTTAAATTAAGACCTCATGAGGGATTCAAGGCTAATTACCCCTTTTTTTCAGCCAGAGCTCAGGCCCGTTTTGTATCGTGATTTAAAGACAATGTCCAAGTCTAAGCCTGTATCAAAGTTTTGTACCAGGGCCGGGCCCTTATCCTAAAGTCTTCAATGACCAAATTTCTTCGATAGAGTTCTATAGCATTAATCGAGCTTATTACTGCATGTTTCGTATTCTACAAATATCCATGTTGTTATATTATAAATTGCATTGCTAGCAATGGCTAAAAGAAACTCCAAGATTTTCTTCAATATATCGGCGTAATGTCCGCGAATGGAAAAAAGTCCATTCCTATCTATACTATATACTAAAAAGGAAGCCTCTCTCCCGTGTTGTGACACGTGGACGTCTTTTAAAGAACCATAATCATTTTTCCATTTGTGAACACGGCTCAGTTTTAAATCATATTAAAAATCTACCATAAAGAAAATAAAACACTCATTCAATGGCATTTAATTATCATTTGATGTTAATCTCTCTCTCTCTCTCTCTCTCTCTCTCTCTCTCTCTCTCTCTCTCTCTCTCTCTCTCTAACAAGTGAATCACACTCACTTTAGATTTCATACTTCTTCGAACAGTTGTGATGTCATCTCTGCCAAATGGCTGTGCATCAAGCTCATCTGGGCATTGCCCGGGTTTCTTACTAGTATATGTTTAAACCAAACCCCAACTATGAAAGTGAGCTGTGTTTGGGCCAGACCTATACAATCTCAAACTCAGTCCGTTTAGGTTTCGGACCTAAACTATAAGCCTAAGCCCATACATAATGTTTGGGAGATTGGCCCAAACCCGTTCCAAATGGGTTGGGCTCAACCGGGCCTAGGACGGATTCGAGGCCATTGTCAGCCCCACCCTTGCATGGTTTTTAGCCCATGTATTTTTACAATGGGTGTCGTTATTGTACCTACAAAATTACTAGATCCCCCAACTTTAAAAAATATAATTTAATTAATTACCAGATGTGCGCCCAAATCCTAGCAAACCTATTGATAATGTAATCGTCACCTCCACTGCCACCATCGTCGTCGTGCAACCCACCACCACCTCCGCTGCCACTTTCCCACTACCGTTGCCGCCTCCCATTCTTCTTCTTCCTCCTCCGCCTCCTTCCTCCTTCTCTTCCTTCCTCTTCCTCTTCCTCTTCGTCCTTCCTCCCCCTCCGTCTTCATCATTGAAACACTAATCCACTTTGGACTCATGTCGAGTTTTCATACCAAAATTGACGGTTGCGGTGAGTTTCACACCAAATTTTTTGGTTGCGGGGAGCCACCCACACCAGTCTAGGTGGATTAGGGTTTTGGTAAGGAGGGATGAGGAAAAATGAGTGGAAGAATGAGGAAGAAGAAAAAGGAGGGGGAGGGGGAGGGGGAGGGGGAAGAAGGAGGAGGAGGAAGGAAGGAGGAAGAGGAAGAAGTGTGCGCATGAAGATTAGCTTCGTCGTCGGAAGAAGATCAACCTGCATAAAGACACTCAAAGATAATACCGGTACATCAAACTCTTGGATCTCTCCTCCAACGCTCAAGTCAGACCTGTCATCTATTTAAAAAGGGAAAAAGCTAGAGTTTAGGAGTCTAGAATTCGATACCTCTAATAGAGAAGTGGTCCTCTATTTATAGTTGATCTTGGAAAGTTAGTTATAACTAACTTTCTATCTTTATAGTTGTCAGTGAGCTGCAAGGAGCTGACATTGCGGACATGGCTCAAAGTAATGATTAACATGTAACATAACTAGTGTATGCCCGTGCCTGTCGGCACTGCAACAGACCGCCTTCGGCGGCAACACACCTGTCGACAAAGCAGCGGGCCGCCTTCAGCGGCAATACACCTGTCGGCACTGTAGATAGCCGCCTTCGACGTTAAGACACCCAATGGGTATCACCACCCCCGACCACGCACACTTTCGATGGCAACACCGGCCTACAGCAGCCCGACCACCCCGATGGACCGATGACCCCAACACCACCAACAGCAGCCACTGTTGGGACATTTACTGCCACTTAGCAGCCGCCTTCAGCGTAACACCCAGCTCCTACTGCCCCGCCCCGCCCCACCCCACCTCGGTAGACTAACAACCCCAACAAAACTATACTCACCTCCTTTCATATGAGCTTTGTTTTAAAATGTTGTATGATCCCATTCAAATGTGGGGGCTAGCTTTAGATCTAAGATTAATCTAAACATTATTTTCAAGATTACATAGAGTTCCATTTAAATCCAACTTTATTGTTTTTTCTCCCTCTTTTTAACTTTCAAAAAACTTCAAAATGGAATGACAATAAAATCCATATCTCCTTGGCGGTATAACACCGAGGCTTTCGTGTTGATGAAATAGAGCTTGTAGACCGCCGTGCATCCTTCTCCATCAGCTCTATTTCATCAAGTTGCTAATACGGTACAACACCCGAGGTCCTCTCCTCTAGATAAATTTTCTTTTATTATCACATTTAAAACCTCACCCTAAAACCCGCTCTTCGCGATCCGATACCCTCTCCGAAAAATGGGTTCTCCCCCCTGCTCGCCTCCTTCCGAGACCTCCCCTTGCTGGAGCAGGTCGTCGTCGCCGTGCTTCTGCTTCTTCTTCTTCTCGGTGAGGCGCTTCTTCTCCTGCGCCCTCGGGCGGGTCCCAGTCTTCAAGGAGGGGCAACACCCGAACCCAATTCCAGGTCGCGGGGACTCGGGGAGCGATCATTTTTTTTTTTTGAGAAATCCCTCGCGGGGAATCGAGGAGCGATCGATTGGTAGCCGTCGGTAATTGGTTCAAGATCGGTTGGTAATGCCCGTGTGCCCAAGGGCACGTAAAAGATTTCGAAGACGGGGACAATATTTCGAGGAAGGTTGTTAATATTTCAAATGTGGCAATAAAATATTTCGAATGTCACAATGTCGTGGCTGCCTTCTCCAGCAAAGCCCACTTTGGCTATCAGAGTGATATGCCGCACTTGCTCATGGTCCAATCATTGGTAGGGGTGGCAATCCTTGACCCGACCGCCAACCCAACGCGAAGTTAGCCGGTTTGGGTTTGGCCTAAACGGTTTTTGGTCATAAACGGGTCGACACGACTGACCCGTTTATTTAATGGGTCGGGTTTGGGTTTGTACTAATAACCCGACTTGACCCGTTTACCAAATGGGTCGTGTCAACCCGACTCGACCCAACCTGATCAAACCCAGCCCAATCCGACCTGACTTGACCCAGCCCGACCAGTTTACATGGGTTTTGTTGACCCAACCCGAGCCAACCCGACCCGACCAATTTAGTAAACGGGTCAGGTCGGGTCAGCCTGTTTATTAGATGGGTCAGGCTTGTGTTTAAGTTTTTGACCCGTTTATCAAACGGGTCGGGTTCAGGTTGGGTGTTTTACCCTTATACCTATGTCTCAACCCGACCCGACCCATTGCCACCCCTAATCGTGGCCTACCATGTTGTCCAAAAGAAAATGCATAATGGGTAGCAAAAATGCTCTTTCTTTTGGAATATGTGGCAGACCACGACTGGGTTATAACCAAGTGTAGCAAATCAATTAGGTTGAGAAAATGCTCTCCCAAAGATCGTGGAGTGCATTTTTATTGCCAGATTGATTTCCTGCATTTGTAGTAAATCAATCGAGCATAAGGTTAAGAGGCACATTTGCTGTAATTTTGCTTCCAATGATAGTGTGACATATTGTCCATTAAAATGGGTATAACTGGTTAAGGGTGATCTGGTAACGTATGTAGGCACAATTGGAAAATTTTTGATCGCGAGCCCACTGCGAGATAATGTGAATGAGTTCGATCCTTCTAAACGCCCAGCAACCTATACAATTGGAAACGGTACCTGGGATGATGTGTGTCATGTTTCACTAACGACATCCGACAACTGAGCACGATTCATTAGTCGTGTGTGCTTGCCAATGAGTCTCACCGTGAATCACACTAAAACCAACGGCCCTTTTTAACCTCGTTGGAAAAAAAATCGTACTCCCCTTTTTATGTCGAAATTTTATTTACACCCCCACATTTAAAAATTTTGACTTTACCCCCAAGTCCGTCACTTAACCGATAGCGGCCGATTAAAAGTAGGGGTGTAATTCAAATTTTGACAAAAATGTTGGGATGTTATTCAATTAAAAAAAAAAACCCACTTTAAACGGGTTGCTCATAGGCTTGTCAATTGGGCCGGGTCGAGTCGGGCCAAGCCTCGCCCGAACTCGGCCCATATATGAATCGGCTTTTCCAAGCCCGAACTCAGTCCAAAAATTTTTCACTTTATTCAACCCAAACTCAGCCCAATTTGTTTTTCGGGCTTCGGGCCGAGTTTGGGCCAGCCCAATTAAGATTTGCAGTGAATCAAAATGCAAAAAAAATTGGACATCTAGTACTACAAGCATAGATGTAACAGAAGATTGGGAATCTGGGATGGAGCCATGGAGAGCGTCCGACTTCGATCAGTTAGGGGATTTAGTACAGAAAAGTGACTTTTTGTTTGTTTGGAAGGAAGTGAAACAGAAGATTGGGAATCTGGGGTAGTATTAGTGGGACTCTCAAATTGGGAAAGGGTATATTGACCATTGAATTAGTGCTGGCTGTCAGTCAACTATGGAATGAAGATGTCGGAGGGTCAGAGCGACTCTTAGTTACTCAATATGCTCGGGTAGTACAGACTGTACAGGGGATTCAATGCTTCATGATTTTTTAAATCGAATATATAAGCATTCGGGTTCGGGCTGAATATGGGCTGGGCTGAACCTGGCCCGAGCCCAGCCCAAATTAATTTTCGGGTATAAATTTATGTCCGAACTCGACCCAGCCCAAACCCATTTAAGGCTCAGCCCAAATTT
Organism: Chamaelirium japonicum; assembly: GCA_947650365.1. Lineage (NCBI taxonomy): Eukaryota > Viridiplantae > Streptophyta > Magnoliopsida > Liliales > Melanthiaceae > Chamaelirium > Chamaelirium japonicum. The sequence continues at coordinate 50,564,471 of OX393560.1, forward strand.
TTTCGGGTCGGACGGGCGGGTATCGGGCTAGCCCGGCCCAATTGACAATCCTAGTTGCTCACAGTCAGGTGACCGATTGGGGTGTAAAACCAAAAGTTATAAAAATCGGGTGTAACTCAAATTTCAATTCAAAAGTAGGGGTGTGAGTAAAAAACCATTTCTTACCCATGGAGTCACGGGATCTTCCGTGACCTCTGTAAACTAATACAGAGGAACAGGGCTTCACACCACCATCCGCCTCCACGACCCCGACCTCGACCGCGACCCGACGCCGCCGTCAGGATCTATACCGCCTTCAGCTCCAACCTGGTCCGTTCTCAGGTCCGGGGAATCTAGGCCTTCGACACGGAAGACGGTGAGAGAGGGATGGCCGGATCGTGGCGGGGGGAGGGGTTGCGGCTTGAGTGGAGGCGCGGGGCTTGGCCGGCGTCGAAACGGGTGTGTTGCGTCCGGAGTGAAGGAAGGAAGAGGAGGCGGGGGCTGTGTTGCAGTGCCGAAGAGTGGCTCCTCTCTCTCTCTCTCTCTCTCTCTCTCTCTCTCTCTCTCTCTCTCTCTCTCTCTCTCTCTCTCTCTCCTTGTTTTTTTTTTTTCGATTCATGGGTTTCAGCGATCGTCCCAGCCGGGAGAGCACTTATCCGGGTCAAGCACTTCCTCTTCCCTCCCACCGTCAAGGTGGTAGAGCACAGATCAAAATGGGGCCGTGTCGTGGCCGAGGACTTGATCAGGGCCGGACCTCGGCATGAGTAGAGGTGCGGGGCTCGGCCGGCGTCAGGACGGGTGCAGGTGTGTTACGGCCAGTGCGGAGGAAGGAAGAGGAGGGGGCTGTGCTGCAATGCCGGAGAGGTGAGATAGACCCCTCATTCCTTCCCTTCTCTCAGCCGATCCGAGAACGGGAGCCGGAGAAGAGAGGGAGAGAGAGACGTATCGAACAATTAACTTGGCGGCTGTATTGAACGATTAATGAAAAAAAGAAACAGACACAGAGAGAGAGAGAGAGAGATGGGGAGATGGGGAGAGAGAGAGAGAGAGAGGGGTGTGCGGTTAGCCCCCACAAAGAGAGAGAGAGAGATGGGGAGAGAGAAACGGGGAGAGAGAGAGGTGTCGGTTTAGAAAGAAAGAGAGGGAGAGGGGTGTGCGATGGGAGAGATTTTAGAGAGAGAGAGGGGTGTGCGATGGGAGAGATTTTATGGGAGACGGGGAGAGAGAGAGAGGGGTGTGCGGTTAGCCCCCACGAAGAGAGAGAGAGAGAGAGAGAGAGAGAGAGAGAGAGAGAGAGAGAGAGAGAGAGAGATGGGGAGATGGGGAGAGAGAGACGGGGAGAGAGAGAGGGGTGTGCGGTTTGCCCCCACGAATAGAGAGAGAGAGAGAGAGAGAGAGAGATGGGGAGATGGGGGGAGAGAGACGGGGAGAGAGAGAGGGGTGTGCGGTTTGCCCCCACGAAGAGAGAGAGAGAGAGAGAGAGAGAGAGAGAGAGAGAGAGAGAGAGAGAGAGAGAGAGAGAGAGAGAGATGGGGAGAGAGAGACAGGGAGAGACGGTGTATAGAGAGAGAGAGACGGGGAGAGAGAGGGGTGTGCGATGGGAGAGATTTTAGGGGAGACGGTTGGACTTTTTTGAGAGATTTGAGGGGTGTTTTTGATCCGTTCGATTTGATCAAATGGTTTGAAAATGGTTTGAGGATATAAGGATTGGGATGTGGTTGATACGTACAGATAGATCGGATGGACAACTTGTCTCCAAAAGTTGTCTAGTCAGCACAATACCGTCGTGCCATGTTATATAGATTGCTTAATTCTTATGCAACCTCTAAAAGTTGCTCTTGTGGATTATCTTGGCAATATATGCTCTTGTCATCATATGCATATCTTAGCTTAAGTTGTCGAGCACTGAAGCATCAGATTAATTATATCTTCAGATATTGAGACCCTGAAGAGAATACCAAGCATAGAAGCCTCAACAGCAAAAGTGGTCTACTCTTCAGACACCGAGACTCTAAAATAGGGCTGAGCGCAAAGGCATCAGCTCAACTTCAATCAGTCGACACGTTCAGTCGATCTTATACATTATAAAGACATCTTCATTCTTCGATCAGAGAATAAATACCAGCAGTGTGAATATCTTTGACCATTATGTTGTAGCTCGTGTGTTCTTAGCGTGGATTTTCTGTATTAACATTAATAAAGATGACTTTGGTTATTGCTTTAATTAGAATACTACTCTGGTATATGATAATACTCATATAATAAAAGGACCCTAGAGAACACAGTAGGCCACTGAGGCGTATGGAGGATCCATGCTTGGGAGACCCAGTGGACCAGTTCTGTGTAGACCTAGAACTAGTTCACAGCTTTGGTGATGCTGGTCGCTTCACCGAACATAAGCTGTTGGCAGGTAGAGGATGTGGTGAAGTCTCCACCACGGGAACGTGGGATTCCCATTCACCTGACCAAGCACGATGATCGTGTTGAACAGGAACCAAGACGGTGCACAGTTCAGTGATTCAGACATTGGTGCAGAAACTGTCTTACTACTATAGATAATCTGTCATTAACCCTGAGGGACCATGTACACTGGGCCAACCAGTTGTATGGTGCTTTAATGTGCCAACTTGTGCGGACCTTCCATAGTCCAATACTACAGTACGTTGGGTTACCCGGCTGGCGCTTGAGTGACATGTAATCTCTACAGGTTATCCAACGTCCAGTGTTGGATGGGTGCGTTTTGATGAGTCAATCTGTCCACACAGTTAACCTAGGCCTGGTGGTTGTCAGTATGACTGACGATGTTCCGGATGCTAGGCATAGCACCGGAAGGTGTGTGGTGTTATAGATGACAAGTCATCAAACCTTAGTCAGATGATCGATCGGGATCTGACGGTGCTCCCCACCGCCCGAGTCGTATCATGGCACCAGTAATAGGAGGGACTGAGGATTATCGGAGTATAGTAGAGAACAGGGTTACGAGGGAGTAACATAAGTTTAGGATCACTAGAGTTCAACTCGCGTCGCACTCTGGGTAGCTACGCGGGTTAATCGGATTAGGGCTGATTAACGGAACTTTCGGTGTGTCACCGGAATAGTTAATGTTGGAGCTAGAGATCCCGAACCCTAAAGGTTTCACCCTGTCGTTGCGTATAGGAATTATTCCCCGACCTAGTTAGATATGTTGGATGCAAAGTAGCGCGATGGAGCGCAAGCCCGGAGCCAAAGAACCTAATTCACATGTGTTACGGGCCATAGGGGTATTTTGGTAAATACTGAAATATGGCTCAGAACATATTGAATATGGATCTTATATTGAGCGGAATAATTCCAGGAGCTCACAGGCACTGACGGAACTCGATTCCGAGTAGCGCATCTCACTCAGTCTCACTTTCAGTTTTTTGCTTTTCGTGAAGGGCGTTTTTGTCCGGACTTCACGATAGACACCCGGAAGACCTAAATCCGATCCCCCCTCATCCCTATCCACCTAAGGGTCGGCCCTAGGCTCCTTGGAGCCATGGGAGACCTGCCCTATAAAGGAAATAGGGAGGGGAGGGGCCGGCCCTATGGTTCTACTCCCTCCCATCCAAAAATCCGACCCCTAGTCCTCCTCCTTTGTGGTTTCGGCCAAGGAAAAGAGAGGAAGAAGAAGGGAGAAGGAAGAGGAAGGAAGGAGAAGGAAGAAAGGAGAAAGAGGAGGAGAAAATCTAGAGGCTCGCCATCGTCTTCGCAACGGATTCCTCCGTCGGCTCGTAATCCCTGCACTCAGAGACGGGATTTCGAGGATTCTTCAATTCGCAAAGGACAAGGTGCTATCCGACAGTTTCCCTTGCGATTCAAGTGCGGTTCTTCATCGTTCCGTAATCTCCGGATCATAGATCCATAAGGTATGATGAATCTAAACATCTAAGTAGATGCATGCATGTCTTCCGTAGATCGTAGTATGCCTCTAGGGTGTCCGCACATATGCTAAGATCGTAGATTTGCATGTAGATTGTTTTGTATCACGAATTGTAATAAAACATACACTGTATGATCTTCGGATCTTTCTTTTTGCTTCCGCTGCGACTCTGATTAGCGGAACCCAATTCCAACAATTGGTATCAGAGCACGCTTTGGTGTATGTTTCATGCATGAATTCGTGAAAACATCATATAAATATATGATGGTATATGTTTTCGTCGGGGTTCGGCGTAGATCATGCATATGGATTGTGCAATGTATCGTCTTTTTGCAGGTGCCGCGCTGAATAGTAATCTGTGATTGCATGCATCCGGGGGTCGGACCCCGGATTTTATTTTGCATTGATTATTATTGTGGATTGTAAGACTCTAGATGGGCGAGGGTGGGGGTTGACCATCCTCGGTTCCCTGGCCAGTTTTCTAGGATTGTCTTCTTTACTTTCTAGCGAAATTGTACACGAACGAGCACTTGCTCGGAGCGTGTTAGTTTTTCGGTCACAGGAAGAAGGAGATGATGCTACATCCACGGTTCGGGCAAGCGGTACCATGGCGTGCAAAGACCCGGCGAAAGCGTTCACATTGGCGATGAAGGGGATCATCGTCAAAGATCGTGCAGAACGAAAGAGCGGGATATCTTGGCTGTGCTATTCAGGTTCAGGGGTCGGACCCTGGACTTGATTCAGTTTGGATATTTTTTCTGTTATTTCTCTTTATTTCGTATTTAGAGAACCTCGATGATAATATGATTATCTTGCTTGTGAGTTTGTCTCTAGATCAGGCTTAGGCTTAGTACTAAGCTTATGGATTCATCGGTGTCTCTAAATGCTTCTAACACGTGCGAATCCGGTGGCAAGCTAAAAGGAAAGGCGGTAACCGCCCTCGTGGTAGTTCAGGTAGCCAAGTACTGTGCACCGAGATAGTCGCAGTGTTAGATTTGTTTAGAGATAATTAACTAATGTCTCCATAAGAAGTATGATAACCCTAGTGGGATGCCCTTTCCCCACGTGGTCCTAGCGACCAAGTTAGGTTAGGATTTCACTGTGTGATACCCATTTCTAGATGACGTTTAATGGTAGTATGAACTCATCATGATTTGGTTATGCCACTATTAGGTTAAGGTCCGACGGAGGTTGTCGGATGTCCCTATTTGGCCAGCATCGAAACCTGTAATGAGATGAGGTCTACTATGACATCAGGCATCAAATTGTGAACGAGGCGTTATCGTAGTGGGAGTCATTTCCATGTTGACCTTAGGCTAGGCTTCAGATCTTAGGATTATGGACAAACTAGTGAAGTATCGGGATCCTTGAAATCTATGTAATGTGATCCTTGCAAGAAAGGCGAAAGCTGAGTATTCAAGGTAGGGACTATGATATTTTTTGAGGATACTAATGCTTTACGGGAGGGTTTGTAATCCTAGTGGGAGCGCGGTAGACCAGGGTCTAAGTCTAGGAGGTCGTGACCTTTCTAGATATGCATAAAACCTCATAAAGAAGGGATATATAAGAGGTTCCCTCCAAAGGGGAGCCCCTGGCCTCCACAATCAACCGGCTAAGGGTCTGGGTGGGAGGTACGCAGTTCGATATTCCCACCGGGTGAGAGCTGTGTTTCCTTCCATGCTGGTTCGCCTAGTGGTTTCCTTCGGGACATGGAGGATGCCGGTGGCAGTGGGTGACAGTTTTATCCTGCACCGCGGGAGCCTATGAACCCCCCTACCGACACCACCTAGATTTATGGGAAGCATCCGAAAGCTTGTATGAAGCCGTTGTTGCTGCGCACGCGGGTCACATAACGCTGGCCAAAAGGAGACTGGGAGGTCTTTCAGTTTGCCATGGGTAATACTGATGAAGACTGGATCGTAAACACCCCATTGGTAGAAGCGGTTGCATGCTCTCACTGAGATGCTGTCTCCAATTCAAGGCCGATAGTCTCAGTGCTCCAGCCCAGGGAATTTAGATTCCTGGATGTCTCCACTTGAGGTGGTGAAGACATAGCGGCTGGAGTAGATATTATCTATTTCTAAATTCCATGAAATAGATTGTAGTAGACCCTAACTATTGCTTTAAACCATTGTTTACAGAAATCATGACCAAGCTCGACCCCCTTGCCTCCATACTTAATGATAACAAACTTACAGGACCAAACTACGAGGACTGAAAGCGTAATCTAATGCTCATCCTAAGGGTTGGCAAACACACAATTACCCTAAGTACCCCTCAACCGGTCATGCCGGGACCAAGTGCAACTGAGACCCAATTAAAGGAATGGAAAGACTGGCTAGATGCTGATGAGATGTGCAAGTGCTATATTGTGGCATCCTTGCAGACCGTCCTTCAGAAGCAAGTCGAAGACATGGCCTTTGCTTCAGACATGATGCTCTACCTGAAGGAAATGTTCGAGGGTCGTAGTCGGGTAACTCGTTACCTGACCATCAAGAAATTGGTGTCCACGAAGATAGCATAGGGGACTTTAGTTCGGGATCATATGCTGAAGTTGTTTGGCTATGTGAACGAGCTTGGTTCCTTCGATGTCATCTTGGATGTAGAGATCCAGACCGACATTTTTCTTGCGTCTCTGTCAGGAGCGTTTGAGGGCTTCGTTACCAACTTCAACCTTAACCTGTAGGAGATGTCTAACGCAGAGCTCCTAGCGGCGCTCCAGGCGACAGAGAACGGAATGAAGGCAGGAGCCCAATCCCTAAACGTGGAGCGAAATTCTTCTCTGAAAGCCAAAGGCAAGTTTCAGAAAAGAAAGTCTAAGAAGCCCGTAAAGATGGGCCAGGCGCAGTTACAGGTTCCCAAGCAGAATGGTCCGACGAAGCCCAAAGGAAAATGTTTTCGATGCGGCAAGAAGGGGCATTGGAAGGGCGACTGCAGCGCGGCTCCCAAGAAGGCTGAGACAGGTATATCTCAAATCCACATAGTGGAATCCCTTGTAGCATCCAGTTGTTCTCCAGTTTCATGGATTATGGATTCTGGTTCCACTAACCATACTTGCAATAATTTACAGGGGTTCAAGGAGACAAGAAAACTGGGTGATGGGGAAATAATCCTAAGCATGGGAACTAAGGCCGTGGCAGAGGCTGAAGCAGTTGGAGATGTCATCTTGCAGTTCCTTGATGGAAGAAACTTATTACTTAGAGACATATTTTATGTACCGTCCTTGAGACGTAATTTAATTTCTATTTTCTTATTGAATAATGAAGGTTTTTCAGTTTTATTTGATGCTTCTGGTGTGTCAATTAAATTGAATGGTTCCTTTGTTTGTAAGGGAAAGATACAGAATGGTCTCTATGTAATTAACTCCAATCATAAGCAGGATAACATAACTGAAGCTTGTGTGATTAATTCATCTAAAAGGAAAAAATCTCTCAGATAATCCAACACTCCTTTGGCATCTAAGGCTTGGACACATAGCCTCAGACAGGATTCACAGGTTGGTTAAGGTAGGACTCTTAAGTCCAAATGTTCAGAAAGCCTACCGACGTGTGAGTCTTGCCTGGAAGGCAAGATGACTAAAAGGTCTTTCCGAGCCAAAGGTAGCAGATCTAAGGAGGTATTGGAGTTGGTACACACTGATGTATGTAGGCCCATAAGTGTCTGTGCCATAGGAGGCTTCGAGTATTTCATCACCTTCACGGATGATCACTCGAGGTTTGGATACATATTCCTAATGCGGCAGAAGTCTAAATCCTTTGATGAGTTCAAGGAGTTCAGAGCTGAAGCAGAAAAGCAGACGGGTAAAAGTATCAAGTCTCTTCGATCGGATCGAGGAGGCGAATACCTATCGGATGAATTTATTGGGTACCTACGTGAGCATGGGATTGTATCCCAGTTGACTGCACCAGGGACACCACAACAGAACGGTGTATCTGAGATGAGAAACCGAACTTTGTTAGACATGGTTAGGACTATGATGAGTTATGCAACATTACCACCTAGTTTTTGGGGATATGCCCTAGAGACGGCAGCATATACTTTGAACTTTGTTCCATCAAAGTCAGTACCCCTAACTCCTTGGGAGCTGTGGTTGAAGCGAAAGCCAAGCCTACAGCACTTTAGGATTTTGGGTTGTCCAGCACATATGCGGAAGGACAAACAAGATAAGATGGAGTAAAAAACAAAGGTATGTCTGTTCGTTGGGTATCCAAAAGGGACAAAGGGTGGTTTATTTTATGATCCTGAGGATAGAAAGGTTGTCGTCTCGATGAACACCGTATTCCTAGAGCAGGATTATTTAATAGACCATAAGCCCACCAGTAAAGTAGTTCATGAAGAATTGCTTGGTACTGATAAGAGTACGCAGACAGAAAACGTAGTGGGAGCCGATACCACTAAGATTAACGGTACTGTAGAATCGACTCCTATGGAACCACCGCAGGTTCGTCGTAGTGGGAGGACCATAAGTGCTGCTGATAGATACATTGGAGAAGCCTTTATGGTTGATCCAGAGTTTCAGGAGAATGATCCTCTAAACTATGACGAAGCGATGGTATCCACTGACCATGTAGCATGGCAGGAAGCCATAGAGGTAGAACTGGCATCGATGTCCCAAAATTCGGTCTGGACACTAATAACACCACCTCACAACATTAAACTTGTTGGGTGTAAGTGGGTGTACAAAAGGAAAAGAGGCCCGGATGGTACCGTTGAGACTTACAAAGCTAGACTAGTCGCTAAGGGTTATACCCAGCGAGAAGGGATCTACTATGATAAAACTTTTTCGTCAGTGGCTATGCTTAAGTCTATCCGGATCCTCTTGTCCATTGTAGCCCATTATGATTGGGAGATCTGGCAAATGGACGTCAAGATCGCATTCCTCAACGGGGATTTGGAAGAAGATATCTACATGTCTCAGCCTCCAGACTTTGTCGCGAAAGGTCAGGAAGGTCTGATGTGCAAGTTGCAAAGGTCCATTTATGAACTGAAGCAAGCATCCAGAAGTTGGAACATGCGTTTTGATCAGGCTATCCAGTCTTATGGATTTGAACAGAACGTGGATGAACCATGTGTTTATAAAAGGAGCGATAAGACTGCAGTAGTTTTTCTAGTGCTTTACGTGAATGATATCCTGCTCATCGGAAACGATGTTGGAACGTTGTCTACAGTAAAGGTGTGGTTATCCTCTTAATTTGACATGAAAGACCTGGGTGAACCGAGTTATGTTCTGGGGATCAAGGTAACTCGAGATCGCCAGAACAAGATTCTCTCGCTGTCACAGTCAGCCTACATAGATACTATCTTGGTCAGATTCAGTATGCACAACTCCAAGAAGGGACTGGTTCCATTCAGATATGGAATGAAGTTGTCTAAGGATCAGGGTCCTAAGACTCCTGAGGAGAGGGTAGAGATGCAGAAGATACCTTATGCTTCGACAGTAGGGAGTCTGATGTATGCCATGCAGTGCACGAGATCAGATATATGCTATGCAGTAGGCATGATGGGCAGGTATCAGTCAAATCTGGGTCCAGGACACTGGACTGCTGTGAAAAGTATACTCAAGTATCTCCGTAGGACGAGAGATTATGAGTTAGTTTACTCTTCACAGGAACTGATGCCGATTGGATATACGGATTCTGACTTTGCGTCAGATCCGGAATCCAGGAGATTGACGTTAGGGTTTGTGTTTTCATTAGGAGGAGGAGCTGTTAGTTGGAGGAGCGTGAAGTAGGGATGCATCACAGATTCGACGACAGAGGCTGAGTACGTTGCGGCGTGCGAAGCAGTAAAGGAAGTGGTGTGGCTCAATAAGTTCCTCACGGACTTAGGATGCGTACCGGGAGCTCAAGATCCTATTGTCCTTTACTGCGATAATAGTGGAGCGGTAGCACAATCCAAGGAGCCAAGATATCACCAGAAGAGCAAGCATATCGAGCGGAAATACTACATAATCCGGGACTTGCAGAAACGAGGGGAGGTAGCAGTGACTCAGGTGGCGTCTGCAGATAACATGGCGGACCCTTTCACAAAGGCATTACCGACCAAGGCTTTTGAGAAGCACGTGGATGCCATGGGAGTTAAGACTGTTGTTCCCCGCTAAGCCAAGTGTGAGTTTGTTGTAGCTCGTGTGTCCTTAGCGTGGATTTTCTGTATTAACATTAATAAAGATGACTTTGGTTATTGCTTTAATTAGAATACTACTCTGGTATATGATAATACTCATATAATAAAAGGACCCTAGGGAACACAGTAGGCCACTGAGGCACATGGAGGATCCATGCTTGGGAGATCCAGTGGACCAGTTCTGTGTAGACCTAGAACTAGTTCACAGCTTTGGTGATGCTGGTCGCTTCACCGAGCATAAGCTGTTGGCAGGTAGAGGATGTGGTGAAGTCTCCACCATGGGAACGTGGGATTCCCATTCACCTGACCAAGCACGATGATCGTGTTGAACAGGAACCAAGACGGTGCACAGTTCAGTGATTCAGACACTGGTGCAGAAACCGTCTTACTACTATAGATAATATGTCCTTAACCCTGAGAGACCATGTACACTGGGCCAACCAGTTGTGTGGTGCTTTGATGTGCCAATGTGTGCGGACCTTCCATAGTCCAATACCACGGTACGTTGGGTTACCCGGCTGGCGCTTGAGTGACATGTAATCCCTACAGGTTATCCGACGTCCAGTGTTGGATGGGTGCGTTTTGATGAGTCAATCTGTCCACACAGTTAACCCAGGCCTGGTGGTTGTCAGTATGACTGACGATGTTCCGGATGCTAGGTATAGCACCGGAAGGTGTGTGGTGTTATAGATGACAAGTCATCAAACCCTAGTCAGATGATCGATCGGGATCTGACGGTGCTCCCCACCGCCCGAGTCGTATCATGGCACCAGTAATAGGAGTGACTGAGGATTATCGAAGTATAGTAGAGAACAGGGTTACGAGGGAGTAACATAAGTTTAGGATCACTAGAGTTCAACTCGCGTCGCACTCTGGGTGGCTACGCGGGTTAATCGGATTAGGGCTGATTAACGGAACTTTCGATAAGTCACCGGAACAGTTAATCAGGGATCCGATTGGAGTTAGAGATCCCAAACCCTGAAGGTTCCACCCTGTCGTTGCGTATAGGAATTGTTCCCCGACCTAGTTGGATACGTTGGATGCGAAGTAGCACGATGGAGCGCAAGCCCGGAACCAAAGAACCTAATTCACATGTGTTACGAGCCGTAGGGGTATTTTGGTAAATACTAAAATATGGCTTAGAATATATTGAATATGGATCTTAGATTGAGCGGAATAATTCCAGAAGCTCACAGGCGCTGACGGAACTCGATTCCGAGTAGCGCACCTCACTCAGTCTCACTTTCTGTTTTCCGCTTTTCGTGAAGGGCGTTTTCGTCCGGACTTCACGATAGACACCCGGAAGACCTAAATCTGATCCCCCCTCATCCCTATCCACCTAAGGGCCTGCCCTAGGCTCCTTGGAGCCATGGGAGACCGGCCCTATAAAGGAAATAGGGAGGAGAGGGGCCGGCCCTATGGTTCTACTCCCTCCCCTCCAAAAATCCGAACCCTAGTCCTCCTCCTTTGTGGTTTTGGCTAAGGAAAAGAAAGGAAGAAGAAGGGAGAAGGAAAAGGAAGGAAGGAGAAGGAAGAAACGAGAAAGAGGAGGAGAAAATCTCGAGGCTCGCTATCGTCTTCGCAACGGATTTCTCCGTCGGCTCGTAATCCCTGCACTCAGAGACGGGATTTTGAGGATTCTTCAATTCGCAAAGGACAAGGTGCTATCCGACAGTTTCCCTTACGATTCAAGTGCGGTTCTTCATCGTTCCGTAATCTCCGGATCATAGATCCATAAGGTATGATAAATATAAACATCTAAGTAGATGCATGCATGTCTTCCGTAGATCGTAGTATGCCTCTAGGGTGTCCGCACATATGCTAAGATCGTAGATTTGCATGTAGATTGTTTTGTATCACGAATTGTAATGAAACATACACTGTATGATCTTCGAATCTTTCTTTTTGCTTCCGCTGCGACTCTGATTAGCGGAACCCAATTCCAACACATTCTATAGATTCTGCTGATAGGTTGTGCCAGACATTAGGTTTATATTATCGGACAAACATCTTCTACTATAGATCAAGTTGTTTCTCCAGTGAATTCTCACCCTCAACCGTATAGCCAAGATGATGCCGCATGGTCGGAATATTTATGGCATCTACAATACCCCATTGCCTTCTTTTCAATACTCAAAAGATGGAAAGATCAGATGGCTTTAGCTGCCTACCACGTGTCCTCATCTTTGCCATTGGTTCATGTTTAGCTCATCTCAATTATCTCTCATATAAATTTACTTCGCTTTCGCCGTTAAATATTAAAGAACTCGAGATAGCCTGTATTCAAAGCTCTGGTCATTGCCTTAAATGATTGGCCACGTGTTGTATCTGAATTACTTCATGTTTCGGTTACAATAATTTTTCTTCAAAGACTGAGATGACTCAAAATGATGACGCCCATCTTTTCAAATTTCAAATAACTAAGAGAGAGAGAAAGAGAGACTTTTCCCCCGTTAGGCAAATTCTCTTCACAGAAAATCCTCAATTTTTCTAAGAGATCCTAATCCTTTGTTTTCCCCGACCACTCTAGGGTTTCATGCATCTTTCATTTTCTCAATAAATCTTTGTAACTCTTGCATTTTATTATTATTTTCCATGGCTAGCCAAGATTCTCATGCTCTTTCCGAGTACTCAGTAAAGGGAGCAGCCAAAGATCGTCAATCAATTACGTTGAATTACGATCAAACGTCAATCGAGCTACATGAGACATCTACCAACAAAATCAAGAACAAAGCAGGGCTAGAAGATGGCTCCATATTCTTCTGCTATGGCTACTTTTGTTACAGTGGATGCTGAACATCTTTTTTGTTGGTAAAATTTGTGAGTGCAAACCGACTCAGTGAGGTTTGTGTAACTTGTGAGTTAGGAAAGCATGCACATTCACAACCCATTGAAGGCTTCAGAGTTGCTACAAAAAATCAGGATAAGATCATATTGCCTAGCTCACACACCCCACCGAATACAAAACGATGTAAACCCTACAAGGCTTTCTCACTCACTTCACAAGAGCAATCTAAATCCATTGGGATTTCATGAATGGTTTAAAAAAATTAGAACCAAAGGGAAAAAAACCACAAGAAACATCCACCACAAGAGAGATGGGGAAGGGAGATGGTCCAACTAGAAAATTAAATGGATCAAATCGAAGGTCTCAAGAGCATATACAAATGTCCTCAAATGATCGATGATCGATTCAAGCTAGCACAGGATGAATCCCTTGATTCAAGAGGGGAGAAAGAAAATGGTTCTCTTGAAGGCAAAGTCTAACTCCCAAACACAACTCCTTAACCTTCCCTAATCAAATAAGTAAGGCCATATAGGTGCCTCATCCAAAACACCGGTGCCATTAAATATGGCCATCCAACGATCAAGAAATAACATAACAAGATCTGAAAATCAGCTTCAGCCCCAGAGGGTCTGGACCTATTATTGGGGTTGTCCAGACCCCTTGTTGATTTGGCGGTCCCAAAACTTAAAAAATTTGATCTAATTGACGGGTCCCTCAATGGCAAAATCATAAATCCATCAAAAGTCATTTTTGTAACCTGAATAATCTAAAAATGGATTAAAACAATATTCAGAATAAAAAAAATATTTTTAATAGGCATGGGCCTTGAAAAGCATGAAAGTATCAAATCGATAAAAATGTCCACAATCAATGAAAATAATTTTGCAACCAAAACACCAAAACTAAACCATTTACACCCCAATGGATTGGATCGTGGTAATGTGTATCGGTGTGTGATCTAGGCAATCGGATATCTTTGTGATATTATGCAGCAACTCTGAAATCTTCAATGGGTTGTGAATGCTCACGTTGTACTAACTCACAAGTTACACAAAGCTCACCAAGTCAGTTTACGCTCACTAATTTCGTCAACAAAAAAAATGTTCAGCATATGTTGTAACAGAAGGGATGAGATTTGGCCATTACCAGGGTGCTTTCCCACCTTATGCATTTTTTTGTCTGCCTACATCCTTGGCCTTACTCCTTAGATAGTTTTCTCTTCTGGGAGATATAACTTGGTGCTACGTGTGGGGGGTAGATATTTTATGCACCCACATTCCTTCATATATACTTATAGCCTATCCTAGAAGCCTTTTCTACGAGTTAACATAAGAGGTCAGTTTGATTAGGCTTGAGTATCGAAGTATGCCTCTCTTTTCTATCCTTAGTTAAACCTCATGAGTCCTTCCTTATACCCACACAACACATCTTGATCAACACAGACTAGGTTAAATACCAGGTAGAAGCATTGATCATAGCTTTCAGAAAAGACCCCTTAGGATTGACCTATGTCTAGCCCTCCTGATTTGAAAACATTGAAAACAAAAGTAAAACCTACATGAGTAAACATATTAAAGCTTGAGCATAGCCACTATTGGGAAAATTAAAAAAAAGTACACAGAGCTAATTTGCGTACAATGGAGAAGGTTGCCAAGTATTTAGGTTGAGCTCTATGTCAAACATAGCTATAAGAGCTTAATTGATTTAATCGGTAAGGTTTTGAAGAACTCAAAAGGTGGGCTGCTATGGGAAATCCATAAAAAGATTTGAGTGTGTTGTCTAATGGCCTTTAGATTTTACTTCCTCTTACCTTCTTGTCAAATGTTGATAGTTGCAGTCACACTTTGACCTGTGTTAGAGGCTTGATCTTTGCTAGATTGAGTCTTTCACTGTGCACTTGAGATACATCTATGGGTTTACCTAGTGAAAGAACGTGTTTGTCTCTAGCCTCCATGTCTATCTTCTTGTGATAAAACACCCATGTGTAGTTCCTTGTGTTTGGAAAGAGAATGTATAGTCGTATTTATTTGCATGCGACAGTTTTGACTGCGGAGTGGTGTTCCGGGATGGGACCTTTGATCATTAGGCGTTTATATATTTTTGCATACTTTCTACATGCCATGTGCATATCTTACTTGCATAAAGCATGCATATTGAAAAAGATCACCACCGACTCTTTGCACCAAATACATACATCACATATTGTTGTATTTCACACATGCATGTTAGGCATATTACCAACTAAGAGCGATAGAATGAGAAATGAGTATAGTAGAGAAAGTGTTGAAGTGGCACTAATTGCGGACAAGATAATGAAGAACATCTAATGGTTTGGGCATGTACAACGTAGAGCAGAGGCATCCTCGATAAGGAGAGGGTGTGTCAAATTAGTGAGGAATGTCCAATGAGGAGCAGAGGCATCCTCTTTTTTGTTTTACCAATTTCTTTGATTCCTGCTAGTTTTCAATACCATGTTCTATAAACCGTAAAAAAAGCAAAAAAAACAAAAACAAAACAATGCAAGAAGATGCTACGAAAAACTTCAGCTTCGAACTTGAAATTTTTCCCTTCAATAATGCAAGTGATGTGGTTGGAATGCAACAACCCTTGAATCAAAGATGATGTCCCATGTTGAAAACCCCCCGTCACTCAGAAATTGTTGAGTTAATCGCGACCTGTTGTGGTGTAGATCCAACATTTAACTAGCGTGTGCCTCATTCTCATTTTGCACTTTGCAATGAAAATGAGTTTTCTACTCTGTAAGATTATAACATTTACTTTGAAGCTCAACATAAACTTGCCTTTTATTAAAGCAAGACGATTATCAATTATAATAAAAGACTAGATGTGCATCCCAGATATAACATAAGATAAAAGATATATCTAAATCGTCAAACCAAATGCCCAATGGCGAGTTTGATTCACACAAGCGATTCTACTTAAATCAGTCCAATCTGGTGCCAGTTGTTTAGATACAAACAAGGAGCCCTTTTTGTGTTCCAAATTTTCTTTCAGGTTTTATATCATATTTTCTCGGCCTCACAAATCCATTGTACCCGTCGTTCCAGCAAAACCTCTGCCTGCACGTCAACGCTTAAGTGAAGCCCTAATTGCTTAAAATATCCCCTCAACAACTCTTCAAGGACTCATCAACTTTCCTTCCTCTCTTTTTTCGATAATTTGTTTGTGAAATAAACCATGTCTTGCCATTTTTGTTTTCTTAGAATCTACACTTCTATAATTCCAACCTTTTGATTCAATTAGTACATTTAACTCAAAATATTTAATATGAAAATGAGATGCTAATATCTTTTAGTTGAGCATATCATAGTCATTAAGTGAACCAAAACCCCAATGAGGCAAAGATTTCATGTCGGATCTGCTTACACAAAATAACCTGAGCCATTCACTGCACTATTCAATGTGATACACTCATGATGTGCTTATAAATAAGTTTTTTCTCGTTTTAAAATTAAGAGATTGGAAAAGTAGGTAAGTTTTTTTTTTTTTCTCCGAGCAGGCTATAAGCAACGACAGGGGGCAGCCATTGGTGGCAAAGGAAGTCGACGGACGAGCGAACGGGCATGAGGCGGGGAGTAATGGCAACAAGCAACGGAGGCGACGAACGAGCTTTTGAAACAGTCGATAATGACAAAGACGGTCGACCCTCCTTGCCAAATGTAGGTGCACCCCCACAGATTGTGGGTGTCGCTGATGAATTCTCTTGCCCCCCCTAATGCTTTTTATCACGACCTCTGCAGTACCGACAAGTACAAAAAATTCTAGTATGTTATATGGCATGACGACTAGAGAGAAATTATCCATTGGAACGAGGGTATCATGTCACATTTCCACTCAAACGAGGCTTTATAAATTTATTTCAGGTGAAAATTGACCGTGAGAGTGAAAAACAAAAAAAATCATAATCTCTCTTCCATCTTCCTCCCCCCAAAACTCACATCACCAGCTCAGCTGCAGCCTCACCATCGAGCGGTTATTGTTACTCCGCCCAATCTATAACCGAAAAAGATAAAGTTCGATTGATTAATCAAAGTCCCAAACCAATATCCTGTTCGACTTCCAGTATGGACACCGCCGCCTGCGGATCACTCGGCACCGCGGCCGCTTGACCGGTCCAGCCCTAAAAAAAAAACCAAACCGGCCTGAGGTGGCCTCTGGGTTGCGTCACGTTCACGCGAGTTTCAATTCAAAGCAGCAAATTTCTGCTTGTTTTCTTGCATCAGGTTAATCTTTATTTTTTTTCTTTTTTTTTTCTCTGTACAGGGAAAAATCCTTCCGCCAAAACCATACCAACTTATTTTTGTATAGAGAATTGGGAAAAAAAAGAGAGAAATAAGATATAAAGGAGCTTGATCGGAGGGAAACAGGGGGGGAAACTAAAAGACGCCTCTTTTTTTTTTTTTCCCCTTGTTCTTTCTTCGGACTTCGGACTTCGGATTGTTGTTTTCCTTGGACCTAAAGACTACTCGATCTTGGTGAACCCGATCCGCTTTACCGCGGCGTTTCGGACGCTCTCGGGCACCGCCTGGAAGCACATCATGCCGCCCTGCTCCAGGCCCGACATGTAGCTCCTCACCTCCTTCCGTATCATCTCCTGCATCACCATCAGGAACTCGGCGCTGAAGGGGAACGGAGATAGGGGGCGCTTCTCCCTCTCCCTCTCCCTCTCCCTCTCCTCCGCCGCTGAGGATAGATCCATCCGATCGTCTCGCACCTCCGAGCACTGGCTTATCAGGGGATGCAGAGGAGGCATCGCCTGCGCGAGGGGCTGCGGCGCAGCCAGCAGGAGGTTGTTATTCTGATTGGTGGTGGTGGTGGTGGTGGTGGTGGTATGGTCGGAGGTGTCGGATTGGTCCGATCCGGGGAGTGACAGGGAGAGTGAAGTGGCGGGATCGCTGTTCAGATCGTTGATCACGGAGGAGGTAGAGGCGGTGGCGGAGTCCATGGGGTGGGGGATGGGGGATGAGGACGGGGGGATGATGCCGCCTGTCCGGGGCACGGGGCGGTAGATGTGGGACGCCGCGGCCGGAGGGGTGTGGTGGCTCGAGTCACTGACGTCCGATCCGGACGGGCTGCCGGGGCTCAGGCAGAGCTCCCCCCCTGAGGAGAAGACAGGCCCGTCGCTGTTGGACCGCTTGAGGGGCCGGGCCGCGGAGAGGCCCTCCCGATCGGCCATCACGGCGTCGTAGTGGTGCTGCAGGTCGTCCGACGCGGCGCCGCAGGCGGAGTACTTGCGCTTGAGGGTGGAGTTCCAGTGGTTCTTGATGGCGTTGTCGGTCCGGCCGGAGAGGAGGCGGGCGATGGTGGCCCACTTGTTGCCGAAGCGGCGGTGGGCGCGGATGATGGTGTCGTCCTCCTCGGCGCTGAAGGGGCGGTGCTCCACCTGCGGTGACAGCTGGTTGCACCACCGCAGGCGGCACGACTTGCCGGACCGCCCGGGGATCGACTTGCTGATCAGCGACCAGTTGCGGGGCCCGTGCTTCTGCACGAGCTTGTGCAGCGCCTCGTCCTCCTCTGGGCTCCACGGGCCCTTGATCCGATCCATGTCCTTGCTCCTGGACGACAGCGACGACGCCGCCATGGCGATCTCAACCGATCGACGCCCCCGATTCAAAGGAGGGAAAAACCCTAGCTACAGGGATCGCCGGATCTATGCTCTTACCGGTCTCGAGGGAGCATGCAGGCGAGGGGGGGCGGGGGGGGGGGGTGAGAAGCGGAGAGGGCCGATGACTGACGGCAAGATGTGGGGGTTGGGGCGGGTATATAAAGCGGTGTGAGCTGCGTGGCGGTGACCGGGAGGAGCCGGTTGGGGTCACCGGTCACATGGCTTTGCCACCGGCCTATTCCAGGCAGGCGGTTGCTTGCATACAGCTGGCAGTGGACACGCGTCGGCTACCGTCTCTTTCTTTCCAGAGAAAAGACTGACAATAATAATATCCCCCCCCCTCCTCCAAAGTCCGTTTCTGGTACGGAAGGCTATAGTCCTATCCTTAGAGCCGGAACAGCGTGTCCCATCCGTTTCCAAACGTATGGGAAACGATCTCGGGTCCATTGGGAAACGCGGTGAATCTCGCCGTATATTTAAAAACGCCATTTCAAACTGGCCGGTGCCAGAGATTTTGTTATTACCGCAAAACAATGGAACATTTTAGGAATATTTTTCATGACTCGCGCTAACGCTATCACCAAGTGGGCCTGGGCGAGCCCGGATCCCCTACCGTTCCCCCCGACCAAAGCTCGTCTGCTAACCGTCCGATGCGCGCCACGTGGCACTTATATCGTGACATCCGTCGGTCGCATTCTTTGTGACACGTGGCATGCATCGGTCGCTTACGGGTTCGAACCCAGGTCGGTGGAACCGTAGGGGATTCGAACCGTGGGGAGAGGGAAAGGAGGGGGTTGTGTGACGTTTGACTGAGCCAGGCTGTTGAGCATTATGTAGATTTTTTTTTTCTTTTTTTTTTTCTATTATTATTAACAGATATGGTTAGTTGTACTTTATTATACAATAATAAAGTTTAATTAACTATATAGAAAGGGGATCAAGTTGTGGTAATCGACCCCCCCGAGTTTTAAATCCATACATTGAACCGTAGCGGGGATGGTTGCGAGTGTGGTGGCAGTGGGCGACAAGCGCGGTCGCGGAATCAGAGGGCGGATCATTACTGCCGTCCTGTCAATCCAGCCTGTCAACCTGCCATCCCAGACCCAACCGCACCCCAACGGCCTCCCCCCCAACCGGCACCTGCCGGTCAACCCAAAACCCCCACCCCGACCCAACCCGACCCGACCCGGAGTCTGGACTAGTCTAATCCATGCCGACCTTCCGCCAGCCTTCGCCCCCTTCGGTTTTTTTTTTAAAAAATGATTAATTAAATCTGCCAGCCCATACCCAAACGGACAAAATCTCGAGAAAGAGATCACGGGGCGATTAACTAATCGCGCTGCCGGTTGGTGCTGCTTCACAGCCCCCTCCTCGTATCGGGTGCGCATCTCCGCACCGTCCGTATTCCGCCCCCATCCGGTGACACGTACGTCGTACTCCGCCACCGGCCGCGCCGGTACTGGACTGGATAACTTTTGACCCCCTCCGCCCAACCCGAACCCACCACGGATGCGGTGAGATGCGACCCCGCCCTTTGTTTCGAATTAACTATTTCGTGCACGGTGTCGGTCGGACGCGATATGTTGGTTTTTTTTTTTTTTTTCCGATCCGTCCCGAAACAATCAGGCCACGTCACACGCGTGGTAAAACGAAACAAAAAACGAACCGGCTAACCACCGCTACCAAGTCCTTTTCTCTCTCTAACTGCCAAAAAAAACGCCCCACCCCGCTACCGATTCAACGTTGGACTTACTAGTAACAACCCCCGTACCGGTTCCGTTCCGTGCCGTCGTATCCGTCCGTCGACACCACGGGCCGCCCATCTGCGTCCGTGGCTCCATGCGGCGGATGTGTGCGTGGAACTGCCACCATACAACTGTCCTCCCCTTTGGGTCCACGTCGGCCTATCTATTGACGGTTTGGGTTGACAGCTATGATGGACTGATGCAGTAAACCATCCGGCTCCAGTGGGGGGCCCACTGAGCTGGCCTGGTTACGAATAAATAATAAAGAAAGGGGGGTGGAAGGAATGGGGGGAAAGAGGGACATGGAGGGGAGAAAACAAACAAAAAGGAGCGAGATTTGGGGGAATCGTAGCTTTAGGTGCGCTGCGGTTGCGCGTCGCCAGCTGTTCACCACTCGGCGCCCACTTTCACTCCCTCGTCCGTTTCGCGGAAGGGGGGAGGGGGGGGGGGGGGGGTTGGTTTATCAGCACGTGGGCCTGCGGCTCCCTGTGTCGCGAGGCACACGTGAGGGGAATGCAGTGCTTTTTTCAAACAAGGGGGCTGTTTTCTGTTTTGCCCCCGGGTTTCGACCGAAACTCGCGTATTGCCCCCTGGCCGCGCCCGTGTCCGGGAATTATAATACGGGGGGGTGAGGAGATCACATGGGGTGTGGGGAGTAAAGTAGGTCGAGGATGTTTCCCATCCGCGGTTGCACGCACCGCCGGATTTAAAAATTGAGATAATTGTTTAGATAATTATCACTACTTTTTATTGAGAAAAAGAACCTTATGAGAAATATAATTTCTTTAATACCCCTGGCGGAATAAACCCTCACCTCTTTTGTTAGAGCAATTAGGTCCTCCATCTTTTTTTAAAAAAATGATCATTTTGTCCTTACAGTAGTAGTACAATGATAATAACCAAGTAAAGTTTTTTTTTTTTTTATTTAACATACTTTGTATAATAAAATCTTCAATAGTAGATCCAAAACTCGGGTTGCTCTAATGATTTCATTGTATCAGCTACAGTGTAGCTACTATGATTTTACTGTAGCAACCGAACTGATACATTATTGTCTGACCTGATACTCCAGAATCATTGTAGCTGATTCTGGAGTATCAATTTGGGTTAGCAGAGTAAATTTGATTGCTACCTCATGTGAAGTTGAATGGGTCAACAAGGGTTTAATTTAAAAGTGTCATTTCGGGATTGGTCTTAGCTCAAACCACACATTATCTGGTGGAGCTTATATTTGTTGGTGAAGGGAAAGTGCTTCCTCATGTGAGGTTATCTCTTGAATTGTCATTAGATTTTTGCTTCAAAAACTATTCCAAACCGGTGTTGTATTTTTGTCTCTTTTTTAGTCTGGGTGGATAGACTTAGAGTGTCCACTTAGAACTTGTTCTCGCTCAAACTTTAAGACCAAGCAAAACAACTTCAAAGTCAAATACTCACCCACATACCTCCACATGCTCGGATATTATCACATACTGAAACTTTACAAATTTAGGCAACTAGTAAAATACTGGGTGTGAAGAGATCAAACTTTGTACACATTTTCAGACACAAGAATAAGAGGGAAAACCGAGCCATAACACTTACAAACATTCTGATTTCATTGTTTGGAGGAAGGAGAACAAAAAGAAAGTAACTCCTTGCACCAATGGAGTCTGGGACCCACAGCACACTTAGACTCAATGAAGGTTCCATATATTTGGTCCTCGAGTTCTACCATTTTCATTCCTTGACTATATTTGTCAGGTCATGCATGGTTAGCTTTTGCAAGACATATCTTGATGTAGGACGGGATCGTCGCCTTCGTTAATAGAAAGAGAAACACATAGAGGGGAAAGAAGAGGGTTCCATCAAGCACAGATGAAGGGAGAGAGAAGCCGAGCGTCTCTCAATGCTGATGAACTGAGGGGGAAAAGGGGAGGGATTCTCATCGCGGAAAACTGAAACCTCTCATTTATTCATCATAATTCGCTCCTTACAATAGGAGAATGGCTCTCCTTAAATAACCAAAACAAGATAACTGACGTCCCTTATAATATGGGCTCACAATCTTTTAAATTTAAAACCAAATCTCACCTAATTAACTTCCTAATCAATCATAACCCCTATTTTAAAATTACTCATAAATAGTCATTCGAAATTAGAAAGTAAATAAAGAAAATGATCCTAATTTAAATTAACCCTAATAATTAATCTAAAAATAAATAATTTTATTTTGAATTTCTGCTTTGAGATGCTCGCTGGCCATGCTGGATTATAGGGGTGGTCCACTGGTGTGGCGAGATGCATGGATTGTGTAGATGCTCCCGCATCATATATATAGAGGGGTAAGACTCAACATATTTCATTGACCTAGTAGGTTCATGTTGCACACAATTACTATATATAAATAATTTGTTATAGAATTCTTATTTTCAATGATGATATCAAATGTCAAAAAATATAGATAAAACGACCAACCTAGTTATATTTCTAGACGTAGGTCACTGCAATAACTTAACCCGGGAGCTTCTGGGTCATAGTCAGGGCACGTCCCACACCCAGGGTCATTTGCCAGGCAAACCTCACACCTAAGTTCTTTCAAACCGCAGCCAGGCTAGCCCCACCTAGGATCTTTCAGGACTCAACTAGGCTAGCCCCACACCTAACACTGATCACAATTACCACATCTTATATTAGATAAACATATTGAACAAGCAACTAGCTCTTAATAACAATGATTCTTAAGTGATTACTGTGGGTGGAAAATTTGGCCAATGCCTGAAGACGGGACCCACCGGCCTTGCCTAGGGGTCCACAAAAATAACGATGGGACCCACTAGGCAAACCAACATTGGGCCCAAAGGGGGAGCCCCCCCTCACTTTGGGGAAAAAAACAAAAAAAAGTTACATTTAGGCTCCTTGAAGATTAGCTCAAAAACACTTAACCCTTAGATAGTTTATTCTGTTCAAAATCACTCCCTAAAGTTTGAAATGTTAGCACAACACCACCTTTTGTCAACTACTTGTTTTCCTCTTTTTTATCTGATAGAAGCTGAATTGAAGGGGGACAAAATGTTATTTTTTAACTATAAGGGAGTTATATGTTTTTTTAGCTAAACATCAGGGGGAGTAACTGTTGGAATTGGATATGCTTATCAGAGTAGCAGCGGAAGCAAAACAAAGATCTGAAGATCATATGATGTATGTTTCATTATAATTAATTCTACAAAACAATCTACATGCAAATCTATGATCTTAGCATATGTGCGGCCACCCTAGAGGCATACTACGATCTACGGAAGACATGCATGCATCTAGTTAGGTGTTTAGAATCATCATACCTTGTGGATTTATGATCTGGAGAGAACGGAACGATGATGAACCGCACGTAAATCGCAAGGGAAGCTGTCGGATAGCACCTTGTTCTTTGCAAATTGAGGAATCCTCGAAGTCCTACCTCTGAGTGCAAGGACTACGAGCCGACGGAGGAATTCGTTGCGAAGACGATGGCGAGCCGCGAGATCTCCTCCTTCTCTTTCTATCTTCTTCCTTCTCCTTCCTTTCTCCTTCTTCTTCCTTCTTCTTCCTTGGCCGAAACCTCAGAGAGGGAGAGAGGGAGAGGGGTTTGGGTATTAGGAGAGGGAGAGCACATAGGGCCGGCCCCTCCCCCTCCAATCTACATATAGGGCCGGCCTCCTAGTGCCATACGCAAGCTAGTGCCGACTCTAAAGAGATTAGGATGAGGGTGGGCGATTTTTAGGGTTTTCAAGTGTCTATCGTGAAGCCTGGACGAAAATACCCTTCACGAAAAGTGAAAATCTGAAAGAGAGATTGAGCGAGATGCACTACTCGGAAATCGAGTTTCGTCAACGCCTATGAGCTATTGGAATTATTCTGCTCATTCTAAGATCCATATTCAATATGTTCTGAGCCATATTTCAGTATTTACCAAAATACCCCTACGGCCCCTAACAAATATGAATTAGGTTCTTAGGCTCCGGGCTTGCACTCTATCGCGCTACTTCGCATCCAACGTATCCATCCAGGTCAGGGAACAATTCCTATACGCAACGACAAGGTGGAACCTTCAGGGTTCGGGATCTCTAGCTCCAACCGAATCCCTGATTAACTGTTCCGGTGACACACCGAAAGTTCCGTTAATCAGCCATAATCCGATTAACCAGCATAGCCACCCAGAGTGCGACACGAGTTGAACTCTAGTGATCCTAAACTTATGTTACTCCCTCGTAATCATGTTCTCTACTATACTCTGATAATCCTTAGTCCCTCCTATTACTGGTGCCATGATACGACTCGGGTAGTGAGGAGCACCGTCAGATCCCGATCGATCGTCTGACTATGAATTGATGACTTGTCATATATAACACCACACACCTTTCGATGCTATGCCTAGTATCCGGAATATCGTCAGTCATACTGACAACTACCAAGCCTAGGTTAACTGTGTGGACAGATTGACTCATCAAAACGCACCTATCCAACATTGGACGTCACATAACCTGTAGGGATTACATATCACTCAAGCGCCAGCCAGGTAACCCAACGTACCGTGGTATTGGACTATGGAAGGTCCGCACACGTTGGCACATCAAAGCACCACACAACTGGTTGGCCCAGTGTACATGGTTCCTCAGGATTAAGGACAGATTATCTATAGTAGTAAGACGGTTTATGCACCAGTGTCTGAACCACTGAACTGTGCACTGTCTTGGTTCCTGTTCAACACGATCATCGTGCTTGGTCAGGTGAATGGGAATCCCACGTTCTCGTGGTGGAGACTTCACTACATCCTCTACCTGCCAACAGCTTGTTCTCGGTGAAGCGACCGGCATCATCTAAGCTGTGAACTAGTTCTAGGTCTATATACAACTGTTCCACTGGGTCTCCCAAGCATGGATCCACCATGGGCCTCAGTGGCCTACTGTATTCCCTAGAGTCCTTTATTATATGTGTATTAACATATACCAAAGTAGTATTCTAATTAAAGCAATAACCAAAGTCATATTTATTAATATTAATACATAAAATCTACGCTCATGACACACAAGCTACAACAATCTCCCACTTGGCCTAGCGGGGAACAACATTCTTAACTCCCATGGCATCCACGTGCTTCTCAAAAGCCTTGGTCGGTAACGCCTTTGTGAAAGGGTCCACCATATTATTGAAGATGCCACCTGAGTCACTACAACCTCCCCTCGCTTCTGCAAGTCCCAGGTAATATAGTATTTCTGCTCGATATGCTTACTCTTCTGGTGATATCTTGGCTCCTTGGATTGTGCTATCACTTTACTATTATCGCAGTAAAGGACAATCAGATCTTGAGCTCCTGGTACACATCCTAAGTCCGTGAGAAACTTCTTGAGCCACACCGTCTCCTTGACTGCTTTGCACGCCGCAACGTACTCAGCCTCTGTCGTCGAATTCGCGATACATCCCTGCTTCACGCTCCTCCAACTGACAGCTCCTCCTCCCAATGAAAACACAAACCCTGATGTCGATCTCCTGGATTCCGAATCTGATGCAAAATCAGAATCCGTATACCCAATCGGTATCAGTTCCTGTGAAGAGTAAAATAACTCATAATCTCTCGTCCTACGGAGATACTTGAGTATACCTTTCATAGCAGTCTAGTGCCCTGGACCCGGATTTGACAGATACCTGCCCATCATACCTACTGCATAGTATATATCTGGTCTCGTGCACTGCATAACATATATTAGACTTCCTACAGTCAAAGCATAAGGTATCTTCTGCATCTCTGCCCTCTCCTCAGGAGTCTTAGGACCCTAATCCTTGGACAATTTCATTCCATGTCTGAATGGAACCAGTCTCTTCTTGGAGTTGTGCATACTTAATCTGACCAAGATAGTATCTATGTAGGCTAACTGTGACAGCGAGAGAGGCTTGTTCTGGTGATCTCGAGTTACATTAATCCCCAGAACATAACTTGTTTCACCCAGGACTTTCATGTCAAATTGAGAGGATAACCATACCTTCACTGTAGACAACGTTCCAACATCGTTTCCAATGAGCAGGATATCGTCCATGTAAAGTACCAGAAAAACTACTATAGTCTTATCGTTCCTTTTATAAACACATGGTTCATCCACGTTCTGTTCAAATCCATAAGACTGGATAGCCTGATCAAAACGCATGTTCCAACTTCTGGATGCTTGCTTTAGTCCATAAATGGACCTTTGCAACTTGCACACCAGACTTTCCTGACCTTTTGCGATAAAGCCTGGAGGCTGAGACATGTAGATGTCTTCTTCTAAATCCTCGTTGAGGAATGCGGTCTTGACGTCTATTTGCCAGATCTCCCAATCATAATGGGCTGCAATGGACAAGAGGATCCGGATAGACTTAAGTATAGCCACTGGCGAAAAGGTTTCGTCATAGTCGATCCCTTCTCGCTGGGTATAACCCTTAGCGACTAGTCTAGCTTTGTAAGTCTCAACGGTACCATCCAGACCTCTTTTTCTTTTGTACACCCACTTACACCCAACATGTTTAATGTTGTGAGGTGGTGTTACAAGTGTCTAGACCGAGTTTTGGGACATCGATATCAATTCTGCCTCTATGGCTTTCTGCCATGCAACATGGTCAGAGGATATCATCGCTTCATCATAGTTCAGATGATCATCCTCCTGAAACTCTGGATCTACCATGAAGGCTTATCCAATGTATCTATCAGGAGCACTTATGGTCCTCCCACTGCGACGAGTCTGCGGTGGTTCCATAGGAGTCGATTCTACAGTATCATTTATATTAGTGGTATCGGCTCCTACTACGTTTTCTGTCTACGTACTCCCATCGGTACCAAGCAATGCTTCAAGAACTCCTTTACTGGTGGGCTTATGGTTTATTAAATAATCCTGCTCCAGTAATACGACGTTCGTCGAGACGATAATCGTTCTATCCTCAGGATCATAAAATAAACCACCCTTTGTCCCTTTTGGATATAGCAAGTAGCATATGGGGGTGGGGTTTGCCTCTGCACCTTCCAGGCCCGAGCACATCCCGAAGGCCAGCTTCGTCTTGGGTCCTCTGATGCCGTTGTCTGAGGAGCCCGTTTTTGAGTATAACGTCGGTAGCAAGCTTACTGATGTGAAGAGGGCTAAGTGGCAGAAGTTGCTCGCCTGCTTCACAAAAGAGACTCACCGACCAGCTCTTGCTGGAGTTCAATCGGCTTTTAGAATCGACAAGCGTACCGTCTTCACAGGGGTCGCCAGCAAGGAGCAGGTGCTGGGGACGGTGTTCACTATCGGCCAGCTAAACTGCGAGGCTGCGCCTCCCTCTGCTTCCTTTCGCTGCCCGACTGCTGAATACTTTGGGACTTTGTCCGGGGCAGATATCGGGGAATGCATGGAGGATAATCTATGCATTCTGCCGGGTGGAGTTGGACTTCCAGGAGGAGCTCAGGGCGTGCTACTCCAGCATCCCTGAAGGTGAAGTGGCAAGGATAGAGTTGGGGTACTTCTTCTACCACTATAAGTGGGTCTCGAGGAAGGACATCCCTTTCTTCAATCTGACGGGCGTCTTCGCACTCCGCCCGATCATCGACACTGTACCTTCTGACAAGCTCTACACCGACTGGCCGATCTCTATTGCTGGGGCATGGACTCCCTTTTCTGTGCCTGAGACTCCTTATTCTCAGGTACACAAAGAGGTTGATATGTACGCTGCAGGAGGGGTCTTTGCATGGTCGTCTGATCGAGTCGGGGCCCTCGACAACCTGTTTTTGGAGCTGACTTGCGGTACCAGATCGTGGAAATGATTTTCGAACTGCCCGGTCCGGCATGGCAACGCCAACCTCTTCCACAGGCTACAGGCCAGGTACGAGGACAAAGACATCTTATACTCCGATTACGAGGAGGATCCTCAATCGGGCAAGATAGTCAGAACCGTTAGTCAAGAAGAAGGCGTACGGGGCGAGACGCCACTTGCCAACGGAGAAGAAGCTGGTGGTGACCCGTAGGGATCAAGTAAAGAAGAGAATGGTCTATAAGGAGGAGGAGAAAAAGAGAAGAAACAAGAAGAGGAGGAGAAGAAGAGGGAGAAGAAGAAGAAGAAGAAAAAGAGGAGGAGGATGAAGATGACGATGACGATGGCGATGGCGAAGGTGACGGCGACGACGATGATGGTGATGATGAGGAAGTTCTGCCCACTACTATCGACAAGGCTAAGGCCCGTCGAATGGAAGATGTCATTGACACGGTGGGCGACGGCAAGAAAGTGTCACCCACCTATTACTTTGAAGAACTGTAGCGCCCAACGCGCATCGGAATAAGGTATTCGGGGGGTGATGTGGTTGCAAGCAACACCACTCCCCTTAATCAAGTGCCTCCGAGCGTCCCTTGCTTGGAGGGTGCTTCGACGAGCGGGGGTTTGGAGGTTGAACAACCTCCACCCGTGCTCCGTCCCTCGGCTACCCAGATGGCGGAGGAGACGGCTGCTCTCATAGCCAGACTTGAGCAGGCCGACGGGCAGCGTGAGGAAGGGGAGATCACTCCTCCGCGCGACATTCTTTTCCCTTTGCAAAAGGAGGGAGGGAGTCGCATGGAGGCTGGGATACCCCAACCTTCCCATGCTCTATCCCCGTCGAAGGAAAGGTCGACCCCCGGGGGTAAGAGTTTCGATCGGGGGAAGGGCAAAGCCGAAGCGTCTCGAGTTGGCGCCACAAATATGTTTTTGCCAACTTCTTTTCTCTTCATAGCTTTTGATGTTCGAGATTTTAACTGTCGAACCTTTATATTGCTTGCAGATTTTCCTGTTGGATCCACTCAGATGTTAGGGATTTGGGTGAGGTTGACATCAACCACCCTACTGGTGTGATCCAGAAGCTCTGTAACCTTCCAGATGCTACCCTGGATGAGGCCTATGACAGGCTCGAAGTTGTGGTAAGTGCATCAGCATGACTTAGTTTTTGAGTTGTATCTCCCGAAATGTCTGACTTTCTCTTGGTTGTTGGCAGAATTCAGCGGTCCTGAAACTCGCTAGCAGGCCTTTCAGGAGGGCTGGTGAGCGGGGGGCTTCGGCTGAAGTCTCTCGACTGACTGCCAAACTGGAGGCCGCGAATGAGGAGAAGGAGAAGCTGAATGAAGCTCTTTCTGCTAGTAAGAAGGTTGTTCGTCAAGAATGGCTGGAGAAGAAGAATCTGAACGCTTCCTACGTAGACTTGGACAAGGAGTTCTTCTACTTGAAGAACAGGTTCTTCAAGATGGAGACTACAGCCTTCAACCGACTAACGGAGATCAAGGAACTGAAAGCGGAGTTTGCTGTGAAGGAGGCGGCTCTCGCAAATAAGGAGGAGAAGCTCGAGCAGGCACTTCTCGAGTGCGAGAGTTTAAGATCAACAACGGAGAAGGCGATGGAAGCCCTCAAGGCTCATGCTAGCGGTGTCCAGTCTTCCAAGGCGTCTACGGCGAGCAAGGCTCGGGGCGGATCTGAATGAGACAAATCGCGTGCTCCAAGTGTGGGCAAGCCCTGATGTCATCTATCTTCTTTCTCTTTTTTTTGTATCAGTAAACCTTACACATGTAACAGCTCACTTGTACTTGGAAATTTTTGAGAAATAAAGACTTCTTTTTGGTGTTTGAGATTGAATGTCTCTTGTGTTGAACTCTTTGAATGCTTGTGCTTCGAATGGAATGTTTGAATGTACTCAACACTTGACTGTAAGGGGTCAAGTCGCAACTCGATCATCCAAACTTATTGAGTAACTTGGTAATTAAAGGTTGTGTTGTATCCCAACTCGAAACCGTTTAATATTTGCCTATAAGGGGTTGAGTCGCAACTCAAGCACCCAAACTTGTTAAACGATTTAGTAATTGAAGGTTATTTAATATTTGTATGTAAGGGGTCGCGTCGCAACACGAGCTCCCAAACTTGTTAAATTGATCCGGTGACTTGAAGGTTGTTTTGTTTCACAATCTGAAATCGTTTAACATCTGCCTGTAAGGGGTCGAGTTGCAACTCAAGCACCCAAACTTGTTAAACGATCTTGTAATTTGAATGTAGATGACTTGGAACTTGAATGTAGATGACTTGGAACTGCTTCAGAACTTGAGTTGATAAGATGAACATTCAAAAGTGATCTTTAATCAACATGGAGTTTACATCAAGGATAGAACGTTTTGAGATGTGTAGCATTCCAAGCTCGTGGTAGCCTATCCCCTTCTGGCGAAATCAGTCGATATGATCATTTGTCTCCTATCGATTCGACGATGTAGGGTCCTTTCCAGTTGGAAGCTAGTTTTCCGCTGCTGTGCTCTTTTGTGTTCTAGAAGACTGCTCTGAGGACTAGGCTGTCAATTGGGAATTGTCTCTAGCTAACTTTCTGGTCGTAGGCTTGTTTGATCCTCTGTTGATATTTGGCTATGCGAATGGTTGCTCGATCTCGTAACTCTTCAGAGAGATCAAGGTCATCGACTTGAAGTTCGTCGTTAATCCCTTCTTCAATTGCTCTGGTCTTCAGAGTATTTGATATGATTTCTGTTAGGAGAACTGCTTCTGACCCGTAGGTTAGGCGAAAGGGTGAGAACCCTGTTAACCTTCTCGGGATAGTTCGATAGCCCCACAAGACTTCTGGTAGGACTTGCTCCCATAATCCTTTCTTGTCATCGAGCTTCTTCTTGAGCAGACCCAGGATAGCTCTGTTTGAGGCTTCAGCTTGGCCATTGCACTGGGGGTACCTTGGTGTTGAGTAGAAAAGCTTAATTCCATTGTTCAGGCAAAATCCCCAGAACTTGTCAAAGTCGAATTGAGCTCCATTGTCAGCAATTAAGACTTGTGGCGTGCCAAACCTTGAAAAGATATTGTGTTTGATAAACTTGATGACTTCATCGTCAGTCTCTCGGAAGAATGGCACTGCTTCAACCCACTTGGTGAAGTAATCTGTAGCCAGCAGCAGATACTTCTTTTTGCTTGGTGTTGGTGGAAAAGGACCCAAGAAGTCCAACCCCCATTGATGGAAGGGCCATGGACTTGTTAGTTGGTGGAGCTCGTCTGTTGGGAGATGGATAGCTCGAGCGTGTCGCTGGTAAGGCTCATATCTTTGAACCACTTGGTGAGCATCTCTTGTCATTGTCGGCCAGTAGTAACCTTGAAGCTTCGTTTTGGATTCAAGAGATCTCCCTCTTGAGTGATTTCCACAGGCTCCGGAATGGATATCGATTAAGATTGTCTTTGCTTGTAAAGGTCCAAATCATTTAAGCAGCATCCCGTTGTGCGATTTGAAGTATAGATCTTCTCCTTGGAGGCAATAGCATGGAAGCTTCCTTTGAAGTCTTCTGGCTTGAATTGGATCTTCTGGCATTCTGCCTTGCTTGAAAAAGTCAAAGATTGGCCGTCTTCAATCTTCGGGTTCATGCGCTGTGGCATGATCAGAGGCCGGTTGTTCTCCATCCCCAGATCTTTCTGTAGTGGTGACGATCTGCTGTTCGAGGGTAATCTTAGGCGATTCTTGATAATCGATTTGTATTCGCCTTTCCCTGAGTGAATCTTCAAGAACCGAGGCAGCATTAGCTAGGGCATTTGTCTCTCGATTTTCTGCCCTTGGGACTTGAATGAACTCAGTGCTAGCAAAATGTTGTTGGTGAAGTCGCACCAGAACTAAGTAATATTGCATCCTCTCTTCTCGCACCGTGTACTCCCCATTGATCTGCCTTATGATTAGCTGGGAGTCGCTGTAGATAGTGAGCCGATCTACCCCCAGGGATTCAGCCATCTCAAGCCCAAAGATGAGTGCCTCGTACTCGGCTTCGTTGTTGGTAGCATTGAACCCAAGGAGAATAGCCTTCTGAAGATGATCAAGCTCGGGGGATATCAAGACTATCCCAATTCCCGAACCGATCGTGCTTGAAGCTCCGTCAGTATAGAGTTTTCATCGAGCTGGCGAGGTAGTAGGAGCCTCAAGGCTTGGGTTGGTCTTTGGAACCATATTAAAGGGAGGTTCATCTCCGTCTTCGAGGCGCATATCGGTGTCTTCCTCCCAAATTATAGGGTCTTCCACGGGAAAGTCAGCTAGGAAGTCAACGACTGTCTGTCCTTTGATTGAAGTGCGAGGTTCGAATTGAATCCCAAGAGCACTCATTTCGATTACCCATTTGACCATTCGACCTGCTCGACCTGCCTTGTCGAGAATGTCTTTGAGCGGGTGCTCTAAGACGACTGTGATCAGGTGGGAGACAAAATAGGGTTGAAGACGTCATGATGCAGTGAGCAAGGCTAGTATGACCTTCTCAATCTTTGAGTAGCGAGTCTCTGTCGGAAGAAGTGTATGACTGATGTAGTAGACTGGATGCTCAGTACATTCTCTTCTGCTGACCAGAACCGCGCTGATTGCTTGATCGGTGACGGCAAGATAGAGACAGAGATCTTCTTTTGGGAGCGGAGCTGTTAAGATGAGAGCACGTACAAGATAACTCTTGACGTCTTGAAAAGCTTATTCGCAAGTTGGACTCCACCCGGAGGTATCTGTCTTTCGCAACTTGTTGAAGAGCGGTTTGCACTTGTCGGAGGATTTCGTAATGAATCGATTGAAGGCAGCTAGTCTTCCAGTGAGGCATTGCACTTCCTTTCGATTGGTAGGCGATCACATATCAAGAATAGCTCGAATTTGGTCGGGGTTGGCTTCGATACCTCTCCTGGTTACAAGGTGACCCAGGAATTTACCCGATCGAACACCGAAAGCACATTTAGCTGGATTGAGCTTCATACGGTATCTTCGGAGGATTTGAAATGTTTCTGCCAGATCAGAGAGGTGGCTCTTACGATTGGAACTTTTGGTGAGGAGGTCGTCTATATAAACTTCGATGTTGCGTCCGATTTGATCTTTGAACATCTTTGTGACTAGCCTTTGATAGTTTGATCCAGCATTCTTGAGGCCGATGAGCATTACGTTGTAGCAGTAAAGACCTCGGTCAGTCACAAAGCACGTCTTCTCCCGATCGTCCGGATGTAGTGGAATCTGATTATACCCTGAGTATCGGTCCATGAAAGATAGGAGCTCATGGCCAGTAGTGGCATCGACAAGTCTATCTATCCTTGGCATGGGGAATGGATCTTTGGGACAAGCCTTGTTAAGGTTGGTGAAGTCGATGCACACTCTGACCTTCCCATTTTTCTTTGGGACAGCAACTATATTGGAGATCCAGGTAGGGTACTCTACTTCACGAATGAAGTCTGCTGTGAGTAGCTTACTGATCTCCTCTCGAACTGTAACTTGTCGTTCTGGTCGGATTGTGCATGGTTTTTGCTTGACGGGCTTCACTCCCTCTTTGATTGCTAGACGGTGACACGCGTCATCTGGGTTGATCTCAGGCATATCTTCGAAAGACCTGGCGAAGACGTCAATGTTGGATTGAAGGAATGATACCATGTCTCGCGCTTCCGCGTCACTGAGACCGGTACCGATGAAGGTTTCTCGAGGGAGATCTTCACTGTCGATATTGATTGGAATGATCTCTTCGATTGAAGGTGAGGCCGCCCACTCGATCGGTGGGGGTTCGGACAGTGGAATCTCCTTTGGTTGCTATCTTGAAGAAGGGCCAGCTTCATCTCTTGGTCTCTTTGGGGGAGCGAGGTTTATCCTGCGATCTGTTTTAGCAGCGGTCGCTTCGCAGGATCGCCCAGTTTGCTGATCTCCTCGAATGCAGACTATACCCTCTCCCGTTGCAAATTTGAGGAGTTGATGGTAGGAGGAGGAGATGGCATTGATCTGATGGAGGAATGGTCGAGCAAGGATAATGTTGTAGTTGGATGTCCCTTCGACGATGGCGAACCTTACCGAGACTCGAGTCTCTTGGCTGAGGTTGAGGGTGAACCTCGATTCCCCCATTGTGATGCTCTGCTCCCCGTTGAAGCCCGTGATCACCATTGGGACGACTTCCAGACTTGAATATTTATGTCCCAGGCGCTTGAAGCAGTCTGAGAACATGATATCGATAGAGCTTCCTGTATCGATGAGGATGCGGTTGACAGTGCTCCCATCGATGATGAGCTTCAGGACCAGGGGATCTCGATGTGGAGTATGGACTCCTTGAAGGTCTGAGTCATTGAAGATGATGGAGGGCCAAGTTAAGTCCTTGACAGGTTTCTCGATCCAGGTATCTTCCTTATTTGCTGCAGAGCGAACGTTGAAGATGCGTTGCACTTGCCGATCAACTTCTTTCCCCGTCAATGTCTGATTGTTCAACGATCCGTGAATGCCAAAGATGTTGGCACGCACGGTAATAGGTGATTGATCGGTAGAGATTTGATAGACCCAGCAAGCCTTTTTCCCCTTTGCGGAGGGTCGGCGTTGATCTTGTCCGTATTTGACAAACTCTTGGAGATGGCCTTCTTTCAGCAGATCCTTGAGATGTTATCTCAGTCGGTATTATTGATCAGTAGAATGGCCATGGCTACGGTGAAAATCGCAGTAGACCGTTTTATCAGCTGTGACCTTGGTATCAGGCTGCAGAGGGTTCGGCCTTCAGAGGAACTCTTCATGTTGAATTCGATCGATGATCTGTTCGATCGGTAGAGTCCAATCCGTGAACGTAGCCTTCTTCGAAGGGGATCTACGCCCGTCGTTCCTTGGTCGCTTGGATACAGAGGGAATCATTGTCTCTGCATTGTGAGCTTTGGCAGCGTACTTCGGGGCTTCTCTTTCGGCGGGTCATCGCTTCGTCTCTTGCCCCTTTCAGGCGACTTGATCATCTATAACTTCGATTTCCCTTTGGATTCGATCGAACATTAAACCCAGGGAAGGGGGAAGATTGCGAATGAAGTCATTATAGATGTGCAGATCGAAACGGAGAGCATTCTAGAAGGCTAGCATGATAGCCTCGTCATCCAGATGTTGTCCCGAGAGAGCGGCGTGCTCGTTGCGGAATCTTCGCGTGAAGCTGCGAAGACTCTCATCAGCACCCATCCTCAGCCTGTAGAGGGAATCTAGCTTCTTTTCCAGGTTCAAGTTGAGCTGATAATGTTGCACGAAGTGGTTAGCCAAGACTCCGAACTGGATAATGGATCCAGCCTGGAGGTTATGGTACCAATTGAGGGAAGGCTCGTCAAGGCTCTCGACGAAGGTGCGGCAGAGCACGTTGTTCTCTTCTTCGTGCAGCGTCAAAGCTTGCTTGAAGTTCAGTATGTGGAGAGTCGGATCTCCTTTGAGGCAATTAAATTTGGGGAGAGTGGGAGTTCTCCATCGCCTTGGAAATATTGATTGAAACAAACTCCGGTGAAGAGGTCCAGCAGAAGAATATCCCTCTCTACGACCATACCCTCGACCTGGATGCAGATTGAGAGGCAAGATCGCGAGGTCTTATTCGGGCCTTTGAGTAGTGGTCGAATGGAGACAGGGACAGAGATCCATTCCAGCTTCATGATGGAGTGGGAGAGATGGAGAGGCTCTGCCCTTCGAGGGTGCCCCTTTCATCTGGTGCCTCTCTTGCAAGTTGGGCTTCGATGGTATCCGTCTGACATAGTTGCGCCCCGAAGATGATTGAGAGGACTCATCATCGATACGATCCCAAACACTCTGCTTCCATGGAGCAGCAGAAGGGGTTGGGTCGCGATGAATCCTCTCAAGGGCAGCGGTGCCCCTCGACCTTCGTGGTTCAGAGTGAATCGATTACCGTGGCGGATCACCTCTTTCGCCGAATGAAGGAATGTGGAGAGCAATTCCAGCCTCGGAGGCTGCCTTCTTGAGGGCGTCCCTTTCAGCTGTGAGGGTGGTGTTTTGCTTGGCCAGTTGTAGCAGCTGAAAGTCAACCGCCGAAATTTGGTAGGTAGATGGCGGGTCTTCAGCAGGAGCAGGGGCAGTCTGCCCTATTGACTGTCGAGGGGGGGGCGATCGGTCGGTCGATCGATCTCCCACTTCCTGAACGAACCCCCGTTTCGGGGATAGCGAGGGGCTGCCCGAAGTTGAGTCATTGACTCATCGAACGAGTCTCTGGCCGAGGTTGACGCATATTATTTCCCTCTGGATGATCCTGATGCTTTGTCTTCATCATTTAGAGAGCAAATGATGCAGCAAGATTGTCGGTGTCCTAACAGTTGTCTGCTTAATCGAAGGGGCGGGGAAGTTTGACTATCTAGAATGGTTGTCTGCTCAACCGATCTGATGTTTGTTGTAGAGCGAACTTGGCTTCTCGTTAGATCCCACAGACGACGCCAAACTGTGGGGGAAAAATCTTCGTGCCGATCCGAAGGCTTCACCTCACCAGTCAATTGAAGTTGAGTCGAAGATCTTTGGTCAATCTGTTGGTTGGAAGGTAGGTTTGAAGGTTGATGCATTGGTGACTTTGAGTTAACACTTTCGATATACAAGCAGAGAAGATTGACACAAAATGTTATCTCGGAGTTCAGCCGAAGCCTACGTCTCCGTGCTATAGGGAGCAACCCAAATTCACTAAAACTGTTTGCTCGTTGTGACCTCGACAAACCGAGTGTCACTAGAGTATCTCCGATCTCATCAGAGACAAGAAGAAGATCGAGGAGAGTTGGAAGATCGAAAAGCTAGGATTCTAGAGCTCTGGGGTTTCTGGATTCTGGTCTCTGGTTTTGGAAATCAAATTTCAGATCCTTTTACACTTGCAGCCTCTACTATTATAGGATTTCCTAGGAGGAAAATTGGGGTAAATGGCGGTTTCTGCTGTCGTATCTGGAGATTCCACAGATAGGGCTGGTGGGTCCCGCCGTTACCTCTGAGAATCCTCCAGGCAGGGCTGGTGGGTCCTGCGATAGTCCCTGTGGGCCCACCAAGCAGGGCTGGTGAGTCCCGTGGTAGTCGCTGTGGGCCCACCAGGCAGGGCTGGTGGGTTTCGAAGTCTGTGGGCTTCTTGCCAAAATTTGTACTCACAGGCATATCCCCAAAAACTAGATGGCAATGTTGCATAACTCATCATTGTCCGAACCATGTCTAACAAAGTTCAGTTTCTCCTCTCAGATACACTGTTTTGTTGTGGTGTCCCTGGTGCAGTCAACTGGGATACGATCCCATGCTCACATAGGTACCCAATAAATTCATCCGATAGATATTCGCCTCCTTGATCCGATCGAAGAGACTTGATACTCTTACCCATCTGCTTTCCTGCTTCAGCTCTGAACTCCTTGAATTTATCAAAGGATTTAGACTTCCACCGCATTAGATATATGTATCCAAACCTCGAGTGATCATCCGTGAAGGTGATGAAATACTCAAAGCCTCCTATGGCACGGACACTTATGGGCCCACATACATCAGTGTGTACCAACTCTAATACCTCATGAGATCTGCTACCTTTGGCTCGGAAATATCTTTTAGTCATCTTGCCTTCCAGGCAAGACTCACACGTTGGTAGGCTTTCTGAAATATCTGGACTTAAAAGTCCTACCTTAACCAACCTGTGAATCCTGTCTGAGGCTATGTGTCCAAGCCTTAGATGCCAAAGGAGTGTTAGATTATTTGAGGGATTTTTCCTTTTAGATGAATTAACCATATATGCTTCAGTTATGTTATTCTGCTTATGATTGGAGTTAATTATATAGAGACCATTCTGTGTCTTTCCCTTACAAATAAGGAACCATTTAATTTAATTGACACACCAGAATCATCAAATAAAACTGAAAAACATTTATTATTCAATAAGGAAACCTAAATTAAATTTCGTCTCAAGGACGGTACACAAAGTATGTCTCTAAGTAATAAACTTCTTCCATCAAAAAACTGCAAGATGACATCTCCAACTGCTTCAGCCTCTGCCACGGCCTCAGTTTCCATGCTTAGGATTATCTCCCCATCACCCAGTTTTCTTGTCTCCTTGAACCCCTGCAAATTATTGCAAGCATGGTTAGTGGAACCAGAATCCACAATCCATGAAACTGGAGAATAATTAGATGCTATAAGGGATTCCACTAAGTGGATTTGAGATATACATGTCTCAGCCTTCTTGGGAGCCGCACGGCAGTCGCCCTTCCAGTGCCCCTTCTTGCCGCAT
Source organism: Chamaelirium japonicum (assembly GCA_947650365.1). Classification (NCBI taxonomy): domain Eukaryota; kingdom Viridiplantae; phylum Streptophyta; class Magnoliopsida; order Liliales; family Melanthiaceae; genus Chamaelirium; species Chamaelirium japonicum. The sequence goes on from OX393560.1 coordinate 50,602,599, forward strand.
CGGAAACATTTTCCTTTGGGTTTCGTCGGACCATCCTGCTTAGGAACCTGCGACTGCACCTGGCCCATCTTCATAGGCTTCTTAGACTTTCTTTTTTGAAACTTATCTTTAGCTTTCAGAGAAGACTTCCTCTCTATGTACAGGGATTGGGCTCCTGCCTTCATCCCATCCTCTGCCGTCTGGAGCGTCTCTAGGAGCTCTGCGTTAGACATCTCCAACCGGTTAAGGTTAAAGTTGGTAACGAAGCCCTCAAACGCTCCTGACAGAGACGTGAGAGAAATGTCGGTCTAGATCTCTGCATCCAAGATGACATCGAAGGAACCAAGCTCATTCACATAGCGAAACAATTTTAGCATATGATCCCGAACTAAAGTCCCCTCTGCCATCTTCGTGGATACCAATTTCTTGATGGTCAGGTAACGAGTTACCCGACTACGACTCTCGAACATTTCTTTTAGGTAGAGCATCATGTCTGAAGTGAAGGCCATGTCTTTGACTTGCTTCTGAAGGACAGTCTGCAAGGATGCCACTATGTAGCACTTGCACATCTCATCAGCATCTAGCCAGTCTTTCCATTCCTTCAACTGAGCCTCAGTAGTACTTGGTCCCCGCATGGCTGGTTAAGGGGTACTTAGGACAATTGTGTGTTTGTCAACCCTTAGGATGAGCATCAGGTTACGCTTCCAGTCCTCGTAGTTTGGTCCCGTAAGTTTGTTATCATTAAGGATGGAGGTAAGGGGGTCGAGCTTGGTCATGATTTCTGTAAACAATGGTCTAAAGTAAAAATTAGGGTCTACTACAATCTATTTTATAGAATTTAAAAATAGATAATGTTTACTCCAGCCGTTATGTCTTCATTACCTCAAGTGGAGGCATCCAGGAATCTAAATTTCCTGGGCTCGAGCACTAAGCTCAGGGTTCCATTTTTTTCCAGAGGCTCGGTTTTTACCCTGAGTTTCGTCGGGACAATTTTACCGACGGATATTTAATTATCGTCGGTATTGTGCCGATGGACATATTATTTCTGTCGGTAAAATTAGTTATACCGACGGAAATATAATTTCCGTCGGTACAATATCACGACGAAACACAGGGTGCCTTTTTTTCCAGAGACTCGGTTTTTACCCTGAGTTTCGTCGTGACATTTTACCGACGGTCTTTATATAGCCGTCGGTATAAAGTATATTACCGACGGTACATATATGTACCGTCGGTATAAATTATTTTACCGACTAATACTATTTGACCGTCGGTAATAAATGTGCAAAAAAAATTTAAAAAATTGAAGTTATAATACCGACGGATATTATAGTCACCGTCGGTAAAAAGTGTATTATTACCGACGGGGATAATAATGTCCGTCGGTAAAGACCCTATTCCTTGTAGTGAGACTATCGGCCTTGAATTGGAGACAGCATCTCGGTGAGAGCATGCAACCGCTTCTGCCAACGGGGTTTTTATGACCCAGTCTTCATCAGAATTACCTATGGCAAACTGAAAGACCTCCCAGTCTCCTTTTGGCCAGCTTTATATGACCCGCGTGCACAGTAATGGCGGCTTCACACAAGCTTTCGGATGCTTCCCACAAATCTTGATAGTGTCGGCAGGGGGGGTTCATAAGCTTCCGCGGTGCAGGAAAAAACCGTCACCCACTGCCACCGGCATCCTCCATGTCTCGAAGGAAACCATTAGGCGAACCAGCATGGAAGGAAACACAGCTCTCACCCGGTGGGAATATCGAACTGCGTACCTCCCACCCAGACCCTTAGTCGGTTGATTGTGGAGGCCAGGGGCTCACCTTTGGAGGGAACCTCTTACACATCCCTTCTTTATGAGATTTTATGCATATCTAGAAAGATCACGACCTCCTAGACTTAGACCCTGGTCTACCGTGCTCCCACTAGGATTACAAACCTTCCCGCAAAGCATTAGTATCCTTGAAAAATATCATAGTCCCTACATCGAATACTCAGCTTTCGCCTTTCTTGCAAGGATCACATTACATAGATTCCAATGATCCCGATACCTCACTAGTTTGCCCATAATCCTAAGATCTGGAGCCTAGCCTAAGATCAACGTGAAAAGGACTCCCACTAGAATGACGCCTCGTTTACAATTTGATGCATGATGTCATAGTAGATCTCATCTTATTATAGATTTCGATGCTGACCAAATAGGGACATCCGACAACCTCCGTCGGACCTCAACCTAATGGTGACATAACCAAATCGTGATGAGTTCACACATCGATCGATCGAACGACCAACCTGACGATTGAACGGATTAGAGGAGGGGGAATGAATTGATTCTCTTCCTTCTACCTGGCCATTTGAATTCCTCGACCGACCTTCTATTTTTGTTCCAAGCCGGCCTATTCCTCCACTCGCTGAACCAACCTTTCTTGCCGAAGCTGCTTCTTTTTCCTTCTCTTCGACCCGAAGTTCAGTTCTTTATTCGTATAAATAAGTTCGGTACAGATTATATGGAAAATTCAGGAAAGCACGATCAAGGCTTTGCTTTGACATAGAAAGGGTCAAGGGATAACAGAAAAAGAAATCCTTTGATTAAATAAGGATAAAAAGAATTTCCACCATCAAACGTCAACTAGAAACGGGTATCACTTAGTAGAATCCTAACCTAACTTGGTCGCTAGGACCATGTGGGGAAAAAACATCCCACTAGGGTTATCATACTTCTTATGGAGACATTAGTTATCTCTAAACAAATCTAACACTGCGTCTATCTCGGTGCACAGTACTTGGCTACCTGAACTACCACGAGGGCGGTTACCACCTTTCCTTTTAGCTAGCCACCGGATTCGTACGTGTTAGAATCATATAGAGACACCGATAAATCCATAAGCTTAGTACTAACCCTAAGCCTGATCTAGAGACAAACTCATAAGCAGGATAGATATTTAAAATTATCATCGGGGTTCTCTAAGCACTAAGTAAAGAGAAACAACAGAAATAGCATCCAAACTAAATCAAGTCCAGGGTCCGACTCCTGAACCTGAATAACACAGCCAAGATATCATGTTCTTCCGTTCTGCACGATCTCTAACGACGATCCCGATCATCGCCAACGTGCACACTTTCGCTGGGTCTTTGCACGTCATGGTACCGCTGGCCCGAACCGTGGATGTAGCATCATCTTCTTCTTCCTGTGACCGAAAAACTAACACGCTCCGAGCAAGTGCTCATTCGTGTACAATTTCTCTAGAAAGAAAAGAAAACAATCCTAGAAAACATGGCCAGGGATCCGAGGGTGGTCAACCTCCACCCCCGCCCATCTAGAGCCTAAAAATCCACAAGCACAATATAATCAATGCAAAATAAATTCGGGGTTTGACCCCCGGAGGCATATAATCACAGATTACTATTCAGTGCGGTACCTGCAAAAAGACGATACATAGAACAATCCATATGCATGATCTACGCCGAACCCCGACGTAAACATATACCATCACATATTCACATAATGTTTTTACAAATTTATGCATAAAACATACACCAAAGCGTGCTCTGATACCAATTGTTGGAATTGAATCTGCTTATCAGAGTCGCAATGGAAGCAAAACAACGATCCGAAGATCATATGGTGTATGTTTCATTATAATTAATTCTACAAAACAATCTACATGCAAATCTATGATCTTAGTATATGTGCAGACACCCTAGAGGCATACTACGATCTACGGAAGATATGCATGCATCTAGTTAGGTGTTTAGAATCATCATACCTTGTGGATCTAAGATCCGGAGAGAACGGAACGATGATGAACCGCACGTGAATCGCAAGGGAAGCTTTCGGATAGCATATTGTCCTTTGCAAATTGAGGAATCCTCGATGTCCTACTTCTGAGTGCAAGGACTACGAGCCGACGGAGGAATTCATTGCGAAGACGATGATGAGCCGCGAGATCTTCTTCTTCTCTTTCTCTCTTCTTCCTTCTCCTTCCTTCCTCCTTCTTCTTCCTCTTTCTTCCTTGGCCGAAACCTCAGAGAGGGAGAGAGGGAGCGGGGTTCGGGTATTAGGAGAGGGAGAGCGCATAGGGCCGGCCCTTCCCCCTCCAATCTATATATAGGGCCGGCCTCCTAGTGCCATACACAAGCTAGGGCCGGCCCTAAAGAGATTAGGATGAGGGGGGGCGGTTTTCAGGGTTTCCAAGTGTCTATCATGAAGCCTGGACGAAAACGCCCTTCACGAAAAGTGAAAAACTGAAAGAGAGATTAAGTGAGGTGCGCTACTCGGAATCGAGTTCCGTCAACGCCTATGAGCTCCTGGAATTATTTCGCTCATTTTAAAATCCATATTCAATATGTTCTGAGCCATATTTCAGTATTTACCAAAATATCCCTACGGCCCCTAACACATGTGAATTAGGTTCTTAGGCTCCGGGCTTTCATTCCATCGCGCTACTTTGCATCCAACGTATCCATCCAGGTCGAGGAACAATTCATATATGCAACGATAGGGTGGAACCTTTAGGGTTCGGGATCTCTAGCTCCAATCGGATCCCTGATTAACTGTTCCGGTGACACACCGAAAGTTCCGTTAATTAGCCCTAATCCGATTAACCCGCGTAGCCACCCAGAGTGCGACGCGAGTGTAACTCTAGTGATCCTAAACTTATGTTACTCCCTCGTAACCCTGTTCTTTACTATACTCTGATAATCCTTAGTCCCTCATATTACTGGTGACATGATACAACTCGGGCGATGGGGAGCACTGTCAGATCTCGATCTATCATCTGACTAGTAATTGATGACTAGTCATTTATAACACCACACACCTTCCGGTGCTATGCCTAGCATCCGGAACATCGTCAGTCATACTGACAACCACCAGGCCTAGGTTAACTGTGTAGACAGATTGACTCATCAAAACGCACCCATCCAACACTGGACGTCGGATAACCTGTAGGGATTACATGTCAGTCAAGCGCTAGCCGGATAACCCAACGTACCGTGGTATTGGACTATAGAAGGTCCGCAAACGTTGGCACATCAAAGCACCACACAGCTGGTTGGCCCAGTGTACATGGTCCCTCAGGATTAATGATAGATTATCTATAATAGTAAGATGGTTTATGCACCAGTGTCTGAATCACTGAACTGTGCACCGTCTTGGTTCCTGTTCAACACGATCATCATGCTTGGTCAGGTGAATAGAAATCCCACGTTTCCACGGTGGAGACTTCACCACATCCTCTAACTGCCAATAGCTTGTTTTCGGTGAAGTGACCGACATCACCTAAGCTATGAACTAGTTCTAGGTCTACACACAACTGGTCCACTAGGTCTCCCAAGAATGGATCCACCATGTGCCTCAGTGGCCTACTGTGTTCCCTAGGGTCCTTTATTATATATGTATTAACATATACCAAAGTAGTATTCTAATTAAAGCAATAACCAAAGTCATCTTTATTAATGTTAATACAGAAAATCCACGCTCAGGACACACGAGCTACAACAGTAACGTGTAATTTACTCAAAAAAACAATAATAGCCAACTTGTCTGTCAACTTTTGGTTGCCAATTTCACATGAAGGTGGCCACCACCAGCCGCCACCGTCCCACCGGCCACCACCCCCTGTCAGTCAATGTCCACGTACCGCCATGCCGCTGAATCTGCCACTGCCAATATTGGCGACCTATGGATGTCCCCGCCATTCGCCGGCCACAACCCTTTTTTCGCCACCGACATCCACCACCGTCTGCCACCACCCATGCATGTGGCATCCCCTTAGAGTTCATCACATGGCCCTTAGTGAATAAGAATCGTGTGGGAATCGGGGCCTATTTACAGGTTTTTGGGGGTATGTATTAAATCACAACCACCCCCCCCCCCCCCCCCCCAACAAAAAAAAAAAAAAATAACAAAAAAATTGAGGATCTGGTTTATTATTCACAACCCATATATCCCGATCGAGTCGGCCAGTTATAGGTTCAAATTTTCGAAGGACTCCGATGATCAAAATCCTCCTTAACTTGAGGCAAAATCCTAATAGGCCTTTTGCTACACGATCGAATGAAGGGTAGGGACATTGTCACGCCGCCTACCGAAGCCTTCGATTGTGATGCAACGGCTATAGTTACTTTTTAATAATTAAGCCCCCCTGAGGAAAAATCATTCGTCCGCCACTGGAACCAACTAGACCTGCCTAGGGGTCTATGAAGACAATGGTAGGGCCCGCCAGACCTGCCTGGACCCTGTCAAAGAGGCTGTACAAACAGCCCCGGATCCCAGATATTTCCAAACCCCTATATATAGCAGGTCCGATGAATATTCTAGATCGATCATTTGATTTTCACATCAAACTTTCAAAAACCAGAGCTCTGCCATCCCTTTCTGCTTCAACTAGACTAGCCCCACACCTAACACTGATCACAATTGCCACATCTTACATTAGATAAACATATTGAACAAGCAACTAGCTCTTAATAACAATGATTCTTAAGTGATTACTGTGGGTGCAAAATTTGGCCAACGCCCGGAGACGGGACCCACTGGCCTTGCCTGGGGGTCCACAAAAATAACGATAGGACCTACTAGCCTGCTTGGGGTCTACAAAGACGACAATGGAACCAACTAGCCCTGCCTAGGGGTCTATGAAGACAATGGTGGGGCCCACCAGCCCTGCTTGGACCCTGTCAAAGCGACTGTAGAAACAACCCCGGATCCCAGATATTTCCAAACCCCTATAAATAGCAGGTCCGATGAATATTCTAGATCGATCATTTGATTTCCATATCAAACTTTCAAAAACCATAGCTCTGCCATCCCTTTCTGCTTCATTCGAAGACAAACAAGTGATACTCGACCTGTCGAGGTCACTACATTTCAAGTGTTAGTGAATTAAGGTTGCACCTTATAGCACAGAGACGTATGCTTCACCTGAACTTTGAGACCATACCCTTGTCTACTCTTCTCTACTCAATCTCTACACTACTAAAAAGCCCAAGTCCATAAAACCACCACCAACTTCATAGTTCAAGTCAAAGAACCAACACTCGATTCGATTGACTATTAGGCAGAGTCTTCGGACGGCAAGAGGATCATCTCCCATAGTTTGGTGTTGTCTATGGGATCAGACGAAAAGCCTAGTTCACTCGATCAGTGACGAATTGGTTGAGCAGACAACCAATCTTTCCAACATTATCCTTCCCAGCTCCCTCGGTTGAGTAGACAACCGATCGGAGACGAGCATTCTGGATGCTTCTGTTGCCGCTACTAAATGGCGAAGACGAGACCTCTGGATCACCTAGAGGGAAGTAATGTGCAAAAAAAAATCAGCCACGACCAGAGACTCGTTCAATGAGCCAGCGGCTCAACTTCGGCCCACACCCTACTAGACCTTCAACTACAGCTCATTCTGGAATCGGGAGATCAGTCGATCGATCAATCCCTCCACCCAGGCAGTCAGTCAGGGAAACTCTGCCCTCTCCAACGGAAGATCCTCTAATAACTTACCAAATTCAGATTATCTATTCCTTCTCTTGAACGGGCCCATCGGAAGGCTGTGGCTAAGGGTGCAGCGGGGCTATCTGGTGGGCAGATGGCAGATATCATGCAGAACTTCAGTGATGAGGGTGGGGAGTACCCAGTTCGTGCAGAGGAAGATACTTCTGATTCCTTTGCTCAGTACAAGAAGCTACCCCCCCATCTTGCCAACCTTCCTGCTGTCCTTACTATGCCAAATCCAGCGATCGAATCGACGTCCCGAGCCAAAGAATCTTGGCCTAAGGGTCAGTCGGATAGGGTTACAAGGAGTAGGGGGGTTGGTTGATGTTGTCTGGGATTTGCTGTCGTTGCTCCTTGGAGATTGCTGTTTTTTGTCTTAGTCTTGAGTGGTGTGTTTTTCCTCTAGTCCGGGGACTACCTTGTCGGTCTGCTCCCTGTGCGATGAGGTAGGGTTTTGTTGATGCTGTGGCCCTATTTGGCCTAGTTTCTGCTTACTCACCCAGAGTTAAGCCGAGTCCTGTAACTGTCTTTCTGTTTTCAGTAATAAATTCGTTTTTTACCTCTCAAAAAAAAAAAAAACTTACAAAATCTCAACACTGGACTTTCAACTGTTGTTACTCGCAAAGCAAAATGCCACTTTAATGGCTAAAAGAGACATTATCAAGAAGACCGCCTCCGACGCAGGGATTGTTCTTCCACTTCCAGCAACGCTCAACAACGATGAGATCGATCGGCCCTGACAACCTATCCCCGAGCCCTGAAGGTCCTCCCCCGGCCACGAAGTTCAAAAAGGCAGCAGTTGGAGGCCAACCCCCTTCGAAGATCCCCGAAGGCAGAGCGTTTGGGAAAGAATCGAGGACCCGGAGTCTCAATCATCTTTCGGCCACAATTGTGCGAGGCGTGTGTACGAAGCACCCAACCTTCGAGTTCGACACCGGATGAGAGAGTCGGTGTAGAGAGATCTGATCCCTTTATTACCACCTCACCATCAAATCTTGCGAAATAGTCCTCCACGACATCAATGCTATCAGAATGCACATAAAAGTGAAGATCCTCAAGCCTCGCTCCTTGACCAGCCACGCTATCAAGGACACGATCATAAGGGAAAATATTCATCTGCAGAACCCCTTCATCAAAACCTCCTCTAAGTACCCTTCCCGAAGAATTGGAGGACTCCTACCCACCGAAGTTCAATTGCCTCAAAGGTGATCCAATCCTCCACATCCTCGCATTCAAGCAATCTCTGACGCCACACGAGGATGAGAACAACATCCTTTGTCGAACCTTCGTCGACAACCTGGACGAACCATCTCTCGACTGGTATCATAATATTCGTTTGAGTTCTATAACTCAGTTCGGAGGCCTTGCGAATCTCTTCGTCCAACATTTTTGATTGAACCTGAAGTCAGAGAAGAAGCTTGATTCGCTATATCGACTAAGGATGGGAGTCGATGAGACTCTTCGCAACTTTACGTGAAAATTTTGCAATGAGTATGTCACTCTCTCCGTACATCATCTCGATGATGAGGCCATCATGTTGGCATTTCAAAATGCCCTCTGCTACAACCTGCATATTTACAATGACTTCATCCGCAATCCGTCATCATCTCTCGGAGCAATGTTTGATCTCATTCAAAAAGAGATAGAAATCGAAGATGACCAAGTGGCTTGGAAGGGACGTGAAGCTAAACGTCAACCAGCAAAGAGAGAACCGCCAATGTATCGTGATGGAGCGCAAGCCCGAAGCCTAAGAACCTAATTTACATATGTTAGGGGCCGTAGGGGTATTTTGATAAATACTAAAATATGGCTCGAAACATATTGAATGTAGATCTTAAAAATAAGCGGAATAATTCCAGGAGCTCAAAGGCACTGACGGAACTCGATTTCGAGTAGCGCACCTCACTCAATCTCTCTTACAGTGTTTCACTTTTCGTGAAGGACGTTTTCATCCAGGCTTCACGATAGACATGGAGAAACCCTAAAACCGAACCCCCCCCCCCCCCCCCTCATCTCTATCCCCTTGGGGCCGGCCTTAGCTTGCATAAAGCACTTGGGGACCGGCCCTATATGAGGATTAGAGAAAGAGGGGCCGACCCTAAGTGCCTCCCTCTCCTAAAACCCGAACCCCCCTCTTTGTGGTTTCGGCCAAGGAAAAAAGAGGAAGAAGAAGGAAGAAGGAGGAAGGAAGGAGAAGGAAGAAGAGAGAAAGAGAAGGAGGAGATCTCGCGGCTCGCCGTCGTCTTTGCAACGAAATCCTCCGTCGACTCGTAGTCCTTGCACTCAGGGATAGGACTTTGAGGATTCCTCCCTTCGCAAAGGACAAAGTGTCATCCGACAGCTTCCCTTGCGATTCACGTGCGGTTCATCATCGTTCCGTTCTCTTTGGATCATAGTCCAAAAATTATGATAATTTTAAACACCTAACTAGATGCATGCATATCTTCCGTAGATCGTAGATGTCTCTAGGGTGTCCGCACATATCGTAAGATCATAGATTTGTATGTATATTATTTTATAGAATTAATTGTAATGAAACATACACCATGAGATCGTCGGATCTATCTTTTGCTTCCGCTGCGACTCTAATAATAGGATTTAATTCCAACAGTAGCACTGGTCCTGGGCCTCCTCGATGGGTCCATATTGGGTAATTTTTTGGGCCCAATAAGAGGGGTCTTGATTTGTGGGTCCTTTAGAGTTGGTCCATGGCCTAGACTTGCCTTCTTGTAGCCGTTGCGTGGGCCCACATGCATCTGATCCCGTCCGGTATAATTTTTGCCTCCACAAATGTGATTTATTTTTTGCTTGTTTTTATTTGTGTTTATTTTTTTCCTCATTATATGCCCAGGTGTTGTCCCACCATAGTACTTATTAATGAAGTGCACCAACATCATACTAGTAGTACACATCGCACCCGAACGCAACCCAAGTATCACACCCAAGTCCAAAAAAGAAAACATCCATTTTTTGTGTCGGCTTACGGATCCAAAGACTTTTCATAAAAAGGCCCACATCAAGCAAGCCCAAAGGCTAGAGATGTCATCACTCATGATCTCAATTTTTCTCTCCCCACCTTCCTCATTTGTCTCTCCTTATCTCCTATTTTTCTCCCTCCAGTGCGATATCTTCCCAATGATCCCCGCAACATACCCCATGATCTCCACAATCTTTGTTTGTTGCCATCTTTTCTGAAACCCCTACAAACTTATCCCAGTGCACCCAAGAAGAAAAATAAAGAATGAAGGTAAGACTTTAGCAGATGTATGATTCTCTCTCTCATCGCCATCATTTAAATCTCTTTCTTCCATTCCCTTCACTCTCTTATCTCATGTTTACGGTGGATATCTTCTCTTCTCATCTTGGCGATGTGATGGCACCATCGACCTCTCTCCTTTCTGACGATGAATGGCCTTCTCCTTCTTTATCGGTGTGGAGCTTCTAATCTCCCTATAGGTGATGCCTTGACTCTCTCCCCCCGGAGGTGCTACTTCCCCTCTTCTTTCCAACAACGGACCAGCTTTCTATTCTACTACCTTGGTTTGTTGATCACTTTCCTTACACCATATATCGTTATAGTCTTGTAGCAAGTGCCACTAGCCATTTTGTTCAAATCTTGACAGAGCATACCAAACTCGAAAAAATTACAATAAATTTTTCTCTCATGGTCAGATAGAACCCAAATTTATACCACACCTCCCTAACATCCAAACCAACATTCCCACTAAATTTCATCCACATCCAACTGCTAGATCACCGTAAAAATACCCAAAACCGACCTATTACTAGCGTTGTTGCTAGTGCTTAATTTATTTACTTTTCAAGTTACTTGTTAGTAGTTCTTTGGTTGATCTATACTTGTGTATGGTAATTTTGGTTGGCCTACATCAATTCTTGTAAGGGGATTTTCATTTATATCAAGTAGTATCAGAGCGATTAGTCTTCATGTTCCATCATGATGGCTGATCATTTTATACCCATAATATTTTTGATATCTAGGTCTATAAACAGTTGGCGCCAGCCATGTCGCCATATGATATTTGCCTCACCAAGCTAATCATGCTGATCGAGCCTCTACGTTGACTTTATCGGAGTGGATCCTTTAGTAATAGTTATGGTGTCCGTCTGGTTGATATCAATGTTACTTGGATTACCAAGTCAACATGGCATGATGATTCGCTTTGTCGACCTATACAAAAGATTCCCTCGTGCATAATCCCTAATTAGCTTCATCAAAGATTTTTCATGGGGCCTAAGGAATGAGGATCGTCTGATGCATCACCTATGGGGGAAATTCCGTTTTGATCAGAGATTTCATCCCGTAATTATTGATTGAATTGTATGGTTTGTAGAGATAGAGATTAGAAAGTAGAGAATGAGAGATGACACGTGGAGTTGTAGTCGAAGTTCGGTCTTACGACCTACGTCTCCAGGCGAGAGGTGTCATTTGGTTTGCACTATAATGGATGTGAATAGGGGTGAGCGTTCTCTCGACAGGCTGAGAGAAGCTTTTTACAATGAGGATTGCACGGAGCAACTAGAAGGGAACTAGAAGAAGAGAAGAGAGCTCTGGCTTTGGCTCTGGAATCTTCTCTGTCTCTGATCAACTGACTAACTAACTCCCCCACTCTATAAGCCGTATGGCTACTTTTATAGCTGAGGCATGTGCACGATATGGCAGCGATGACATGGCGGTTCTAAGGTGGCACTGGTTCTGGGCCTTCTCGCTGGGCCCTTATTGGGCCGTTGTTCGGGCCCAATAAAGGGGACGGTTTGATCTGCAGGCCCTGTAGAGCGGGCCCATGAGCCTGGGCTTTCCCACTTGGGCCGCTACATTGGCCCAAGCGGGTATGGTCCGGTTTGGTACAATTTTTGCACCCACATCACCCATCGATAGGTCTCTATCACTAGATTGTGAAGTCGAAGCGATACAAAAGAGTGGCATCCTTGGTGAGTTAGCGGACTTTCTGTGAGGGTTTGCTACTAAACTCGAGGATGAGTTTTTTGTACCAACAAACGATCACCATGGTTGCGTTTAAAGTATGGTTGGTATGCCTAGCTCATCTGAACGCACTCATTCATTTCTGGATATAGATGACCTGTAGGAGTGGCATGCCATTGCAACGCCATTCGGGTAAACCAGCACATTGTGGTATTGGACTATGAAGGGTCCTCATATGTTGGTGCATCAAAACTACATACCACTGGTTAGCCCAGTGGTTATGATTCCTCTGGATTGAGGATTGATTATCTAAAGTAGTAAGATGAAAAATCCACCAGTGTCTAACCTACTGATCCGTGCGCAGTCCTGGTTCATGTTCAACATATGCATCATGCTTGGAAAGGTGAATGAGAATTCAACATCCTCGTGACGGAGACTTCACCACATACCTTTCACTTGCTAATAATTTATTCTTAATGAATCGACCTGCATCACCGAAGCTTTAAACTAAGTCTATGTCTATACATGACTGATCCACTAGGTCTACTAGGCATGAATCCATCATGCACCCCAATGATCTAGTTTGTTTTCTATGGTCGTTGTTAGATGTGTACAAACAACACATACCAAAATAGTAATATGATTGGAGCAATAATCAAAATCATTTATTATATATTTTTGTTCAAAAATTCATGCCAATAACATATCAGCTATAATAACCTCAATTCAAAGCAACCACCATTAATCACAATTCTAACAAATCCTACATATGCATCACAAAAAATAACATATGAAGCTCTAATTAAAATTTGAATTACAAATCAATAAACCCTAAGATAATGGCTATGATTAGGGTTTATAATGATAACCCCCAATCAAACCAACAAATCTAGCATAGGAAGCTCTAAAAAAAAATTGGCATCACAAATCCATAAACAACCCCATGATTATGGCATAAATTATGATTTTATTGTTATAAACCCTAATTCAAACCATCGTAATCTAGGGTTTATCATGGATTATATGTAACTTGGAAGCATAATTATCATAATCCTCGAAAAACCACAATGATCTACCAATGAAAACTAAAAAAAGGATTTTTTTTTATCCCAAATCGCATGTGATCCTTCCAACAGTCGCAGGTGATCGAAACCCTTTATCATGATCAGAAATTGTAGTTGGCCAGAGTCCTAGATTAAGCCCCAATCATGGTAGCCGAAGATGATCGGAGCAGTGAATCGTAGACGGAGCAATTGATCACCAAAGACTAGCCGCGCAAGAAGCCGGAGCCAAGGTTGCACGTGACGGAGCACGGAGGCAACAACGAAACGGTGAGTATGGGGTGAATGTAAGGTAGCTCTTTCTTTTCAACATCGTGGTAAGATCGTTCTCAAAATATATAGGTCATGTAGGATTCCAGAGAAAATAACCCAATTCCCCATAAATTCAGGAAGAATCACATCCCCCCCCCCCCCTCCTTTTCTAGCTTAAATATACGGACCAAATGCCGGAATCGATCACCAACATTCTTTTCTGATTCTGTAAAAAATATACCAATTCCGTGAACCAAATGACCCCTAAAAAAGACTAACGGGTACTTGGCCTGGCGGTACTCCCATGTTGGAGAGGTTCATGTTTGACTCCCGGTACATTGTTTGTAACGAATCATGTTCACAAGATTATAAAATTAATAAATAGCAATCTTTGCTTTCCTCCGTTTTGATCTTCAGACGTCTTTGAGTCCTTGCTCTAGCGCCATATCCTCTGACCGTCCGACCGGTCCAACATAAAAAAAAACAAAAAACGACCTTAAAAGAGAGTGGGTGCCAATGGAGTACAGCTTTGGTCTCTTTGTTCTTTCCTTCTTTAATAATCGAACCTGGACACCAGATTCAGTCTCGGCTAAAAAATGTCGGAGTAATGCTATTTGTACCGTCTTTAACGACAAACACGTTGACAAGCCATACCTATGAAGTGGTGGTGGGATCCCATGAGCCCTCGGCCCCGCCAACACTTCATGGGTCTGGTATGTCAATGCGCTTGTCGATGACGACTGTACAAATAGCATTACTCTAAGTGTCGATACAAACTCATGTCTCGTTGACGTCACGTGGAAAACGAGTGGATAAGCTCTCACTCCTCGATGTCGGCCCACCAACTGCCAAACTCTCTCTCCCCTCCCCTAGCGTGGAGATCCTCAACGTGGCGCGCTGTGATAGGTTCCCCGTATTGCTGTGCGGTGTTCCATTCACTAACCACGTAGGAAGAGTGGGGTCCGCTGATGCTTGTCCGTTTGCATCCGACGTGGCGTCATAACCGCGCGAAAGGTGACCTGCATCCATTCAGCCCCCCACTCCGTCTGCACCGCATCACGGTCCCCACCGGTACCGGACGTCCGGTAACATGGAATATAACATCATAGCCAACCCCATCACCAACCTGCACAGGTGAGTATCTCCTAATTGGCAGGACTATGGTCATGTGATAAACCCTAGGGGCATGCCACCGACCACCACTTGCCATCGCCGACCCCGTTGTCGTTGTCCATCACCTGCCGCCGGCCACCTACCGTTTATCGCCGCATGCCACGGGGGGCGACGGGTGGTGGCCAATAAGACAAGCGGTGGTCGACGGGGGGTGGTTGCTAGTGGCAACATCGGATGGTGGGCGACAGCATCTACGGGTGGTGGGTGATGATCGATGGTGGTGGCATCCCCCTAGAGTTTATCCCATGGCCCATAGGCCAGCCAATCAGGCAATGTTAACTAGCTATGCAGGTTGGTGATAGAGTTGGCTCTGAAGTTGGTTAAATATCATTACTAGGGCTGACAATTTCGGACCCGACACGACAGACCCGACACGAAGTTAGCGGGTCTGGGTCAGGGCTAAACGGGTTCGGGTCGTAAACGGGTCGACACGATAGACCCGTTTAATAAACGGGTCGGGTCCGGGTTTAGGGTCTGGACACGGTAGACCCGGGAAGACCCATTTAGTATTCAACGGGTCGTGTCGAGTCGGGTCGGGTCGGGTCTACCTGCAATCCGATACTATAATATATAATACCAGCGGGTCTTTCGGGTC
Organism: Chamaelirium japonicum; assembly: GCA_947650365.1. Classification (NCBI taxonomy): domain Eukaryota; kingdom Viridiplantae; phylum Streptophyta; class Magnoliopsida; order Liliales; family Melanthiaceae; genus Chamaelirium; species Chamaelirium japonicum. Next base: position 50,618,089 of record OX393560.1, read on the forward strand.
AGGTCGGGTCGAGTCGGATTGGGTCGGATCGGGGTCAACTGAATAGTCCGGGTGATAAACGGGTCTTACCGGGTCTTATCGGGTCTACCCGTTTATTGGCGGGTCGGGTACGGGTTTAGGATCTAGACACGATTAGTTAAACGGTCGGGTCCGGGTCTGGGGTTTTTGGACACGAACACGACTAGACACGACACGAACACGACCCGACCCGACCCGACCCGATTGCCACCCCTAATCATTACTCTAGAAAAAACCGAACTTAAAGGCGTGTGCATCTGAGAATTTTCCTCGTGCAGCCGTGCATCAGTTAGCTATGAGTGAGAGTTCCACCACGTCAGCATATACACCCGTTCCATTGGATATTTTCTCCACAACCTGGAGACTTGGAGTGGTTGAGTGTCTAGTTCCTATCTCCTCCAGTCAGTGGGCTCGGCACGAATCACAACCACACGCATGGACGGATCCAGGGGGACGTGCGGGGGCGACTACCCCCCTATATTCGAAAGAGAACCCTTTATTATAGTAGTGATAGTTATGATTATTCAAAAATTATATACGTTCATCCCTCCTGAATTTTTAACAAAATTTAAGACCCTGTCTTTCCAAAACTTTTTCTAACATTTGGCCCCCCAAGGTTCGATTACTGGATCGGTCCTGACCATACGCAGTCGCTGGAGTACGATTCACTTTGAGATCGCCAACCATTGTGCAGCTGTGATGCGCACCGGACCCACCGACCGAGGCCGACCGACCGGAGGAGATCTGAACCCCGGAGTGGCGGTCGGATAGGGCTAGGGGTTGCTTTTAGTTTTACCAAAGGCTGCATCAAAAATGGGTGAACTGAGTCCGACGCCCAATGGGAAACCGACGAAGGAAGTCGTTGATGCACATGACGAAATATAATATTTCGAAATATTAAAATGAATAATCATACACGTTGTTAAAACTAAAAATAAAGTGATGATGGAGACTAAAGGTTAGGATAAGAGCGTGGACGGACGGTTGGCATGGCCGGAGCCGAATAAAGTAGAGAGAGAGAGAGAGAGAGAGATGATGCTGACCAACCAACAACTCCTGTCGTTTGTCTTGAGTTGAGTGATGCTATTTGAACATACTGTGGGACAACCTTGTGGTGGGGCCGGGGCATCGACCCAGGGCGGGATGTATCGAGCGCTGGCTGATGCCTGAGCTAGAACATTTTAGGCCCTGTTTGGATATGATTCTTAGAACACGTTTTGTTCTCTCCGAAGAAACACATTTTGGGATTCGATTGTATATATCTAGGCATGCGCTGTGTCTTTTTTAGGATTCTGGGTTCTGAGTGTATAAGTCACGGATCCAGAGCGTATCCAAACAGGCCTGCTCGGATTGATTTGCTGCAATTGTTCTGCACCGCGTCATCCATTAAAAAGGTTCTAATGGGAGCAACGATGATGGATAAGCAAGTGCAACAAATCAATCAGATAGTAATGGAAAAAATTTCAGCACATCCTGTGTACCATATAATCATAGGACCCACTGACCTAAAGTCTATCAACACGTTTTAAGTGCTGGGAGCCACTACCCCCCTTTGATAGGACCTATGACCCCATGTATCTTGAATCATAGTGGATCCCGTGGTTGTATGGTACCCAGGATGTGCATAAGTTGTCGCGAAGTATGTTCAAATAACATTACTAGTGGTCTAGTTGGTTTTTGGTTTGAGCTATGCTCGTCTGCCATCCGGGTTTCCATCCGGACGGGGCCATCTTGATGTGCCACTCTTGACCCAAACCAACTTTTGTCTTATCGCCGTTACGGGCTGGGTGTAATGGATGGTTACGATCAGTGCCACATCAGGATGGTCCGATCCGAATGGAAGTCCGGATGGTTGAATAACATTCTTGTTTTGGTTTAGGGCCATCTAGTTGACCGTCCGGATCGGACCATCCTAACGTGACATCTGATTGAGTGAGTGCACTTCATTTGTTGTGACGTGAATCAATCGACGGTTTTGATCAAGTGCCACATCAGGATGGCCTGATCTAAATGGAAATCAGGGACAGTTTTGTTTTGTTTTGTTTTTTTAATATAATTCTCCTGCTTTATCTCTTCACCACCACTTTCCAATCAAAACCTATCGGTTTGGGTCATGTTTTGCATAGCTTCACCGGAAAGGGATTTTAGGTTTCGAACTTTTCCAAAAAAATCCAAAATCAACTTCTAGCAAAAGCTTTCATGAAAGCTTTTGGGAAAAGCTGATAATCACATACAAACCAGCTTATCGCAAAAGCTTGAAGCTCAAAGCCCCTGCGAGAAGCTCGTCCAAATAAAACATGTTTTAGCTTACTGATGCGGATGCGGGGGTGGTATTGGGGTGCAAGCACAACAATTTAACTGGTGGTAGCAGAACCAACAGTGCAAACACCACATGTGGTGGGAACCACCAGCTTTTGACATTGGCCCAAAGTAGATCCATTTCTTGTTGGTGATGCATGACGTGTCTCATGTTCTGCTTCCGTCTCCAATCTATCACATTCTTAATATCAACAAAAAATGGACTGGGTCTCTATGATTTTTTAGCCTCATTATGAAGGACCAAATTAGTAAAGAACTTTTCACATAGGCTGAGGTAACGGTTGTGTTCTCTAATGTGAGCACGAAGGTAAAAGTACAATCTAGATTTTGGATGGCGAAAGAGACAAAGGGGATGGTCCTTAAATTTCCAAATGAAATATCATTGTGATAGTTGCTCTAGTACCACAACGGTAGAGATCATTGTGCCAAATGAAAAATCAATATGAGGGGTGTAGAAAGGTCTATGATAGGAGTGAGTAGATCGAGAAGGATCGGTCACAATGGTAGAACATTGTGACAGCCGCTCTGGTACCAAGCTGTACCAGAACGATGGAGGGTTTATGCGGAAGCAATGACAATCACCAAAGGGTAAAAAGGGTTATCCATTTTTCATGGGGTTGTTGGGTCGATGCACGGAAGATACGGTTGGATATGTCAAGAGAAAATACTCCAATTTGATATTTGGTTATCAAGATTGGGCAAACAAATACCACTGCTTAATGGTAGCAAAGCAAGGGAGAGGGGGCTCGGCCCCCCTTCTCCTTCCGCTTCGGTCGGTGGCAGCACCAGACAGAGGATGCAGCTCATCCCCACCTCCTCCATCTTCTTCGACTCTCAAGAGAAAGGGGGAATGCCCCTCCACCTCCGACAGATCCGCATCGCAGTAATTAGGAGAGGGCTTGACCTCCCTCCTCCCCTCCACGACTTCACAAACAAGTGACGCCATGAGGGAGGTGTTGTAGCTCGTGTGTCATGAGCGTGGATTTTCTGTATTAACATTAATAAAGATGACTTTGGTTATTGTTTTAATTAGAATACCACTTTGGTATATGTTAATACACATATAATAAAGGACCCTAAGGAACACAGTAGGCTACTGAGGTGCATGGTGGATCCAGGCTTGGGAGACCCAGTGGACCAATTGTGTGTAGACCTAGAACTAGTTCACAACTTAGGTGATGTCAGTCGCTTCACCGAGAACAAGCTGTTGGCAGGTAGAAGATGTGGTGAAATCTCCACCACGGGAACGTGGGATTTCCATTCACCTGACCAAGCAAGATGATCGAGTTGAACAAGAACCAATACGGTGCACAGTTCAGTGATTTAGACACTGGTGCATAAACCGTCTTACTACTATAGATAATATGTCCTTAACCCTGAGGGACCATGTACACTGGGCCAACCAGTTGTGTGGTGCTTTGATGTGCCAACGTGTGCGGACCTTCCATCTTCCAATACCACAGTACGTTGGGTTACCCGACTGACGCTTGAGTGACATGTAATCCCTACAGGTTATCCGACGTCTAGTGTTGGATAGGTATGTTTTGATGAGTCAATCTGTCCACACAATTAACCCAAGCCTGGTGGTTGTCAGTATGACTGACGATGTTCCGGATATAATACATAGCACCAGAAGGTGTGTGGTGTTATAGATGACAAGTCATTAATTCCTAGTCAAATGATCGATCGGGATCTGACGGTGCTCCTCATCGCCTGAGTCATATCATGGCACCAGTAATAGGAGGGACTAAGGATTATCAGAGTATAGTAGAGAACAGAGTTACGAAGGAGTAACATAAGTTTAGGATCACTAGAGTTCAACTCGCGTCGCACTCTGGGTGGCTACGCGGGTTAATCGGATTAGGGCTGATTAACGAAACTTTCGGTGTTTCACTGGAACAGTTAATCAGGGATTCGATTGGAGCTAGAGATTCCGAACCCTGAAGGTTCCACCCTATCGTTGCATATAGGAATTGTTCCTCGACCTGGTTGGATACGTTGGATGTGAAGTAGCGCGATGGAGCGCAGCCCGGAGCCTAAGAACCTAATTCATATGTATTAGGGGCCATAGGGGTATTTTGGTAAATACTGAAATATGGCTCAGAACATATTGAATATGGATCTTAGAATGAGCAGAATAATTCCAGGAGCTCATAGGCACTGACGGAACTCGATTCCGAGTAGCGCACCTCACTCAATCTCTCTTTCAGTTTTTCACTTTTCGTGAATGGCGTTTTCGTCCAGGCTTCACGATAGACACTTGGAAACCCTGAAAATCGCCCCCCCTCATCCCTATCCATCTAGGGCCGGTCCTAGCTTGCTTGTAGCACTAGGAGGCTGGCCCTATAAGAGGATTAGAGAAGGAGGGGCCGGCCCTAACTCTCCCCCTCTCCTATAATCCGAACCCCCTCTCCCTCTCTCCCTCTCCGAGGTTTCGGCCAAGGAAGAAAGAGGAAGAAGAAGGAAGAAGAAGAAGGAAGGAAGGAGAATGAAGAAGAGAGAAAGAGAAGGAGGAGATCTTGTGGCTAGCCATCGTCTTCGCAAAGAATTCCTCCGTCGGCTCGTAGTCATTGCACTCAGAGGTAGGACTTCGATGATTCCTCAATTCGCAAAGGACAAGGTGCTATCCGACAGCTTTCCTTGCGATTCATTGCGGTTCATCATCATTCCGTTCTCTCCGGATCATAGATCCACAAGGTATGATGATTCTAAATACCTAACTAGATGCATGCATGTCTTCCGTAGATCGTAGTATGCCTCTAGGGTGTCCACACATATGCTAAGATCATAGATTTGCATGTAGATTGTTTTGTAGAATTAATTGTAATAAAACATATACTGTATGATCTTCGGATCTTTGTTTTGCTTCCGCTGCGACTCTGATAAGTGGATCCAATTCCAACAATTGGTATCAGAGCATACTTTGGTGTGTGTTTCATGCATGAATTCGTGAAAATATCATGTGAATATATGATGGCATATGTTTTCGTCGGGGTTCGACGTAGATAATGTATATGGATTGTGCTATGTATCGCCTTTTTGCAGGTGCCGTGCTGAATAGTAATATGTGATTGCATGCCTCCGGGTGTCGGACCCCGGATTTAATTTTGCATTGATTATTATTGTGCTTGTAGATTTTAAGGCTCTAGATGGGCGAGGGTGGAGGTTGGCCACCCTCGGTTCCCTAGCCATGTTTTATAGTATTGTTTTCTTTTCTTTCTAGCAAAATTGTACACGAACGAGCACTTGCTCGGAGTGTGTTAGTTTTTCGGTCACATGAAGAAGGAGATGATGCTACATCCACGGTTCGGGCAAGCGGTACCATGACGTGCAAAGATCTGGCGAAAGCATGCACGTTGGCGATGATCGGGATCGTCGTCAGAGATCGTGTAGAACGGAAGAGCAGGATATCTTGGATGTGCTATTCAGGTTCAGGGGTCGGACCCTGGACTTGATTTAGTTTGGATGCTATTTCTATTGTTTCTCTTTACTTAGTGTTTAGAGAACCCCAATGATAATTTTAATTATCTATCTTGCTTGTGAGTTTGTCTCTAGATCAGGCTTAGGGTTAGTACTTAGTTTATGGATTCATCGGTGTCTCTATATGGTTCTATCACGTGCGAATCCGGTGGCTAGCTAAAAGAAAATATGGTAACCGCCCTCGTGGTAGTTCAGGTAGCCAAGTACTGTGCACCGAGATAGACGCAATGTTAGATTTGTTAAGAGATAACTAATGTCCCCATAAAAAGTATGATAACCCTAGTGGGATGCCTTTTCCCCATATGGTCCTAGCGATCAAGTTAGGTTAAGATTCTACTAAGTGATACCCGTTTCTAGTTGACGTTTGATGATAGTGTGAACTCATCACGATTTGGTTATGCCACCATTAGGTTGAGGTCCGGCGAAGGTTGTCGGATGTCCTTATTTGGCCATCATCGAAACCTATAATGAGATGAGGTCTATTATGACATCAGGCATCAAATTGTGAACGAGACGACATTCTAGTGGGAGTCCTTTCCACGTTGACCTTAGGCTAGGCTCCAAATCTTAGGATTATGGGCCAACTAGTGAGGTATCGGGATCCTTGGAATCTATGTAATGTTATCCTTGCAAGAAAGGCGAAAGATGAGTATTCGAGGTAGGGACTATGATATTTTCCAAGGATACTAATGCTTTGTGGAAATGTTTGTAATCCTAGTGGGAGCGCGGTAGACCAGGGTCTAAGTCTAGGAGGTCGTGACCTTTCTAGATATACATAAAACCTCATAAAGAAGGGATGTGTAAGAGGTTCCCTCCAAAGGAGAGCCCCTGCCCTCCACAATCAACCGGCTAAGGGTCTGGGTGGGAGGTGTGCAGTTCGATATTCCCATCGGGTGAGAGCTGTATTTCCTTCCATGCTGGTTCTCCTAGTGGTTTCCTTCGGGACATGGAGGATGCCGGTGGCAGTGGGTGACGATTTTTTCCTGCACCGCGGGAGCCTATGAACCCCCCTGTCGACACCATCTAGATTTGTGGGAAGCATCCGAAAGCTTGTGTGAAGCCGTCGTTGCTGCGCACACGGGTCACATAAAGCTGGCCAAAAGGAGACTGGGAGGTCTTTCAGTTTGCCATGGGTAATTCTGATGAAGACTGGGTCGTAAACACCCCGTTGGCAGAAGCGGTTGCATGCTCTCACCGAGATGCTGTCTCCAATTCAAGGCCGATAGTCTCAGTGCTCGAGCCCAAAAAATTTAGATTCCCGGATGTCTCCACTTGAGGTAGTGAAGACATAGCGGCTGGAGTAAGCATTATCTATTTTTAAATTCCATAAAATAGATTGTAGTAGACCATAACTTTTGCTTTAAACCATTATTTACAGAAATCATGACCAAACTTGATCCCCTTGCCTCTATCCTTAATGATAACAAACTTACGGGACCAAACTACGAGGACTGGAAGCGTAACCTGATGCTCGTCCTAAGGGTTGACAAACACACAACTGCCCTAAGTACCCCCTCAACCGGCCATGCCGGGACCAAGTGCTACTGAGGCCTAGTTGAAGGAATGAAAAAATTGGCTAGATGCTGATGAGATGTGCAAGTGCTACATAGTGGCATCCTTGCAGACCGTCATTCAGAAGCAAGTCGAAGACATGGCCTTCGCTTCAGACATGATGCTCTATTTAAAAGAAATGTTCGAGGGTCTTAGTCGGGTAACTCGTTACCTGACCAACATGAAATTGGTGTCCACAAAGATGGCAGAGGGGACTTTAGTTCGGGATCATATGCTGAAATTGTTTGGCTATGTAAATGAGCTTGGTTCCTTCGATGTTATCTTGGATGCAGAGATCCAGACAGACATTTTCCTAGCATCTCTGTCAGGAATGTTTGAGGGCTTCGTTACCAACTTCAACCTTAACCGGTTGGAGATGTCTAACGCAGAGCTCCTAGCGGTGCTCCAGGTGGCAGAGGACGGGATGAAGGCAGGAGCCCAATCCCTGAACGTAGAGCGGAATTTTTCTCTGAAAGCCAAAGGCAAGTTTCAGAAAAGAAAGTCTAAGAATCCTGTAAAGATGGGCCAGGTGCAGTTACAAGTTCCTAAGAAGAATGGTCCGGTGAAGCCCAAAGGAAAATATTTCCGATGCGGCAAGAAGGGGCACTGCTAGGGTGAATGCCCCGCGGCTCCCAAGAAGACTGAGACATATATATCTCAAATCCATATAGTGGAATCCCTTGTAGCATCCAGTTGTTCTCTAGTTTCATAAATTATGGATTCTGGTTCCACTAACCATGCTTGCAATAATTTGCAGGATTCAAGGAGACAAGAAAACTGGGTGATGGGGAGATAATCCTAAGCATGGAAACTGAGGCCATGGCAGAGGCTGAAGCAATTGAAGATTTCGTCTTGCAGTTTCTTGATGGAATAAGTTTATTACTTAGAGACATACTTTATGTACCGTCCTTGAGACAAAATTTAATTTATGTTTCCTTATTGAATAATGAAGGTTTTTCAGTTTTATTTGATGATTCTGGTGTGTCAATTAAATTGAATGGTTCCTTTGTTTGTAAAGGAAAGACACAGAATGGTCTCTATGTAATTAACTCCAATTATAAGCAAGATAACATAACTGAAGCCTGTATGGTTAATTCATCTAAAAGAAAAAATCCCTCAGATAATCCAACACTCCTTTAGCATCTAAGGCTTGGACATATAGCCTCAGACAGGATTCACATGTTGGTTAAGGTAGGACTTTTAAGTCCAGATATTTCAGAAAGCCTACCAACGTGTGAGTCTTACCTGGAAGACAAGATGACTAAAAGATCTTTCCGAGCCAAAGGTAGCAGATCTCCAGAGGTATTAGAGTTGGTACACACCGATGTATATGGGCCCATAAGTATCCGTGTCATAGGAGGCTTCGAGTATTTCATCGCCTTTACGGATGATCACTCGAGATTTGGATACATATACCTAATGCGGTAGAAGTCGGAATCCTTTGATAAGTTCAAGAAGTTCAGAGCTGAAGCAGAAAAACAGACGGGTAAAAGTATCAAATCTATTCGATCAGATCGAGGAGGTGAATACCTATCGGATGAATTTATTAGGTACCTGCGTGAGCATGGAATCGTATCCTAGTTGACTGCACCAGGGACACCGTAACAAAATGGTGTATCTGAGAGGAGAAATCGAACTTTGTTAGACATGGTTCGAACTATGATGAGTTATGCAACATTGCCACCTAGTTTTTAGGGATATGCCATAGAGATGGCAGCATATATACTTTGAACTTTGTTCCATCAAAGTCAGTACCTCTAACTCTTTGGGAGCTGTGGTTGAAGCGAAAGCCAAGCTTACAATACTTTAGGATTTGGGGTTGTCTAGTACATGTGCGGAAGGACAAGCGAGATAAGATGGAGTCAAAGACTAAGGTATGTTTGTTCGTTGGGTATTCAAAAGGGACAAAGGGTGGTTTATTTTATGATCCTGAGGATTGAAAAGATGTTGTCTCGACGAACGCCGTAGTCCTGGAGCAGGATTATTTAATAGACCATAAGCCCACCATTAAAGTAGTTCTTGAAGAATTGCTTGGTACTGACGGGAGTACGCAGATAGAAAACGTAGTGGGAGCCGATACCACTAAGATAAACGATATTGTAGAATCGACTCCTATGGAACCACCGCAGGCTCGTCGCAGTGGGAGGACCACAAGTGCTCCTGATAGATACATTGGAGAAGCCTTCATGGTAGATCCAGAGTTTCAGAAGGATGATCCTCTGAACTATGACGATGCGATGGTATCCTCTGACCATGCAGCATGGCAGAAAGCCATGGAGGCAGAACTGACATTGATATCCCAAAACTCGGTCTGGATACTTGTAACACTGCCTCACAACATTAAACCTGTTGGATATAAGTGAGTGTACAAAAGAAAAAGAGGTCCAGATGGTACCGTTGAGACTTATAAAGCTAGACTAGTCGCTAAGGGTTATACCCAGCGAGAAGGGATCGATTATAACGAAACCTTTTCGTTAGTGGCTATGCTTAAGTCAATCCTGATCCTCTTGTCCATTGCAGCCCATTATGATTGGGAGATCTGGCAAATGGACGTCAAGACCGTATTCCTCAACGGGGATTTGGAAGAAGACATCTATATATCCCAGCCTCCAGGCTTTGTCGCAAAAGGTCAGGAAAGTCTGGTGTGCAAGTTGTAAAGGTCCATTTATGGATTGAAGCAAGTATCCAGAGTTGGAACATGTGTTTTGATCAGGCTATCCAGTCTTATGGATTTGAACAAAACATGGATGAACCATGTGTTTATAAAAGAAGCGATAAGACTACAGTAGTTTTTCTGATACTTTACGTGGATGATATCCTGCTCATTGGAAACGATGTTGGAACATTGTCTACAGTGAAGGTGTGATTATTCTCTCAATTTGATATGAAAGACCTTGGTGAAGCGAGTTATGTACTTCTGGGAATCAAGGTAACTCGAGATCGCCAGAACAAGACTCTCTCGCTGTCTCAGTCAGCCTACATAGATACTATCTTGGTCAGATTCAGTATGCACAACTCCAAGAAGGGACTGGTTCTATTCAGATATAGAATAAAATTATCCAAGGATCAGGGTCCTAATACTCCTGAGGAGAGGGCAGAGATGCAGAAGATACCTTATGCTTCGGCTATAGGGAGTCTGATATATGTTATGCAGTACACGAGACTAGATATATGCTATGCAGTAGGTATGGTGGGAAGGTATCAGTCAAATTCGGGTCCAGGGCACTGGATCGCTGTGAAAAGTATACTCAAGTATTTTCATAGGACAAGAGATTATGAGTTAGTTTACTCTTCACATGAACTGATGCCGATTGGGTATATAGATTCTGATTTTGTATCAGATCCAGAATCCAGGAGATCGACGTCAGGGTTTGTGTTTTCATTGGGAGGAGGAGCTGTCAGTTGGAGGAGCGTGAAGCAGAGATGCATCACCGATTCGACGACAGAGGCTGAATATGTTATGGCGTGCGAAGCAGCCAAGGAGGCGGTGTGGAGCAAGAAGTTTCTCACGGACTTAGGATATGTACCAGGAGCTCAAGATCCTATTGTCCTTTACTGCGACAATAGTAGAGCGGTAGCACAATCCAAGGAGCCAAGATATCACCAGAAGAGTAAGCATATCGAGCGAAAATACTACATTATCCAGGACTTACAGAAGCGAGAGGAGGTTGCAGTGACTCAGATGGTGTCTGCAGATAACATAGCGGACCCTTTCACAAAGGCGTTACTGACCAAGGCATTTGAGAAGCACGTGGATGCCATGGGAGTTAAGACCGTTGTTCCCCGCTAGGCCAAGTGGGAGATTATTGTAGCTCGTGTGTCATGAGCGTGGATTTTCTGTATTAACATTAATAAAGATGACTTTGGTTATTGTTTTAATTAGAATACTACTTTGCAATATGTTAATACACATATAATAAAGGACCCTAGGGAACACAGTAGGTCACTGAGGCGTATGGTGGATCCATACTTGGGAGACCCAGTGGACCAGTTGTGTGTAGACCTAGAACTAGTTCACAGCTTAGGTGATGCCGGTCGCTTCACCGAGAACAAGCTGTTGGCAAGTAGGGGATGTGGTGAAGTCTCCACCACGGGAACGTGGGATTCTCATTCACCTAACCAAGCACGATGATCGTGTTGAACAGGAACCGAGATGGTGCATAGTTCAGTGATTCAGACACTGGTGTATAATATTGGAAACAAATCAGAGGTGCAACGAAAGTCGGACTCGATCTTAGGATCGATACGGTGTGTGATACATTTTTAAAATTTTCTTAAGAAACAATCATATGCGCACGATTAAAATGAAATGCAAACGAACCCCTATGGTCATCTATCGAAACACACAATAAATGTTATGCATGCAATTCAATAGATCTAGGGTTTTGTTTATTTTACCTCCGTGCGGAATTTAGCACCGCGATGTTAATCTTCCAAGTTGATGATGACGGAAGTATCCACGTGCGTGGGAGAAGCCTCGTTCTTCTTTAGGTACACCCGATCTCGCGAATCGACCCGGATCCTTGCACTCCAATCTCTAAGTGCTTCGGAGTGTAACTTTCTCTTCTTCTTTATCACACATACTCTATGAGGAGAAGAAGATGAGATGAAGATGATTTCCACTTCACAACTAAGGTCAAAACCAAAGAGTGAGAGAGATGAGTGCCCAAGAGAGAGAGGGAGGCCAAAACCGAACACAAGGGAGAGAGAGATGAGTCTTTCTCTAAAAATCTGAATAAGGCTCGGTTTTCATTACCTAATATGCCTTGAAAACCGTGCCCCTCTCTCCCCTTGTCCATATGAACCGTTCCCCTTCTCTCTCTCTCTCATTAATCCTCAAAAATAAATGCCCACTATTGTATAGTTGCCATATTTGGTTTTGCAATTAAAGGGAATATATTCAAATTATTTCAAATCTGAATTACTCCCTTTAAATATGAATTTGATGGCCATGCATATTTACCCTAATGAAGGGGGCGACCACTAGGGCATGCGGGACATTTTGAAATGACCAAAATGCCCCCCCATGCATCTAGTGGCCATCCACCTTATACGGGAGCATACATGGTCCATCTTTGTACATGATAAAGTACTCTAACACTTAGAGTACCTCATCCATACCTATTTAACATACCATGAAGTTATGAATAGTGTTTTTACTATTTACTGGGGTGCCCTCAGTAAAACGTGGGGTGCCCCTATAGTAAAAATCACTAAACACACAGACCGTGTTCTAGTGCGACACACATACACGGAATGAACTCCTTATGGCATTATGGCAACATCGTGTGTCCCTACACTACTCTGGGGTTGCCGCCTAGTGAACACACGTAGTCCTGTGCAACTACCATGCCCTAGTGCAATGCACTCACGAAAAACAGGACGATTAAGGCATTATTTCTTCAACTCATATTGTACTGTGAGACAAGGAGAAAGTTATGATCCGTAACGACCGTGGATAGGTGGAACCTTCAGGGACTAGGATTCATGGCTTCCAACCGGACCCGATCGACATACTACCCAAGTGTCCCTGATAATCCTCTAGGTCCCGATTAACCTGCGTGGCCACCCAGAGTGCGACGCAGGCTGCACTCCATTTCTCCCAGACTTACTAAGCTCTCTCGCATACCCCTGCTCTCCGCTTAGTTAGGTAATTAGATATCCCTTCACTCGGTGCCATGTGTCAACTTGAGCGGTGGAGAGCACCGTCAGACTCAAGTGACCATATGACTAGGTTCCTTCCAGGTTGATTAACACATCGTACCTCCGATCATTTTGGCCAAACAACCGGATTCGGTTTAACAACTCAACTGTTAACCACCAGGCCTGGTTTTAGTACGGTGTATGTCAGACCAAGGAACACACCTTCCAATGGGGATGTGAATAGCCTGCAGGAGTGGCATGCCGATGCAACGCCAGCTCGGTAACCCAGCGCACCGTTGTATTGGGTCGTGGTTAGATCCCTCACACGTTGGTGAACCAAAGTTACCCAAACTGGTTAGTCCACCGGTCATGGTTTCTCAGGGTTTAGGACCTATTACCCCAAGCAGAAACACGGCTATGTGCACCGATGTCAGCTCACTGATCTGTGCACCGTGTTGGTTCTGTTCAGCCACAGACACTGTGCTTGGCAATGACCATGGTGGAGAAACCCATGCTCTGTCATTCCAACAGCTTAATCTGATAGGGCGACCGATCCTAATCAGAACTGTGAACAATTTAGGCTAATAGTACTAATCAACTGAGTCTCCCACTCAGATGAACCACTATACAACCATGGTTCTTTTCAGTTCAGTATATAGAACACATATAATACACACCAATTAAGCTATTCTAATATAAATATCAACTCATTTATTAATCAACCATGATTTTTACAAGCCCTAGACCATATCTTACTCAACAATCTCCCACTTGGTCTAGCGAGGAAAAACGGTTCTGACTCCTATAGCTTCTACATGCTGCTCAAACACCTTTGCAGGAATCGCCTTTGTTAGAGGGATCAACAACATTATCTGCAGATGCTATCTTGGTCACCGCTACTTGCCCTTCCTTCTGAAACTGCCGAATCAAGTGGAACTTGCGTTTGATATGTTTTCCCTTATGGTGGTGTCTTGGCTCCTTGGCCTGTGCTACCGCTCCACTATTGTCACAATAAAGGACAATAGGTGACTGAGCCTCTGGTACGCACCCTAAGTCCAATAAGAACTTTTTAAGCCACACCGCCTCTTTTCCAGCCTCGCACGCTGCGACATACTCAGCTTCAGTGGTGGAGTCTGCGATGCAACCTTGCTTCACACTCCGCCAACTTACTGCTCCTTCTCCTAACATGAAAACATAACCTGAAGTCGATTTTCTAGATTCCACATCTGACATAAAGTCAGCATTCGTGTATCCAATCGACGTCAGGTCCTGTGAAGTATAGACTAACTCATAATCCCTCGTACGACGAAGGTACTTGAGTATACTCTTTACAGCAGTCCAGTGTGCTGGACCCGTGTTCGACTGAAACCGACCCATCATATCTACTGCATAACAGATATCTGGCCTCGTGTACTGCATGGCATACATTAGACTACCCACTGCTGAAGCATAAGGTATCTTCTGCATCTATGCCTTCTCCTCAGGTGTCTTAGGACATTGATCCTTAGATAATTTCAAGCCATATCTGAATGGCAAGAAACCCTTCTTGGAGTCCTGCATGCTGAATCTGGCCAGTAGCTTATCTATATAAGCAGCTTGTGAGAGCGAGAGAATCTTGTTCTGGCGATCTCGAGTTACCTTAATCCCCAGAACATAACTTGCCTCACCTAGGTCTTTCATGTCGAATTGCGAGGATAACCAAACTTTTACCGTAGATAATGTTCCTACGTCATTTCCAATCAGTAATATATCATCTATATAAAGTACTAAATATACCACTGTAGTATTATCACTTGTTTTGTACACACAAGGTTCATCCTTATTTTGATCAAATCCGTATGAGCGAATTGTCTGATCAAAATGGATATTCCAACTTCTGGATGCTTGTTTTAGTCCATAGATGGACCTCTGAAATTTGCAAACTAGATCTTCCTGACCTACTGACTCAAAACCTGGAGGTTGTATCATATATATGTCTTCCTCCAAATCCCCATTGAGGAAAGCTGTCTTGATATCCATCTGCCAGATCTCCTAATCATAGTGGTCTACGATGGATAAAAGAATTCGAATAGACTTAAGCATAGCTACCGGTGAGAAGGTCTCGTCATAATCGATCCCTTCTCGTTGGGTAAAACCCTTGGCAACTAATCTAGCTTTATAAGTCTCAATGGAACCATCGGGTCCTCTTTTCTTCTTGTACACCCACTTACACCCAATAGGTTTAATATTGGTTGATGGTGCAACAAGTGTCCAGACATTATTTTGGTACATAGATGCAATTTCTACCTCCATGGCTTTTTGCCAAGCAGAACTGTCAGAAGATTTCATCGCCTCATCATAGCTCAAGGGATCATCCTCCTGAATCTCTGAATCGACTAATAAAGTCTCTCCATAGTATCTTTCAGGAGCTCTGATTTGTCTCCCACTGCGACGAGGTAATGGTGGTACTGAGCGATTCGTTTCTACAGTCTCTGGTATACTAGTTTCAATGTTACCTCTTCCCTCTATGTTACCGGATGTGCTACCTCCACCAGTACCCAGTAATTCTTCCAGAACTATCTTACTGGTTGGCTTGTGGTCTACAATATAGTCCTGCTCTTGGTAGATGACATTCGTAGAAACGAGTACCTTCTTATCCTCAGGATCATAGAATATACCACCTTTTGTTTCTTTAGGATAGCCTATGAACAGACATACCTTAGACTTAGTCTCCATCTTATCCCTCTTATCCTTTCGCACATGTGCAGGACATCCCCATATTCTGAAATGTTGCAGTGTAGGCTTTCGCTTTGACCACAGTTCTCAAGGAGTTAGAGGCACTGATTTAGATGGGACATGGTTTAAGATATAAGCTGCTGTTAATAGGGCATATCCCCAAAATGTGGTCGGTAAACTAGCATAACTCATCATACTACGGACCATATCCAACAAGGTCCGATTCCTTCTCTCAGAAACTCCATTCTGTTGTGGTGTACCTGGAGCAGTCAACTGGGATACAATCCCACTGTCTCTAAGATACCCAAGGAACTCGTCCGATAGGTACTCACCTTCTCGATCAGATCGAAGGGCTTTCACATATCTACCAGTCTGCTTTTCAACTTCGGCTCTAAATTCTTTGAACTTATCAAAGGACTCAGACTTTCGATGCATTAGGTAGATATAGCCATATCTTGAGTAATCATCAGTAAACGTGATGAAGTACTCATGGCCTCCTATCGCCTGGACGCTCATGGGTCCACATACATCAGAATGAACTAACTCTAATATCTCTGTAGCCCTATTCCCTTTGGTTTTAAAAGCTCTTTTGGTCATTTTGCCCTCCAGACAAGACTCACAGGTTGGAAGGATCTCCGAGGTATCTGTTTCCAGAAGCCCTGCCTTGATCAACCTATGAATTCTATCTGAGACAATATGCCCAAGTCTTAGATGCCACAATAGAGTTAGATTTTCTGAAGGTTTCTTACGTTTAGATGAGTTAATATTCAAAGTGGTTATGTTTTCTTTCTCTAATTTAGGACTTAGAATAGAGAGACTGTTCTGAACTATTCCTCTAATAATGAAGGTTCTATTCATTCTAATAGACACACCAGATGTATCAAAAAGAACTGAATAACCATCATTCACCATAGAAGAAACAGAAATTAGATTACGTCTCAAAGACGGTACATATAATACGTCTCTTTAAATCAAAGTCTTTTCATTAGAAAAAGATAAATAAACATCTCCAACTGCTTCTGCGATTGCAATAGCATCAGTCCCCATGCTCAGGACCACTTCCTCATCAAGTAGCCTTCTGCTTACCTGGAACCCCTGTAAAGAGTTACAGGCATGGTCAGTAGAACCAGAATCCACAATCCAAGATGCAAAAGAACTGCTACTTGAAAGAAGTGACTCAACTACAAGTAGCTAAGAATTATCTGTCCCAGCACCCTGAGGCTTTGTGCAGTCCTTTTTCCAATGGCTCTTTTCGCCATATCTGAAGCACTTTGTGCTTGGTGACTTCATCTCTCTTGACTTAGAGGTCCCCACATGGCTCTGCAGAGGCCCTTGCCTTCAGCTTCTTGTTCTTAGGCTTCTTGCTCATAGGCTTCTTAGCTTTCAGAGCAGCCCTGCGCTTAGCACTTAATGCCTCACCTTTAACCTTGAACCCGTCTTCTGCTGCCTGGAGAGCTCCAAGAAGCTCTGCATTTGTCATCTCTAACTTGTTAAGGTTGAAGTTAGTGACAAAGCCTTCAAAGGCTCCAGACAGGGACGCAAGAAAGATATCAGTCATAACCTTGTTATACAGCACAATGTTCATGGTAGCCAGTTCGTTCTGGAACCTGAGCATTTTTAGCATGTGTTCCCGGACAGGCGTCCCTTCGGACATCTTAGTGCTAACGAGCTTTTTCATTGTGAGGTAGCGCGTTAAGCGGCTATGCCCCTCAAACATTTCTTTGAGGTATAGCATCATATCAGAAGCATCAGGCATTTCTTCGACTTGCTTCTATAGAGTTGTCTGCAAGGAAGCTATGATATAGCACTTGCACATCTCATTAGAATCTCGCCAGTCGGAGAAAGCCTTGGTCTCTGCCTCAGTGGCATCTGGACCCGGTAGGTTCGGTTCCTGAGTGGTTAGGGCCATGGTGTGTTTACCGATCCTCAGAACAAGCATGAGGTTGCGTTTCCAGTCCTCATAGTTAGGACCCGTAAGCTTGTTATCATTTAGGATGGCAGATAAGGGGTCTAGTTTGGTCATCTGAAAAATAAATGGGAGTATATTAGAATGCTTCATAAACTCATTTTATGGTATTTTTAAAATGAGTCAAATTATATTCAAATGTCAACGCTATCCTCAAAGCGGAGACATATCTATGGATCAATTTTACCATGTATATGAGATCTCGAATTCGGATACACCAGCCCGAGGGGGCAGTGTGCAGCATCCTCCGCCACAGCAAGTCTCTCGGACCCAATCCAAATCTGCCACAGACGGGCTATAATGGACCATGGTTTTCTTTTGGCCAGCCCCCCGTGATCTCCATGCGACGCAACGGGTAGCCTCACGGGTGCTTCGGATGCTTACCCACAAGCCTAGGCAATTATAACACGGGAGTTCATGCGGCCCTCGCGAGGGCGAGAAACACCCTTCTCTCCTGGCATTATGACCACCATATCCCGTAGGAGACTGCTAAGCCTCCGGCATGACAGATAATAACCCTCACCCGAGGGGGATGTTAAGCCATACCCTATCACCCGGAAATTCAGCAGTTGGCCGTGGAGGCCAGGGGTACTCACACTGAGTCCTCTTAGACATCCCTTAATTATTGTGAGGGTTATTTCTATGCAAGTATTTTAGATCCTAGGTTGCGACAACCTATACCTAGACCCTGGTCATACCGTGCTCCCACTAGAGTTAAGATCTCTTATGAAGTATAGATAGACTTGGAGAGGACCATAGTCCCTATCCCGTGGATACTCAGTTGTCACCTTTCTCCTGAGAATCACATTACGTACTTTCCAAGCGTTCGATACTAAATAAAATGATCATTACCCTTTGTGCTCTAGAGACTAGCCTATGGTCTAGACATACAAGGAAAGGTCTCCCATTAGTATGACTCCTCGTATGCAACTTGATGTTTGATGTCATAGATTATCACCACATCACTATTGGTTTCGATGTCAAATCAATTAGGGACATCTGACAACCTCCGTCGGACCTCGACCTAACGGTGGCATAACCGAGTGTTATGGGATCCAACTATCATCAAACACCAATTAAACTATAGGTGTCATTAAATGGAGATCTAACCTAATGGTCGCAGGGACAAAGTGGGGAAAAGGCATCCCACATACAGTGGGGAAAGGGCATCCCACAATCTAATACCTATAGCATTAGAATATATAATTTCACCGAGGACTTAGAAAATATCTAACTACCATCAAACATAAACATCCATTGATATCAAGTTCAGGGTCCGACCCCTGAACCTGACTAGCAATGCTCTGATGATCCGGTTCATGGCATCTTCCGGACATCTCTTCCTTTGGCCCACCACATCCGGTCTTCCGGTAATGGATTTTTCATCTGATCTTGTCCTCCAAATCTTCAGCCTGTAATTGAAAAATCTAGTATGCTCCGAGCAATCGCTCGTTTATACACATTTTCCTAGGATAAAGAATAATGAAAGTACAATAATAGAAATAATTGGCCAGGAAAAACCAAGCCGTGGAACAACCTCCACGTACTTGTCCCATTAGGCCTTACAACCATCCATCACAGAAAGAACAAAAATAACTATGCAATCATTTTTTTCGGGGTCCGACCCCCAAAACCAAACAATCACAATTATTATTTTGTAGCGGCACCCTGCAGGAAAACATAGCATGCAACACATATGAATATATGATCTAGCACATGCAAACCCCGGTGAATGCATGCATTCATCAAATACGCATTTGATTCGATTCATAGAAAAAAATTTCGTGAATCGCACACCGAAAATGGCTCTGATACCATTTGTTGGAAACAAATCAGAGGCGCAACGAAAGCCAGACTCGATCTTAGAATCGATACGGTGTGCGATACATTTTTAAAATTTTCTTAAGAAACAATCATATGCGCAAGATTAAAATGAAATACAAACGAACCCCTATGGTCATCTATCGAAACACACAATAAATGTTATGCATGCAATTCAATAGATCTGGGGTTTTGTTTATTTTACCTCCGTGCGGGATTTAGCACCGCGATGTTAATCTTCCAAGTTGATGATGACGGAAGTATCCACGTGCGTGGGAGAAGCCTCGTTCTTCTTCGGGTACACCCGATCTCGTGAATCGACCCGGATCCTTGCACTCCAATCTCTGAGTGCTTCGGAGTGCAAGCTTTCTCTTCTTCTTTATCACACACACTCTATGAGGAAAAGAAGATGAGATGAAGATGATTTCCTCTTCACAACTTAGGTCAAAACCAAAGAGTGAGAGAGATGAGTGCCCAAGAGAGAGAGGGAGGCCAAAACCGAACACAAGGGAGAGAGAGATGAGTCTTTCTCTAAAAATCTGAATAAGGCTCGGTTTTCCTTACCTAATATGCCTTGAAAACCATGCCCCTCTCTCCCCTTGTCCATATGAACCGTTCCCCCTTCTCTCTCTCTCTCTCATTAATCCTCAAAAATAAATGCCCACTATTGTATAGTTGCCATATTTGGTTTTGCAATTAAAGGGAATATATTCAAATTATTTCAAATCTGAATTAATCCCTTTAAATATGAATTTGATAGCCATGCATATTTACCCTAATGAGGGGGGCGGCCACTAGGGCATGCGGGATATTTTGAAATGACCAAAATGCCTCCTATGCATCTAGTGGCCATCCACCTTATACGGGAGCATACATGGTCCATCTCTGTGCATGATAAAGTACTCTAACACTTAGAGTACCTCATCCATACCTATTTAACATACCATGGAGCTATGAATAGTATTTTTACTATTTACTGGGGTGCCCTCAGTAAAACGTGGGGTGCCCCTATAGTAAAAATCACTAAACACACAGACCGTGTTCTAGTACGACACGCATACACGGAATGAACTCCTTATGGCATTATGGTAACATCGTGTGTCCCTACACTACTCTGGGGTTGCCCCCTAGTGAACACACTTAGTCCTGTGCAACCACCATGCCCTAGTGCAATACACTCACGAAAAACAGGATGATTAAGGCATTATTTCTTCAACTCATATTGTGCTGTGAGACAAGGAGAAAGTTATGATCCGTAACGATCGTGGATAAGGTGGAACCTTCAGGGACTAGGATTCATGGCTTCCAACCGGACCCGATCGACACACTACCCAAGTGTCCCTGTCAATCCTCTAGGTCCCGGTTAACCTGCGTGGCCACCCAGAGTGTGACGCAGGCTGCACTCCAATTCTCCCAGACTTACTAAGCTCTCTCGCATACCCCTGCTCTCCACTTAGTTAGGTAATTAGATGTCCCTTCACTCGGTGCCATGTGTCAACTTGAGCGGTGGATAGCACCGTCAGACTCAAGTGACCATATGACTAGGTTCCTTCCAAGTTGATTAACACATCGTACCTCCGATCATTTTGGCCAAACAACCGGATTCGGTCTAACAGCTCAACTGTTAACCACCAGGCCTAGTTTTAGTACGGTGTATGTCAGACCAAGGAACGCACCTTCCAATGGGGATGTGAATAGCCTGCAGGAGTGGCATGCCGATGCAACGCCAGCCCGACAACCTAGCGCACCATGGTATTGGGTCGTGGTTAGATCCCTCACACGTTGGTGAACCAAAGTTATCCAAACTGGTTAGTCCACCGGTCATGGTTCCTCAGGGTTTAGGACCTATTACCCTAAGCAGAAACACAGCTATGTGCACCGGTGTCTGCTCACTGATCTGTGCACCGTGTTGGTTCTGTTCTGCCACAGACACTGTGCTTGGCAATGACCATGGTGGAGAAACCCATGCTTTGTCATTCCAACAGCTTAACCTGATAGGGTGATCAACCCTAATCAGAAATGCGAACAATTTAGGCTAATAGTACTAATCAACTGAGTCTCCCACTCAGATGAACCACTATACAACCATGGCTCTTTTCAGTTCAGTATATAGAACACATATAATACGCACCAATTAAGCTATTCTAATATAAATATCAACTCATTTATTAATCAACCATGGTTTTTACAAGCCCTAGACCATATCTTACTCAACAATCTCCCACTTGGTCTAGCGAGAAAAAACGGTTCTGACTCCCATAGCTTCTACATGCTGCTCAAACGCCTTTGCATGAATCGCCTTTGTAAAGGGATCAGCAACATTGTCTGCAGATGCTATCTTGGTTACCGCTGCTTGCCCTTCCTTCTGAAACTGCCGAATCAAGTGGAACTTGCGTTCGATATGTTTCCCCTTATGGTGGTGTCTTGGCTCCTTGGCCTGTGCTACCGCTCCACTATTGTCACAATAAAGGACAATAGGTGACTGAGCCTCTGGTATGCACTCTAAGTCCAATAAGAACTTTTTGAGCCACACCGCCTCTTTTCTAGCCTCGCACGCTGCGACGTACTCAGCTTCAGTGGTGGAGTCTGCGATGCAACCTTGCTTCACACTCCGCCAACTTACTGCTCCTTCTCCTAACATGAAAACATAACCTGAAGTCGATTTTCTAGATTCCACATCTGACATAAAGTCAGCATCCGTGTATCCAATCGGTGTCAGGTCCTGTGAAGTATAGACTAACTCATAATCCCTCGTACGACGAAGGTACTTGAGTATACTCTTTACAGCAGTTCAGTGTGCTGGACCCGGGTTCGACTGAAACCGATCCATCATATCTACTGCATAACAGATATCTGGCCTCGTGTACTGCATGACATACATTAGACTACCCACTGCTGAAGCATAAGGTATCTTCTGCATCTCTGCCTTCTCCTCAGGTTTCTTTGGACATTGATCCTTATATAATTTCAAGCCATATCTGAATGGCAAGAAACCCTTCTTGGAGTCCTGCATGCTGAATCTGGCCAGTATCTTATCTATATAAGCAGCTTGTGAGAGCGAGAGAATCTTGTTCTGACGATCTCGAGTTACCTTAATCCCTATAACATAACTCGCCTCACCTAGGTCTTTCATGTCGAATTGCGAGGATAACCAAACTTTTACCGTAGATAATGTTCCTACGTCATTTCCAATCAGTAGTATATCATCTACATAAAGTACTAAATATACCACTGTAGTATTATCACTTCTTTTGTACACACAAGGTTCATCCTCATTTTGATCAAATCCGTATGAGCGAATTGTCTGATCAAAATGGATATTCCAACTTCTGGATGCTTGTTTCAGTCTATAGATGGACCTCTGAAGTTTGCAAACCAGATCTTCCTGACCTATTGACTCAAAACCTGGAGGCTGCATCATATATATGTCTTCCTCCAAATCCCCATTGAGGAAAGCTGTCTTAACATCCATCTGCCTGATCTTCCAATCATAGTGGGCTGCGATGGATAAAAGGATTCGAATAGACTTAAGCATAGCTACCGGTGAGAAGGTCTCGTCATAATCGATCCCTTCTCGTTGGGTAAAACCCTTGGCAACTAATCTAGCTTTATAAGTCTCAATGGAACCATCAGGTCCTCTTTTCTTCTTGTACACCCACTTACACCCAATAGGTTTAATATTGGTTGATGGTGCAACAAGTATCCAGACATTATTTTGGTACATAGATGCAATTTCTGCCTCCATGGCTTTTTGCCAAACAGAACTGTCAGAAGATTTCATCGCCTCATCATAGCTCAAGGGATCATCCTCCTAAATCTCTGGATCGACTAATAAAGTCTCTCCATAGTATCTTTCAGGAGCTCTGATTTGTCTCCCACTGCGACGAGGTAATGGTGGTACTGAGCGATTCGTTTCTACAGTCTCTGGTATACTAGTTTCAATGTTACCTCTTCCCTCTATGTTACCGGATGTGCTACCTCCACCAGTACCCAGTAGCCCTTCCAGAACTATCTTACTGGTTGGCTTGTGGTCTATAATATAGTCCTGCTCTAGGTAGATGGCATTCGTAGAAATGAGTACCTTCTTATCCTCAGGATCATAGAATATACCACCTTTTGTTTCTTTAGGATAGCCTATAAACAGACATACCTTAGACTTAGTCTCCATCTTATCCCTCTTGTCCTTTCGCACATGTGCAGGACATCCCCATATTCTAATATGCTGCAGTGTAGGCTTTCGCTTTGACCACAGTTCTCTAGGAGTTAGATGCACTGATTTAGATAGGACATGGTTTAAGATATACTGAAATATGGCTCAGAATATACTGAATATGGATCTTAGAATGAGTGAAATAATTCCAGGAGCTCATAGGCACTGACAGAACTCGATTCCGAGTAGCGCACCTCACTCAATCTCTCTTTCAGTTTTTCACTTTTCGTGAATGGCGTTTTAGTCCAGGCTTCACGATAGACACTTGGAAATCCTGAAAACCGCCCCCGCTCATCCCTATCCATCTAGGGCCGGCCCTAGCTTGCTTGTAGCACTAGGATGCCGGCCCTATAAGAGGATTAGAGAGGGTAGGGCCGGCCCTAACTCTCCCCCTCTCCTAAAATCCGAAGCCCCTCTCCCTCTCTCCCTCTCTTAGGTTTCGGCCAAGGAAGAAAAAGGAAGAAGAAGGAAGAAGAAGGAGGAAGGAAGGAGAAGGAAGAAGAGAGAAAGAGAAGGAGAAGATCTCGCGGCTAGCCATCGTCTTCGCAACGAATTTCTCCGTCGGCTCGTAGTCCTTGCACTCAGAGGTAGGACTTCAAGGATTCCTCAATTCGCAAAGGACAAGGTGCTATCTGACACCTTCCCTTGTGATTCACGTGCGGTTCATCATCGTTCTGTTCTCTCCGGATCATAGATCCACAAGGTATGATGATTCTAAACACCTAACTAGATGCATGCATATCTTCCGTAGATCGTAGTATGCCTCTAGGGTGTCCGCACATATGCTAAGATCATAGATTTGCATGCAGATTGTTTTGTAGAATTAATTGTAATGAAACATACACCGTATGATCTTCGGATCTTTGTTTTGCTTCCGCTGTGACTCTGATAAGCGGATCCAATTCCAACAGGAGGCTCACCCCAACGACTAAGGATGAAGACTCTGACGAGTACGAACACGTAAACCTAGACGTGTGTGGAGATGGAACGACGATCCATGGAGCCACGGAGTCAGATGTGAATTGCATCCTTGACGGTTCATCGTGGATCTTCCATTTGATGGGTCTGACCATCAACACCGACCATCACGCCATGAACCTTCTGATAACTGGCACCTTAGTCTTTATTCCCTGGCCTCTGACCCACGGTCCATCGGTTGCACATTGCAACCTACTGCATGTGGTTGTACTCTCCTCGATCTATAGGCATGTTGCGAGTCTTGTGATTGATACTGCTACGTGCACTAAGATGTCACAACCCGAGTTGAATTCGGGTTGGTTTTGGGTTGAGGGGTCGGGCAACCAGACCCAACCCAAACCCGAG
The DNA here is from genome assembly GCA_947650365.1 of Chamaelirium japonicum. Lineage (NCBI taxonomy): Eukaryota > Viridiplantae > Streptophyta > Magnoliopsida > Liliales > Melanthiaceae > Chamaelirium > Chamaelirium japonicum. The sequence continues at coordinate 50,643,135 of OX393560.1, forward strand.
TGCTTATGTATGTCTGATAGAGCATCTCCAACCGAATCCTTCTTATCTCCAGCTCCCATCCTTCTCCCATCTGCCACTTGGGATGGGAGTTGGAGGAGAGAAACCTTCACTACAATCGACTCCTTCCCATCACTGGATCCCAAGCCCAAAGTACCACGTGCTTTGTTTTCCACCATTAAAGTATTTTTAATCTTTTGTTTCCAAACTTGGGTTATTTGTCCAATTTCACACATGGGTGGGTCCCACTTAGGATTTACTTTTTGGCTCTCAGCAGAAGGGAGTTGTTCTCAGCTCCTACCGCCAAGATGGATAGGAACTGGTTGGAGTGAAATTTTTTCACTAGAGGACAAATTTAGATGGTGCCATGTAGGATGGGAGCTATGTTGGGAGTCAGTTGGAGATGCTCTTAGTCCATAATACATAGGTAACGATCATAGTCATCCCAAGTATAAGTTGATTATAGTTTTTGATCTTCAAATGTCAAAATTTTAAATAATGATTGGAAATAAGTATACAAAGCCCTCACAACCCGGACCATCCTACTAACTTGGGCTAACCTGAGCCCAACCCGAGTGTGAAATTTGTTGCTTGGGTTGGGCTTGGGCTAGGATCTCGGGTTGGAGGTTGGATTGGGTTAGGGTTGAGCGTTCTAATATTTGGGTTGAGCTTGTGTTGACCCCCAGCCTGATCCAACCCACTCGAGTTGTAGCCCTGCATTCAGGGCCACCATATGGGACCCTTGGTTGCTCTAATTGTACCTCTGGCACCCATAATCGGCTTTTAGATTGGCCTCCCGTTGGTAGCCCAATGTCTGTATGGCCCACAAAAATTCATAGTTCCCATTTCTGCACTAAAATGTATGTGAGCATAACCAGTACATCCAAATCACAATGATTGGTATCCGATCCAAAAAAATCTCCAACCTGGTAGTGTCAAGTGTCAATGTACGGCGATGGCGGTGGTGGAGACTTCTAAAGCTAATGTAAAGATTATGGGGCTTGGCTTACAAAAACCGAAACTAAAAAACGACTGAAAATAGAAATTCGCCTAGGTGAAATCAGTCGAAACCCAGGCAAAATCGATGCTAACAAAAGCCTCGGGCTCCCCTGGATTTCTCCTGGGCTCTGAGAAATTTCGCCCCGTGCGAAACCTACACGCGTGAGGGACTACGGTTTGGACACGAGGAAGCGAGTTCCGAACATGTTTGGAAAGACCATGTTTATTCTCTCTTGTACTAGACTAGTGCATGCCCATATATGCCTGTCGGCACTGCAGCGGTCCACCGACGACTTCGGCAACAAAACACTTTCGACAACAACAGTTGTATTTATAGGGAGACCTATTTCCTTGTCTGTGCCGATTGGCACGAAGCGGGCGCCTTCGGCGTGACAAACTCCCCATCCTCCTATAATCGATCAATCACAGCTGTTTCTGTTCGAACAGATTCCTCGAAATTGACCCGATGGTTTGGAACGGTCGAAATTTTAGCAGGCGGGTTTATAGCCGTTGATGCGAACAACGATCACGGGATGAACGGTTAGGTTTATCACAGTTTCAATGGACCGAGATTTTAGGGGTTTAGTACAGTTTAAATGGGTTGGAAATTAAAACCAATGAGAAATCGTGCGTTTATTTTTAAGCGAATGATTATATCTATTCTTTTTATTTTTGTCCAGTCAGTTTGTCCTAGTCAGCTTTTTTGCTCCGTTTTGTCTAGTCAGCATAAAACCGACGTCTCTTGTTATACAGATAAAAACCAAATCAGATACCCACTATATTGAGATTCCTAAAGCTATACGATTCCTCTATTCTGTAAGGATAAGTGTAGTAAAGTGTAACCCTCGCAAAGTTGAGATCGTATAGAAGAGGAGATGGAGGTACATAGACCCACCCATAAATAATACACGGGTGGAGAGAGAGAGAGAGAGAGAGAGAGAGAGAGAGAGAGAGAGAGAGAGAGAGAGAGAGAGAGAGAGTGGTCGGAAAGTGGGAAACCATGCAACAAGATTGATGGAATCTTGGCAACAGTCTCCCAAAGTACACACCTTTGTATATTTTACTCCTCGATTATTTATTGATAACAGTGCCTACGTTTGTGGTTGATTGACGAACGACGCACCCATAATCACAATGTCTTTGATTCTAACAAAAAAAATAATCACCACAATGCCTTCGTGCTGTCATCTTTAGCCAATCAACCGGCACGTCGATCCCTTTGTAAGGAAATGAAACGGCCACCACCACCACCACCATCGTCGTCACCACCACCACCAAAGTGGGGGCAGCTGGTGTTTTTCCGACGCAAAGAAGAAGGTCATGCTACGTGCCACCCCGATAGCCTCTCATCATCCGATCTTTTTCTCCTCGAGTAACGGCTGTCTCCGGATCCCCACTATGTACACGCAAACTCATTGCCTCTGCTTTCCGTTCTCCTCTTTTGTTGCGTTGCGCTTTACTTAGCTTTCGATTGCGAATGGGGGTGGCCATGGCCAACTCCCATGGTTTTTTTTAAAAAAAAACCTTTAAAGTTTCCCCCACCAACAAGTGGCCCCTACCACAGAACCAGTTGCATGTGAAAGCTTTTGGGATGCAGTGGGAGCTGAATGATTGGACTGAGTAGTGGAGTCCATGGAAGCTTGAATGTAAGCTTTGGCTTTTTGCTTGCATTATTAATTTTTTTTTTTGGCAATCAGACATTGAGTTGGATGTGGATAGTTGTTGGATGGGTTGGGTTATGGGTTAGGTTGAGAAAAGGCTAACCCAATTATTGTTTGGACCGGTTTTGGGTTGAGGACCTAGGTTGACCAACCCAATCTGAACCAGATAGTCAAGTGTGTGTGTGTATATATATATATATATATATATATATATATATATATATATAAAATGTTATGTTTATTTGTTCTCGAAATCTTCTCATCTACAAAAACGATCGGAATAAATCTGCCCACCGATCGAGTTAATTAGGAGTGTCATTCTCGAAAACTTCTCGTCTACAAAAACGATCGGAATAAATCTAGCCGCCGATCGAGATTTGGAGTGTAATGGGGAGAGAGAGTGATGGTTAGGATGTATCTTGTGGGGTAAGCGCGAGTGCGATTCCCCTAGGAAGGGTGAAAAAAAAAGCATTTGATTTGTAGGCATTTTTTTACCTTTGATTCAAGACCCCCATGATCATCTCCCCTCCCACGACCCTCTCTCTCTCTCTCTCTCTCTCTCTCTCTCTCTCTCTCTCTCTCTCTCTCTCTCTCTCTCTCTCTCTCTCTCTCTCTCTCTCTCTCTCTCTCTCTCTCTCTCTCTCTCTCTCTCTCTCTGGATAGCTGTGATTCAAGGCAACCGATATCGATTTTTTTTCCCCTGTTGTCAGGTTCAACATTCTTTTTTCTTTCTTTTTCTTTCTTTCTTTTTCCTATGCTATATGGTTCATCATTCTTTTTCTTTTTTTGGGCTTGCACCACTTGCGGTTTAAACATCGCAAGGTGAGTTCTTGCTCCGTCTCTTCCCTACCTATCTCTCTGTCTTTGTATTTTTTTTCTTTTTTAGTAATGGAAATTCTTTATTTTTTTTTTCTGTAGCCGGTCCCGGTCCTGACACAAGCAATCAATATGTTTGCCTCCCTTACAAATCAGGACTCCATATTGGTTGACGACGGATCACCTTTTATTGGGATGTGAGTTTCTCCAACCTGGTGTGGGTCCACTTTCTCCAGTGTCTGAGCAGGCGATCTCCACCAACAACCGTCGAGCTTTTGTAGGGGAAGTGGAGATGCAAAAATTTCAGGGGGCCAGACCAGCGAGGGTGGGATATGCTGGCGATTGCTATCTCGTGGGCGATTTGGCTTGAGAGGAACCAGAGGACCTTACAGATGAAGAGTTCCTCGGTGGACCATGTCATTTCACAGATCAAATGTTTCATCCACCTTTGGGCATCGACTGCCACGGCAGGGCCTCGAAGTTTTCTCCTTCATCTCTGTAATGCCGATGTCTGAGAACTTGTAATCCTTCCTTTTTGTTTTCAATAAACTGGTAGGGGTTTAGGCCGAACCCCCCCTCATTCACCGAGAGGGATTTCTCCAAAAAAAAATTTGTTGGTAGACAACGTGATGCCCGTCGATGGCCAAGGTGAGTTCTTCCCTCTTTCTGTCTTCTATTTTTCTTTTTCTTTTTTCTTTTCTTCTTTGTCTCTATGTACTAATGTAAATTCCTTTTTTTTCCCCTGTAGTATCTCTATAGCCGATCCCGACATATGCAACCAATACCTCTGCCTCTCTCACTATTCAGGACTCTATGTTGTTGACGGTCCCGTGGTGCCCGCCGATATCCAAGGTGAGTTACCTCTTCCCCCCCCCCCCGCACCCTCTTTCTCTATTAATACCTCTCAACATCCTCTATCTTTCTCAGATTGTCCTCCATCCCCACAACTTATCCTTATGTCCGAGCCTTCTAGTAGCAAGATCATTGCCATTGCGACCTCCACGGTTAGTCAACTACCTTTGTTCTTTTTTTTTTTATTCCAATTTTTTTAATTTTTGTTGTGTTATTTTTGATGATTTTAATCAAGAATAGTAATGTAATGTTCAGTTGGAGGGAACATTCAGAATTTTATGTTTAGGTTTTACAACTTGTTGTTTATTTGAAATTATAATTAATGCAGGTTTGAAGAATTGTTTTAAAATATCTCGATTGCAACAATTTATAGTGCCTTATAAAAAAACAAACCTTTTAGCCCAAGCCCAACCAAATTGAGTTCGGGTTGAGTTTTTCCAACCCTAACGCAATCCGATCTTAAAACCAATGAGCCCAAAATCGACCAAGAGTTGGGTTGGGTCGGGTTCCACCCACCCATGTTGCAGGCTTTTGTCTACCTTTTTAATTATTTTGTATTAAATAAACCGATGATGATAATAACCACAAGGCTGTTTTCATTTTAATTCCCATAATTGGAGAACCCGAGAGTCCCCACATGTTAGGGGTGTCAACGGGTCGGGTTGGGTCGGGTTCGGGTCTAGTTTCAGGTCGTGTCCAAAACCCCTAGACCTGGACCCGACCCGTTTAACTAATCTTGTCTAGATCCTACATCCGTGCCCGACCCGCTAATAAACGGGTAGACCCGATAAGACCCGTTTATCACACGGGTCTATTCGGTTGACCTGATTCGACTCGACCCGACCTGACCCGATAGACCCGCTGGTACTATATATAACAGTATTGGATTGCGGGCCGACCCGACCCGACACAACCCGTTGAATATTAAACGGGTCTTCCCTGGTCTACCGTGTCTAGACCTTAAACTCGGACCCGACCCGTTTATTAAACGGGTCTATCGTGTTGACCCGAACCCGTTTAGCCCTGACCCAGACCCGCTAACTTCGTGTCGGGTCTGCCGTGTCGGGTCCGAAATTGCCAGTCCTACCACATGTACAAACTCAACCAGTTACATGTTGGTTGTGAGGGACTTTAGTCAGTGCCACCTTCCACATGTGGAGCAATGACATTCCACATATGGAGCAATATCATGGGGATTCTGCAATAGTGCTTCTTTGCTGAAATTATGTAGATCATTAGAATTTCAGCAATAGTGTTTTTTTTTAATCTGGTTTTTTTAGGACGAAGTTTTGCTTTTTTTTTTCCTCAAATGACTTAGAGATATCCTTGGTTTTTGAGCCTTAGATGAGCCCAAGCTATGGAGGAAACTCAAATTTCAATAATAGCCTTGGTTGAGCGTGGCCTTCAAGCCCGTATTTCGGTGGGAGTTCGAGTAGATACAATAGTTCATGAAAAACTCTGTTATGTAAAGGATCATGACCATGGGACAATTGGATAAGAAAATAGTGATTTGTGGTTCATGAGAACTGCTCTTTTTCTCTGGTTTTTTTTTTTTCATCTTGATATATTTTTTAATGAACAATCAGATCAGTTTTTATTGCCTTCTTAATCATATAAAAAAACTTTGTTGCGTATGACTTCAACAATTATGACCATGGGGTCATTGGATAAGAAAATAGTGATGCTGTCGGGTCATTGGAGAAGATTTGTTTTGTTGCCGTCGAATTGTACACTCAGTCATGACTTGGCTATCTTCCTATGGACTTACCGGTATGCCATAGCAATGCCAATTATGAGCTACTCGTTGATTATAGTTCATTGCCGATGGATATTTTATGTGGAAGTGATGGTCTTTTGTTTCGTAAGCTAAAATCTTACGTCATTTATTTTATGATCAAATAAGAGTGTTACGAAGAGAGGGGGAGAGAGAATAGGATTGGGGAGAAAATCTCCTTGTATTATCTCATTGATCACATCTATTACATTACATAAGACTACCTCTCTTTATATAGAGAGAGAACTCACACCATAATGTTACCACAACCGAGGTGGGACTAATAGAATACTAACACACACACACTACATCTAATACCCCCCGTCAAACTGATGTAAGGTATAAACCGACATCGGTTTGCTTAATAAAAGGAAGGAGAAAAAAAAAAAAATTTACATCAAATAACCCTTTTTTATGCTGTAAAGTAAAGATAGTGCCAGGGCGACCTGCAAGCAAGTCGTCTTGGAAACCCGATTGACCTGCAAGCAGGACAACCGGGGGAACCCGGCCAACCTATAAACAGGTCAACCGGGAGAATTGGCAATGATCACGAAGGATCGGAGTGGAGGAAGCCGACGGTGATGGAAGTCGGCAATAAAGGGGGGGCCGAAAGGAGAGAGAGCGGCTAAGAAAAGATGTGAATGCATGAGACCTCATAAGAGGCAAGCACCCGGCCGAAGCAAGTACTTGACACCTCTTAGAAGATCTCAATCATCACAGACAAAGAAGAAGGAGAAGATGAAGAGTCACAGCTCTGATAAGGTCACATGACCAAGGAAAGTAAGAGGATCCGAAAGCCGGCACAAAACAAGTGTGACCGGAACTAGAGAGGATCAAAAAAGCCGGCACAAGACAAGTGTGACCGGAACGAGAAAGGATCCAAAAGCCGGCACAAAACAAGTGTGACCGGAACTAAAAAAGGATCTAAAAGCCGGCACAAGACAAATGTGACCGGAACGAGAAAGGATCCAAAAGCCGGCACAAAACAAGTGTGACCGGAACTAGAGAGGATCAAAAGCCGGCACAAAACAAGTGTGACCGGAACTAGAGAGGATCAAAAGCCGGCACAAGACAAGTGTGACCGGAACGAGAAAAGATCCAAAAGCCGGCACAAAACAAGTGTGACCGGAACTAAAGAGGATCTAAAAGCCGGCACAAGACAAGTGTGACCGGAACGAGAAAAGATCCAAAAGCCGGCACAAAACAAGTGTGATCGGAACTAAAGAGGATCTAAAAGCCGGCACAAGACAAGTGTGACCGGAACGAGAAAGGATCCAAAAGCCGGCACAAAACAAGTGTGACAGGAACTAAAGAGGATCTAAAAGGTGCAAGGCGGATCGGTAGGGCGCAGAGCGCAAAAATACCAAGGTGCAAGGGCACGGAGCGAGGCGATGGGGTAGGCGAATCGAGAAAGCGCAAGGGCATATGGTTCAAGACGGGCTGACAAAGCTCAAGGTGCAGCGGACGGCGGGCGCGGGACGACAAAGCGCAAAGGCACAGGGCGCCAAGGCGGCCGGGTCAAACGGCTTAGGGCTCCGACAGCCAGCAAGACCGATGGGTGCGGGCTGGAGCCGAAGGAGGAGCGGTAGCGCGAGCGCAGGGCCGCAGGGAGAGCGCAACATATCAGAGGGCAAGGCGAAAATGCGATGAACCGGCCAGGTACGGAAGGGCCAGATCGGGTGGCGAGATGCTATGAGCACAGGATCCGAGCGACGCAAAGGGCCAAGTAAAAGAGGGTTGGATCGGGTGCAGAGGGCCGTGTCGGGTCGGATGCAGCAGATCATAGACGGCAGTCTGGTGTAAAGCACACGTGCAGCAAATCAAAAAACACAGCCATCCGATACAAATCGGATCACGGCCAGGGTCGGAGGACAGGATGCGCTCAGACGGCAAGGGACGGTTGTGATCAACTAAAGGTAAGAAGAGAGTTGGTCGGATGAGAGGGAGGATCTGGATGATGGACGGCTGTGATCAATCCGAAGAGGGGGAGAGATTTTCAAAGGGTGGGTCCGACCCTCCCCCTTCGTGGGTTCATGTCAACGGGACACCACCGGGACATCACCGTCAACGGGTGCGATCATACCAGCACTAAAGAGAGGAGATACCACCGGGACACCACCGGGACATACAGTGGTAGGTGGGACTCATGTGTAGGGGACACACAACCAAGGTCGCGGGCTCAAAAGGGGACGGTTGAGAGAGAGAGAGCAGATAAGGAAATCGGAGAGAAAGGAGGAGAGAAATTCGGAGAAGGGAGAGAGAGATCCGGGCGGCGAGGGAGAGTCGGAGATGCACGGGCGGCGAGGGAGAGCCGGAGACGCAAGCGGGCCGGCGCGGCGCAGGGCACCGTCGCGGTCTCCGCCGGACGGAGGGGGCCCACCAATGTCTCGCCGGGAAGCCCACGACCCTCACCGTCGCGGTCTTCGCCGGATGGAGGGGGACCACGTGCGGCACCAATGGATCGGTAGTCCTCATCGTCTCCGTTGCCACCAGAGCACCGGGACCGGCAGCGGCGGCTTCTCCCTACATGGAAGGTGACGTCCTCCTCGGCAGCCTCTTCAAGGATCCTCCCCCTCCTCCGTCGCCGCAGTCGACTGCCGCCTTCCTCAAAGCCACGGAGATGCTCCGGCAACCGTTCGATCAGGTCCTCGGAAAGCTCCTCCCCGACTGCATCGTCACCGACATGCTCTTCCCCTGGAGCGTCGACGTCGCGTCCGAGCACGGATTGCCGAGGCTCTCGTTCCACGGCACCTGCTTCTTCTTCCTCTGCGCCAGCGAGGCCCTGGATCGTCACGAGACCATCGCGAGCCTACCGCTGGATGCCGAGTCCTTCGTCCTCCCAGGCATCCCCCACCGGATTGAGATGCTCAGGTCCCAGATCCCGGACCTCCAGAAATCCGCATCCATATTCCTGGAGCGCTTCAAGCATGTTCCTGGAGGGAGGAGATCCTGGGGCTGGCGAGGCGGCCGGAGGCTGTGGACGTGCGCAGGGCCGGGCCGCGGCGGATGGCAGGGCGCCGGTGTTCGTACCAGATCGACGACATCATCCGATAGTCAGGAGAGAGAGAGAGAGAGAGACAGGAAAAAAAATTTATTTTTCCCGGCCTCCTCGATGTCGTCGACGACGACCGAGGAGGCCGAGGCCAGAGAGGAGAGCGTCGAACCCTAGGCCAAGAGGGTTGGCTCTGATACCATGTTACGAAGAGAGGGGGAGAGAGAATAGGATTGGGGAGAAAATCTCCTTGTATTATCTCATTGATCACATCTATTACATTACATAAGACTACCTCTCTTTATATAGAGAGATAACTCACACCATAATGTTACCACAACCGAGGTGGGACTAATAGAATACTAACACACACACACACTACATCTAATAAAGAGCTCATTGAACCATCACACGTCAATTTTGGGAGGCTGCGATGCTATGCTTTGAGTCCCTCAAATATGAAGTCCAGGCACTAAGATGGTGAGATTGCTACGGATTTCACAGTTCATATGATTAAAAAAAAAATCTTGAAATATTTTACATGCATAATTTGTTGTATAAGTTGCTGAATTGAGATACAGGATCAATGCTGCCTTACATATTATCAATACACATTGGTTTTTTTGCAATTGTATGATCTATCTTAAGTTGATTGGGATTGGTTGCGAGGGGGAGTGGTCATCGGTGATCAAGGGAGATGTGACGACTAGCGGGTGGTTGTAGGAGTGGCGAATCCATCGGCAAAGTGACAATTATGGGCAGTGTCCACAAGTGGTGTTTGGTAAAGCAATTCAACTCCAATGGTTAGGGGTGGCAATGGGTCGTGTCGGGTTGGGTTCGTGTTATGTCTAGAAACATGTTCTTTAAGCACATAGCCATTTTCACGTCAAGTAAAGTGATGTTCTTTGAATTGTACTCATGTTATAATGATCTATTTTTATTTGGTATGAATGAGAAATAGTTTACCAAAATGCCGATGTGCGGTATATAATATAATAAGAAGTAATTGGGGCAACACCACTTAGTAACCCTCATTTATAACTCCAAGTTTTCACTTGAAATATGTGTTAGGATTATAATTATGCTAAACTACATATTAAATATAGTTGCATAATCTTTTACAAAATTACAACAACTTGCTGCATAAATGAATCAAAATCCTGGAGTTGCTAACTGATGCAGCCAATGTGGGCGACACATATTGTTGAATGAAGTTTGGTGTTATTTATGTAAAGAATCTTTATTCGATGAAACATATATGCATACTGTAGTTAGGCGTTCATCTGTGCATTTATTTTTAAATGTGCACGTCCTGTCGAATGTGGGCAACACAGAATGAATTCTGATGCCCCTGCCGAATGTGGCACCCTTGCGAAAAGTGTGGCCACTGAAGGCGGCCGTCCGAGTGTGGGTGCCCTGCCGAGTGTCGGCACGCACATGGATGTTTAACGTTGTAGAAATATTTTGTTGCCACCTTAGAAATATTATCATCTTCCTCGAAATATTTTTCTCGTCCTCGAAATATTTTGCGTGCCAACAGGCAAGGGCATTACTAGTAAATATATAGGGTCCCGATCCAGTGAGAAACCTCTTATATGCGAAACATTGTGTGAAGCCAACCTAGAGGTTTCAGAATTTGATGAAACTTGGTAGATATGCTACCTATGCCATGTTGATCATCCTCACCAAAATTCATCAAATTCTAAAACCTCTAGGGGCATCAAATTTGATAATCAAATTAACGGTTTTTTATGAACGGTCAGTAAATCTTCTAACATTTGATGCCCTTAGAGGTTTTAGAATTTGATAAATTTTGGTGAGGATGATCAACATGGCATAGGTAGCATGTCTACCAAGTTTCATCAAATTCTGAAACCTCTAAGCTAGTTTCGCACAAGTTTCGCATATAAGAGTTTCTCACTGGATCGGGAACACACACACACACACACACACACACACACACACACACACACACACACACACACACATATATATATATATATATATATATATATATATATATATATATATATATATATATATATATATATATATATAGAATCCGTTGACAACTCATCATTTGAAGGGGCTAGAGATTTTAGAATTTGCTGATTTTTTATGAGGATGCTATCTATAGCAATGACATCATCATTACAAAAAATCAAAAAAATCCAAAACCTATAGCCCTATCAAATTTCCTCCTCAAATATAGACCATTCATTTTAATATTTAATTTGAAGAATACATTTGATGGGGCTAGAGGTTTCAGAATTTGCTGATTTTTTGTGAGGATGATCACTATGGCAAGTTGATCATCCTCACAAAAAATTAACAAATTCGAAAACTTCTAAGAGTGCTAAATGTTAAAGCTTTTCTTAACCATCTATTTGAACCATTAATTTGAATAACACATTCGATGCCCTTATAAGTTTATGAATTTGTTGATTTTTTGTGAGCATGATCAACTTGCCATATTGATCATCCTCACAAAAAATCAGCAAATTCGGAAACCTCTATCTATTGATTGAATCGAGTTGTAAGTGGGTTGTAAATTTACCTCCCATTTTGGGTTGTCAACGGATCCCAGCCCTATATATATATATATATATATGTGTGTGTGTGTGTATAAAGAGAGAGAGAGAGAGAGAGAGAGAGAGAGAGAAATGTTACAGTGAGCTATGAGCTGCTGGTTTAGAAAGTGAGCTGTGGATATTTTGACCCTCCTAGGAGTTTTGAAATTTGATGAAATTTGGTGAGGGTGTTGTCTTGGGTAAGATGATCATCCTCACCAATTTTTATCAAATTCCAAAACTTCTAGGGGGGGGGGGGGGTTCAAATGGTCGAAGTAAAATCTGTCATCCGTAGTTACTGTTAAAATCTGAAGATTTTGCTTCGACCATATGACACCCCTAGAATTTTTGAAATTTGATAAAAATTGGTGAGGCTGATCATCTTACTCTATATAACACCCTCACCAAATTTTATCAAATTCCAAAACTTCTAGGGGTTTCAAAATACCTGCAACTCATTTTCTCCTATCGTAGCTTACAGCTCAACATAATATCTCTCTCTCTGTATATATATATATATATATATATATATATATATATATATATATATATATATATATATATATATATATATATATATATATATATATATATATATATATATATATATAGGGTGAAGGGATGTTGGACCTGAGGTGCAGCAAGAACGCTGCACCTCGGCCTTGTTTTACCTACCTAGAAGTTTTGGAATTGGATGAAATTTAGTGAGGGTGTTGTCTAGGGTAAGGTGATCATCCTCACAAATTTTCATCAAATTCCAAAACTTCTAGGGGGGTCAAATGGTCGAAGCAAAATTAGCCGTCTGCAGTCACCGTTAAAATCTGCAGATTTTGCTTCGACCATTTGACCCCCCTACAAGTTTTGGAATTTGATGAAAATTTGTGAGGATGATCATCTTACCCTAGACAACACCCTCAAAAATTTCATCCAATTCCAAAACTTCTAGGTAGGTAAAACAAGGTTGAGGTGCAGCGTTGTTGCTACACCCCGGGTGCAGGCTCCCCACCCCCACATATATATATATATATATATATATATATATATATATATATATATATATATAATATATATATATATATATATATATATATATATATATATATATATATATATATATATATATATATATATATATATATATATATATATATATATATATATATATATATATATATATATATATATATATATATATATATATATATATATATATATATAAAACTAGGGTAAGATGATCATCCTCACAAATTTTCATCAAATTCCAAAACTTCTAAGGGGGTCAAATGGTCGAAACAAAATCTAAAATTTGTGAGGATGATCACCTTACCCTAGACAACACCCTTACCAAACTTCATCCAATTCCAAAACTTCTAGGTAGGTAAAACAAGGGGGCGGTGCAGCGTTAACGCTGCACCCCGGGTGTAGGCTCCCCGCCTGTCGAGATCTAATGGATGGTCTGGATCATAGGTAACTATATGAGTAAGAGGCCATGAGTAAGAGTATCCCTCCCCTATATATATATATATATATATATATATATAGGGCTGTTACAGTGAGCTGTGGGCTGCTGGGGGGGAAAGTGAGCTGTGGGTATTTTGACCCCCCCAAGAAGTTATTTTATTTGACGAAATTTGGTGAGGTTGTTGCCTAGGATAAGATGATCATCCTCACCAATTTTCATCAAACTCCAAAACTTCTAGGGGGTTAAATGGTGGAAGCAATTTTAACAGTGACTTTAGACGGCAGAAATTGCTTCGACTATTTGACCCCCCTAGAAGTTTTGGAATTTGATGAAAATTGGTGAGGATGATCATCTTATCCTAGGCAACAACCTCACCAAATTTTATCAAATTCCATAACTTCTTGGGGGGTCAAAATATCCGCAGCCCACTTTCCCCCTCGGCAGCCCACAACTCACTGTAACAGCCCTCTCTCTCTCTCTCTCTCTATATATATATATATATATATAATATATATATATATATATATAGAGAGAGAGAGAGAGAGAGAGAGAGAGAAAGAGGGCTGTTAGGTTGCGCTGTGCGCTACGGAATGCCGACCGTCCGATCGGTGTGAATCGGACAACACAAATCTTTTCCGCCCGGTTAAAAGCTTTAACCATTCCCCGGCCATCCGATTGGCATGAATTGGAAGACACAAATCCTTTACGCCCTGACTAAAAGCTTTAACCGTTCGATCGAATGATCGAACGGATGAGATCCGTGACATCTCATTCAAATAGGATAAAAAATTGGGTCAACGCAATCATGTTTTTTTGTCCTATTCGAATGAGATGTCACGGATCTCATCCGTTCGATAATTCGATCAAACGGTTAAAGCTTTTAACCGGGGCGGAAAGGATTTGTGCCGTCCGATTCAAGGCAATCGGACGGCCGGGAACGATTAAAGCTTTTAACTGGGCGAAAAGGGTTTGTGCCGTTCGAATCACACCGATCGGACGACCAGCATTCCGCAGCGCACGTCCTCCGTGGCAGCACACAGCACAACCTAACAGACCTCTCTCTCTCTCTGTATATATATATATATATATATATATATATATATATATATATATATATATATATATATATATATAGGGGGCGGGGAGCCTGCACCCGAGGTGCAGCAACAACACTGCACCTCTCGCTTGTTTTCCTACCTAGAAGTTTTTGAATTTGATGAAATTTGGTGAGGATGTTGTCTAGGGTAAGATGATCATCCTCACAAATTTTCATCAAATTTGACCCCCCCTAGAAGTTTTTGAATTTGATGAAAATTTGTGAGGATGATCATTTTACCCTAGACAACATCCTCACCAAATTTCATCAAATTCTAAAACTTCTAGGTAGGTAAAACAATGTCTGAGGTGCAACAACGACGCTGCACCTCAGGTCTAGCATCCCATTTCCAATATATATATATATATATATATATATATATATATAGAGAGAGAGAGAGAGAGAGAGAGAGAGAGGAATGGGATGCTGCCTATCAAAGCAGCATTTTTGCTGCTTTGAGACATTGTTTGACCATCCTAGAAGTTTTGGAATTTGATGAAATTTGGTGAGGGTGTTGTCTAGGGTAAGATGATCATCCTCACAAATTTTCATCAAATTCCAAAACTTCTAAGAGGGTCAAATGGTCGAAGCAAAATGCTGCAGATTTTAACGGTGACTGCAGATGACTGATTTTGCTTCGACCATTTGAACCCCCTAGAAGTTTTGGAATTTGATGAAAATTTGTGAGGATGATCATCTTACCCTAGACAACACCCTCACCAAATTTTATCAAATTCCAAAACTTCTAGGATGGTCAAACAATGTCTCAAAGCAGCAAAAAATGTTGCTTTGATAGGCAGCATCCCATTCCTCATATATATATATAGGAATAGGGAACATGGTCCTCCCGACCACCCAACACCATATTCCTCTCTTCAATTTGGGTGCCACATGATAATTTTTAACCATATTTCTTTTTATGGATAGTCAATCCACTCTACTTAGATCAAGATTTAAAAAAAAAATTCTACAAAAAAACTTAAAACAACCCGATCAACGGTCGACAAATTTAACGGTAAATTGTATGTGCAAATAACCCTTGCTATGGTTAATTTAAAAATACCACTGGGCATATTTTTTTTCCAAATTTTTTTTCATGATCATTGTTAGGAGGGATGTACCAACCTTGACCAACCTCTAACCCCGGTTAAAAAGTGCCATGTGGCACCCAAATTGAAGGGAGGACTAGCATGTTGGGTGGTCGGGAGGACCGTGTTCCCTATTCCCATATATATATATATATATATATATATATATATATATATATATATATATATATATATATATATATATATATATATATATATATATATATATATATATATATATATATATATATATATATATATATATATATATATATATATATATATATATATATATATATATATATATATATATATATATATATATATATATATGGGAATAGGGGTGGGATCCGTTGACAACCCAAAATGGGAGGTAAATTTACCTCCCACTTACAACTCGCCATAATCATTGGTTAGAGGTTTCCGAATTTGCTGATTTTTTGTGAGGATGATCAACATGGCATGTTGATCATCCTCACAAAAAATCAGCAAATTCTGAAACTTATAAGGTCGTCAAATGTGTTATTTAAATTAACGGTTCAGAAATATTTGATTCAATCGGCGCCCTTAGAAGTTTCAGATTTTGTTGATTTTTTGTGAGGATGATCACTATGGCAAGCTGATCATCCTTCGAAAAAATCAACAAAATCTGAAACTTCTAAGGGCGCCGATTGAATCAAATATTTTTGAACCGTCTATTTGAACCGTTAATTTGAATAACACATTTGACGCCCTTATAAGTTTTCGAATTTGCTGATTTTTTGTGAGGATGATCAACTTGCCATGTTGATCATCCTCACAAAAAATCAGCAAATTCGAAAACCTCTATCCACCGATTGAATCAAGTTTAAAATGGGAGGTAAATTTACCTCTCATTTTGGGTTGTCAACGGATCCCAGTCCATATATATATATATATATATATATATATATATATATATATATATATATATATATATATATATATATATATATATATATATATATATATATATATATATATATATATATATATATATATATATATATATATATATATATATATATATATATATATATATATATATATATATATATATATATATAGGTGCGGTCCGCGGTCCGCAGCCGTCCGATGCACCACTCCGTGCATCCGATACACATGGCGGGTCCATCGAACGGTTGCGGACGCGGATTATAGACCGCACCTAAGCATCCCTCTCTCTCTCTCTCTCTCTATATATATATATATATATATATATATATATATAGGGTTAGGTTCAATGGACACTGTTTTTGCACTTAAATTTTTACACCGATTTTCAAATCAACTAGATAGAGGTTTTAGAATTTTTTGATTTTTTGTGAGCATAATCACCTTGAGTTAGATAGCACGTCCACAAAAAATCAGCACATTCTAAAGCCTCCAAGTACTTCAAAACTAAAAGGCTTTATCAACCATCCATTTTAATCGTTAATTTGAAGAGCACATTTAATAAGTCTAGAGGCTTTAGAATGTACTAATTTTTTGTAGATGTGTTATCTAAGACAAGATGATTATGCTCACAA
Source organism: Chamaelirium japonicum (assembly GCA_947650365.1). Lineage (NCBI taxonomy): Eukaryota > Viridiplantae > Streptophyta > Magnoliopsida > Liliales > Melanthiaceae > Chamaelirium > Chamaelirium japonicum. The sequence goes on from OX393560.1 coordinate 50,659,989, forward strand.
AAAATCAAGTAATTCTGAAACCTCTATCTAATGGTTTAAAAATCGGTGTAAAAAATTGAGTGCAAAAACAGTGTCCATTATATATATATATATATATATATATATATATATATATATATATATATATATATATATATATATAGGGATGCTACACCCTAGGTCCAGTGTTTATGCTGCACCCGTTCAAATGATTGAGCCACATGTCCTATCTAATCCCAAAGAGCTGCTGCAGCCTTCCCAAAAAGCCTCGTACAACCCCCTGTCTCTCTAACCCCCCCCCCCCCTCTCTCTCTTTTCTCTCTCAACTGTGATCACGCTCCGGCAGGTCAAGATCTGAAGCGCCCCTTCCCCCGCTCCGGCCAAGATCTGAAGCCCCCCCGCTGTGCCGAAGATCTGAAGATCGCACTCAGTCGAAGAACTGAAGTGTGCCCCCTGCTCTGGCCAAGACCTAAAGCCCCCCCCCCCCCAGCTCCGCCGAAGATCTGAAGTGCCCCTCTTTGCTCCGGCCAATATTTGAAGGCCCCCTCACTCCCCCCGCTCTGATCAAGACCTGAAGTCGAAGATATGTGTTGGGTTTACATGGCCTTTGAAACTTTCGTTGCTCTCGTCGTTGAAGTTGTCTCCTTCACCCCATCGCGGCTCCTCCATTGTAAGGGATGTCATCTCCGTGGATACGAAGAGATTTACTCTTCAGAAGTCCAAAGAGATCTTTAATGTCGCCAAGGTCCCATTCTAACCCCTCGAATTATTTATTTTTAAATTTGATATCGTCGGCTAGGTTTTGTTGAACGTTATCCTAATGGTTGCCTATTTCTCTGTTGCAAAGTGATCTCTTGATACCCAATTCATGATACTATGGTTTAATTAGTAATCTAATTTTTTTAGGCTAATGGAATGGGGATTCATGTCAAGAAAAATCCTCAAAATTGTATTGGAGGTCTTGACTGTGGCTGTAATCCAGAAAAGAACTTCAATACTCATAAAGTTTCTAAATTGACAATTATCAAAAGTCTAATCTAGAAAATCAGTTCTTGATTGTGACTGTAATCCAAAAAATTATCAAAGTTTCTAAATTGACAATTATCAAAGTTTCTTGACTATGACTGTAATCCTGAAAATCAGTTCTTGATTGTGACTGATTTTTCTTTTTCTTCATGAATTTCTTTCTTCTTTTGTTGTGTCTATATAATCCAAAAAAGAGAAGAACTGATTTTGCTATTTGTGTATAATCCAGAAAAGAGAAGAACTTATTTTGCTATCTCTGTATAATCCAGAAAAGATACGAACTAATTTAGTTGCTACTGTATAATCCAGAAAAGAGAAGAACTGATTGTTCAGTCTAAAAAATTTAGAAAAGAGAGCTGATTTTGTTGTTTCTGTTTTCTATATTAAGGAATAATTTAGAAAATACATTAGAGTTTTTGTCATAGCAATTGTAACATGCATTCTTTTCAAACAACTCCAATATCTTAGTGACTGTAATCCAAAAAACCAGTTGTTGTCATTCTTATATTGTGTTTTGTATTTTGTTGGGGGTAGCTGAAATCTGCCCTGGAGTTCGCCCCCCCCCCCCCCCCCCCCCCCCCCCCGCGCACACCAAATCACCTTAACAGGGAGCGAGATCCACATTGGGCTGAAGGGGCCTAGGCCACAGGCGCCCATAGGAGCTCGCCCAGGCTCGCTGGAGCTCGCCTGAGCTCGCCCAGGAGCCCGCCTAAGCTCGCTCGGGAGCTCGCCCAGCTCGCCCCGGAGCTCACCTAAGCTCGTCATGCAGGAGCTCGCCCAAGTTCGCCCATGCCTGTGGATCTCATAGACCCCAGGATTCCAAGGGGTGGGAAACTCGCCCAAGCTCTCTCAGGAGTCCGCCCAACTCGCTCAGGAGCTCGTCGAGCTCGTCCAGGAGCTCGCCTAAGCTCGTTCAGGAGCTCGCCTAAGCTCTCTCAGGAGTCAGCCCAACTCGCTCAGGAGCTCGCCCAAGCTCGCCCCGACCCCTGTTTATCGAAGAGGTTGCCCCCGCGAGGTCCGACTCTTGATAAATATGGACGAAAGGACGGAGCAGTGCCGGGCGAGCTTGCCTATGCTTCTTCCCCGAGACCGCCCAGACTTGAACATTCCAGAACAGCCAGCTGGCAGCAACAAGAAAGATGCTCTCCCCCACTCAAACCGCCTGGCAGGCTTGACGACAGAATGTCAGGGCGCGAGTACCAAGGACGGTCAGACCCACGCGAGCCAGAACGTGGGGGTCTAGAAGGCCCTGGAAGAATCTCCACGTGTCGGGCCACGGTAGGCTGCCGATTGCTATAAATGCTCACCCCCAGGCTCCATAGTACAGGTTGGAAATCCTTTTTCCTACCACTTTGGTATACAACAGCTCGCCGTTGTACCACCGTGACTGACTTGAGCGTCGGAGGGTCTGCGCTCCTGAGGGAGCCAGCCGTTCTCACGTTCTCTTTTCTTTGTCTTGCAGGCAGCCCGCACGGACCAGCGAAAAATCCCCCAAACATATTTCATTTTGCAAAAGTTAATTAATGGATACAGAAATGGATTGTCAGATAGATATGGAGAATTGCATAAAATGATGCGGATGTAATTGAAGAAAGTATTGTCTTAGATCTAAATGATGAAGAGGGTGACAATGTATGGATAGATGCAGATGAAGAAATTAATGAAGGGGGTGGGAGTGCATCTGTCGACTTTGAATCTGATCAATACAAACTATACATCGGTATAGCTTTTAAATCATAGGCGGATGCATATCATTTCTACAATATGTATACTAAAAGAATGGGCTTCGGTGTATGAAAGGGCAAGATTTATCGCTCCGGTCCAAGAAAATGCATTAAAGCTTGAAGGTTTTTTTATGCGAAAGAAGGATTTAAAGGAAAAGACAAACGACGAATGCAACACATACAAAATCCACGGAGAGAAATTAGAGAAGGTTGCAAGGCAATGATGGGGATTAGTTTGACAGAAGCTAATACATGGACTATAAAATATTTTGTTGAAGAGCACACGCATGTTTTGGTTATACCATCCAAGACTGCAAAGATACGCTCTCATAAAAGAATGTCAGCTACAATGAAGTTGTTAATTCACAGCTTCCATCAGTCTATGAGGCCCTCACAGATTGCATCAACTTTAACCACATTGGATATGAGCGAAAATATGATCATTACCCCACATGACACTCAAAGTTTCCTAAAACAGATTCGTAAGAATAATATAGGACACAAATGCATCAATATTGTGAGGGTAACGATCATGTTGTGAGGGCACGATGGCGATAGGGTGGGCGAGGAGGGCGTTGTGATTAGAGCTGGACAGAGCCGGAGGGCGTCGTGATCGGAGCCGGAGGGCGTCGCGATCGAAGCCGGAGAACATCACGATGGATCCGGACGAGCATCGCGACGGAGCCGGACTAGCATCGTGATCGGAACCAAACGGGCGTCATGATCGGAGTCAGAAGAAGTCGGACGGGTGTCATGATCGGAGCCTAACGAAGCCGGAGGGCATCACGATCAGAGCCGGAGTGCGTCCTCTCTCTCTCTCTCTATTGTATTTGTTTGGACCGGGGGAGCGAAGGGAGAGGGCGGTCGAGAGGGGTTGGGTGTCCTGACCTAGTTTCTGATGGGTACAAAGAAGAGAGCGAGATACCTGTAACTACGAGAGAGCGAAGAATTAGGGTTGCTAAGGATCCGAGGATGGTTCCCACGCTCGCGAGCACTGGCACTAGGGTTCGGAGAGATGCCACAGATTAGGAATGTCTCACGTAAGGGGATTCAAAATTCCACCTTTGAGGTAGAACTTTTGACAGGCAAAAAATATATATACTAGGGTTTGTGAATCCCTTTTGTTATGAAGTCATGGACTTGTACCATAATTATTGACTTACGCCTAGCTTAGGAGTCCAAGCTCATATAAAATATTGACAAACACCTGGATCAGGAGTTCACACTGTGGACTCCGCAACCAATAACACTTAAATCTATAATACCACAAAGAAATTCAGAATCACTACTGATGTAATCCTAAATATAAGGAAATCTTCGTCAAATCCTAATTGACTAACACCTCCTAAGTCTTCACAAAAAAAAATCTAAACTCGCCCCATGTGGGGAGGCAAATAATGATCAGCTACTATAGCGAGGCTTTAGGAGCAACCGGATAAGTTCCAAGTTCCAACACCCCGAACTCCCATCACAACCATCGCAGGTTTCTTCTTCGAAGCTTTTTCGGCCGGAGGACGAGAAGGGAAGGGTCGGACTCCTCGTCGTTCTCCAACACTGCCATGGATCGACCAAACCTCCATAGCCGCTCCAGGTACGACCCCCTCCCACCGCCGCCCTCCCACTTCCTCGACCCCAATTATTATCCCCACCGCCCCCACCACCGCCACCCCGATCCTCCCTTCCCTCCTCCGCCGCCGCCGAACGGCCATCAGCAACACCGCAACGACAGAGATCTCCATTTCTCCGGAGACCAGAGCCTCCGTTTCCCGTACCTCCACCGCCCTGATCCATGCCCCTACGAACCCTTTCCTCCTCCTCCTCCTCCGCCGCCTCCTAGGGTTCACAGCCGCATCATCCTCCCCGAAGCACACCCATCGCCCCGTACCCATCTTCCCGGCCGCGGAGAGCATTTTCATCGGGAATTCTGGGACGATCGTGGCTTCGATGTCGACAAATTTAGGGTTTCCGATCAGAGGCCGAATCCGATCCGGTCCGAGTGGGAGCAGGAGGCCCTGCAGGGTCCCTTGCCGTCCTACCGGGGTCCTCCTTACCCTCCGGAAGGTTCCATTGATCCTCACGTTGGGAGGAAGAGGTTGTTCAGATGGGATCAAGATGGGGACTTGGACGAGGAGGATTATGGCGCGGGGAGCCAGAGGCGGCCTAGGTTCTGGGATGGACATGGCCGTCACCACCATCATCATCACCGTGATCTCATCTTTGAGCAGGCTACCCGTGATGCCGCCTTCGCCACAGCATCCCCGTCCTCTCCCAGGGGTTACCGGTTCGGTCCTGCACCCGATAGAGGTGGAGGGGGAGAGACTTCTTCCCTCTTTGAACGGAAGCTTTCTCCGCCTTATTTGCTTCCCGCTGGCCACTCTCGCCCTCTCCCTGATATGGGCGTATTTGACAAGAATTCGACGCTGGATTCCCATTCTTCGGACGTGGGCACCGACCATGACTGTCGAGAAAATCACTATGTGGACAACAGAGGAAAGCGGAGACTTAGTGGAGGCTCTTCTCACGATAGCGTGTCTACCCCGTCAAGGCAGAAACCCAGTGCCCTGTCCCGAAAACAAAGTGGATTATCTGTATGGGACAGGATCCAGGAGAAACCAGTTCTCGAACCTTCTCCTCCTCCTCGTTCTCCTCCCCCTCCCCCTACATTTACTCCTCCTAGCTTTTCAGAAGAGCAGCATCAGGGGATGGATGGACTCGATCTGTCATATAAATCCAATGCCTTAGTGGCAAAGGTCATGGTCCCCACAGGCTCCATTGTGCCGAGTGCTGAAGGAAAGGGCTCTGCATTGCAAGCATTCAAGAAAAAAGTGGTGAAGAAGAAGGTTGTAAAGAAGAGGACAAGAGTAGTCATTCCGATCAATACTAGTGGTTCTGAGTTGATGGAAGGAATCCCCAAGAGGCCCATATCAAGTAGTCCTCACGAGGTGTCTGGTCATGGCGAAGTATTCCAGAAAACAATTGTTAGTGATGATAGTTCTCAATCTTGCCCCAAGCTGGTCATTAAAACAGCATCAGGTAATAAGAGGACTGCCGGAAGATACACTGATTCGATTATATTGGTGGAAAGTGATACCAACGAGGATGCTTGGGTAGAAGTTAAAGCTACATCTGGGGAGGAAGAAGCTAGGAAATCTGGAAATGCAGTAGTGTCTGAAATTAGGTGTACTCATGATAGTAGCTCACAACATTGTCAGTCCAGTTTCGCAACGGAGACATCTTATGAGAAGAGTGCTGCTAAAAAATCTACGAGGGTTGAGAATGCAGTAGAAGATGGCGACATTAAGCATATCGAGGAAGAAGAATTCATGACCTCTGGTGAGAGGGCTGCTCAAAACTCTTCAAATCCCATGGTATCCGACATGGGGGATCCACCTCCACATGATGCTAGTTCACAGAGTTTTATTCAAGGGTCCACCGAAATTATGGCCTCACTTGATAATGTTGCTGCAGAGGGATCCCCTAAAGCTATTGTTATGGTTGAAAATGAAATTGCTGAAGATCCTAGCAAACAAATACCGCAAATTATGGAGGACGTCGAGAACTCTGTACATTCTGATCGGTTCTCTACGCCTTCTATTAGGGGATCTTCCCTATCAGGATTGGGGGTTGCTGCGCAGGTTCTAAGGTCAATTGGTTCCGCAACTTCCACTATTAGTGGGGATTCTCTGAGAGGCAAGAGCATAAGAGAGAAAGAGAAATGGCAACACTTAGACATTTGTCTGGGGAGGGATGAACATCATGAACTCAAAACTCTTGGAGGAAACAGTGGACTTGATGATCCTTCTTTGCACTCACAATCGCTGTCAGCTGTTTTGCTTCCAGAAGTTGAAGGTATGGATCTCGATCAAACCCTGATCGAGGGAGCTATATATGATGAAGATAATGGTCTCAGTTTTCCGGTTAGGGATGGGCCGCCTGAATCTGGTCATATGAGGCTTGGGCAAGACCACCAAGAGGCTTCTTGGAGTGATTCTATTGGTGAAAAGATGGTGCAACCTTTGCCTGAAATCCAGCTTATGTTTGCAGAGCAGTCTTATTGCCATTTATCAGACAGTAAAGGTTGCAGCAATGATAATCGTCATAGTAACCACTATGAGAAACCTACCAGCAAAGATGACCCTTTATTAACTTCCAAGAGACCATTGACATCAGAAGCTGGAGAGGATGGGAAATCAGACAAGGCCATGCTACTTCATCTCCCAATTCCTGGAAAGGCACAACTTTTGTCACAGCATCAACCAAAAAAACAAATAACTGTGGATCTAAAAGTAGCAGCTGAAGAATCTTTGAGTAGGAAGACCAATCTGAGTTATGGAGTTCAAAGAGTTGTCCCAAATCAAGTGAGTTTACCTCGTTCTATGAAAGAAATTGCCCATTCAAGTCACAGTGCAAGAAACAAGACATGGCACCGAAACAACACCCCTTCTTCTGCTTCTGCTTCTCATGGGACTCGACAGTTCCCAGGTAGTGGTTCAATGCACAAACAGTCACCAAAGAAGCTTAGTAGGCTTCATAGTTCTTATATTCGTAAAGGTAACAGCCTTATTAGAAAGTCGTCCACTGAAGTTCGTCCTCTGCAGCAAGCTTATGGTCTCGGTGTCTCAAGTAGAATGAGTAGACATGTAACAAAGAGAAGCATGACCGATGAGATTAAAGCTGATCTAACAAATCATGGATCTTGTTCTAATCCTCCTGTTGAAAGACCTAAGACACCCCCTTTACCTCTTGGCACCAAGTTACCAAATAGCAACATGAACCCACTTAGGGATTTTCCTCATACTACGCCAGAGGATTTAATTTCTGATAATGGTCTCGAAACTCAGGTCAGACCACTTGAAAATCAAACTGTTCACTTACCTTCTGGCAGTTTGGACAACCAAAATATCATAGTTTGTAAAACAAATGAACCTTCTAAGACAAAGAGGATGATATATGTGAAGCGTAAGTCAAATCAGCTGGTTGCTGCTCCTGGGTCTGAAATGGGTGATTCATCAACCCATCCTACTGAAAGGGCTCAAACATTTCCTTCTACTACAGCATCGGATCTTTACTACAAGAGAAAAAAGAACCAGCTTATCCTTAGTGCGTTGTCTTCCGATAGTCAACGGAAACGAGATGTTATAAGCTCTGTTGACAATTCAAACTCAGAGGATCAAAGGACTTCTGTGGTTCCCTCCCTGAAATGCAACACAACCAGTATATTTAAGAAAAAGCTAGATAAAGGTTTGTTTATTTTTAACACCAGCCTATCTCTGTTTCTCTCAAATTATTACGGATCATCATAATATGTTGTATTGTTTTCATTTTCTTGTTAAATTCTTGAATATATATATTTGTGGCTTATTTGATTTTTTTCATCATCCTCTCAACTTCTTGACAACATAGTTCTATTCCAAGGAAGCATTAGTCTATGTTTTGACTATCCATTATTAATTGAAAGAATAATATTCCTGGATGGTTGCAATTAGAAGTATTTTTAGGGACCTGCAGAGGCAATCACAAAATTTGGAGAATTTACATCAGAATATGTTAAGCTTCTTCTAAACATTATAGTAGCTTCCACGACATCAGCATTGGTACCTTGTACACTCCCCAATTAGACAGAATATTTGTTGTCTTGTTGGCTTCTTGCTAGGCCTATGTGGCTTTCCTCTTCAAAGATTTACTGATTGGTTTTGTATGCAATAGTCCTGAAGTAATATGTCCAATTACTTTCCCTTAATTCCTCTTTAGTTATATTTCCAATTGCTTTCCATGAATTCCTCTTCAGTTAGTTTGATGGTATGTGACAAGTTTGATTTATTACTGATCATTATCTTTGAGATCTAGATTGAATTGAATCTCTAAATTGGAAAATTACAAATATATTGCTTAAAAGACTTGTGAAAAATATTCTTAATTTAATAAAAATAAGATATGTCATAGCCATCTTCAATATTCTATCCTTGTAAATTTGTATGGAAGTTATAACATTAAATTCAATTTTGTATGAGAACAACTTATAAAACATACATCAGTGTTGTCAAGATGTCGAGGTAGTGCCTAGGCTACCAAGCTTGCCTAGGTGAGGTGTGACCTAAACAACGCCTAGGCGAGGCCTAGGGAAATTTTTTTTTCTAAATACATATATTCTATTAAACATGCATTAATTTTTATAAGTATGTAAAATAAATAAATTATAAACTAGTAGATATATTATTAGTCAAAAGTTTTAGCCAAGTTCATAGCTTGTAATATGGTTTTAACTTTGGATGGTGCTCCTATTGAACTTTGGATGTGCTGGCGGAAGGCCGTCGAGGCGGCGTTTGAGCGGCTGCGATCGTTCAAGCACCCATGCACATCGCAGGTGAGGTGGGATCCACTAGCTACCAAGGCAAGAAAGACGCACCGACGTGCTGGGCGTGGAACCAGGAGGCAAGCTTACGTAAAAGAGGTTACCGAGCGGACTATTGACATGAAGTGTTGCCGATCGTCACCGTGAGAGCGGGTTTGCCTTCTTGCGGGTAGTTGTAGTGAAGGGGGACTGTTGGCTCTCGCCCTTCTTGCCGGGGGTGATTTTTCTCGATTGGGTTTGGATGAGCGAGGAAGAATGATTTTGCCTTATTTTTGTCGTAAACAATGTAAATTAAATAATTCAAGTTTTGTTGTGTGCTTTCATCAAACAATATGCATGCACAATTATAAAGAATTAAATTTATTTTTTTTTAAAAAAATCCATAAAATTGAACCTCTTTTTGCCATTTCGATTTTTTCTCCCAAATTTTAGTTGGAATTTTGAAATTTCGGTTGAAACTTCGAATTCGGCCTAGATCGAAACCAGACACGAAATTGAAATCTCAAACCTTACTTGCACACCGATGAATACTAGCACTAACTAAAGGTACTTCTCACAAGGATGTTGGATAGATGCTTCTCACAAGGATGTTGGATAGATTTTATATAGATATAAGATTGATAGATTATTGTATCTTACTGCTAGTCGACTTGATATTTCTTTTCGTGTTGGAGTTTATGCTCGTTTTCAGGCTAGTTCTACAAGGAATACCGATAAACTGTAAAATTAGGCTTTTTCAATGAAATTTGATGAAATTAGGAGGTTTCGAGCGAAGTCGGGGAAAAATGGGGAGGTTTCTGTCGAATTGGGGATGCCTCGGTCGAAATCAGCCAACATTTAAAGGCCCCAACCCCACCGAAACCAGCCCACTAGTTTCACAAAATATGTGGGCTGGTTTTGGTTGAAATCATTGAAATGCTCACGAAACGATAAATCTTCAGCGAAGTGGTCAACGAAACCGGGGCATATAACACGTGGTTTCGGTGGTCCCCCACTATTCTGGGTGAAATCTTGACGAAATGACCTAAATACCCCCAAAATCCTAAAACTTTACCCAAATCGAAAGGAGTTCAGGTTTCGACCCCCCTTTCGTTTTGCATACGGTCGAAACCTGAATATTTCAGCAAAATTTCGGTATTTCGATTGAAATTTCAAACCATGCAGCCAAGTCAATTTTCTACTTAATGAGATTTTGTTGATTATTTATAGGACTATTTTTTTTTTATCTGATAAGTGTATAAGACTCCTAAGCTTATGACACTTAGATCTAACATGTCCCTTCACTCCACTATGAAAACACATAGAGATATTCCGAGGAGGAACACATAGAATGCTGTTAGCCTATTAAGGATTTTAGCTGGCACAAACATGGTTTTGGATGTAGTTGATTTGTTGCTATGGTTGACATATCGTAGAGTACACTTATCCCCAACTGACATCCCCATATTCAACAATTTGTTTAAACTCTTAGTGCCATTTGATAGTTTCTAAATGGTTTCATTAGACTTATTCAAATTTATTCTAGTTTAGCAATTTGGACGCAAACATGGTTTTGAATGTAGACGGTTTGTCGCTATGGTTGACAGATCATAGACCACACTTATCCCCAACTGGCATCCCCGGATTCAATAATTTGTTTAATATTGTTGGTTTCATTAGACTTGTTCAGTTTTCTTCTAGTTTAGCAATTTGGACAAGTATTTTTCTTTTTTCCCATGACCATTCAGAATGAAATTCATTTTTTAAAGTTTTTAACTTGCTTAGAAGAGAATATTTTTTATATTTAGCTGACAAACTAGAGTTGCAGACTTTAGACTTATCAGCTTCTTTTTTGATGGAATTGTAGCTTTTTTATAACGTTTTAGCCCTATAAGCTATATGGAAGTTCTCATAAAAAGGGCACCTTCCTCTTAACTCTGGATCACTAGTATATGGTTCCCTTGAAATAGAGACGAATGACTACTTGACTAATTGTACCATCCTGGATCTGCGAATGCAATTTGCTAAAATGTTCAAGCAGGATCATACTCGGTTTGTTTCCCCAAAAAAAGCGAATCTTGTTCTAACGCCAATTGAAAGAACCTAAGGACTATGGATTCTTCAAGGCTCTAGATAAAAATATGTAGCTACGTTAACTAGAGGGGAGTGAATGGTTCTAATTTAAATCTAGGGATTTGAGGAAAAAACTATGCAATTCACTATTAACCTATTTGTATCCCTAGAGAACTAAGTAGAATTGATTCACAAGATGAAAATATGGCGCTACGTGACCTAGGAGGGGTGCATAGATCTAAATTTAAATCTGGTGGATATTTGAAAAACTATACAATTCAAACTTGACATATTAGTATCCACAATCAAGTAAATAGAATTTTATTCACACTAATAACAAATATCTGCCGAATAAGGCTAACGCCTTCTCAAGAATCCAATTTTCACACGCAAAAATTTAATTAGGATGTAATCTTATACACAATTTATATAAGCAATATTCGTCTTAGTTGAATCACTACTGTCGATGCCCCGTGTTCGTGTATATGAACTTAAAAACATATCCTGGGAAATATAAGATGGCATCAGATTAGCCAAATCAAGGCAACATATCAAAGATATATGAATTAAATGTTTTACAAGAGTTTGGTTATTCCAATATTATATCAATAGCAACCAAAATAATGTAGATTATTTCTTTCCGCTGTTCTACTGAAACATTGCCTATGTCCATGGGAGCTTCTTCAGTCAAATATGCACTATGATAGATTATGGTAGTACAAAACTTGACAATTCAACTGCCCTCTTGTCACAACAATCCCAGATGTATTGCCTTTACCCAACTTTTAGTTACACGAGTCCACCTATCTGTTCTTCGCCACCGTGGCTCTAGACACATTGTAGCCTTCTCTCTCTCTCTCTCTCTCTCTCTCTCTCTCTCTCTCTCTCTCTCTCTCACTTACAATCTGCCGACGAATGCTTCTGTTCGATCTCCCAAACGGGCTCCAGATTCCTTTGGCCAACAATATGTGAATTGTCGAACTATTCAATCTCCATCTTAAGGGCGCCTCTAGATTTCTCCGGCCAAAAACACCCTCAAAAGAATATGAAAGATTTTATGGTTTTGGATGGCTAGGGTTCTTCCCTCATAATCATAGGACTCAAGAAGTCTCACAAGGTATATATCTAAACATCTTTAAGATCTCTCTTTTTTCTGATATATTTTGGGTCAAAGAAGGCCTATTTATAGGTTCTCAAAATTAATTCGCAGCTTTAAAAGCTATGGACAAAATACTAGTCATATGCAATTAGGATTGGTGCCTTCTAGTATTCCGATCGATCGACCCAAACTCCCGATCGATCGGAGGATTCAGGATCTTGATAAAGTTGTCTGGGACCCATATGGGATCGACAACAAAATCCAATCAATCATAAGTTCAAAATTCGAAACAAAGTTCTGTCTGTAGAACTTCGACCAATCGATAGAAAAGGGACCTGACCAATTGAAAATCAAACAATCTGGTCAATCGACATGAAGATCCTGATCAATAGACATGTCTACTTTCTCAAAATTAATATATAACCTGACTTGCCATCAAAAAATAGATTGAGAAGTGAATGGCGTATCTAACCACCTATACTTTATTTGATTTCTATTCACTTACGTTCTCTAATGGGCAAGATTCGGTCAATGTAAATGGCTCCATAAATTTTCTGTGGCCCTAACTTTCTGCGATGCGCTTGTAGCTTCATCCCTCAGAGTCAACATGTGCAGGAATAGTGACGACCAACTATGACTCAACTTTTTGTCTACAAAATGTCAAAATCTGACAATAACAGTAATAGGCGGTCAGGAGAAATTGCCTAGGCCTAGGCGCTCATGGACAAGACTGGCATATATGTAGATACTGATATAAATATCACAACTCGCTTTCCTTCATTTCACCGAAACTCCTTTCTGGTATTATTCTACATGAAACTGAACACAAAATTTGTTGATTCACTTTGTTATAAAATCAAAGATTGGTACTTGGTTATGTTTCTGTTTTCTTGAAAAAGTTTCTGCTTAACCTGAACTTGCAAGTTGCATATTATAGTTCAGTTTGTTAATATCCTAGATTGGGCAGTTTTTGAGTATATTTTGCTAATGCAGTTCTACGAACATATGAACATCCAAATTTTTCTCTAGTGTGGACGTCGAGTGGGGAAAGGTGGCATAAGAAAGGTGCAGGTGCTACATCATTGAATTGTTGGAAGGTTCTTCCACACCTTTTCCCATGGAAGAGGACAATATACCGGAAAAATTCTATTAGCAACCGTGCATCAACACCAAATAGACAATCTTTATCATTTATCAGGTAGGCATTTCTTATGAACTATTTTGCTTATATCCATTTCTGCGATCTCTCTCTTTTGCTTTTCGATCTTATACATCTTTATTCATTTGGCTGTTTATTCCTAGACTATTATTTTTCATATTTTTCCACTGTTGTGCATTCAGTCGAAAACTGAAGCTTATGAAGAAAAGGGATACAATCTACAAAATCTCAACTGATGGGTACTCTCTTCGGAAAACTGGGGTGTTAAGCATTGGGGGATCTAGTCTGAAATGGTCAAAATCCATTGAGAAACGCTCAAAGAAGGCTAGTGAGGTGAGTGAGTTTGGGATTCTGGGAAAGACATTTTTAGCTTACTCACTCGTTAATGTTAATAAGGCACTTTATGGTTATCTTTAATGGATGATTATTGGATTTCTTGCGTGTATCCTAGTTGTTGCTTCCTCAGCAACGTTGCATTATAGCTTTTATATTATCATATCAAAGTCCACCTTTGTTCTTTAAAAACAAAATTGCATATACATGCGGTCATACTCAAAAGTCAAAACCAATTAAACAACTATTGGCATGCATATGCGTGCGCTGGTGTTCATTGGAATTTGAACCTTGCTGGTGGGGACATTGATCCGGTTCGGTCGAATGTGATGCACGCGTACTCGTGGAGGAGGGCAACCCATACACTTAGGGTATGGCTTGGAGATGTTTAGTTCAAGAAATCTCTACCGGGGCCCTTTCTTTCTTTCTTTAGAAGAGGCATGCGTGCTGAGACCAATATGGCATAAAGCTGATGTTGAATTATGCAAGGCAAACTGACCTTAAAACGTAATTATGAACAAGGTTCTAAAAAGCGCTTGGCGCTAGTCGGGCGGTGGGGGGCCGCCTAGCGCCTAGGCGGCCTAGGCGGGGCCTAGGCGGCGCCTAGGCGTTTTGCCTTTTTTTTAATTATTTAATTATTATTTTGATATTATATAATATATATATATATATATATGTTTAAAAATTAATATAAGTTCAAGATTATCCCAAACCATTATTTCAAAGAACAAGTATATAACCATAATTCAAGATTGAGTGATTAACAAGAACAAAAGCAAACATGGTCCGCCTGGCCAGCCTCAGCCCGCCTGGTCCGCCTGGCCAGCCTCAACCCGCCTGGCCCGTCTGGCCAGCCTCAGCCCGCCTGGCTCGCCTGGTCCGCCTGGCCAGCCTCAGCCCGCCTAGACCGCCTAGGCGGCCGCCTAGCTCCGCCTAGGAGCTTGGCCGCTTTTCTGGAGCGCCTAGGGCCTAGGCGAGGCGGTGGGGGGCCGCCTAGCGCCTAGGCGCCGCCTAGGCGGCCGCCTAGACCGCTTTTTAGAACACTGATTATGAATGATGCAATAGGGTTCATAAATTTCTTGCAAATAATAATTCAAGATAAAATAATAATTTGCTCACACGATGTTTTGAATTAAAATAATTGTAGATGTAATGTTAGAGCCTTAAAAGTGTAGTCCTACAGGCAAACCGATTCTAGTCTTATCTAGACTCATCTAGGACCCTTTTCTAACCTATCGATTATAACTCTGACTAAAGACTCGGATTACATGTTCAATGCGAATAGGACTACTAACCCTTTACAATTGGCCTTCTGTTATTCTTTATATTCTGCAGGCTTTATAAGATAGTGGCCGATGTTTACTGCAGAAAAAGAAGAAAATGAAAGAGAAATACGTGATGGAGACGAATTCACATGAAAAGGAATTAAATTCCTTATTTAATTGCATATCTGACCTTTTGAGTCAGTACAGCACATGGGAGAGAGGGCTGGCCCTCCCTTGCGATGTGAATTACAAGAATCCTCTCTCACATGTAGGTGGCATGCGAGGGGGAGAGAGGAATCCTGGATTCTATCTGTACAGGAGAAGATGTGGTTCTCTTGATCCTTTTTTAAGTGGCATTTGTATCCTATTTTACTTTGATCCATTATGCTCAGATTTACTACCTCAAAGGAAAGCTACCTAAAAGACCTAATTACTTCCCTGAATATCCCAAAATTATTTCCATACCCCATAGTGCTGGCAAAACTCTGAAAAATGCTAGAAAATAATAAAGCCATTTAGAAGCCCAAAAAACATATAATTGACTCAAAACACATAGTAGAAGGCTCCTGTACCATTCTACCACTTTTACTTTTTTCCTTTCTTAATGATTTAAAGCTGATGTTAGGTCGACACTTCTAAGATTTCTGCTCAATCCTTCTTTAGTGGAGCCTTCTAGGTATAGTTGGGCTTCATAGCCAATCCCGAATCCTGATATGTGGTTTGGTGGTTGTTATAGGTAAAGGTGGAAAGTTGAGACGGTCTTATGCATTGAAAACTGTCACATCTTGGTATGTTCCATTAATGTGCCATGTTGTTGTCTTGTTACGAGGGTTGTACAGTTCGTTGGTTCAATTGTTATTTTGATATATTTTGTACAAGGATGTTTTGACTGATGAGTAATTTGCAGCTATTGAATTGAATTTCACATGGGAGACTTCAAATTTGGACAAAGCACTCCCTTTTCTTAAATTTGTCCAAGGAATGATTTCTATAAACTTTTGTTTGTCAATATACCCAATTAGAATCTGTGTATTCTTGTAGGCACTCTACTATTTCACCGTTTATCGTTGCTGATCATAATATAACATTGTCAAGTCACCTTTTGTCTTGGAGCTGATGTTGTGTCTTGTACTGTAGGAAGCAACACTAGCAGTTGCTGAGGTACAGAGGAAGAAAAGGGAGAGGAAGAGAAGTGCATCTATTGGTTCCGGTAAAAAGAATGGGAATCGTTTACCCCGTAAGTCAGCTCTTGGTATTGAGCTACAGCAAGGTAGGCCAAGATAAAATCTACGAGTAGGAAAATTCTCATATATAACTTCTGTGCAAATGAAATATGGCGAGCAGTATACAGCTTAATAGTGTTTGGATGGTTGTATAGTCTTGCCCATAGTTGCAGCCTTGCATGACTTATCTTCTTAGGGGAATCCCTCCACTCTGTAACCTTGTATCTGCTTTGCCTCCTACTTTCTCATCACAAAGTACCCCTGCTATATGCTTTTTAAGTTCAATATTTTAGAAAATTTCCAATTCTTTTAGAGCTTACATATATAACTGTAGATGAATTGAGTTATTTTATACTGTAAGTTCCATTTGATCTAATTATTTAATGCAAGGTTTCATCTTTTGTTAATGGTTATATTCCATTGCACTTGCACCTGAATCCTTCTGCAGATTTAAATAATAAATGGATTATTTTTCTTTGTAACTTCTTTGTGCGCACGGTCAGGTCTAATGTAAGATAATAAATTTTCATAGTAATTTATATGTGCACAGGGGAACGCATTTTCCGTGTTGGTTCAGCTCGATACAAAATGGATTCATCGAAGCGGACATTGATAAGGATTCCAGGTATTATTTATCGTCTTTGCACCATTCACTATATCTTCTATTATTCCCTTCGACTTGCATATTTTCCTATGATGGACAAATTGGCTTCTCTTGAAAACATCCCGTCAAATATTTTCTTTGAATCTTTTAATGCTTCAGGGAAAATTTTGAAGGGTTCCATTGTCTTACTTTTTATTCATGTTTGCAAAATTTTGGAAATTGTAGTTGATTTATAAATTATGGAAATATTATTTAAATTGAAGGAGGATTTGGATTGAGGTCCCTCCTTCACATGGCAGCATGAAGATCATTTAGAGACAGACTCATGTTTCTAGAATGATTTTCTTACTAACTTGCAAAAATAATCTACGACAGTCAGATTGAACTAAATTTATGACAGTTGTTATTTCCTCTTGCAAGAGTTTACTTATGGTTTCTAAAAAAAAAAAGAGTTTACTTTTGGTTAGAAGTTCAAGATAATCAAGGCAAAATGCTTAATGATCGTGACAAAATTTACAACACTCAGGTTGAACTGGGCTAGCAAGGGAATGTATTAGATTAATTTAGTATTTCAATGGTGGTTGTCAAAATGGTCACCTGCTCGTCATCTACGTTGTTGTCCGAATATACGAAAAATGGCGGCACGAAGGTGCACTAAGAACTACGAGAGAAATCCTAAGGAAAGAGGCTCAAGGTCGGCTAGATGACGTCAGCTAGGACTAGGAGTTTGGTCCAAGGTGATCACGCAGGAACAACGCTTGGGCGACCTAGCCGTGACATGTGTGAAACCACTAATCATGTCACTTAGGAGCTCAGCTGGTAGTGAGTGCAAGGAGTTCAGCCCAAGGCGATCACGCAAAAACCCTTGGGTGTGCTAACAATGGTGATGTTACTGATTATGTCACATAGGAGCTCGACTGGTAATGAGTGCAATTGTGCAAAAATCTCGGCCTAAGGTGGTTACACAGGGAAAGCCCCTGGGCGGTCTGGTGGTGCCAAGAGTCGTCATCAATGATGCCATCTAGGAGCTCGGCTACTAAAGAGTACGAGGAGTGCAACCCAAGGCGCTGATGTAGGAAGAGTCCTTGAGCGATCTGGTGACATGAGGGGTGATGACATTAACGGCATCAGCTGGGAGCCCGACTGCTAGCGGTACACTTGGCATTGCTCGAGTGCGACCATGCAGATCCAACCCTTGGGTGAACCGGTGCCGTCCTTGGGGGCAATGGGTAAGATGTGAGAACGCAAGAGGGGGGAGTCAAAGGTTGATTGTTGGCGACCTAACAATACTTACTACATCATTTGTGCCCTAAGCGTCTTAGAGACCACAAGAGATCATGTTTGTCCCTTATTGTCTAGTTCGGATCAGTGTCAGGCGGCGGAGTATGTGTTAGTGACACGCTCGTAGAGCTGACACGGACAGATCCCTGACAGCAATAAGAGCACGATGCATGGTATAAGAAGAATGATGTGTTCCACTACACCAGTCAGGCTCTACGCGTGGTCGTCGTTGGCCTGTACTAACCACACAATGACAAGCGATAGTTCTTTGGGCCAACTTGACACCGCTACGAACCCCCGCCGCCCTCGCTTGACAGCAGTAACCTGACCAAGTGGTGGTGACCTGTGCCAACCAGTGGTCGACAAGTCACTGTCCATGTGTTGATCTCTCCTGCCTTCGAGCTTCCATAAAAGCCCACCCAAGGCTCAATGCAAAATATGGGCAATTGTGAGTCATTTCTCCTCTTGATTTTGCCTTCCTTGGTTTCTCCGTATTTGCTCCCTAGTCTGACTTAGGCATTGGAGGGTCGGCGCTCAGTTGGGAATTGGTCATCTTAGACCTAGTTCTCTGCCTTGTAGTTCACTTGGGTAGCTCAAGCCTCACTGGAGAAGAAAGCTCGTAGGAACCATAGCGACCTCCCTCCTGCGAGTGACATCATCGACCAGTGGGAATCAAGAGCCAGAGATTTTTTGACATTTTAGTGTCGTCCGTGGGATCTTTAACCTCTCCGAGGGTGCCTAGAGCCACTATGGCTCGAACTTATGCCGGAGAGGAGCTACTGCAACCATTGACGTCGGCCGTGAAGCCGTAGAGACCTCTCGACAGGGGATGGATGGAGTCGTCCTGTCTGTAGATGAGCAGGTATAAACGTTCGTTGTCCCTCCACCCCACTCCGTCATGTTAGAGGCGTTCATTTGGGCGATTCTTGCCTCCCAACATACCATTGTTGAAGAAATGGATCGTCTCAAGCAAGCCTGTGAGGCCAACGTCTAAGTCCCCTAACCACATTAATTGCGAGGATGGATTCAGAAGTCAGTCATTTGTCCACTCACACCGAAGTCGGACTAGGCGCAGTCTAAGCGAGTCAAGTCTCTCAACTGGCTACGTCGGTCGAGGTGCCTTGTAGGTACCGGCCCTGCCCATCCAGGTTATGCCCCCTACAATGTCTTTACCCGTGGCATCCTTCGCGCTATCCGTCGTACCCTCGACGGCGCTGTTCCCCGTGCTACTAGCTGTACCTCCCCCTGTTGTGTCGTAAGCTCATCTGCCTGCATTCCGGCTGAGGTCGGTGCCCTCGATGCCTTACTGATTGAATTGAGAAGTTCTACCAAATGTACCTTAGAAAATGGTGGATGAAGTGAGAAGTTTTTTTTTTGTTTTGAGACTTTCATCAACATCACATATAAGGAGGGTTAAGGCCTAGACCCCTACCAGTTATTTATTCGATGACGTCGGGATTCGATCCCAAACCTCCGATACGACCACCGGGAGATTGGCTGAACTAGCTAGCACCTTCTATGAAGTGAAGTATTGCCGCAATGTCCTACGAACATCTCGAGCAAATGAGATTATAAATAGGCCAACTATTTTTTATGGAGAAGCCAACTTATTGTGAACATAATGGATTTGTAGGATACATTGAAAAGTAACAGAATTCACGATACACTGAAAAGTTAGGAAGAGTATTGACAATGATGGTACATCTAAAGTAGCATAATACGAAAAGCATAAGGAGAATCAGGAGATGAATTGATAACATTCTTTGGTTATCATCTGGAAGAATTTTCATGAGAGGTCCTTTGATTTCTACCAATTCTCTTTCGGAGAGGGGAAGAAATCGCAAGAAATGAAGGGGAACTGAGTAAACAAAATAAAATCCCTTCTTAAAATTGATAGACGAGAAAATTCTTTGATAACTAATTGAATTGGATCAAGGTGTATCGAATAAACAGGTTCTTCTTGGGTGCGGTGTGATTGTCCCATGACTCCCATCTCTTTGGGGCTTTAGCAGAGTTTTGTGAGATTAGCAAAGACCACAGTTATGAGAATCAGAATTTTGGGTAATAAGAGGCCAAAGATTGTACGATGAGCATGGTAGTGATGATGATATTGATTGGATGTGTGGTAAAACAGGAGGTAGATGCAATAAAAATGCATATATTTGATGGAGTATCAAAATGGGACAAAATGAGAATCTAATGGGGATAAACGATTAAAGTGATTTCAGTAGGTGCAGTAAAAAACAAGAGTATTTTGTGTTAAGTAGGGAGTGGAAGACCTAAGATAACATATATGGAAGTTGAGAAAGGATACTGAAATGCTATTTGTGCTAGAAATCTTAATTCTTGATAGGAATGATTATTTAGAAGTTATTATAAAACCGACCCTTGATAGTTACGATATGGTTTGCTAGTTGTTGTAATGCTCAAATAGTACGCTGCTGTTACTGTGGTCCATGGAGGATATGGCCTGGGAATGGAATGGTGGTGGCACTTAATTCCATTTGGGATAAAGCTTGCTACATATGATATGAACCACATTAATAATTATCTAATATTTAAAAAATCGTTTCCGATGTCTGGGTTTGATAAAATCATCTATATTATTATTTAAATCTATTCCTGATTACTCTGTGAACTTCTAATGAATAATGGGCAACGGATTACCTTTGCGTTATGAGATTAACTTTTTTAATACTATATTATAGTATCACAACTTTATATCAGATTGAAGCGTCAGAAATGGACACATTTAGTTTCATAATCTCTTTCCGCAAATTGTTCTAGTTTTGGGCCATTTGGCAATTCCGATATGATATACATCCCTCTTGCTTGGCTCCTTGGGTTTTTTTGCAGATGAGCAAGCATCATGTGTTATTGGTCAGCAATCAGGAAATAACAGTCAGTTATCATTTGCTCCAAGAAGATTGTTAATAGGCAATGAAGAGTATGTTTTGCCTGTAAAATAAAATTGTTTATGTAGTGTGCATCTACATGTTTTCAAAGCTCTTATTTCGAAATATTGGACAGATATGTTCGTATAGGCAATGGTAACCAACTTGTTAGAGATCCAAAGCAACTAATTCGTATCTTGGCAAGTGAGAAAGTTCGATGGAGTTTGCACACTGCTAGATCGCGATTGGCCAGAAAGAAACAGTATTGCCAATTCTTTACTCGATTTGGCAAGTGCAATAAGAATGGGGGCAAATGTCCATACATTCATGATTCTTCGAAGGTTGCCATCTGCACTAAATTTCTTAGGGGTCTATGCTCCAATACTAGCTGCAAGTTAACTCATAAGGTGACTCATGCTCTCTTTGGCACTACGATGTGTTGATTTTTTCCTGCCATGAACATTCTTCTAGAAACATTTATTTTTTATTTGAAAATTCTCCTGTAGGTTCTTCCTGAAAGAATGCCAGATTGCTCATACTTTTTACAAGGTAATTCACTAATGAAATTTATTTCACCTTAGTTGAGATGAATTTATTTCTTTTAATTTGACTTCCATAACTTGATTATGATGACACTGACAGGACTCTGTACCAACACAAATTGTCCTTATAGACATGTAAATGTAAACCCCAGTTATCCTGCTTGTGAAGGTTTTCTCAAAGGATATTGTGCATATGGTGACGAGGTACTATGTGAAATCCTAGTATTGAGATTCTGTTGAAACATTGTTATGGATGACCAACTCTTCACACTTATTGGTTCTGTGTTAGACTTAATCTTTGTTATTGTATTATGGTATTGCAATGTGTTGCCATGTCTTTACATCATATCTGTAACACTATATATGTTATCAATAAGTTTTTCTTTTGATTGAATCAATTAAAACAAAGAGGAATTTAAACCTTGTAGTTTGCTTCTATCTTGATTTTGAGTCCAGTCCAAAAAATTAGAAGATTGCTGCAGTATATTTTTGTATCTCCCAGCAACCAATCGGTTATTAGTCATAAATAAAAAAATAGTATCATACTTTACCAAAAAATTGATTCTCCATTTTAGGAGTACTACTATTTTCCTTTTATGAGGATTCAATAAATATTGCAACTATCTAAAGCGGCAGGTTAGAATTATGATAATAACAAGGTTGGTGAAATTTAATAGGTTAGAATTATCAATTCGAAACGATTGTCTTGGGGAAGCATGCAATCTGAAGACCTTATCAACAAATATCTGCGCAATGTTTGAGGAGTCAGAGGTTTTCTAATAGGTATGATGGGGCCATTTTGGAGAATCAGCCCACTACCACAAAAATGGAATCATACTTTTTAAATTTTTTCGGAAGTCCGAGAACAAAATCCATAATGATATCCTCTCAAGGACAATTGGGCATTGATGTGGGGTATAGAAACCCTTATTTTGAATTTTTTTTCTTTGGCCAGTTATCAAGTACGGCCCAACAATTTTGGCAACATTTTCTCAAACTAGGCCAATAGAATTGAGTCTCTACTGCTTCAACAATGTTATCTCGATTAAAGTGTCCAACCAAACCACCAGGCACCAGCATGAAGTTCCCACATAAGAAAATCTCTCAGTGGGGCATGTGGAATACAGAGCTTGTTTCACCTGAACAAATATCCACCTTGGAATGTAGAGCTTGTTGCCTCCCATTACTGAAAAGATTTGTTCCGTTTAGGGATAATCATGAACTGCATGTTAAATTTTAAAGGATTAGTTTAAACAATGATAATTACAAATCTATTGCATATTTTAGAAATTTCGAAAAAGGACATTATTATGATGACAGTACGACCCAGATGGGTTCCGACGGGTTACTTGAAAAAGTTGATTGCACGGTACATGGGAATGTTCTGTGTGCCTCACCACATTAGTGGTGGTGTATCCTTCTTGGATATTGTTCTAGAAAGGGGCGTTAACTACTCTTTGTGATGGAAATTTTGTGCCCTATTGTGATCACGATCTACCTGATCCAATAGCCTTTCCCTTACTAGTTACTACTACTTCCTCGCCTTTTTGTGAGAGAGCATATGGAAGATACTCTTGACAGAATAAGGGGACAGGAGCATGCTACATGAGAAATATCTTTTGAAAGAGATTCAATTCAGAACAATTATATGTCTAAGGTCCAATAGTGAAATGATTTTAGAGGTTTTCTCTTACGTTGTCCATGTTAACACAAATAATTCGAGATATCTCGACTTTTTTTAAACATGTCCGAGTGAAATAGCAATGATTCAAAGCATATTTTACATTACCCTATTTTGGAAACATAAGGACTCGATTGTATAGATTTGTAAAATACAAGATTACCAATCCTAGTAGCAAAAGGAGGGAAACATATACTCAATTTAATGTGATTGTGGAGATTTCATATCAACTTTTGATGCACATTTATCTAGTTAATTCATGTTTATTTATTTTTCATGTAAGGGGGCCATTGACACTGTTGGACATTTAATTAACGGGCTTAAGTTATGTGGTAGATTAGTGCCAAGTTACGTGAGTTAGACGTTAATAGGATTGCGCCTCATGGCAAATTAAGACGATTATTAGATGGATGCCACATAGGATTTAGGTTGTGTGTTGGGTGAATTCCATTTAAGCCAAGTGAAGGGGCAAAACGGGCGTTTCCGATAGCAAAGTGAAAGAGGAGGAATGATATTAGTGCAATCCCTTTCTGGCGTCATCCGATCCAAGTGTACAGTTGGAGGAATCAGTTTGAGAGGGGCTTCATCATCAGGCCAGTGGCCCTAGATTTCTCTTTCGTTTTCTTCTTTTTTTTGGATCTTTTGCTCTTGTTTTTTTGCCATAAAAAGGCATTAGATAGCCCCTTGTAAACATTATTATCCTTTGCTAATTATTGAATGAGAAAAACCCTATTACTGCCAGAGAGCAATCCTTTTGATCTAGAGCGAGTTTAGGCCCTCCGTGTAGCCATCCTACATTGATATGAAGTATTACGGAGCACGATCTCGTCTTGGGTATTGTCTCTCTCACCTCTTTCTCTTTATTCTATTTTCTGCACAGCACCTTATAGCTGAACCTAAAAATTAAGCATATCATCATCAAAACTCTAAATCCCTACCGAAACCCTCGTCATAAACTGATTTTCATTACTATGCAAAAACCTGAATAGAAATCCAGCAAAAACTCATCCAAATCCCATATTATCTTAACCAAAACCTGGCTACACCTTACTACATTACCCCAAGTTTCTTTACAACAAACGAAATTCATTTTCTCCCCTCAAATCATCTACCGAAACATGGACAAAATTGAACATAACAGGAAGTTGTCCCGATCAAATTTTGATCCATTGAACTTTTTTTCGTTCCTAAATAAAAGCTAACACTCTTCCTAAAAACACTAACAACATCCCTTAATCAACATTCAGTGTTCTAAAAAGCCGCCTAGGCGCTAGAAGGCCCCCCACCACATTGCCTAGTCCCTAGGCGGTGCAGAAAAGGGGCCTAGGCCCCTAGGCAGAGCTAGGTGGCCGCTCGGTGGACTCAGACGGGTCTAGGAGCGTCCAGGTGTGTCTAGGCAGGCTGGGCGGTCCAGGCGGGTTGTGCTTTCCTTTCTATTAACCTAGTATATGTCCAAGTCAATGTCAAGATCATCAATAAGATGAAAAGGGGGAAGGAGTGAGGAGTAGATGTATTACTAGCATGTGTCCAATTCAATGCCAAGATCATCAATAATAAAAAGAAAATGAGGGATATGGTGAGGAAGAGTACTAGGAGTCTAGTAGTCTAGCCTAGAGAAGAAATGATGTTGTATTTTGTAACTTATTGTTTTGGATTGTACTAGAATCTTGGATACTTTATCGTAATAATATGCTTTCTTTTGTTGTTGGTAATCTTGAATTTATGGTTTGGATTTTACTAAAATCATGCATATTATCTCATAATATCATGCTTGTTTTTGTTCTTGTTAATCTTGAATTTATGGTTACGTAAATGATACTTGTTCTTTAAAATAATGGTTGGGATAATTTTGAATTTATAGTAATTTTAAAACATATATATTATATAATATCAAAATAATAAAAAATAGTCAAAATGCCTAGGCGTGGCCTAGGTGTCAGGTGGCCCCTCACCGCCCGACTAGCGCCTAGCGCTTTTTTTAGAGCCTTGTCAACATTTAAGCCTTAATCCTTTCATGCAAGCTGATTTGCAACTTATTAGCATCCACATTCCGTATCCGTTAGGGCTTAGTGTTATGCCTTCGCGCAAGTCAATGACCACACCGAACTCAACAATCATAATCTCCACATTGTGAGAACCAAATTCCAATGCATTGTACGAAGTCTGACAAGGATACAAAGTTGGCCTATTATTTCACTCTCTTTCTAAAGAGCCACGGTCTCCAAGGGGAAGTGCTTGATGTTGCTGTGTTTTTTATCTTGTTATTTCTGTGAATTGTGTGAACTTGCTTAGATCGTATGGCTATAACTGATACTTTCATTCAGTGATCGCATGTTGTATGTGCATGTTGTATCGCATATTCATGTAGCTACCTTAGAACTAAGTGACTATGACCTTATAGAGTCATGTATCATTGCATAGGTTAATTATCAAATTGAGTGTTTGTTGCCCAAAATATTATGTTGCTGCATTAAAAACTTGAACTACTATATTTGTATATTTTGCATCATCATAGGTCATATCTTGCTCTATGAAGTAATTTCAAAGCTGTCCCATGTCATAATAAGCTTTACACCCCATATTAGAAGTATCCTCTGACTTGTCACACATCAGAATTAGCATCATAGAGTCATCTGTTGTAGATCGTCGTAATCAGTAATTATCCGGGGCATGATTCATGACTTATAAAGTTTATGCTTTTCATTTGCACAACAAGCAAGAACTTAAGTATAATACAAGATATAGCTTATGCTTAACTTTATTATGTCTTGGATTCTTAGTTGCATTGGTCTTGGTCTGATAACATATTTCAACTTGTCTGGCATCATTTATGCATCTTAGGATTTCTTGAAAATCGAATTAACTTTTTTGTCATTCTACATGCAGTGCCAAAAGAAGCACAGTTATGTATGCTCCCTCTTTCAAGTAACCGGAAAGTGTCCACAAGGTTCTAAATGCAAACTTCATCACCCTAGGCTGGCAAACAAGTCCAAGAAAAGGAAACTGCACAAGGTCGAAAGCAACAGAGGGGGGCGTTATTTTGGATCCAGCATTACTGAGGTTGGTCAGCACCTAATAGTCGATTCGGACAAGCGCGATGTGGAGAAGGGTGGAGACCTTTTTTACTCTGATGGACGGTTTACTGATTATATAAGCCTTGGTGTTGGTAGTGATGATGATGGTATTGAAACTAATGTTCCAATGGACTCGCATCTGACTCAGTGGGATTCTGAGCTCTCTCGCATGCAGCCACATGATCTTGATGCGCTCATTAAGCCAGTCCGAATCATGTACAAGGAAATCCTACTCAACACATCCCTCTGACAGCCCTCGATACAATTTTAGTCGGCAAAGAAGTTTTTGTACAGGTATCTTTGAATTTTGTTTTACTTTAATTATTTACATTTCAGGTTGGCATGAAGGGGTGTTGGGCTCTGGTTTCATCACCTGCGGTGATGGCAATGACTGGAGAGCCAGGTGAGTGGTTGTGCACGTTCTTGCTGATTGTCTAAATTATTACTTTTAATTCAGTATTGTGCCCTAAAAGAAAATTGCCGAGGACTTGATCTAAATATAAGTTAGTGGAATTTTGATTTTGGAGGTCGGGTTCTATTTAAACCTATTTTCGTTGAAAGTTCACCAAAACATGACACAAATTCGGTCCACTTACGTGGAAGAAATTGTGGATCGTGACGGGGTGCCAGGTTCTGAAAGACTTTAGTGCCAGTACCTATAGACAGCTGGCTGCATGACCGTAAGGATGTGTGCTGTATTTACCTAAATGCTCGTATTTTCGATCAATTCCATCTGCTAATGCTCATCTGAACCTGATCTTTACAGGACCCCACCCCTCCATTCACAAAATAGCGATAAGTGGATATTCTGACAGCTAATATATTACTTTCAAGAGACTGCTTCCATTGCTTGTTATTCGATCGGGAATTCACACTGAAATTCAGGGATCTCCATCAAAGGCTGCATTAATCAGAACAGATGGCTCTCTGATGGTAGAAATTGATTAGGTTAAACCAAAAACTTGAGGAGGAGGATGTTTCTCCCGGTCCGAAGATAATTATCAATCTCGCAAGGGTATTCGCGGAGGGTACTAATAAATTCTGTAGGCTCTTTTGGGATCAGGAGTGGTCCTTTAACAAGCAGAAACTTCAGCTGGGGAACGAATGAAGGATGAACCTCGTGCGATCCATATTTAGTATAAGTTGGGGAAGGTTTGCCTCCATCGAAGTCTCTCTCCCGATGGATGGACAGAAAGCTTAACACTTGATGTCTTCAGTGAATTGCATGGACCCAGCCTGAGATTCTTAATCTGCAAACCAGTGGCTTCGGATTTGTCAGCCTCCAACCGAGAGGATTGGCCGGGCCTAGGGTTTGGTCTGCATGTGCCCAGCCTGAGATTCTTAATCTGTGAACCTGGAGTGGTTTTAGAGTATTGTGGACCCTTGACACCACCCGTCAGATCTTGTAACACAATTGTTTGCAAAACTCTAATTATCATGTGAACTTTGTCAGTGTGTTAAAAATTCGTACCAGGCGATCGGACGGACCATGTTACGCCAGACCGAGCACTATTTTTGGTTGATATTGCCTAAAATCCTCATGAACACAGACTTAAAACACCTATGGGTGGGCAAGTAGCTAATGAAAATTACGCGGCTGCCTCGCTTGGGGCAGAAGCCTCCTGCCTGAGGGTGACATGGCCCTCTGCTCCTGCCTCTTCCACCTCCCTTCTCGCTCCGACTACTTGTGTTCGCTGCTCCTGTATTTGCTCTCCTTCCTTTGCCTTCATCTCTGCCTCCCATGGAGTTTACTCTAGTAACCCATCCAGCTTTCTCTACATTCTCCCTCAACTTTACAATTGAATCTGACATTCAATCTTCTTTCTTCATTTCCTTTTCTTTTCTTGGTTATACAGGACCCCTTACATTAGATACCAATGTTCCTTTAAAAAAAACAATCAAGGACTAACATCAGTCCTACACAACATCAATTCATCCCGAAAGTTTGACTCGAGAGATAGTGACACCATCTTCATTCCTTGCCTAACAAGCTAGTCAGCCGCTTGATTCCCTTCTCTAAAGACACGAGACACCCGCGTGGATGGAGCACGGGGTGCTAGCCCGATGGTGTCCTTCAGTATCACATGATCACCCTTACGCATCTCGATCTAATCAATAACTATAAGAGCACCACCCTCGATCCACAATATGAACTCCGGATAATCCCGTGTGGCCACCCGCAGTCCTTCCCACACAGCTCCGGTCTCCCCATCAATCACTGACATCGTGTTGAAAAGAAGAGCCTCGGTTTACATAGTCACTCCCCCCTGGTCTCGTAGAATGAAGCCCGCCCCGACTCTGGTTTCTGCATCAATCAATCAGCCAATGGTTTGTTCAACAATTATTAGCAGGAGCCCTCCACATGATCATTAGATTTTATGTGATTAAATGAATAAATATGTCGACAAATAAATGTAGTTACATATTTGTGTTGGCCTCATTTTATTGAAGGATGGGTTGGGTTGGGTTTTGGTTGGAAAAAGTAAGCCTGAACTAAATTTGGGTTGGGCTTGGGCCAACGGGTCAGACAATCCAACCCAACTCAACCCGAAGCCTAGCGGAGCATAACATGTCACCTTATAGCCTCCACGAATCTAATTCCTAGGCAGTGGATGTAGAAGACATCTTATGGGTAAGGATTACAGATAACTAGGTCTTTTTCTTGATATTTTGATCTTTAAAATTCAGAACTTTGGACAAGTACTAAAATCGGCATTATCTGAACCCACACAACCCAACCCGACCCATCAACTTGCGCTGACCTGGGTTTAAACTTGGAACTTTCTTCTCGGTTTAGACTCGGGTTGGGCAACACTGGTTGAAGGCCAGGCTCGGTTGGGTTGCAGGTTAAGGATTCGACAAGTTGGGTTGAGCTTGGGTTGACCTCTAACACGAGTTGCAGCCCTACCACATAGTGTAGCGGTAAGACGTATTGCGTCACAGTGACTTAGTACATGTTCAAACCTTTTCATCCTGCACTCGGGCGGTTACGGTAGTAACCATGTAACAAGGTTTTTAAAAAATTAGAACATAAACACTAAGAATATACTACATATATTACAGAGGCCTCACCCTCATTGAATTTAGGACTTAGCCATAAGTCCTTTTAAAAAAATCACTTTAAGCTAAAGGGCAAACAATATTTTGGTTTTGCATCAGGTCCCTCCCCAAATACCATATCAGTAAGTCCCCCCAACTGCCGGTTTGACTTTTCCAAAATATTTATCAAATCCCGCCTTTGCTTCCTGATTCCATTGGTGAAAAAATAGCTGATGTGAACTCGGTAGTGTTAATGAAACGCTATAGTGATTTCATTGTAGCAAAGAGTAACAATCTGCGACACAAAGAGTAACAATCTAAGCAGATTGTTACTCTTTGCTACGGTGATTTCACTGTAGCCAAAATTTTCAGCAAGATTCCTCAAAAAAAATTGCTACAGTGATTCCACTGTAGCAAGAGTAACAATCTGCAACGCAAAGAGTATCAATTGCTACAATGATTTCACTATAGCAAAAAAAAAAGTCCGCAAGATTCCTAAAAACTTGCTACAGTGATTTCAGTGTAGCAAGTGTAACAATTTGCAATGCAAAGAATATCAATTGCTACAGTGATTTATATCAATACATCCGGATTCTATATACTTCTAGTATAGCCACATGTAGGGGTAAAATGGGTACTGAAAATACATTTGTTACGGAAGGACTTTTCACAGAATCCGCTGCAAGGTGCCAAGGACCTTAGCCACATTACCCCTTTAATTTACTTGCAAACAACATGAACATCCTGTTCACGTAGGCCCTATTTGATTCCACTTTTGCTTCTTGTTTTCTATTTCTAAAAATAATAATTTGCAATTCTTTCATAAAACATGCTTGGTGCATATGTTTTTTTCTTTTTTCAGAAATTTTTACAAAGATTTTCAAAACTTAATGAAACAAAATGTTTTTGTTTCTTCTGCAGAAAATACACGCTCATGGACGGGACTCCCACAGATGTGGATTCGAACGACGTCATGCCCAACCAAGAGCACCTGTTGTAGTGAGAGAATGGCGTAAATTATACATTGTAGTGAGAGAATGTCGT
Organism: Chamaelirium japonicum; assembly: GCA_947650365.1. Lineage (NCBI taxonomy): Eukaryota > Viridiplantae > Streptophyta > Magnoliopsida > Liliales > Melanthiaceae > Chamaelirium > Chamaelirium japonicum. The sequence goes on from OX393560.1 coordinate 50,690,360, forward strand.
ACAAAAAGAATGTTGCAAAGAGAATATAATAGAAAGAGCAAAAGTTAAAAGAAAGAGAATGTTGCCCAGAGAGATCAATAAAGGGAGAGGATATATGTTGCAGAAAGATAATGTTGTAAGACATAAGTTATAAATACACCATATCATGCTTTCCCCTATCGGACACAGAATAGTTTGCTAAATTCTGAACTTGTTTTCTACATTATTATCTTGCAAATCATCCAAAGCTTACTTAGATTTTCTTATGACAATCATCCATAAGATGCATTTGGAGACATAGTTACCAAGTCGGAAAACGGAAAAAAAACGGCAAGGGAAAAAATCGGAAAAATACGATGAAAACGGAAAAAACGGGAAAAAAAACGTGAAAACATATGAAAAAACAAAAAAAATCTTAAAAATTATACCAAGTATGTATATATGTCATTTTCCAACATTAAGTAATCAAAAGTTCAAAACATATAGCATATGCGTTTATTAAGCACGAACAGAATAAAACCCGAACCCAATTTAAACCCGGACCAAATCCGACGTGTTCTATACGCGTTTTATATGTGTTTTTTACGTTTTAAACGCGTATAAAACGCGTACGGACGTTTTTTTCAAAAAAACGAGTTTTTTTCCTGTTTACTACGACTTCGGATCGATACGCGTTTTATACGAGTTTTTTTCAAAAAAACGCCCGATTTGGTAACTATGTTTGGAGATTCTATTTTTGTCAGACATCGGTGCAGAATGACGACAATTTTCCACTACTCGAAACATTTGCTAATCCGTATGGATTGTTTTAACAATTTCAGTTTCAGCTCATGTGCTAACTCTACATAAAAGTCTGACACATAGTATAATATGCACTGATCAAATTTTCTATAGGCATGACCTAGGACATGTCGCAAGTCAAGTGAATGTAGGGAACTAATCTCATTTTGATACCAGTTGATGGAATCGGATAGCAGCCGAAGCAATGATCTTTGTGAAGCAGGATCTTGATCCGCATTGCTCTCATAAGAACTGAAAAACAAACATTAAGCAAGAGATTATTTCAACATGAATTGATGATGGATGAAGCAGGAGATGCATCCGAAAGGCCTAACAATCTAAATTCCAGATGACCCGCGAGCAATATTCCGAACCGAAACATGCGAGAACCTTTTCACAAAAAAACTCTCATGATTTCTCTCTTTTCATCTCCCTCTCCCTCTATTTATCTCATAAGCATAATAATTCTACGGGGGAGACCACTCTATATATAAAAAAGGGTGGTCGACCCTCCCCAAAAGCTTGGATAGTGATTAATGCAAACCGGGTTGGGAAGCATGAAAGCCAACTTAAAGATGAAAGATTTTATGGTCTATATCATCGAAATAAACGACCACAAATTTTCCAATGAAAGGTCGGAAGGCTTGGTTCATCACCTGCATGAATGTGCTAGGGGCGTTTGACAAACCAAAGGGCATGACATGCAATTCATCAAGAGCCTCTCTAGTCTTGAATAATGTCTTCACTCATCACCTGGTCGGATTCATATTTGATGATAACCACTCTTCAAGTCGATTTTGGATAAAAGTTTGTGACCTATGCAACATGTCAAGCATGCCATCAAGCTTAGGAATGGGAAACCTATACTTGATAGTAATTTTGTTGATGTATCTATTGTCTACACACACTCTCCGCGTTCCATCTTTTTTGGGAGCGAACAATGAAGGAACTGCACATGGGCTCAAACTCTCTCGGACAAACCCTTTGTGAAGCAACTTGTCAATGTAGCTCTTTGTACCCGCTTGGACTCATCCAATAGTGTGGGAAATGTGGTAAACTAACTTCTGGGAGCAGATCAATCTGGTAGTGTATGTCTTTCAATGGTGGAAGTCCATCAGGGAGATCATCATGTACAACATCAGGAGAGTCAGATAGAAGGGGTCGTACTGCTAATGGAATCTCAGGAGCTAGCATCCTCTCTATTTTTCGTAACAAGGAAACATACATATTATTTTCCTCTCAACTCGCTTCCTATTTGTGCTCCACTAACAATAAAAGTTATTTTTTCTAGAATCTTTATAGGACTAGGAATTGATTCCTTTTTCAAGTTTGGGATAATTTATTGGGTAAAAAGACTATCGTGTGACCGTCCTTCAAAACACATAAGTGTTAGAGGCACCATGATGTAGAACTTTCCTATCATACTACAACGGTCGTCCTAGCAATATGTGACAAACCTCTAAAAAGATAACATCATATCAAACCTCATCGCTGTAGAACGTGCAAATAGTGAATTTAACAAGGCAATAGTGCATGACATGAACTTCACTTCCTTCTTTGAACCATTAAACTTTGTAGATTCTCCTTAGTGGTTCAGTTTTTAGCTTTCAACTTTTAGACCATCAATGTAGCAACAAAATGTTCGTGCTTCCACTATAAATCAGTGGGCTACACCGTTTTCCATGAGAAGTGCATGCAGTGCGAAAAATACTATCTCGATCATAGATCGTCGCCATAAGCATTTTTGCTATTTTCTGAGGAATTTTGGAGAAACATCATCACTCGGTGAATTACCATGAGTGTTGTCTCATGCTCATCCCTGGCAGTGTGGATTGGCTTAGAATCTGACTCTCTTCCTTTCTCATCCTTTAAATTTTCCTCATCATCGTCCTTATAGTCTATGAGATAGGCTTCGGGATTGAACTTTCGCTTAGGACAATCAGTCGACTTGTGTCAGGGTTAATTACACTTGAAATATTTGAAAGTGCCCAGTGCTAACCCTAGTATGCCATTTCCTTTGTTCCATGTATGCACTTTAGGTTGGAAAGATTTTGGATTGGAAGTATTATGATTGTTGTTGGAGGGGGATTTGTTAGGCCATATCGACTTATTTATTGAACTAGTCGATGTCTTGTTGTTCATAAACCGGTTCGTGGTGCGTGCTTAATTGGCCTTGACTTTTTTGGTTCGCCTATACACATCACTAATCCGGTAAAAATCATATAGACAGACTACTTCTTGAATTTACAGACGAAGGCCATTGACATAGCAGGCTACGCTTTGCTTCTCATCTTTATGAGGATCATTTCGTGCTTGCACTAGGGCCGACCAGCCCCAGTGCCCTAACCGGTCGATCACAAAGAAAAAAAAAGAAGAAAAAAAAAGAAAAGAGAAAAGAAAAGGAAAGGAAAAAGAAAGAAAAGAAAAACAAAGAGAAGAAAAGAAAGAAAGATAAGGAAAGGAAAAAAAAAAAAAGAGGTCGGAGGGCTATCGGCGAGAGGTTGTGGTACGTTCTCCTTTTGTTCTACTTTTCATATGATTCGAAGATCATTGGTGCGAGGTCGAGGCCCGGTGTGATTCCGGAGAGGTGTGAGGCCTCACCTATCTGTTTTCTCTCTTTTGCTTTTATGTCCAAGTTGTCCAACAATCGTATCCTCCACTTACCTTCCCAACAATCCTAGCAGTATATCTCGTTTTTTCATTCGAAAGGCGAGATTTAGTTTCTCTCAATATATTGTTATTTAAGGCCAAGCACAAATATCTTTGCTATCTTTATTTAATGTGAGAAAGTGGTTGAAGGCGACATACGCATAGTTGTTAGTATCTTACAATACATGATATGATATACACGATACGATCCTTATCGTGAGGAAAACGATATGTATCGTGCGTACATATCCTTTTTCACTGTATCGTAAGATATACAATACGTATCATACGATACACAGTGTATGATTCAATGAAAGTGAGGGTTTTGGGGTTGTTTTTTTCTCTTACATTCCGAAATGACCATATAAGTACCCTAGAGTTAAAAAGACACTTCTAACCCTTTCTAACTTAGGGTGGAGATTTTCGAGAGGTTTATAAGGGGTTTCATAAACCTTCTTCTATATTTCTCTAGAGTTGTCGAAATTCAATGTCGTTTGTTTCTAAAATTTTCTAGAGCTTAGGGGGGTGAGGTGGGGGGCAAATGCATACAATTTCCTCAAGTTTAAAAACTTTTTGAGAAAGATCCATTAGAAACCCACAAAGAGCCATTGAAGAAGGTGAAGTACAACCTTTATTTGTGCCTCAAAGCACCAAGAAACCTTTTCTACTTGATTCTTGTTTACTTTAAATGGTAGATAAAGGAAAGAAGAAAGCATATGATGAAACAAATATATAGATAAATCATAAGATTATTCTTGTCTATAGTTTCTTTTTGATACATGGATACACACCATATTGTTTGTGTAGAACAATCTTACGTTTAAAGGGAAATGAGCGGGAATGTCCTACTCTTCTACTCATAACTTATAAAAACTACGTTTAAAGGGAAATGCAATTAATTACACATTGGTGTGTGACTATAACCACCATTTTTAGGGAGAGGACTCAGTTGTAGGTCCAAAGTCCTATAGTTAATTACTTCCACAGCAATGCTTAATGGTTGTTAATCATCCAATTATGACGGAATTAACATGATTATCGAGCAAACATTTGCTATATGAACAGCTCAAATCTCAAACCTTCTCACTACTAGTAAGCATCAATCACACTAGCACATGTGAGCCACTAACCTTACACAGAGTCGGAGGTGGTACCTGACTAAGTTCATGAAAGGACATGAGGCCGAAAGCAAGAAACCCATCTCTCCTGTTGCGAGAGCCGGGAATTAGAGAGCACCTCCCCTGGCAAGATACATATCCTTGAGTTGCGGAAGTTCCCCCTCATGAGGGATGACAAACTTCTCCATGAATGCCTGGTTAGTATAAGTCATGACAGACATCAGACTATATTTTCCACAATGTAACCCTCTGGAATTGAGGATCTGAATGACATGAAGCCGAGGGACCAGCCGCTTCTCCATGCTATGCATCAGTAGCTTCGGGTGGAAAGCAAGAAGCGATGGCTCGCATCCGGCTTCCTTCACGAAGAAATCCATCTTTTTTCTCAATATCCTGTCGGAGAAGGACATAAAGATGGGGGCTTTCTGGAACGCCGAAAGAAACTCGGGTTCCGACCACCCCAAGCTCCTCATGAGCTGCATTCTGGCTTTGAACTTGATCTCGGGGATGTGATGGACAACCCAGAGAGCCCAGATGAACATCCCCGAGCTGCAGGGGATCCCCAATCGCTTGGCGCGGTCTACCGCGGCAGCAAGGCTCTCTAGGCGCTGGGTGATGATCAAAGGGCTTCTCTGTGCGACCAGAGCGATCTTACTGTCGGGCAAACCGCATTCCCTAAGCAGGGAAAGGTTGGGTATGATCTTTTTCTCGAGGCTGCTGCCGAGAAACCTCGACCTGCGGTTGAAGAGGCGCAACAGCCGCTCGTCAGAGCCGAGGAAGCCCCTCCAGAACTCGATCTTGGGGGCAAGAGTGCGATGATCGAGAGACCGCGAGTCCGAAAGGAGCAGCTTGGTGAGGTTGGGCCCTGAGAAACCGAGGTCAAGCAGAGCCTTGAGCCTGGGGGCCAGGAACTTGTTCACGTCGTGGCAGAGGAATCTGGGGTGGCCGGAGATGAGCCTCCGGAGGTGGGAGTTGTCGAAGCCGTGGGTCCTCAGGAGACACAGGATGGAGTGGGCGTTCTGCGGGGATTTGAGGTGGGCCAAGCGTTGGGTCACCCTGGACGCCTCGTCGGAGGGGAACCCACAGGAGTCGACCAGGTATTCGACCAGGAAATGGGGTTTGGGAGATGGGCTCTCGGCAGCGGGGGCGGCGGACGAGAAGCGGAGGAAGCGTCCAAATAGGCGGCGGGTGGAGGAGCTCACGCCAGCGGCGGCGGCCCTGAGAAGCATCGACACTTTTCTTCAGACCGCACCCAGTAATCAGCGCCTATCACGTTGTTAGACCCCTCTCTCTCTCTCTCCACACACACACACACACACACACACACACACACACACACAGGGATTTCATTGGATTAGTTACATGAAAATTATCATAAGTATCTACTACAGGGATTTCACTGTAGCAGCTACAATTGATCTATATAACAAGGGATGACGTTTTGTGCTGACTAGACAAAAAGTAACCAATTACTGACTAAACAAAACTCTCGTGATCACAGCCATTTTCTCTCTTCTTCTCCTGACCTCTATTTCTCTCTTTTCCCGGATCTCTCTCTCTCTCCCCTCATATTTCTCTCTTTTCCTCATTTCTCTCTCTTCCTGATTTTTTCACCCTCTCTCTCTCTCTCTCTCTCTCTCTCTCTCTCTCTCTCTCTCCGTCCGTCTCTCTCTCTTTCACTCTCTCCGTCCGTCTCTCTCTCTCTCTCTTCCCGATTTTCTCTCTCTCTCTCTCTCCACGATCTCATTCTCTCTCTCTCTCTCTCTCTCTCTCTCTCTCTCTCCATCTCTCGCTTCCCGATTCTCTCTCTCTCTGTCCGTTTCTCTCTCTCTGTCCGACTCTCTCTCTCTCTCTCTCTCTCTCTCTCTCTATCTCTCGCTCTCCAATCTCTCTCGCTCTCTCTTTCCGTCTCTCTTTTTTCCCGATTCTCTCTCTCTCTCTCTCTCTCTCTCTCTCTTTCTCGGTCTCTCTCTCTCTCTCTCCCTTCTCTCTCTCTCTCTCTCTCTCTCTCTCTCTCTCTTCTTGGTCTCTCTCTCCCCACGATCTCTCTCTCTCTCCCTCTCTGGTTTTTCAAAACCGGACCGGAAGGCGAACCGAAAAGGCATCCGGTTCGGCCCAAATTTGTTCAAACCGGTGGTTCAACCATTTGAACCGCATGGAAATATGTTTTTTTAAATAGATATATACTAAATTCTTCAATGGCAAGGTTTGATTCCTGGGTTAACATACAAACCGGTTTATTCAAAGACTGAACTGAAACATGTTCCGGTTCAGCAGCCCAGTCCGGTCATACAAACCGGTTTATTCAAAGACTAAACCGAAACATGTTCATGTTCCGGTCCAAATCGGTTGAACCGCCCGTCCCGGTCCGGTTTTCAAAACACTACTCTCTCTCTCTCTCTCTCTCTCTCTCTCTCTCTCCTCGGTGGTACAAAAATGTTGTTATAACCCTGATACCATCTTAGCTGGAATCATGAATCAATCAAAATGCTGGAGCCAACACCTCTCTTCACAATAGTCATTTAAATCAGAGAAGCAGACGGGTGCAGTTCGGGTTAAGTAAGATGCATCTGTCACGGCGGCTGCCATCGTGTGGCTATGATGCACCCCGAGAGATGCTCAAGTGTTTGTTATTGATTCGTGATGACAACTAAATGATATCATGGTTATATGAAAGATTGGGAACCCAAATCTTCTGCTGCATTTCTCTTTCCCATCGTCTGCCCCCAAAGTCATAGTCATCTGTTGCACCCAGACCCGATTGGTGCATCGCACTTATCCCAACTGGTAGGCAAAGGGACGACAGTGATCAGGTAAAACCTGGAGCATATGTCGGGGGGCCAATCACATCTGTTTCTTTGCCTATCGGTTTGGACTGAGTGCGATGCACGGGTCGGGTATGGGTGTAACGGACGGCTGTGACTTGGGGGGCAGACGATGGGGCAGATAAAATGGGGCAGAAGATTTGGGTTCGGGGGTTGGGGGGGGCGGGGCGGGCGGGGGGTGGGGCGATGGTTGCCCGCTTCATGCCAATTGGGGGGTGTCTTGTCGCCGAAGGCGGCCCTTTGCATTACTGACAGGTGTGTTGCCGCCGAAGGCAGCCTGCTGTAGTGCCGACAGGCACTGGCATGCATTAGTTTAAAACGATGCTTAAAAAATATTAAATTATACGCAGTGCTATAACACGCGATCTAGTGTTAGTGATTTCATTGTAGCAGACACAACGAAATCCATGTAGCAACCACAACGAATATCACGGTAGCAGCTACAATGAAATCACTGTAGCGGCTTATAGCGATTCCGCTATTGGTGACGAAACTGTTAGGGAGCAGTATCTTTGGTTAACATAATGATAATTTGTAAGTATGACAACTATCCATGGGCATATGTGTCTTTTTGCTAGTTGCTGGACTTAATGTAATTTGATCTTTTCATTTGGACTTAATAACAAGAGAACATTTTTGTCAGGACCTACACTTAACGGAATGTTGTCACGGGGATCTATCACAAAGTCAACCCGCCCCCCCCCCCCCCCCACCCCCTTTTTTTTTTTAATCACCATCCCAGGAGCTTAACAAATAAGTAAATGTCGGCTGTCCCTACAGCATCCAAGGCATATTCGCATATTCGGTCATTCTAGACCAACATGTTGCCGGTTGCTCATGTCCGACATGGTGTGGTACATGTCGGTCAGGATCGATTGACATGTACCACAACATGTCAGTCATGACTCAAGAGCAACAAATAACCATGTCGATGGAGAGAGACCGACACATTTGCAGGAATGAGAAGAATGAGAGAAAAAAGGGGGGGGGGGGGGGGGGGGGGGGGGGGGGGGGGGGGTCATGGAACCGGCAGCTCATGCGGGGCAATCGGAGTGGGGAGGAGAAGCAGCAATGACAAGCGGAGCGGGGGAGGAGAGGGTGGGGGAGGCAAATCCATCTGTGGATGACTTTCATGAATAGGGATAACAATTTTGTGGATGCAAATAGTAACGCCTTCGTTTGAGCTAAGTCCAAGCGTCGAGTCTCGTTTAATAAACAAACCAAGCTCAAACAGGCCAAAGCTAGGCTTGATTAGGCTCGAGAATATGTTTATTAGGGAATCGTGATCACGCTCGTAAAAATATCCCATTCCCAACTCTTCATTCCACTGGAATAAATACTGGCCATTACTTTAAAATCTGGAACCCATAATAGAAACGGCAAGTTCCAGAACGATGCCTAACCCCCCTAATTACTAATCAAACCAAGCCCACTCTTGAACAGCTAAGGACACTAAGCTTTACTAACCTCCGACATGATCCATTGTAATCTGCTCGATCACGCCTCCAATAAACTTCTTCTCGCATCGGCCGAGACCTCGGTCCCTGCATTCGTGAGGCGGGGGTGAACGCTCGGCAATCGTTGCATCAGCTGTTCGGGGTGGAAGGTGGAGAATATGAAGCGTCAGTCGTCGATGTACTCGACCACGACTCTCGCAAGATGAGTTGCAGTGTGAGACTGAGGTTCATCGTCGAATTTGAGCACAATGTTGAAGCCCAGTTTGGATTCGACCCTCTCGAACGCTTCCTGTACCATGCAGACGGGGTCACAAGCATCCATGATTCGTGGAAGATTAGTGCATGCCCGTGCCTGTGGGCACTGCAGAAGGCTGTCTTCGACAGGAACACACCTGTCGGCACACCATCGGGCCGCCTTCGGCGGCAACACACCCACTATGCATCACCATTCTCACCCACACCGTCGTATTTGGCGACAACACACCTAACCGTCTTCAGCGGCCACACACCCCCGGTCGACTTCGGGCCGTGAATAGGTTTTTTTTTTTAGGGGGGGTGATCTTACCAGCGCGAGAGGGGGGGTGTGAAGAGAGGGGATCACAATTTCCTGAGTTGGGGTTGGGGCGTGAATATGTTTTTTTTTTTTTGAGATGAGCTGGGTTTTTTAAAAAAATTGTATTACCGATTCTCTCTGTTTCTTTGTTAGTCTTTGTCAGTTTGAATGTTTTGTCTAGTCAGCATGAGTGTTTTTGTCTAATCAGCGTTCCATTTTGTTTAGTCAGCACAATACCGCCGTGCCACGATTCGTGGAAGACTAGTGCATGCCCGTGCCTGTGGGCACTGCAGAAGGCCGTCTTCGACAGCAACACACATGTCGGCACACCATCGGGCGGCAACACACCCACTGGGCATCACCACTCCCACCCACTTCGTCGTATTCAGCGGCAACACACCTAACCGTCTTCAGCGGCCACACACCCTCGATTGACTTCGGGCCGTGAACATGTTTTTTTTTTTTTTTTAAGGGGGCGTGATCTTACCAGCACGAGAAGGGGGCGTGAAGAGAGGGGATCACAGTTTCCTGAGTTGGGGTTGGGGCATGAACATGTTTTTTTTTTTTTTTTTTTTGAGATGAGCTGGGTTTTTTAAAAAAAAATTGTATTATCGATTCTCTCTGTTTCTTTGTTAGCCTTTGTCAGTTTGAATGTTTTGTCTAGTCAGCATGAGTGTTTTTGTCTAATCAGCGTTCCATTTTGTCTAGTCAGCACAATACCGCCATGCCACGATTCGTGGAAGACTAGTGGATGCTCGTGCCTGTGGGCACTGCAGAAGGATGTCTTCGATAGCAACACACTTGTCAGCACACCATCAGGCCGCCTTCGGCGGCAACACACCCACTGGGCATCACCACTCCCACCCACATCGTCGTATTCGACGGCAACACACATAACCGATTTTAGCGACCACACACCCCCGATCGACTTCGGGCCGTGAACATGTTTTTTTTTTTTCTTTTAGAGGGGGTGATCTTACAAGCGCGAGAGGGGGGCGTGAAGAGGGGATCACAATTTCCTGAGTTGGGATTGGGGCGTGAACATGTTTTTTTTTTTTTGAGATGAGTTGGGTTTTAAAAAAAATTGTATTACCGATTCTCTCTGTTTCTTTGTTAGTCTTTGTCATTTTGAATGTTTTGTCTAGTCAGCATGAGTATTTTTGTCTAATCAGTGTTCCATTTTGTCTAGTCAGCACAATACCGCCGTGCCATGTTATATAGATGTCGTGGAAGAAGACCAAGCAGCCGCCCCTAGTGAACACATAGAGGGGGTGAATAGGTGAAACGGGTAAATATGTCCAATTAAAATTCATTACGATGGATTTTATCTTTTCATTCCTTTGGAGTTCTAGTACATAATCCTAAAAATTTCTCAAGTACAATAAGCAATCAAATAAGCATTCAGAAATGACACGAGAGCCCTCTCGCTGACAAAGCGAGGCTAGTGGCCGCCCGCATGGTAAAGCCAGCCCGGCCCATAGCTAGGAAAGCCGAAGTCCTAGCGTCCACAAGGCCTCGTACCAGTTGTTGGAATCGGATAGCAGCCGAAGCACTGATCTTTGTGAAGCAGGATCTTCTAAGCAAGAACATTGTGGTCGAACCCTACGTAGAATGGCTGCGACTTGGGCGGGTTGAACCCGAGACCAACCCGACTCTTGGTCTGACTTGGGCTCATTTCATTGAAGGATAGATTGGGTTCGGGTTGGAAAAGTCAACCTGAACTAAATTTGGGTTGGACTCGAACCAAGGTATTGAGCAATCCAACCCAATCCGAACCCGAATGGAGCATAACATGCCACCATACAGGCTCAACGAATCTTATTCCTAGACATGCATGGATCCTATTTCCAACCCAAAGAGCAGCAAACCATCGAGCGGTGGAAGTAAGAGGCATTTTATAGGTAAGGATTACATAAGATTAGGTCTTTTTCTTGATATTTTGCTCTTTAAAATTCAGAACTATGGACAAAATACTAAAATAAGCATTATCCAAACCCACACAACTCGACCCGACCCATCAACTTGTGCAGCTGCGCAGACCCGGGTTTAACTGGAGCTTGGAAATTTCTTCTCGGTTTAGGCTCGGATTGGGCAACACAGGTTGAAGGTCGGTTTGGGTTGGGATGGGTTGCGGGTTGAGAATTCTACAATTTGGGTTGACCTCTAACACAAACCAACTTGCCCAAGGTGCAGCCCTACTGCATAGTGTAGCGGTAAGACGTATAGCGTCACAATGACTATGGACACGAAGCATCTAGCAATGGGATAAGTAACAAGTTCGAAATTTTTTTCCAAACCGTCCAAATGATAAAAATACCCCCATCCTATTGGACGGTTGTGGGCACCGAAATTAGCCCTCGGGTCGAACCCGACTCGCACACACAAAATGGGCCCGCACTCAACGGCCTTCGGGTCGAACCCGACTCGCACACGCAAAATGGCACTCAACGGCCTTCGGGTCGAACCCGACTCGCACATGCAAAATGAACCCGCACTCAACGGCTCGCACACAACGGCCCGCACACAAAACTTGGCCCGCACACAACGGCCTGCATGCAAAACCTGGCCCGCACACAACGGCCCGTATGCAAACTTAGCTCACCACGGCCCGTAAATAAAAGGCGGCTGACCCAAAGCAAACGGGTCCCATCGGACCCGCAGCTCGAACACAGAGGGGGCCCACCGCCCCCCCTTCATAGAAAACCGTGCCCCCCTCCTTTTGGGAGGTGGGACCGGCCATAAAGGAAAAGAAAAGAAAAAGAAAAAAAAAGAAGAAGAAAAGAAAAAGAAAAGAAAGAAAATCCAAACCGCCTCGATGCGGGGGGAGGTGGCGTGGACGTTTGCACAACCGCAGATCCACGACGATCCCTCAATCCGACGGACAAGATGACGTCGTGTCGCCATGCGATCCGAAAGTGCAAAGATAACAACTCAATCTTCAAATATCAAGTCACATCTTGCCCGTAACCACCCCAACTAAAAAGGAGGGGATCAAGTTTATTTCCCCAAATAAGGGAACGATATCTTGATGGTTATAGGGGGGATATTGGATGAAACAAAAAGATTTCAGCCATATCTCTCCCAACCGCCCCCCTTTGCCTATAAATAGAAGGGGTGGGGGAAGGCATCAAAGTTCGGAAAAGCTGAAGACGAAAGGGCTCTGCAAGAGAAGCTCCAACGCTTGAAGACCGAAGGCTTCACGAGGCACGGCAAGCACGTCCTACGGGAATACTTGTCCCTTCAAGTCCTCATCAAATCTTCGACTCCTCGCACGAAGAAGAAAGCTTGGAGAAGAAGACCCGGAGTCGTCGTCACCCCGACTTCTCCAACGATCTTCATCAACTCCGAAGATGCCATAAGCAAAGATCGGAGAAGAAGATCGAAGCCGACAACACCCGTCGTCTTCAACAAAGGCGTCGACTCCTCGCACGAAGAAGAAAGCTTGGAGAAGAAGGCCTGAAGCCGGTGCTACCCCTGCCGTCTTCATCAACAAAAACCGACGCTACAACCGTCGCACGGAAGCCGGTGCTACCCCTGCCGTCTTCATCAACAAAAGCCGACGCTACAATCGTCGCACGGAGATCGGTGCTACCCCTGCCGTCTTCATCAACAAAAGCCGACGCTACAATCGTCGCACGGAGATCGGTGCTACCCCCGCCGTCTTCATCAACAAAAGTCGACGCTACAACCGTCGTTCGAAGATCGGTGCTACCCCCGCCGTCTTCATCAACAAAAGCCGACGCTACAACCGTCGCACGGAGATCGGTGCTACCCCCGTCGTCTTCATCAACAAAAGTCGACGCTACAACGGTCGCACGAAGATCGGTGCTACCCCCGTCGAAAAGCTAAGCCGACGTCACAACCGTCGAGGAAGCCGGAAGAATAAAGAAGTCTTGAAGAAGTAGCCATCGCCGTTCGAGAAGAAGATCGAGTCAAAGCTAAAGCCAACGCAAGAAGCCAAAGCGAACGCACCGGTAAAGCCCGCGCCAAAGCAACGCACGTGCCAAAGCCAAACAATTACGACAGTCACGAGCAAAGCACCGCACGTTCTAGCCGATGCGATGCGAAGTCCGAAAGAACTAAAGCATCGCAAGCCTCTACCCGTCTACGTTCAAGCGCAAGCGCCAAAGCAAAGCAAAAGCCAGAGTCACACCAAAGCAACGCCAAAGCCAAAAGCCAAACCTAAAGCCGACGTCAAAAGCACGATATACGCCGCGAACCGACGATCAAGGACGCCGAGGTCTAGCAAGGGTCGAGGAAGACACGGAGACTGAGGAACGAAGCCCAAAACCTCCCTAGCCGAGAAAGCGCGAAGCACGGACGGGACAAAAGCAACAGCGGATACTCCTTAGCCTCTCGAAAACCCTCACCCTGTAAAGACCTCTGTCCTGGGCAACCCCTTCAGAGCTCTCGCACGAATACCACATGGAGACGCGGATCAAAGGGACTCTCCAGAGGATCTATCCCACAATCTCCTGATCAAATATTCGCCGCACCCGGACTCGCCACACCCGAGCCCCCGGGCCCCGGCATCTGTAATCTTCGTGTGCTCGCAATAAAGACGACCCGTATCTTTTTCCGCGCTCACAGATTTCTGGCACGCCCGATGGGACCTCCTCTCCTTTCATCCGTACGTTTGAAAGAGTTGTTGCAAGTTCACCATGGCCGGAACGAACGACGATACATTTGCTCTAACAAGCCTCTCACCTATCGCCGAGTCTCCACTACTCCAACATGGCGATCCAGAAAATCCAGAGAACAACCTTCCCCCGGTAGTACGCGTCTACACTCGGCGTACTCAAACTCTCACGGACTTCTTCACGCCCAAAACTGCTACCGACGATGCTCGCCAAAGCGCCAATAAGGCCTTGGTGCATGAAGAAACAAGCCTCGATCCTGGAATTCAAGTCCAAAAATTTGGGGAGGTCCAGCCCCAACCCGGAGCCCATTCGGGTTCTCCAGTGGACCTTACACCTCCTTTGTAGGGGGCAAACGTCCGTCATCAAGCAGAACCAAGTTGGCGCCACTACGTCTCTGACGATGATGGCGAGGATGCACGCATGCAACATCGAGACGTCCTGCGACATCATCCTCCGTCCACTCTCCAGCTCCAAGTTATGCAAATGGGTGAACACATGGTGCAAATCACCCGACTAATGGAGGAGAAGGATCGTCACATCAATACCTTGCTTCAAAGGCTAAGTGCGAGGGATGCTACGGTATTTAGCCAACCTCCTGCTTCTCTAGTAGCTGCTTTGGCTTCGTCTCCAACTCCCGCTCCTGTAGAAGTTGTTCCGGCAATTCTAGTACTCCTGCACTCTCTTCGGCTCCCATGCCAGTCTCAGTGGCCGCGCAACCTTCGATGGCCGCAACAATGAATGCCCAGCAAATACAAGCGTTGGTGGCCGACATGATGCGTTCCCACAGCGGTAGTCTACCTCCGATCACGGCGGCATACTCAAAGCCTTACACCACAAGGATCCAACAGCTGCGCTACCCTACCGGGTTCCAGCCGCCAAAGTTCCAGCACTTCGATGGGAAAGGCAATCCAAGGCAACACATTGCCCACTTTGTCGAAACTTGCAACAACGCCGACACATACGGCGATGAGATGATGAAGCAGTTCGTTCGCACCCTCAAAGGTAATGCTTTTGACTGGTATGTTGATCTTCCTCCAGGATCCATTGACAGCTGGGATCAGATGGAGAGGGAATTCCTCAACCGCTTTTACAGCACTCGGCGCATCGTTAGCATGACCGAGCTTACTGCCGTCAAGTAAAGGAAGGACGAATCAGTAATCGACTACATCGATCGATGGAGGAATCTCGTCCTAAATTCACGAGACCGTTTGTCTGAAGACTTGGCTATCAAGATGTGTACCCAAGGCATGCACTGGGGCTTACTCTACATCCTCAAGGGGATCAAGCCAAGGCATGCACTGGCACCCAAATCAAAGCAAGTTAACGTCACCGACATCGCCCCGGCCTCCAAGCCACTCAAAATCAGTGGTAAGTCGGATCAAGAAAAAGGAGCTGCCGTACCACCGCCTCCACCCCAAAGACAGTCGAGGATGACTTTTGAAGAGCTTGAGGCCAAAGAGTATCCCTTTCCAGACTCGGAAGTCTCCTCCATGTTCGATCAGTTGCTACAAGAGAAGATGATCGAGCTTCCTCCTTCAAAAAGGCCCGAACAGATGCATCGTGTCAACGATCCACTCTTCTGCAAATACCATCGAGTGGTTATCCATCCTATCGAGAAATGCTTCGTCTTCAAAGAAAAAATCATGACGCTTGTAAAGCAAGGGAAAATTGAGATCGATTCCGGTGACGTCGCAACAGCAAACATGACGTCCATCACCTTCGGTTCATTTCAACCAGTGCTCATTGCTGCACACCAGAAAAGGCCCAAGTTGCGCATCAATCGCCAGAGACCAATTAAGAAGTTAGCTCCGCAATGGAAAGTCTCAAAGCAACGACGGCACACTCCTACGCTTGCTGAGGAAGAAACGCTATTACCCTGGGGGCAACCGTCGCCTACATCGGTCTCTCGCCCAAACAAAGCCATGTCTCAACAAATTCTCCAAACAAGGTACGAGCAAGGAGACCCGGAGGTCGGTCTGTTAGACCAACCCTCAGGTAAATTCGACTACTACGTCCTCTACTCCAAACCTTTACCTATCTCGATAGAAGAAATCAAACCCACCGGCTGGGGGTCAGAAGACGAGCCAACGGAGTCCCCAGAGGAGCAAGTCTCCCCGACCCATGAAGAACCTGTAATTGCCACTCCAAACCTTCACCCCGGTGAGGGGGAATCCACTGATGAAGACGCATGGATCATGCTACCTCGCAGGCGAAGGCCATGGACGACCAGGAGTCGCAAGCTAGATCGGGTGACAAGAAAGCTTTCTGAACAAAGAACTTACAAAAAGAAAAGTAAGGCTCCAGAAAGGAAGATATTCAAAGTACCGCCAGCAGATCCAGATGATCTCCTCCTGCAAAACCCTCCAGAACCGCCAACGTTGTAAGATTTCTTTCCCGATTACTTCCTCCCAGCTGAACAACAGCACAAAGCTTCTTGTTGCATGGTCGAAATCCACATGACACCGGAAGAAGGAGACAAGATCGAGTCTCCTAAAGAGAGCAACACCGACGACGAGGAGGATAATTCCGACAAAGACAATGCTGCTGCCCACGATGAGGCAATCTTGTACTTGCCACTCATAGAAGCACTACACCTCCCAAAGAATGCTCGCCTAGCAATGGCCGAGGCTTTGGCAGATCCAGACAGCTACAAAAGAAAGAAGAAAGACGCCAAAAAAGACAAAACTATTGTCTCCTGCAGTGCGGCGATAACTTTCTCGGACGAAGATCTGCAGCTCGGAGCACGACTGCACAATCGACCTGTCTACGTCTCGGGATACATCAACGAGAAGCCGGTAAATCGAATCCTGTTGGATTGCGGCTCCGCCGTCAACATCAGGCCCATCCAAACAATGCGGCAGCTCGGCATTACTACCAACCAGCTCTCACAAAGCCAGCTTGTCATCCAAGGGTTCAACCAAGGCGGACAGTCCACCGTAGGAATCATTCGTCTAAAACTTTCCATCAACCAGCTTGACACAACAGTTCTCTTCCATGTCATCAACTGTCAGACATCATATCGCCTCTTGCTAGGAAGACCGTGGCTACATGAAAATGGTGTCGTAGTTTCCACCTGGCACCAATGCCTCAAGTACTATGAGGAAGGTATGGAGAAATGCATTATTGCAGATGACAAGCCACTTAATGAGGCCGAAGCACATCTCGCTGATGCCAAATTTTACCAAGCAAAGGACCTTGTTGCAGAAGTCCTTCCAACTAAAGCTCCCAGAACTCAGAAAGCTAAAATGAGGGAGCAGGAGGAAACTCCGCCAACTCCAAATCCAGTGCAACCATCCAAGGCAATACACGAAGTCAGAGAAGTGCTACTGCCAAAACGAAGGATGCGCATCAGCTCCAAGCCAAGATCCACGAAATATACTCCGTTGTCCGTCCAAACTACGACAGTCTTGCGCCTCACGCCTCAGTGGCTTCGCAAATATGAACGACCGTCTTTTGCCTCGCCAAAAGAGATGGTCCAGCCTCTATCGGAGGCTAATATCATCACTCTGCAGGAGATGACACTGCCATTACCTAGTCTGATGCAAGCTTCAAGTCTGCTAAAACCCATTGGTTCCTTCAAATCCAGTCAACTCACATTCAAACCAAAAGGAAGTTGGGGGCAAAATGCCGCCAAGCTGCTATTCAAAGCCGGCTACAACGAGGACAGTGCCGCACGTATGAGTATGCTCCCGCCAGTTCCAATACCACACGGGATGACCAAGACTCAAGCCCGTCTCCTCCAAGGCGACGAGCAGATCCCACCAAATCGGCAAGGCATCGGCTCCTGTACAACCCCGATGGTCGTCAAAATCATAGGAGAGAAGACCTTCACCTCTAACTACATTGAGGTGAAGTTGGTAGATGAAGCAGAAGAGGGATCGTCCGCCTCCGACGCACGCTCCACCAATGTCATTCATCCCAATACCAAGTTCGCCAAAAGAAGACGATGTCGAGCTCGACATTAGACCATACCCCAGAAGCAAAAGAAGAGCATCAAAAACCAGTCAAGTCAAAATCCTATATCAGTATTCAAAAGACTTGGGCCAATCAGACAAGTAAAGGGAAAGTCAGTATTCGACCGTTTGGGAAAACCACATACTGAGATGAGGAACAACGTTCCTACCCTCCCACCCATATCATTCTTCAATACTATCGACTACACTGATATCATTCTAGTCTCTGTTAACCATATCACAATTTCCGATGCTTCAATCGGCGCCACTTCTACTTCGGACGACGAATTGCCAGACGCTCCGCCCGTCCTCGAAGAAGGGGGGCAATCTACCGTCGACGATCTGAAGGAAATCAACTTGGGTACGCAGGAGGATCCTCGACCTACATTCGTAAGTGCACTCCTGACTCTCGAAGAGGAGGCTGCATACATCAAGCTACTCCAAGAATACAGAGATGTCTTCGTATGGTCCTACAAGAAAATGCCGGGACTTGACCCCAAGATTGCAGTACACCAGCTCGCTGTCAGACACGGAGCTAGCGCCATCAAGCAAGGACAAAGACGCTACCGGTCAGAATAATACCGCAAATAGAAGGCGAAATCAACAAGCTCATTGAAGCTGACTTTATCCGAGAAGTTAAATATCCAACGTGGATCTCCAGCGTGGTCTCAGTCAAGAAAAAGAACGGCCAAATCAGAATATGCGTGGACTTCAGGGATTTAAACAATGCATGTCCCAAGGATGACTTCCCATTGTCAATCACAGAGTTGATGGTAGATGCGACGACAGGCCACGAAGCACTAACCTTCATGGATAGATCCTCAGGCTACAACCAGATCCGGATGACACCTAAAGATGAAGAGCTTACGGCATTCTGTACGCCAAAAGGGATCTACTACTACAAAGTCATGCCTTTCGGCTTGAAAAATGCAGGAGCTACTTACCAACAAGCCATGCAAAAAATTTTCAACGATATTCTTCATCAGAACGTGGAATGCTACGTTGACGACCTTGTGGTAAAATCAAGGCAAAAGGCAGCGCATCTTCAAGACCTCGAGCTGATCTTCAAACGGCTTCGAAGGTATCAGCTCCGCATGAACCCGCTTAAATGCGCATTCGGAGTCTCCTCGGGTAAGTTTCTCGGCTTTGTTGTATGACATCGAGGCATCGAGATAGATCAATTCAAAATAGATGCTATTCTCAACATGCCAATCCCAAAAACAGTGCGAGACCTCAGAGGTCTCTAGGGCCATCTGGCATATATCAGGAGATTTATCGCCAACTTAGCTGGAAAATGTAGGCCCTTCAGTCGCCTCATGAAGAAAGGAGCATCATTCAAGTGGGATGAAGCTTGTCAGGAAGCACTCCAAAACATCAGGAATTACTTACTCAAGCCTCTAGTTCTGACAGCATCAGTTCAAGGAAAGCCATTGGTCCTCTACATCAGCATCCAGGAGCAGTCCTTGGGGGCACTTCTGGCTCAAGACAACGAGCTAGGCAAGGAAATAGCAGGTTACTATTTGAGTCGCACTCTCATCGGCGCGGAGCTAAACTACTCCCTGATTGAGAAGGTCTGTCTGGCACTCATTTTCGCTACAAAGAAGCTGCGACATAGTACTATATGTTAGCTCACACAATCAGGCTTATCTCGAAAGCCGACCCACTCAAATACATCATGTCAAGGCCGGTGCTTTCCGGACGTTTGGCCAAGTGGGCTTTACTCCTCCTCAAATTCGACATCATATTCGTCCCTCGGAAAGCGGTCAAAGGTCAAGCTCTCGCGGACTTCTTGGCAGAATACCCCCTTCCAGCCGAATGTGAACTATCAGAAGAACTCCCAGACGAAGAAGTATTCTGCATCAATATCGTCCCTTCTTGAAAAATGTTCTTCGACGACACGACAAGACAAGACGTGGAAGGAGCAGGAGTTATCTTCGTCACACCAAACAACGAAATACTTTCTTTCTCGTTTCTACTATTAGAACCATGCTCCAACAACAGGGCGGAATATCAAGCCTTGATTATTGGCCTCAAACTCGCCAATGATATAAAACTTCAAGGGCTCGAAATTTTTGACGACTCTTAGCTCGTCATTCAGCAAATATTGGGAGCATACGAAGTTAACAAAGAAGATCTCGTGTCATTACATCTGCGAGCTCTGAAACTCCTTGGTATGCTCAAAATTGCTTCAATCCAGCATGTCCCTAGAAATCTTAACCAGTAGGCTGATGCGCTCGCAAATTTAGCGACTACACTTCCATTCCCAGAGAAAAGCCAACTCATCATCCCTATCGGCAAGAGGATGGTGATCACCGAGGAGGACCTCCCTATGGGAATCCCAGAATAAGTCAATGCAGTACACGTCCTCGTGACCGACGAGCTAGATTGGAGACAACCATTCATAGATTTTCTTGTCCACGGGAAGCTTCCTAAAGATCCAAAGCGTAAGGTCGACATTCGCCGGCGGTCTCTGAAATTCTTCCACTTCAACAACGAGTTGTACCGTCGAAGCTACGATGGTACGCTCCTGAGGTGTCTTGCAAAAGAAGAGGCAGAAATAGCACTAGAAGAAGACCATGCCGGGATTTGTGGCTCATACCAGTCCGGTCCAAAGCTTCACTTCTGCATCAGGCGGATGGGATATTACTGGCCCACTATGATCAAGGACTCCCTCGAGTTTGCAAAGAGATGTCACGCTTGCCAATTGCATGGTGACTACATGCGTCAGTCTCCGGAACCTTTGCATCCAACCATCGCATCATGGCCCTTTGATGGATGGGGACTCGACATTATCGAGTCCGCTATCCAAGTCATCCAAGCAGCATCTTTACATCTTGGCGATAACAGACTACTTCTCTAAGTAGGCTGAGGCAGTACCATTGCGAGAAGTTACCAGACACTCTGTCATCAGCTTTATCCAGAACAACATCATCTTCTGGTACGGCGTCCCTCGCTATATCGTCACGGACAACGGGAAGCAGTTCAAAAATGTCGCTGTCAGCCAATTTTGTGCCAAGTTCGATATCAAGCAAAGATGTTCAACCCTGTACAACGCGTCGGCCAACGATCTAGCAGAAGCCTTCAACAAAACACTCTTCAAGCTTTTGGAGAAAGTCATCTCGAAGTCAAAGAAAGACTGACATGAACGCATGGGCGAAGCGTTATGGGCATATCACCTCTTTTCGCACGCCAACACAGACAATTCCGTACTCACTGATATACGGAGTAGAAGCTGTCCTCCCGCTTGAGCTCCAGATCCCGTCACTCAGGATAGTCATCCAAGAAGGCCTCGTCAACGGCGACAACGCCCAACTTCACCTAGCAGAATTGGAAGCACTGGATGAAAAGCGCCTCGAAGCCCAGCAACGCTTGGAATGCTACCAAGCCAGGTTAACGCGAGCATTCAACAAAAGAATTCGCCCTCGATCCTTCCAAATAGGAGAATTGGTGCTGGCAGTCAAACGCCCTATCATTCTCTTACATCGAGGAGGAAAGAAGTTCGACACCAAGTGGGATGGACCGCACGCTGTCAAAGGAGTCTACTCCAACGGCGCATATCTTCTCACCACGCTAGAAGGACTTACACTCGACCCTATCAATGGCAAGTACCTCAAAAGATACTACGCCTAAAAGCAAGGCTATACTCTTTGCAAAAAAAAAAAAAATGAACTACGTGCGACTTAATCCCTCTCAGTAGGGTACGTAGGCAGCCTATAAAGGTTCAGTCCAAACAAAAAAAACAACCAGACACTGCCATTCCAGAAGACAAGTCCAAGAAATAGATGCATAATATTAAATTATCATCAAACGAAGGAAAGCAAAACTACGAGTCTATCCAGCAAAAGTGACAAGAAAGCAAAAGAAAGGCAACACTGCTAGTAAAGCGAATTAAACTCCTTAAGACGTTGAAGCAGTTCGCCGCCAGTAACCTCCATGCACTGCAGCTCCGAAGACCGAGAAGCTGTCCGCTTCCGATGCGTCGTCAACTCAATACGTTGCTTCGCAAGATCTTTTCCAAAAGATTTCTCGATCATCTCAGCTTTCTCAAAAGATGCGCGAGCGGCCTCTAGCTTCTTCCATGCCCGAACAAGGCTCGCGGTGGCAAGTGTATGCTGCTCCTCCAATCAACGCTCCTCGTCCTCAGCCTTTGCTAGTATCAAGGAAATGTCATCTTCCATCGAAGCCCATTTCAAGCGAAGAGCTTCATTGTCCACCAAGAAAGCACGCATGCGCTCCTCAAACAAACAGCCATCTACTTGGAAAGCCGCCAGACTCTCGCAAAACTCAGGTCCCTCGAGGACCCACCAGCCATTCGCCTCCTGAACCATCGCCGTGATAACAGTCAGCGGCCGCCACTGGAACTGAAGGAGAAGCTACAGGCAAACCTTCCGACGGAACAACTGCAGGAGTAATCTCTGTCAGGCTACCAGGTCTAACTAGAGGAGTGTTCTCTCCCTACACTGGAGACCTCATCCTCCTCCCCAAAGCCCAACTGTTCCATATCAATATCATCCAGGTTGACAGCACTGCCGGCAAAATCTGCTCCACACGCTCCCAAAAGCTCCAAATTATCCCAGGGTACATCCAGCCTGCCACTCTCGATCAACGTCGCTCTAATGGGAGAGCATCCATGCCCAGCCCCGTTGGGGGCAGACTCGCAGTCCAATCCAGGAGAACCTGTCAAAATGAGAGTTAAACAACTCATCCAAACAGAATGAGAATACAAGCAAAGAAATCCATGAGCAACTAGAAATGAGATATACCTGCGGCATCCGATGAAGCTACCCCAGAAAGAGGAATCACCTCATCGGTAAAAAACCCTGGCTCTCCCTCTCGAGCTGGCTCTGCCTCACTAGTGCCATCCAAAGCTGCCTCACACAAGAAATCCAACTTCCTTCTCTTGGGAGAAACACGTCCACTCCAAGAAGTCAGAGTCTCAGGAAGACTCTGAACCTTGGTAGACGAAGCCATCTCGACCTTTTGCACAGAAGGAGAAGCCCGGGAAGTACTCTCTCGATGACCGCGAGATCTCTCCGATCGTCGCTCCTCGGACCAAAGACGGCGATCCTCTGACCCCATCGAGCGGTCAAAAGAAAAATCAACTCGCTCGCTACTAGCAAGGATATCCAGTGGATAGCTAGCCAGGAAAGGAAGCACTGACTCGTTGACCCAGCGGCGATACTCAAGAGTTGCAGCATCCTTTCCGTCCGGCTTAATACCTGACGAGAAAACACACCCAGTAAAGCGATCATAAAGTGCCCCCCAAAGGCTTTACGCTTCCTAGGGAGTGTAACGTGACTTCATTCGTAAAGGAGTCCCCGACAACTCTTGGCGAAAACCCTGCTGTCGAGCAAACCGGTGAGGAGAATATCGTGCCACCTCCACTGTGTCCCCATGACGCCAAACAAGATACCCGGGCTTGCAACTTACCATACTCCAGTACAAGTGCTCGGGCATGATCGACCCATCGCACACCAAGGATCTCGCAAAAGGTGCAAGCGCGTTCTCCGATACGAAGTCAAAGTCGGAAGGGCCCATACGTCTCAACCACTCTCGAGCACTGGGCTTCGGACGCTCCCATGCATAATAAGCATTCATTATATCCCCTACACAAGGAAGGAATGTCACTGAGCTCGAAAGTCCGCGCGTCGCAAAAATCCCCTTCGGAAAGTGGAGCCCAATCCAACCATAAAGATAATGCAGGGGGCAAAAGAAACTGGCTCGGCCCACTTCCCCTCTCGCATTATCCGCGCTCGATAAACTCCAGTATGTTCTGCTAAGCCCTTGATACAGCGAGCAAAGGATCGCGGGCACCAGATTGAGAAGTTCCCCGTTCGTCATCCGAACAGCCGCAAGGAAGGTCCCAGGGCGTATCACATCCCCATTCCAGGGCAGGGCAAAGCGACAAAGAAAGAGCACCAACCCTGCCGACCAATAGACAGCCCGCCAAGCGTCGCTGCATTCCTCCAGTCCCAAAACCTCCCAGGAACGCTGCGCTCCCGCCATGGAGCACCATTCTTTCCTCAGAGATTCAATCGGCCGCCGGAAAGTGCCAGGTGCCGGTTTCTTCGACGATGCGTACCTCCACATCGGGTGATTCGAAGGGGAAACGTGGCGATATTCTCCTCGAAACCAGAAGTCCACCCAAGCTGAGTGGAGTACTCGGTCTGACTGCTCACGCGCCACTATAATAGCATATGCCTTAAAAAGCAAAAGACAGAAGCTAGGAGACGTCTGGATCCGTCAAGACCTCCAAAGAAGGAACCTCCTCCTGATAGTAGCTCCGAACTTCTGGACATCCAGAGATAATATGCACGTCACGAAGGGTGATCCCGATTCCATCGGCCCCGGTTAAAAAAATGTGGGTTTCAGGGCACCACTGCTCGCAAAGAGCCCGGTACATACCGTCCGGACGGCTGTATTCCCAGCAAGCTGGCTCCACGAACCTCGCCAGACACTCCATCCCTGGCTCTGCCTCCAAAGCGCCAGATAGCTCTCTCATCCAGTCCCGGAAACCTCCCAGATATGTGACATCTCCACGCGGTTGAATCTCCACACCCCATCGCGTGCGGCGGGAGCATATCTTCGAAGCAACAACTGGAACGGGGACCGATTTCTCGCCGGTATGATGGAATGACAATCCCAAACTCGGTCGAACAATCTGCCGTGAAGATCCTTCGTCAGTAAGGATGCGCTCGCCAAGCTTCAACACACTACAAGAGCCGTCGGCAACACCATCCTCACAAACTCGCTCATGCGTCGAAAGCTGAAGTACTGATAGTCTGGCCTCCTGTCTCGGAACACGGTGGTAGAAGACCTGCGCAAGAGGGAAACGAAGATGCGTACTCCCGTGGGAGACTGCATCGACGACCCAGCCAGAACTCGGAAAGCTCTCGTAACGCCGAGACCTGAAAAAATGATGAAAGGAAAAGCACAAGTCAGATGATAAGAAAAGTACAAGTCGAATAGTGAGAAAAGCGCAAAAACAAAAAGAGGGGGGGCCTCGACTAAAAAAGCCACAGCCCCATATGCCAAGAGGAAAGAAACAAGAGGGGGCCACATCAAAAAGCCGCAGCCCCCTCTCTCCTGTTAAAACCCGCAAGAGGGGGAAGGGGCTGCTGGCCTCTGCCAACCCGGCCATCGGCCACCCTGCCGCGCCCCGTATCGCGCCGACCACGGCCACCGGCCACCCTGCCGCGTCCCGCGTCGCGCAGACCACCGCCACCACGCCCCCCTGCCGCGCCCCGCGTCGCGCCGGCCACCGACCCGCCTGCTGCGCCACGCGTCGCACTGGCCACCGCGCCCCCGCTGCGCCGGCCACCGGCCCGCCTGCCGCGCCTCGCGTCGCGCCGACCGCCCTCCACCGCGCCTGTGTCCCGCGACGACCACCACACCGGCCACCGCGCCCGCTCGCAGCACCGGCCACCGCGCCCCGCATGCGCGCGCCCTGCCGCGCCGGCCGCCGTGCCCCGCATGCGTGCGCCCTGCCGCACCGACCGCAGTGCCCCGCACGCGCGCGTGCACCTCGCAGCACCGGCCACCGCGCCCTGCACGTGCGCCCCCTGCCGTGCCGTCCATCGCGCGCCGCGCCCGCCACGCCCTCCTGCCGCGCTGGCCATCGCAGCCCCGGCCCGTGCCGCCGTTGCCGCTGCCGCTCCCGTTCCCACAGTCCAAAACCAGGAAGAAGAAGAAGAAGAAGGAAGACTACCTCGTCTGCGACCCTCCACCCTCCGCAATCCGGCGGTCTCCTCGTCTTCTTGAACTCCATGGGGTGACCATCTTCATCGTCCGCGTCATCGTGGCAAAGCAAGAAACCCTAGCAAGATTCTTCGTCTCCAAGACCGCCGGAAACCTTCGACGATGAAGAGAAACGAAAAAACGAGGGTCCTTATAAAAATCTAATCCCACACGAATACGCGAGTCAAGTCCAAGCGCTACGCGTTTCCCGCGGGCGCACTCAAACTTGAGTGGGCATTTGTGGGCACCGAAATTAGCCCTCGGGTCAAACCCGACTTGCACACACAAAATGGGCCCGCACTCAACGGCCTTCGGGTCGAACCCGACTCGCTCACGCAAAATGGGCCCGCACTCACCGACCTTCGGGTTGAACCCGACTCGCACACGCAAAATGGGCCCGCACGCAAAACTTGGCCCGCACACAACGGCCCGCATGCGAAACTTGGCCCGCACACAACGGCCTGCAAGCGAAACCTGACCCGCACACAACGGCCCGCATGCGAACATAGCTCACCATGGCCTGTAAATAAAAGGCGGCTGACCCAAAGCAAACGGGTCTCACCGGACCCGCAGCTCGAACACAAAGAGGGGGCCCACCGGCCCCCCCTTCATAGAAAACCGTGCCCCCCTCCTTTTGGGAGGTGGGGCCGGCCATAAAGGAAAAGAAAAGAAAAAGAAAAAAAAAGAAAAAGAAGAAAAGAAAAAGAAAAAAAAGAAAATCCAAACCGCCTCGATGCGGGGGAGGTGGCGTGGACGTCTGCACAACCGCAGATCCACGACGATCCCTCGATCCGACGGACAAGATGACGTCGGATCGCCATGCGATCCGAAAGTGCAAAGATAACAACTCAATCTTCAAAGATCAAGTCACATCTTGCCCGTAACCACCCCAACTAAAAAGGAGGGGATCGAGTTTGTTTTCCCAAATAAGGGAATGATATCTTGATGGTTATAGGGGGGGATATTGGATGAAACAAAAAGATTTCAACCATATCTCTCCCAACCGCCCCCCTTTGCCTATAAATAGAAGGAGTGGGGGAAGGCATCAAAGGTCGAAAAAGTTGAAGACGAAAGGGCTCTGCAAGAGAAGCTCCAACGCTTGAAGACCGAAGGCTTCACGAGGCACGGCAAGCACGTCCTACGGGAATACTTGGCCCTTCAAGTCCTCATCAACGTGAAGACCTTGCACTCGAAAATCAAAGCTTCGACTCCTCGCACGAAGAAGAAAGCTTGAAGAAGAAGACCCGGAGTCGTCGTCACCCCGACTTCTCCAACGATCTTCATCAACTCCGAAGACACCATAAGCAAAGGCCGAAGAAGAAGATCGAAGCCGACAACACCCGTCGTCTTCAACAAAGGCGTCAGACTCCTCGCACGAAGAAGAAAGCTTAGAGAAGAAGGCCTGAAGCCGGTGCTACCCCTGCCGTCTTCATCAACAAAAGCCGACGCTACAACCGTCGCACGGAAGCCGGTGCTACCCCTGCCGTCTTCATCAACAAAAGCCGACGCAACAACCGTCGCACGGAGATCGGTACTACCCCCGCCGTCTTCATCAATAAAAGCCGACTCTACAACCGTCGCACGAAGATCGGTGCTACCCCCGTCGTCTTCATCAACAAAAGCCAACGCTATAACCGTCGCACGGAGATCGGTGCTACCCCCGCCGTCTTCATCAACAAAAGTCGACGCTACAACCGTCGCACGAAGATCGGTGCTACCCCCGCCGAAAAGCCAAGCCGACACCACAACCGTCGAGGAAGCCGAAAGAATAAAGAAGTCTTGAAGAAGTAGCCATAGCTGTTCGAGAAGAAGATCGAGTCAAAGCTAAAGCCAAAACCAACGCAAGAAACCAAAGCGAACGCACCGGTAAAGCCCGCGCCAAAGCAACGTACGTGCCAAAGCCAAGCAACTACGACGGTCACGAGCAAAGCACCGCACGTTCTAGCCGATACGACGCGAAGTCCGGAAGGACTAAAGCATCGCAAGCCTCTACCCGTCTACGTTCAAGCGCAAGCGCCAAAGCAAAGCAAAAGCCAGAGTCACACCAAAGCAACGCCAAAGCCAAAAGCCAAAGCCAAAGCCAAAGTCGACGCCAAAAGCATGATCGACGCCGCAAACCGACGATCAAGGACGTCGAAGTCTAGCAAGGGTCGAGGAAGACACGAAGACCGAGGAATGAAGCCCAAAACCTCCCTAGCCGAGAAATCGCGAAGCACGGACGGGACAAAAGCAACAGTGGATACTCCTTAGCCTCTCAAAAATCCTCACTCTGTAAAGACCTCTGTCCTGGGCAACCCCTTCAGAGCTCTCGCACGAATACCACGTGCAGACGCGAATCAAAGGGACCATCCAGAGGATCTCTCCCACAATCTCCTGATCAAATATTCGCCGCACCCGGACTCGCCACACCCGAGCCCCAGCATCTGTAATCTTCGTGTGCTCGCAATAAAGACGACCCGTATCTTTTTCCGCGCACACAACGGTATTATGCAGATATTTGCTACAGTGATTATACTGTAGCAAATTTTTTTAAAGCAAGATTTACCCAAAAAAATGCTACAGTAACAATCTACAATGCAGGGAGTAACAATTTACGTAGATTGCTAGTCTTTGTTACAATGATTTTATTGTAGCATTTTTTTCCAGTGAGATTCCTCAAAAAATTGCGACAGTGATTTCACTGTAGCAAGAGTAATGAACTGCAACAATGTCAGTTGCTCTAGTGATTTCACTGTAGCAAAAAATTTCAGCAAGATTCCTATAAAAATGCTACAGTGATTTCCTTGAGCAAGAGTAAATTTGCAACACAGAATATCATTTGCTACAGTGATTTGTGTCAATACATCAGGATTTTATATACTTCTTGTACAGCCACATATAGGGGTAAAATGGGTACTGAAAATACATTTGTTACGGAGGGACTTTTCACACAACCGAAATATTATCTGTCCTTTATCCATCACAGAATCCGCTGCAAGGACCTTAGCCACATGACCTCTTGAATTTACTTGCTAACAACATGAACATCCTGCTCACTTAGGCACTGTTTGGTTGCACATTCGCTTCTTGCATTCTATTTTTTAAAAAAATAATTTGCAAATTTTTTCATAAAACATGTTTGGTGCATATGTTTTTTATTTTTCTTTTTCAGAAATTGTTACCAAGATTTTCAAAACTTAATGAAACAAAATGTTTTTGTTTCCTCTGCAGAAACAGTGCGCTCAAGGACGGACTCCCACAGACATGGATTCGATGATCGTCATGCCCAACCAAGAGCACCTGTTGTAGTGAGAGAATGGTGTAGAGATCGAATATGTATTGTAGTGAGAGAATCTCATACAGAAAGAATGTCGTAAAATTTAAACGAAAGAGAATGTTGTAGAGAGAACAGTTTGCTAAATTCTGAACTTGGTTTCAGCATTATTATCTTGCAAATCATCCAAAGTTCACAAGGAAATTATGAATACATAAAGGTTACTTTGATTTTTTATGACAATCATCCATAAGATGCTTTTGGAGATTCTATCTTTGTCAGACTTCAGTGCGGAATGGCAACAGTTTGCTAATACTCGAAAGATTTGCCAACCCGTATGAATTTTTTTAACAATTTCAGTTTCAGCTCATGTGCTAACTCTAAATAACAGTCTGACAGTATTGTATGCACTGATCAAATTTTCTATAGGCATGACCTAGAACATGTTGTAAGGTTGATGGAATCAGATAGCAGCCGAAGCAATGATCTTCATGAAGCAGGATCTTGATCCGCATTGCACTCATAATCATAAAGAACTGAAAAACAATCATTAAGTAACATTAGTTCAGCACGAATTGATGATGGACGAAACAGGAGATGAATCCGGAAGGCCTAACAATCTAAATTCTAGATATCCAACAAGCAATCTTCCGAACCAAAACATGAAAGAGCCTTCTCACAAAACAACTCTTGATTTCTCCCTTTTCATCTCCCTACCTCTCACTCTCTTTATCATATACGCATAGTAACTCTACGGGGAAGACCACTCTAAATACAAAAAAAGGTGGTCGATCCTCCCCAAAAGCCTGGATAGTGATTAATGCAAACCGGGTTGGGAAGCACGAAAGTCAAGTTAAAGATGGAAGATTTTATGGTCTATATCATCAAAATAAATGATCACAAATTTTTCAAAGAAAGGTCGAAAGGTTTGGTTCATCACCGACAAGAATGTGCTTGGGGCGTTTGACAAATCAATGGGCATGACATGCAATTCATAAAGACCCTCTTTAGTCTTGAATGAAGTCTTCACTCATCCCCTAGTCGGATTCGTATTTGATGATAAGCACTCTTCAAGTCGATTTTGGAGAAAAGTTTGCGACTCATACAACATGGCAAGCATGTCATCAAGCCTAGGAATAGGGAACATATACTCAATGTTTTAAAAAACAGAAGGCGGAAGGCAGGCGGTCAAGTGGTTTCAAGGCGGAAGGCGCCCGGAGAAAAAAGCGAGCGCCCACCTATATAAAATATATTATATATATTCTATATGTATGTATAATGTATATATATAAATTCATAATTCTATATAAAAATAATAATAATAGAAAGTTGTACATATGCGAACATCAAAACAACTATCTGATTATAAAAGTTTTATGAAAAGGGAGAAGGGGATTGGGTGGGTAGGGGTATTTCGGTATGGTTACCTCAAAACCTATACCCGATTGTCCCTCTAACTTGAGTATACTAGATAATACAGTTGTACTCCAACTTTATTGTGATGTACCCAAATTCCAACCAATCATATATTGTTATCCAAATTCTATCCAAACTCATACCATACAAGAACCAATATTAGTAAGAAATCGTAAGAGCTTCTTAAACATTTCATCAGAATACATTGAAATTTTTTTTTCCTCAAGCAATTGCATATGGTGGATAAAGAGAAAATTTCAACCCAATTCATTATTGAAACCCGAGCCAAAACACAAAACCCGAATGGGTATGGATCCGATATGGACCCTATATACCCAAATGGGTATGGATCGGCTATGGACCATGCCATACCCGAATGGGTATAAATATGGATTGGGGTAGGGTCCGACCCGA
This sequence comes from Chamaelirium japonicum, assembly GCA_947650365.1. Classification (NCBI taxonomy): domain Eukaryota; kingdom Viridiplantae; phylum Streptophyta; class Magnoliopsida; order Liliales; family Melanthiaceae; genus Chamaelirium; species Chamaelirium japonicum. The sequence continues at coordinate 50,721,134 of OX393560.1, forward strand.
ATCCGACCCATTGCCAGCCCTAACCACAATTAAAATGTAATGATAAATATCCATCATGGAGAATGATGGAACTCCGCCTAGCATTGACATGTATGAACTTCTAAAAATTTGACTATAATATAGTTTCTCTATTTTAAAGTATCATATTGTTTCTTGTATATACTATTAATCTTAGAAATTCTCTTGATTAGTAGATAAGGCGATGGCGAGTGAGACTCGCTTAGGCGCTCGCCTAGGCAGTTCGGATCCCGCCTTTGTTCAACCCGCCTGCAGTGCCGCTTAATGCTGAAGCGGAGCGGCCAAACCCCTAAAACGCCTAGGCGGCCGCCCAGACCGCTTTTTAGAACAGTGCCTATACTTTATAGTAATTTTGTTGATGGATCTACTGTCTACACACATTCTCCACGTTCCAATCTTTTTGGGAGCGAACAACGAAGAACTGCACACGAGCTCAAGCTCTCTTGGACAAACCCTTTGTGAAGAAACTAAGCAACTTGTCAATGTAGCTCTTTATACCCGGTCAGGCTCATCCAATAGTGTGGGAGATGTAGTAAACTAATTCCTGAGAGCAGATCAATCTGGCGATGTATGTCTCTCAACGGTGGAAGTTCATTAGGGAGATCATCATGTACAACATCAGAAAAGTTATATAGAAGGGGTCGTATTGCTAATGGAATCACATGAACATCCTCGCTATTCTTCGTTACAAGTAAACATATATAATATTTTCCTCTCAACTCGCTTCCTATTTGTGCTCCAGTTGTTTTCTCCAAAGTCTTTATAGGACTAGGAATTGGTTCTTTTTACATGTTTGGGATAATTTGTTGGGATAAAAGTACTATCGTGTGACCGTCCTTTAAAACACGTAAGTGTTAGAGGCAACATGATGTAGAACTTTCCTATAAAACTATCAGGGTCGTTCTAGCAATATGTGACAAACCTCGAAAGGGATAACATCACATCAAATCTCATCACTGTAGAATGTGCCAATAGTGAAATTGATAGGGCAATAGTGCGTGACATGAACATCATTCCCTTCTTTGAACCATAACACTTTGAAAGTTCTCCTTAGTGGTTTACTTTTTAGCTTAAGCTTTTAGACCATCAATGTAGCAACAAATTGTTCGTGCTTCCACTATAAATCAGTGGATTGCACAATTTTCCATGAAAAGTGCATGCAGTGCAGAAATTCTGCATCTCAACCATAGATCGTCGCTAGGAGCCTTTTTGCCATTTTCATGCTTATCCCCGACAGTGTGGATTGGCTCAGAATCTGACTCTTTTCCTTCCTCATCATCTGGATTTTCAACATCATCTTCTTTATAGTCTATGAGATAGACTTCAGGATTGAACTTTCACTTAGGACAGTCAGTTGACTTGTGTCGGGTTAATTACATTTGAAATACTTGAAAGTGTCTGGAGCTGACCATAGTATGTCATCTCCTTTGTTCCATGTATGCACTGTAGGTTGGGAAGATTTCGGATTGGAAGTATTCTGATTGTTGTTGGAAGGGGATTTGTTAGGCCATACCGACTTATTTATTGAACTAGTCGATGCCTTGTTCCCAAACTGGTTTGTGGAGCAGGCTTGATTGGCCTCAACTTTCTTGGTTCGCCTATATGCATCACTAATCCAGTATAAATCATACAAACAGACTAATTCTTGAATTTGCAGACAAAGGCCATTGACATAGCAGGCTACGCTTTGCTCCTCATCTTCATGAAGGTCATTTCGTGGTTGCACTAGGGCCAACTATCCCCAGTGCCATGACTGGTCGGTCACAAAGAAGAAAAAAAAGAAAAAAAAAAAGGAAAGGAAAGGAAAAGGAAAGAAAAAAAAGGAAAAGAAAAAAAAGAAGGGAAAAAAAAGAAAGAAAGAGAAGGAAAGTAAACAAAAGAAAAGAAAGAAAAAAAATAAAGGAGAAGAGACCCATTATATCTGATTCTTGCATTCGATCTTCTCCTTCTCACGCCTACTTATCAGCCATTTTCCGCAAAAAGCACTCTCCACCAAGAATTTTGATTCATTTCAAAATATATTTAAAGAGATAAAACAAACAGAGTTTAATGGTTTTGCAATGATACAACTACTATGTTGAATAGTGACTTTTTTTTTTAATAGTAACTTTTCCAAAATTTTTGTTTTATCTTTTACTGATTGATCAATTTTGTCAAAATAGACAAAAATGACAGATGTTTTTTATAAAAAAGTTAGACTTTATACTATCCAAAAGTTACTATTCATCTGAATATTGATTCATAGTAGATTTTACAAGAATATTTAAAAAATTACGGATGCTTTTATAAAAAGTTACACTTCATGTAATCTAAAAGTTACTGTTTATTTGATTGTTGCTTATAGTGGATATATTTCACAAGAAAAATCTAAGAATATCAGATGCTTTTATAAAAAAGTTACAGTTCAATCAATCTAAATGTTACTATTCATCCAAATATTGAATTATAGTAGATTTCACAAGAAAATCTGTTTTGTTTCATTTATGTGCATATGGAATGTGAATATATTTAATAGAAGTAGCAGTTGAATTTTATATTTTGTTTAAAATTTTTTAAAATTAGGGTTTTGTAATTTTTTTTTTAATTTATACAAAATTTGGTTTTAAAAAAAATAATCCATAGTTTTATAATGAAAATTTTCTTGTTTTTTATCGTGTACATATACTTAAGACTACTTTTATTCATATGACAAATTCGATTTTTTTTTTGAAAAAGATGGTACCTTCGATTTGATCAATTCTGAACTATTTCTTGTTGGATTTTTGTAGAGATCTTCACATTATGTTGAACAATTTGAAGATCCGCCCTCAAATCTTGCTTTAGACGAGTGGGATTTGATGAAATTTGGGGGTTTTAGGAGAAAAATACGATGGGTTCTCGAATGACAGTTTTCATGGTAGATAGTGGCAGACAGTTAGAAATTGAAGTAACATTTAGGGGCATGTGCGTAAATTTATCACCCTTTGAAACCGGAGGTGGCAATTTGGTAATAAATATTGTTTTTAATGGGTGATATGCTAAATCTCAGCAATATTCTCTCCAATGAGTTTTGTTCAGGGTCGGAAGGGTAAGTCGGTCTTTTGACATGATTTGACAGCTATTTTGACGTTGTTTCCTGCAGACCTTTTAGTACTTTTAGCAAGGATTGCTAACTAAATTGTTATTTTGACCGCCTTTAGCCATCTTGCATCTTTTTGCAGGGACGTTAGGCTAAGTCCCCCAAATATTTTTCAAGTTTGAAAGTTAAATTTATGAATAGTAGAAAATAACGAATCATACATATAGTTAACATTTTTTCAGTTTGGTTATGTGAATTATAAAAGATTTATGAATTTGTACAGTTGTCATATGAAGTTGAGAGATGAGAAAAAGTAGAGACACACATGGTTTAAAAACTTGACCGATACCAAGTTGTGATGGTCGATACATACCGTATTTGGCCGTATCGTAAATGGTTAAGCCATCAAGGTATCAACTGATTTCAATACAACTTGACCGGTATTAGTCGATACAGGTGTGTCAGAGCCGATACGGCCACGTCGTATCTATGTCTAACAGCTCACTACCAACCAGTCAGCTAGTAGCCCAATCAGGGCCGATATATCCGAGTCGTACTAGTCTATATCGAGTCACACTGACCGAGAGTTGTCTCTGTTAGATACCCTCACACTCCAAAACCCGGGTCAAAAGGGGAGTTCCACAGAGGGTATATAAAGCGGGTGATGGATGCTTTCCTCACCGATGTGCGACTATCCGTTAACACTCCCCCTCACGCGGAGCACGTGTGGCAAGGCACGAATAGTGGGGAGCTCCCAGAGTAAAAGCAGGAGCAGGAGACGGACTAGCTCTGATACCATGTTAGATACCCTCACACCCCAAAACCCGGGTCGTAAGGGGAGGTCCACAGAGGGTATATAAAGCGAGTGATGGGTGCCTCCCTCACCAATATGGGACTATCCTCTAACAATCTCGTTTTTGACCGGCAAATACAGCATTTGATACTGATTTTTAAAATGTTGGACATACTTCTATAGCTTGCAAGATATAATGGACCATTCGGGTTAGCTTGCCAAACCCATACATGACCTGGCCTGCTATCCAGGAAACACTAAAGCCCATATATGTTATTGGTCAGGTTGATGGGTGATAGAACCATGTCTAGACAAGTTGGGTTGCTAGTAAGCAAAACTACGAGTGCTAGATAATCTTATGTTATTATGCATATAGATATCAACAATCCATTCAAGTATAAATTATGACCAGTTTAACATAAACTAGCTGATCCACAAAGGAAGAGGGTCTTGTCTAAATAAGAGAATCCTCACAGTAGATTCACCTATGACAATTTGATGTAAAACAATATAAAAGAGATGAAAAACTCATTGCATCCACTAGGTTACCAAAGATATCTAGCTTTGCACAAGGGTAAGTGATAGTTGTTTTTTTTTTTAGGTGAATTTTGGTTCATGCAACAGGTGTTTTGAGGTAGCGAAGCAGGCTCAAGGTAGCCATTTAGGCAGCTCATCGACCTTCTTTACTTGACAAATTCAAAGCGGTAAATTCTTTATTTTAAAATGTAAAAAGAGATCATGGGCAAGTTCAATGCTGCAGAACTAGAATCGAAAATGACAATGGTACTCTTAGCCAAGAAGAATCTGTTAATATCAGAACTAACAACAATAGCCTCCAAGAAAAATGGAAACAAACCATAATTCTGTTATTGCATCACTATGATTCAAAGTCCTATAGTTAGTTACTTCCACAGCGATGCTTAAAGGTTGATAACCATCCAATTGTGACGTGATAACATGATTATCAAACTAAAATCGGCTATATGAACAGCTCAAATCTTCTCACTACAAGAAAACATCAGTCACACTAGCACATGTGAGCCACTAACCTTACACGGAGTCGGAGGTGGCACCTGACTAAGTTCATGAAAGGACACGAGGACGAAAGCAAGAAACCCATCTCTGTTTCTGTTGCCAGAGCCGGGAATTAGAGAGCACCTCCCCTTCCAACATACATATCCTTAAGTTGCGGAAGTTTCCCCTCATGAGGGATGACATACTTCTCCATGAATGCCTGGTTGGTATAAGTCATGACAGTAATCAGCCTATATTTTCCACTATGTAACCCTCTGGACTTGAGGATCTGCATGACCCGAAGCCGAGGAACCACCCGCTTCTCCATGCTATACATCAGTAACTTCGGGTGGACAGCAAGATCTGATGGCTCGCATCCAGCTTCCTTCACAAAGAAATCCATCTTTTTTCTCATTGTCCCAAGGGAAACAGACAGAAAGGTGGGGGCCTTTTGGAACGCCGAAAGAAACTCGGGCTCCGACCACCCCAAGCTCCTCATGAGCTGCATTCTGGCTTTGAGCTTGGCCTCGGGGATGCGATGGACAACCCAGAGAGCCCAGATGAACATCCCCGAGCTGCAGGGGATTCCCAATCGCTTGACGCGGTCGACCGCAGCAGCAAGGCTCTCTAGGCGCTGGGTGATGATCCAAGGGCACTTCTCTGCGACCAGAGCGATCTTACTGTCGCGCAGACCGCACTCCCTAAGCAGCGAAAGGTTGGGCATGATCTTATTCTCGAGGCTGGTGCCAAGAAACCTCGACTTGCCTTTCAAGAGACGCATCAGCCGCTGGTCAGAACCGAGGAAGGTCCTCCAGAACTCGATCGTGCGGACAAGAGTGCGGTGATTGAGAGCGCGGGGGTGCGAATGGAGCAGCTTGGTGAGGTCGGGCCCTGAGAAACCGAGGTCCTGCAGAGCCTTGAGCCTGGGGGCCAGGAACTTGTTCACGTCGTGGCAGAGGAATCTGGGGTGGCCGGAGATGAGCCTCCGGAGGTGGGAGTTGTCGAAGCCGTGGGTTCTCAGGAGACACAAGACGGAGTGGGCGTTCTGCGGGGATTTGAGGTGGGCCAAGCGTTGGGTCACTGTGGACGCCTCGTCGGAGGAGAACCCACAGGAGCTGACCAGGTATTCGACCAGGAAATGGGGTTTGGGAGATGGGCTCTCGACAGCGGGGGCGGCGGAGGAGAAGCGGAGGAAGCCTCCAATTAGGTGGCGGTTGAAGAAGCTCATGCCACCGGCGGAGGCGGTGGCGGCTGCCCTGAGAAGCATCGCCACTTTTCTTCAGACCGCACCAACGGTCCTCTTCCTAAGCCTAATAACAAACAGCTGCTACTCGACAGAAACCCAATTGACATTTAGCACTAGAGCTGTTTGTATTATGATTCTTTTCAACAAATTTTCAGTTCATATAACACTGGTTGTTTGTTTGACAATTTATATAAATTGGACATATACTTTAAAAATTACTGATCCATGATGACGATAAATAAAAATATTTTTAATAAGGATTTCTCCGATAAAAAAAGGTTAGACCATATCTCTTTGAAGAGGCCAAAAGATTAGTAAAGAAAAGTGTTTTAAAAACTCTTGACTAGCTTTCAAAATTTATGGAGACTACATAAAGAGAAAGCAGACTAATAAATTCTTGAAGGATGCCAGGAGGAATAATGAGAAGTTAGGAATCATACATGTGGGGGGGGGGGGGGGGGACAAAACCCGCCGGTCACACCCGATTGTCAGATGGAGCTGGACGCCCTCCATCGCCTTCCCGCGGTACTTACAAAAAGACCAAGGCTCACCTCCGAGCCAAGGCCCCTCCGACGCTCAAGTCAGAGAAGGGAGAGATGTGTGGTGTAGTAGTGGATACAGAAGCCAATTCTCTCTCTTGGGTTTCAATTCTTTTGAATGAGGATTGCTTATTGCTTACCTGCCCATGAGGGGGTGGGGTTTCTTTTGTAGGCATCTTCGCACGCGTGCGTAATTACTGTGATCTGTTCTCCAATGATCTCGGGTCTGTTACGGCGGATCCCCTCTGATTGAACGCCATTCAAATCTGTCTTCTATGCTCCCGTGTATCATGGGTGTTATACCTCATCGCGGGTAACCCACGGCCCCGATGGGCGAGATTTCCTTGGGATCGCTCAGCATGGCATGTATCCCGGCTGTTACGGTGTCTTCCGATCTTTCCTCGCTTCATGGCAGCTCTTCGGCGCTGATCAAGTCGGGCCAGCCATGTAGTCAAGTAGTCAAGCTAGCACCACGACCTACCCTGCTCCTCCCCCGACCTGGTTCCCGTCGAGGAGCTCGGGTTCCTCTGATCACCTCCTCAGGCTCAATCTTCTGCTAACAGAGCAGCTCGCGGGCCGGGTCTGGTAGACTTGGGCCCGGTTCATACCATCGAGTTCCACATATCTCCACGCTAAACCAGACCGAGTGGTCCAGCGGTACACATGTCATCATCTGATGGGTGTGGCAGAAAACCCCTTCTACAAAAGCCCCATTTTGGTCATTGGTCTCTAGACCACAGGCCGAAAGTCCTCTCCACCAGGGTTTTACCATGCTTCCTGAATTGGAGCGACGACTCAGTGATGTGACAGACAATCATCATTGTTCTAGCCATGGGGGCTGCACTTCCTTCATCCTTAAAATGCAAGGTTCAGCTACCGAAGCGGTCGACTTTTCGACTGTTGAATCTTTATCTTTCGACGCCCAGGATCTTATGGGGGAGGATTTCGAGGCTGTCGTACATGACCCTCCTCCAATAGTCGATTGAAGGTTTGACTCTTCGGGATGTGGCGCGCTTCGAAGAGCTGAGTTATGACTTGCTGGGATGTCACACAAGCACTATAGAGTGAAAGGTAGAGGAAGAGATGACACAGGATATGGTGACGACGTTCGGCCGAATCCTATGTCTCCGTGCGGTAAGACGCAACCTTTGAATCCACTATCTTTGAGTAAATAGTAGAGCTACTCTCGACAGGCCGAGTAGTGCTTCTAACAAGTAATCAGAGGATGAAAAAGGAGTCTGAAAACCAGAAAGCTCAGGGAGCTTTGGAAAATAGAAAGTGGGTTTCTGGTCTGGAATTTGGGATCTGGAATTGTGGGGGGCTTTTAGTCGAACCGGGAGGTTCAGGTGGCGAGCACAATCCAACAAGCCAAATGCAAAGAAGAGGCGGTGGTTACGTGGAAAAACCCCTTCGCAACATCGAAGGGGAAAAAACCACGGGTGGGGCGAGAATGCACTAGAACTATCTTTTCGGGTACAATCTCTCACCTTAACCCCAATTACAAACCCCGAGGACCGGTCTCCCAAACTACCGTCCTCTGCAATTTCACTCAGACTACCGACCACTGCAGGCAGCGTCTGACCACCGGCTGCTGCAGTCAGTATCTGGCTACCGGTCGCTGCGGACAGTATCTGGCTACCGGTCGCTGCAGACAGTATCTGGCTACCGACCGGCCTCCGCAGACAGTCTCTGGCTACCTACCGTTGCAGACAGTGTCTGTCTACCGTTCGCGTGCAGATAGTATCTGTCTGCCGACCGACCTCCGCAGACAGTCTCTGGCTACCGATCGCTGCAGACAGTGTCTGACTACCGGTCGCATGCAGACAGTATATGTCTGCCGACCGACCTCCGCAGACAGTCTCTGGCTACCGACCGCTGCAGACAGTGTCTGTCTACCGGTCGCGTGCAGACAGTATCTGTCTGCCGACCGACCTCCGCAGACAGTCTCTGGCTACCGACCGACCGACCTCCGCAGCTCCACAAATTCTGGGACGAAACGGGCAGTGTCTCCTCCAGAATTCTTTCTCCTCTTTGCTGAAGGGGTAGGTCCCCTTTTATAGTGGCGGGGTAACGGTTACGGCGCTCCGCGAAAATCGGGCGGTTGACGTGTCCCCGCAATGAGCTCAACCGCCGCGGTAACGTGGCGCGCGGTTGACACCTGGTCATTTTGGCCCGGAAATCGCGGAGCGTCGTCAGCACAGCGAGACCTCCGTGTTCGACTGCTTCTTCACTCCTCGGCTCGTTGCACGTCCTATCGAGAGGGGGGGGTGTGCTTCCTTGGTGACCAGCCGACCGACCCCCCCCCCTTTTTGGCTACATGCCGACCCAGGAGAGAGAGAGGGGGGGGGGGGTGTGCCTCCTTGGTGACCGATCGACCGGCCCCCCCTCTGGCTACATACCGACCCAGGAAAGAGGGGGGGGGTGTGCCTCCTTGGTGACCGACCGACCCCCCCCTTTTCTAGCTACATGCCGACCCAGAGAAAAGGGGGGGGGGGGGGGGCTGCTGCCCTCCTTGATGACCGACCGACCGGCCCCCCCCTCTGGCTACATGCCGACCCAGGAGAAAGGGGGGGGCTGCTGCCCTCCTTGGTGACCGACCGACCGACCCCCCCCTCTGGCTACATGCCGACCCAGGAGAGAGGGGGGGGGGGGTGTGCCTCCTTGGTGACCGACCGACCCCCCCTTTTCTGGCTACATGCCGACCCAGAGAGAGAGGGGGGGGTGTGTTGCCCCCTCTCTCCTTTCTGGCTACATGCCGACCCAGAGAGAGAGGGGGGGGTGTGCTGCCCTCCCTTCTGGCTACATGCCGACCCAGAGAGAGAGGGGGGGGGGGGGTGTTTGTTGCATGGCCGATCCCCCCCTCCTTCTCTCCGACTGTTGCGTTGCCGGCTCCAAAAGGGAATGGTACACACAATACCCCCTCCTGACCGGACGGTCCTCGGTCCCGCCCGGTCAGGATCACTTTGCCTTGATTTATGTGCAGCTTCATTCTGCGTGTCAGCCTCGACTTGCGCACCCGCCTCGGTTTGTGTGTCTGCCTCGGTTTGCATGCTTGCCCTGGTTTGCACATGCCACCTCGATATGCATGCCCATTTCGGTTTGCGTGCCTGTCTTAATTCTTCGGGCATCATCGACGTCCTCCGGTAGTATCCCATTAAGTAGGTACTTCTTCATGTTGCTTACCCAGTCAGCTCTGACCGCAATAGTATGGACCGCCTCAATGGCTTGTGTCCTCCATCGTTAGGCAACTATCTTTCGCAGGGCCGACTGTTCGGGGGTCAGCTTGCACCTCGATGAAGACCCTTTTCTCTCTGTCTTCTCTGAGTACCGATTCTAGATTAGCAAGGGCATCCGCCGGCTTGTTTTCCGTTCTGGGGAACTGGTGAAAGCTTATGTCCTCGAACTTGGCGATCAACTCCCGGGCTAGCTTCAGGTAAGCTTGCATTTTGGCATCGTGGGCTTCGTACCTACCGGTAATCTGATTGATTACCAGTTGGGAGTCGCCGCAGACCTGTAGGCTGGTCACCCCCAGCGCTGTCGCCATCTCCAGTCCTGTCAGCATCGCCTCGTACTCAGCTTCGCTGTTCGTCGTCGGGAAAAGTAGCCGCACTGACTTTTCGAGCTTCGTGTGGTCAGGGGTTACTAGGACTACCCCCACACCACTCCCGACTGCGCACGACGAGCCATCACGAACAATCTCCAGCCTTTTCCTTCGTCCTCCTGTCCTGCTGCCGCACCGACTCCCACGGGTCGACCGACAGCTACCGACAGGTCTTCTAACGTCTCTGACATCGGTGCAGTGTCTTCTGCCGGGAAATCGCTGAGGATGTCCGCAAGTGCTTGGCCCTTGACTGCTTTTGGAGCCACATACCGAGGACCAAACTCTTGCAGCTCTGCAGCCCACTTGCTCAGCCGACCTGCCCGAGTAGAGTTATCCAGTACTTCCTTCAGGGGGTGCTCGGTGATGACCATGATGGGGCGAGCGACGAAGTACGGGCGAAGCCTCCTTGACACGTACACTAATGCCAAGGCTACTTGTTCGATCCGCGCATACCGAGTTTCAGCTGACGTCATTGTTAGAATTGGTGAGGTCTACAGCTTGTAAAACCTATAGTTTAGCTATGTATGGTTGATAGTATAGGAATGCATATTGGTACGTACCTTAGTACGTGTTCTGATTACAGAACAGAGAGCCATGACTACATGGTAATCCACTTGAGTGGGAGACTCAAGGGACTGGTCCCATGTAACCTAAATACGTTCGCAGCTCTGATAAGGGTTGGTCGCCCTATCAGGATAAGCTGTTGGGATGACAGAGCGTGGGTGTCTCCACCACGGTCATTACCAGGCACAGTGTCTGTGGCCGAACGGAACCAACACGGTGCATAGATCGATGAGCAGACATCGGTGCACTAAACCGTATTTCTGCTTAGGGTAAAACGGTCCTAAACCCTGAGGAACCATGTCTGGTGGACTAACCAGTTGTGTGGTGCTTTGGCGCACCAATGTGTGAGGATCCGGATGCAGTGATCCAAAACCACGGTGTACTGGGTTACCCGGCTGACGTTGCATCAGCGTGTCACTCCTGCAGGCTATCCACACCCCTAACGGGAGGTGCGTTCCTTGGTCTGACTTACGTCGTATTAAACCCTGGCCAGGTGGTCAACAGTTGGACTGGTGACGGATCCGGTTGCTCGGAAGAGTAATCGGAGGTACGATGTATGTGGTCAACCTGGAAGGAACCGAGTCATATGAGCACTCGAGTCTGACGGTATTCTCTACCGCTCGAGTTGCATCATGGCACCAGTGGAGGGACAGCGGGTTTACCATACTAAGCGGAGAGCAGGGGTATGAAGGAGAACATAGTAAGTCCGGGGGAATTGGAGTGCAGCCTGCGTCGCACTCTGGGTGGCTACGCAGGTTAACTCGGACTCAGAGGATCGATGGTACACTCGGGTAGTGTGTCGATCGAGTCTGAGTTGGAAGCCATGAACCCTGGTCCCTGAAGGTTCCACCTTATCGACATTATGTATGGTTTTTATACCATCTCATCGAAACACAGAACGTAGTTAGAGGAAGCGAGAAGTCCAAGCCTACGCTCCGTGAGTGCTTCGCACTAGTGCATGGTAGATGCGTAGCTACGTGTGTGCACTAAGGGGAAACCCTAGGTTAGTGCAGAGACGCATGTAGCAATTCCTTGCCATAAGTGGACTTTGCCACATGGGTGCGATGCACCGGGACATGTTGCGAGTTGACTAGTTGACTTCACTAGGGGCACCCTACGGGAACCTCAGAGAATAGTGAAATCACTGGTGCACTTCACTTATGTGTGCCTTGCAAAGTCTCGTACACGAGGAACGGCCAACTAGTAACATAAGGGCGTTTTGGTCATACCATGCGCCACTATATACTAAGGGGGCCAGCCCTAAGTGTTGAGAGACTGGTCAAGGCCGGCCCTATTAGTTTCAGGAGGTTGATGCCTCCGATGAAAGGGCCGGTCATGAGGCGCAGAAAACGGGCTGGTTTTGACCGTTTTCGAAAACAAGGAAAAGATAGAGATAAAAGAAGAGATATATAGGGAGAGGTTTGAATCAGTCAATCCTATCCGTTAGGCTTATCCATAAGGATAAGGCCGACCCTATATAAAGCATAGGGAGAGAGGGGGGGACAAAATTAATGAGCCATGCAAGCCCTAGGGCCGGCCCAAGCCATGGGGGAAACCCTAGCCACCCCCTCTCCTCTCTTCGCATATCCTCTCTCGTCTTTCTCTCTCCCTCGCTTGCACCATTGGATGGCGACTCGTCTTTCTCACATGGTGTTTCGTAGAAGGAGAAGGCTCGTCGTATGGAGGCACTCAGAGATCCATCAACGAGGTGCCGTGCATCATGTGAGATCGGGTGAACTAGAAGGCGTCTCCCGCAACCTTTTACTGTCCAGAATCTGTACAGAAAATCAGTGTTGTTTCTGTGATTTCGGGAGCTACAGAAGTCCAAACGACGTGAAACTTGTTGTAAAAGTTGCGTCTCGAAGTTGTCTACCTGCAGTCCAAATTTTAACCCAATCAGAGTTCGGAACAGAAAGTTATGGCCGTCGCACCGAAGCTATGTCGAGCAGATCCGTAGCCCGTCTCCATCGTCAAAGAAGAAATTTGTCGCGGTGAAAGACTCCGCACGCAGGTATGATCTCTAGCAAGTAGATCTAACATAATTAAAACATGCATTCATGCTAGATTGTTCTTTTGCGTTAGATCGTCGTTAGGGGTTCGCGTAGTTGCCATGCTAGTTTCATACACGCATATATAGATCGTTTCGATGAAAATTTTGATATGTAACGCACACCGCTCTCGGTCCTCGGACCTTCACTTTGCTTCCGCTGTGGGCCTCTACCATGGATTTATTTCCAACAATTGGTATCAGAGCCCGCTATTGGTGTGCGTTTCATGTTTTTCATGAAACCGTCATGTGCGCGCATGAATAGTATGTGCCGCCATCGGGGTTCTACGAGTAGATCATGCATAGTATATTTTTGTGTGTTCTATGAATCGTTCTTGCAGGGCGCCGCTTCTAAAATTATTCTGGATATGTGATTGCTTGCTACCGGGGGTCGGACCCCCTGTTAGCGATTTTGTCTAGATGTTTTTTCTTCTATGTGTGGATAGATTTTAGAGCCATAGTCGGGCAAGAGGTGAAGATTTACCACCCTTGATTTCCAGGCTTTTTTGCTAGGTTTGTTTTCCTTTTCTTTCTAGGAAATTGTGTACGAGCGAGCACTTGCTCGAAGCGTACTAGATCTTTTTCGGTTACAGATTGAAGAGGAGGACTTGCCGTGGAGATCCACCACCGGGAAGATGAGCGGAACCTTGGAGGACGATGGCGATCCGACGAAGCGTACACGATGACGGCAAAGGGCAGAAAGCGTCAAAAGATCGTATACAGAGGCTTGCACCGGATCGAGGAACCTTGCGAAGGAGACAGAGAGCCTGCGCTGTGCCAGTCAGGTTTAGGGGTCGGACCCTGAACTTGATTCAGTTGTGTGCTTGTTTCTTTCAGTAGTTCTTTATAATTCTGTAGAGAACCCCGATGCGATAATTTAATTATCTGTATTAGAGGGATGCCCTTTCCCCTCGGGTCCTTGCGACCTTATTAGGATAGGATTCCACTAGTGACGCCTATTATTTAATTGACCCTTGATGATAGCCTGAATTCCTCACATTTGGTTATGCCCCCATTAGGTCAACACCCGATTAGTCGGGTGTGCCTATTTGGCAAGCATCGAAACCTAGAATGAGTTGGAATTCTACTATGACATCATTTGTCAAATTTATAAACAAGGCGCCATGGTAGTGGAAGACCTTTCCTGTCAGTCTGACCTTAGGCTAGGCTCTAGAGCATTAGCGTGATAGCTATGTTTGCAGAGCATCGACGTTCTTGGGATATGTAATGTGACCCTTGAGTGGAGAAATCTACTTGAGGCAGGGACTATGATATTCCGAGATCGATTAATGCTTCGCGAAAGGCTTGAAACGCTAGTGGGAGCATGGTATGACCAGGGTCTAGTGTATAGGTTATCGTGACCTTAGTGTACACTCATACTTGCATTAAATAACCCTCAAATATAATAAGGGATGTGTAAGAGGACTTTTAGAGATCCTCTGGCCTCCACAACCAACTGTTTTGTGTCTGGGTGGAAGGGCGTAGCTCGACACCCCCTAGGGTGAGGGTTATGTTTTTCTATGCCAGATAACTTAGCGGTCTCCTTCAGGATATGGCAGTTACGGGGCCAGGAGAGAAGGGCTTTTTATCCCACCCTAGTGGGGGCCGCATGAACTCCCGTGCCGTAATTGCTTAGGCTTGTGGGTAAGCATCCGAAGTGGATGTGAGGCATCTGTTGCTTGCACAATGGGGATCACGTGGCACTGGCCAAAAGATAACCATGGTCCATCAAAGCCCTTAGTTGGCAGATTTGGACTGGGTCAAGGAAAGGCCCGTGTAAGCGGATTGACGCTGCATGATGCCCCCTAGGGCAGGTGTAGTCGATTCCGAGATCTTACATACATGGTTAATTAATCCATAGATGTGTCTTCGCTGTGAGGGTAGTGTTGGCATTTGGATATAATTAGCTTATTTTTAAAATCCATAAAATAAGTTATTTTGCATTCGTTTTCATTCAACCATATAGTTCCCCTATCCATTATCCCATAAGAGAACCAGTTATCGGGTCTCTAACTACGTAGAGCGGAAGCGCTATCTTTAGTTTATGCTTAGGGTAGTAAACGTACATTGGCTAGCAATCTAAATATCCCTGTACTAGACCTAACGGGTCCAGATATCACTAGGGCACTAACTAGGGCATATGAAGACTGGCGAGAGTCTAAGGAGATGTGCAAGTGCTATGTTATAGCAGACTTGCGGACAACTCTTTAGAAGCGAGTCAGAGATATGCCGGGTCTTCTCTAATTAAGTTTTACTTGCATTAGATGTCTGGAAGGCGAAGTCAGTCGACTCATCGCTTTTCCACTAAGATACTTGTCGGTACCGAGATGTCTGATGGTATGCTTGTTCGGGAACACATCTTTGAGTTCCAGATCGAACTAGATTCCAAAGACATAGTACCGGATGACGAGGTGGTGGAAGACGTCTGTCTTGCATCCTTGTCTGGAACCTTCGAAGGCGTTATCAGAGACTTTAGCTTTAACAAGTTAGAGATGGTAAACGCAGAACTTCTAAGGAGATTTCCAAGAGACAAAGGATGAGATCAAGATTAAAGGCAAAGCCTTTAGTGATTAACCTAGGCCTTCTTTAGAAGAACCAAAGGGAGTAACTTATAAGAGATCAAAAACTATTCTAGTGCAGAAACTGGTGTGGACTCCTAAGTATGGTAACGCTAAGGACGGAAGTGTTTCCGCTTTGGCGAGTATAGGGGGTATTTGAAGATTGAGTATGGCCTCAGGATGTTAGGAGTTGAGTCGCTATCTAGTAGCAGTTCTTATGCTTCTTGGAATGTAGACTTCGGGTCTACAGAGATTCAAGGAAAGCAGAAGGCTACTTTACAGTGACATAATCCTAAAATAGGTACTGATGTCATAAGCCGCTGCGGAAGCTTTTAGGTATGATTGTCTTAGTTTTCCGAAATACGGATTTTGTTTTTAGAGATGTAGTTCTGTTTCCTTCTTGGTAAATGAAGTTTTTAGTTTTAGATAGCACCGTGAGTGTGTATCTTAAACTGAATAGATAGCTTCATAGTTAGAGGAATAGATCAGAAAAATCTCTTTATAAATTTAATCTTAATTCGGAAATAGATTTCATGACAGCTGCAGCGTCAAATTTAAATTCATCTAAATCCTTCGGAGAATCTATCCCATTTGTGATCCCTCTGATTTAGATATTTTTCCTCAGAAAAATTCAGAGATGACAGAAGGCCGAGTTTCTGTTCACAGAATCATCGGAGATCCTTCTAACCTATGAGTGTAATCTGGAAGGCAGAATAACTAAAAGGGCCATGAAGGTATGGGAGTTAGTTAATTTTGACGTCTATGGTTCCAAGAGCGTCCAGACAATAGGAGTCTCTTCGATTTATTCGAGGGAATGAGAACCTATCGGATGGGTTCCATAGGATCCTGAAGGAGCATGGGATTATCTCCCAGTTAAATGCTCCTAGGATGAAACGTCAGAATGAAGTCTCCGAGAGAAGGAATCGGACCCTGTTTGACATGGTCCGTAGTATGATGAATATTGCCAAATATACTACCCACCCTTTGGTGGGGTTGTACCTTAAAACAGTAGCTTATATCTGAAACTCTCTCTCATCTAGATCAGTGCCTCAGACCTATAGAGAGCTATGGTCTAAGCGAAAGCTGACACTAAAGAGTCTCGAGATATAGGGTTGTCCTGCACTTGTGCAAAAGGACAAGAGGGATGAGATGGAGATGTAGTTCCAGGTATATATGTTTGTAGGTTACCCTTAGGAGGCATAAGGTGGACTGTTCTATGATCTTGAGGTTTGGAAGGTAATCGTTTCTACGAATACCATCTACCTAGACCAGGATTATATTATAGACCATAAGTTTACCGGTAAGGTAGTTTTGGGTGAACTACTGGGTACTGGTAGAGAGTGCGCATCTGAAAACGTAGTGGGAGTAGATGATACAAGAAACTAGTATACCAGACACTGTAGAAACAATTCACTTTTGTACCACCACCACTTCGTCGTTGTGGGACCATCAGAGCTCCTGAAAGAAACTATGGAGAAACTTCGATAGTTAATCCAGAGTTTCAGGAGGATGATCGCTAGAGCTACGAAGAAGTAGTGGGATCTTCCTTTGTACCACCACCACCTCGTCGTTGTGGGACCATCAGAGCTCCTAAAAGATACTATAGAGAAACTTTGATAGTTAATCCAGAGTTTCAGGAGGATGATCCCTAGAGCTACGAAGAAGTAGTGGGAGCTTCCGACAGCTCTGACTGACAAAAGACCATGAAGGCAAGCTTGCATCAATGTCCCTTGGAACAGTCTTGACACTTATAGCACTATCACCCTTCAGGGTGTAGGAGGTGTATAAGAAGAGCACCCGGTTAAGACTTAAGTAGCTAGATTAGTTACCAAAGGAGAAGGGATTGACTATGTCAAAACCATCTCACTGGTAGCTATGCCTAAGTCTATAACGGATCCTCTTAATCCATCGCAGCCTATTATAGTTGGGAGATCTGGTTGATGGATGTCAAGACAGTTATTCCCTAACAGGAATTTGGAAAGGACATATGGATGATGTAGTCCCAAACTTTGTGTCAGTAGGTCAGGAAGATATGGAATGCAAGTTGCAACAGTCCATTTATGGACTGATGCAAGCATCTATGTTGGAATATCTATTTTGATCAAGAAAATTCGCACACACGGATTTGATCAGAATGATGATAAACCAAGATGGTACAAGAAAAGTGAAATAATTACAAGGGTGTACGTAGTACTTTACGATTAACGATATCCTACTGATTGAAAATGACGTAAGAATATTGTTTACGGTAAAGATTTGTAGTCATCACAATTCGATGTGAAAGACCCTAGTGAGGCGAGTTATGCTCTGGGAATCAAGGTAACTCTAGATAACCAGAGCAATGTTCTCTTGCTGTCACAGGCTACGCATGAAGATAAGATTCTAGCCAGATTCGTTTTACGAGGCTAGATATCTATTGCGCAGCAGGAATGATGGGTCGGTTTCAGTTGAACCCAGGTCCAGATCTCTGGACCGATGTGAAGGGTATACTCAAAAATTCTCATTAAGTAAGGATTGTGAGTTAGCTTGCACTTCACAGGTCCTGATATCGATTGGACACACAGGATCTGACTTTGGTGTCAGATGTGCGTTCCAGAAAATCGATTTCAGGGATTATTTTTATCTTGGGATTAGAAGCGGTAGTTGGTAGAGTGTGAAGCAAGTGCATCACTGACTCTACCATAGAGGCTTAGCACGTTGTTGCGTGCGAAGTAGTATATCAGGTGGTAAGGCTTAGGAAGTTCTTAGAGAACTTGGGACGCGTACCAGAGGCTCAGTTATCTGTTGTTACAACAGAAGAGCGGTAAGCAAGGTCTAAGGAGACTTGGCACCGCCGTGAGGGGAAACCCATCAAGTACAAACTCCACTTGATCTGACAGTTATAGGAGGAAATGCAAGTAGCGGTACTGAGGTGGAATCTACAGACAATGTTGCCAATTCCTTTAGAGAATTCCTGCAAAAGCTTTTGGGCAGCATGCAGAAGCTACAGAGCTTAACACCGTTATTCCTCGTTAGACCTAGTGCGAGATTGTTAGAATTGGTGAGGTCTACAGCTCGTAAAACCTATAGTTTAGCTATGTATGGTTGATAGTATAGGAATGCATATTGGTACGTACCTTAGTACGTGTTCTGATTACAAAACAGAGAGCCATGGCTACATGGTAATCCACTTGAGTGGGAGACTCAAGGGACTGGTCCCATGTAACCTAAATACGTTCGGAGCTCTGATAAGGGTTGGTCGCCCTATCAGGATAAGCTGTTGGGATGACAGAGCGTGGGTGTCTCCACCACGGTCATTACCAGGCACAGTGTCTGTGGCCGAACGGAACCAACACGGTGCATAGATCGATGAGCAGACATCGGTGCACTAAACCGTGTTTCTGCTTAGGGTAAAACGGTCCTAAACCCTGAGGAACCATGTCTGGTGGACTAACCAGTTGTGTGGTGCTTTGGCGCACCAATGTGTGAGGATCCGGATGCAGTGATCCAAAACCACGGTGTACTGGGTTACCCGGCTGGCGTTGCATCAGCGTGTCACTCCTGCAGGCTATCCACACCCCTAACGGTAGGTACGTTCCTTGGTCTGACCTACGTCATATTAAACCCTGGCCAAGTGGTCAACAGTTAGACTGGTGACGGATCCGGTTGCTCGGAAGAGTAATCGGAGGTACGATGTATATGGTCAACCTGGAAGGAACCGAGTCATATGAGCACTCGAGTCTGACGGTATTCTCCACTGCTCGAGTTGCATCATGGCACCAGTGGAGGGACAGCGGGTTTACCATACTAAGCAGAGAGCAGGGGTATGAGGGAGAATATAGTAAGTCCGGGGGAATTGGAGTGCAGCCTGCGTCGCACTCTGGGTGGCTACGCAGGTTAACTCGGACTCAAAGGATCGATGGTACACTCGGGTAGTGTGTCGATCGAGTCTGAGTTGGAAGCCATGAACCCTGGTCCCTGAAGGTTCCACCTTATCGACATTATGTACGGTTCTTATACCATATCATCGAAACACAGAACGTAGTTAGAGGAAGCGAGAAGTCCAACCCTACGCTCCGTGAGTGCTTCGCACTAGTGCATGGTAGATGCGTAGCTACGTGTGTACACTAAGGGAAAACCCTAGGTTAGTGCAGAGACGCATGTAGCAATTCCTTGCCATAAGTGGACTTTGCCACATGGGTGCGATGCACCAGGACATGTTGCGAGTTGACTAGTTGACTTCACTACGGGAACCTCAGAGAATAGTGAAATCACTGGTGCACTTCACTTATGTGTGCCTTGCAAAGTCTCGTACACGAGGAACGGCCAACTAGTAACATAAGGGCGTTTTGGTCATACCATGCGCCACTATGTACTAAGGGGGCCAGCCCTAAGTGTTGAGAGACTGGTCAAGGCCGGCCCTATTAGTTTCAGGAGGTTGATGCCTCCGATGAAAGGGCCGGTCATGAGGCGCAGAAAACGGGCTGGTTTTGACCGTTTTCGAAAACAAGGAAAAGATAGAGATAAAAGAAGAGATATATAGGGAGAGATTTGAATCAGTCAATCCTATCCGCTAGGCTTATCCATAAAGATAAGGCCGACCCTATATAAAGCATAGGGAGAGAGGGGGGGACGAAATTAATGAGCCATGCAAGCCCTAGGGCCGGCCCAAGCCATGGGGGAAACCCTAGCCACCCCCTCTCATCTCTTCGCATCTCCTCTCTCGTCTCTCTCTCTCTCCCTCGCTTGCACCATTGGATGGCGACTCGTCTTTCTCACGTGGTGTTTTGTAGAAGGAGAAGGCTCTTCGTATGGAGGCACTCAGAGATCCATCGACGAGGTGCCATGCATCATGTGAGATCGGGTGAACTAGAAGGCGTCTCCCGCAACCTTTTGCTGTACAGAATCTGCACAGAAAATCTATGTTGTTTCTATGATTCCGGGAGCTACAGATGTCCAAACGACGTGAAACCTATTGTAAAAGTTGCGTCTCGAAGTTGTCTACCTGCAGTCCAAATTTTAACCCAATCGGAGTTCGAAACAGAAAGTTATGGCCGTTGCACCGAAGCTATGTCGAGCAGATCCGTAGCCCGTCTCCATCGACAAAGAAGAAATTTGTCGCGGTGAAAGACTCTACACGCAGGTATGATCTCTAGCAAGTAGATCTAACATAATTAGAACATGCATTCATGCTAGATTGTTCTTTTGCGTTAGATCGTCGTTAGGGGTTCGCGTAGTTGCCATGCTAGTTTCATACACGCATATGTAGATCGTTTCGATGAAAATTTTGATATGTAACGCACACCGCTCTCGGTCCTCGGACCTTCACTTTGCTTCCGTTGTGGGCCTCTACCATGGATTTATTTCCAACAATTCGTATCAGAGCCCGCTAGTGGTGTGCGTTTCATGTTTTTCATGAAACCGTCATGTGCGCGCATGAATAGTATGTGCCGCCATCGGGGTTCTACAAGTAGATCATGCATAGTATATTTTTGTGTGTTCTATGAATCGTTCTTGCAGGGCGCCGCTTCTAAAATTATTCTGGATATGTGATTGCTTGCTACCGGGGGTCGGACCCCCTGTTAGCGATTTTGTCTAGATGTTTTTTCTTCTGTGTGTGGATAGATTTTAGAGCCATAGTCGGGCAAGAGGTGAAGATTTACCACCCTTGATTCCCAGGCTTTTTTGCTAGGTTTGTTTTCCTTTTCTTTCTAGGAAATTGTGTACGAGCGAGCACTTGCTCGAAGCGTACTAGATCTTTTTCGGTTACAGATTGAAGAGGAGGACTTGCCGTGGAGATCCACCACCGGGAAGATGAGCGGAACCTTGGAGGACGATGGCGATCCGGCGAAGCGTACACGATGACGGCAAAGGGCAGAAAGCGTCAAGAGATCGTATACAGAGGCTTGCACCGGATCGAGGAACCTTGCGAAGGAGACAGAGAGCCTGCGCTGTGCTAGTCAGGTTTAGGGGTCGGACCCTGAACTTGATTCAGTTGTGTGCTTATTTCTTTCAGTAGTTCTTTATAATTCTGTAGAGAACCCCGATGCGATAATTTAATTATCTGTATTTGAGGGATGCCCTTTCCCCTCGGGTCCTAGCGACCTTATTAGGATAGGATTCCACTAGTGACGCCTATTATTTAATTGACCCTTGATGATAGCCTGAATTCCTCACATTTGGTTATGCCCTCATTAGGTCAACACCCGATTAGTCGGGTGTGCCTATTTGGCAAGCATCGAAACCTAGAATGAGTTGGAATTCTACTATGACATCATTTGTCAAATTTATAAGCAAGACGCCATGGTAGTGGAAGACCTTTCCTGTCAGTCTGACCTTAGGCTAGGCTCTAGAGCATTAGCGTGATAGCTATGTTTGCAGAGCATCGACGTTCTTGGGATATGTAATGTGACCCTTGAGTGGAGAAATCCACTTGAGGCAGGGACTATGATATTCCGAGATCGATTAATGCTTCGCGAAAGGCTTGAAACGCTAATGGGAGCATGGTATGACCAGGGTCTAGTGTATAGGTTGTCGTGACCTTAGTGTACACTCATACTTGCATTAAATAACCCTCAAATATAATAAGGGATGTGTAAGAGGACTTTTAGAGATCCTCTGGCCTCCACAACCAACTGTTTTGTGTCTGGGTGGAAGGGCGTAGCTCGACACCCCCTAGGGTGAGGGTTATGTTTTTCTATGCCAGATAACTTAGCGATCTCCTTCAGGATATGGCAGTTACGGGACCAGGAGAGAAGGGCTTTTTATCCCACCCTAGTGGGGGCCGCATGAACTCCCGTGCCGTAATTGCTTAGGCTTGTGGGTAAGCATCTGAAGTGGACGTGAGGCATCTGTTGCTTGCACAATGGGGATCACGTGGCACTGGCCAAAAGATAACCATGGTCCATCAAAGCCCTTAGTTGGCAGATTTGGACTGGGTCAAGGAAAGGCCCGTGTAAGCGGATTGACGCTGCATGATGCCCCCTAGGGCAGGTGTAGTCGATTCCGAGATCTTACATACATGGTTAATTAATCCATAGATGTGTCTTCGCTGTGAGGGTAGCGTTGGCATTTGGATATAATTAGCTTATTTTAAAATCCATAAAATAAGTTATTTTGCATTCGTTTTCATTCAACCATATAGTTCCCCTATCCATTATCCCATAAGAGAACCAGTTATCGGGTCTCTAACTACGTAGAGCGGAAGCGCTATCTTTAGTTTATGCTTAGGGTAGTAAACGTACATTGGCTAGCAATCTAAATATCCCTGTACTAGACCTAACGGGTCCAGATATCACTAGGGCACTAACTAGGGCATATGAAGACTGGCGAGAGTCTAAGGAGATGTGCAAGTGCTATGTTATAGCAGACTTGCGGACAACTCTTTAGAAGCGAGTCAGAGATATGCCGGGTCTTCTCTAATTAAGTTTTACTTGCATTAGATGTCTGAAAGGCGAAGTCAGTCGACTCATCGCTTTTCTACTAAGATACTTGTCGGTACCGAGATGTCTGATGGTATGCTTGTTCGGGAACACATCTTTGAGTTCCAGATCGAACTAGATTCCAAAGACATAGTACCGGATGACAAGGTGGTGGAAGACGTCTGTCTTGCATCCTTGTTTGGAACCTTCGAAGGCGTTATCAGAGACTTTAGCTTTAACAAGTTAGAGATGATAAACACAGAACTTCTAAGGAGATTTCCAAGAGACAAAGGATGGGATCAATATTAAAGGCAAAGCCTTTAGTGCTTAACCTAGGCCTTCTTTAGAAGAACCAAAGTGAGTAACTTATAAGAGATCAAAAACTATTCTAGTGCAGAAACTGGTGTGGACTCCTAAGTATGGTAACGCTAAGGACGGAAGTGTTTTCGCTTTGGCGAGTATAGGGGGTATTTGAAGATTGAGTATGACCTCAGGATGTTAGGAGTTGAGTCGCTATCTAGTAGCAGTTCTTATGCTTTTTGGAATGTAGACTTCGGGTCTACAGAGATTCAAGGAAAGCAGAAGGCTACTTTACAGTGACATAATCCTAACATAGGTACTGATGCCATAAGCCGCTGCGGAAGCTTTTAGGTATGATTGTCTTAGTTTTCCGAAATACGGATTTTGTTTTTAGAGATGTAGTTCTGTTTCCTTCTTGGTAAATGAAGTTTTTAGTTTTAGATAGCACCGTGAGTGTGTATCTTAAACTGAATAGATAGCTTCATAGTTAGAGGAATAGATCAGAAAAATCTCTTTATAAATTTAATCTTAATTCGGAAATAGATTTCATGACAGCTGCAGCGTCAAATTTATATTCATCTAAATCCTTCGGAGAATCTATCCCATTTGTGATCCCTCTGATTTAGATATTTTTCCTCAGATAAATTCAGAGGTGACAGAAGGCCGAGTTTCTGTTCACAGAATCATCGGAGATCCTTCTAACCTATGAGTATAATCTGGAAGGCAGAATAACTAAAAGGGCCATGAAGGTATGGGAGTTAGTTAATTTTGACGTCTATGGTTCCAAGAGCGTCCAGACAATAGGAGTCTCTTCGATTTATTCGAGGGAATGCGAACCTATCGGATGGGTTCCATAGGATCCTGAAGGAGCATGGGATTATCTCCCAGTTAAATGCTCCAAGGATGAAACGTCAGAATGAAGTCTCCGAGAGAAGGAATCGGACCCTGTTTGACATGGTCCGTAGTATGATGAATATTGCCAAATATACTACCCACCCTTTGGTGGGGTTGTACCTTAAAACAGTAGCTTATATCTGAAACTCTCTCTCATCTAGATCAGTGCCTCAGACCTATAGAGAGCTATGGTCTAAGCGAAAGCTGACACTAAAGAGTCTCGAGATATAGGGTTGTCCTGTACTTGTGCAAAAGGACAAGAGGGATGAGATGGAGATGTAGTTCCAGGTATATATGTTTGTAGGTTACCCTTAGGAGGCATAAGGTGGACTGTTTTATGATCTTGAGGTTTGGAAGGTAATCGTTTTTACGAATACCATCTACCTAGACCAGGATTATATTATAGACCATAAGTTTACCGGTAAGGTAGTTTTGGGTGAACTACTGGGTACTGGTAGAGAGTGCGCATCTAAAAACGTAGTGGGAGTAGATGATACAAGAAACTAGTATACCAGACACTGTAGAAACAATTCACTTTTGTACCACCACCACTTCGTCGTTGTGGGACCATCAGAGCTCCTGAAAGATACTATGGAGAAACTTCGATAGTTAATCCAGAGTTTCAGGAGGATGATCCCTAGAGCTACGAAGAAGTAGTGGGATCTTCCTTTGTACCACCACCACCTCGTCGTTGTGGGACCATCAGAGCTCCTGAAAGATACTATGGAGAAATTTTGATAGTTAATCTAGAGTTTCAGGAGGATGATCCCTAGAGCTACGAAGAAGTAGTGGGAGCTTCTGACAGCTCTGACTGACAAAAGACCATGAAGGCAAGCTTGCATCAATGTCCCTTGGAACAGTCTTGACACTTATAGCACTATCACCCTTCAGGGTGTAGGAGGTGTATAAGAAGAGCACCCGGTTAAGACTTAAGTAGCTAGATTAGTTACCAAAGGAGAAGGGATTGACTATGTCAAAACCATCTCACTGGTAGCTATGTCTAAGTCTATAACGGATCCTCTTAATCCATCGCAGCCTATTATAGTTGGGAGATCTGGTTGATGGATGTCAAGACAGTTATTCCCTAACGGGAATTTGGAAAGGACATATGGATGATGTAGCCCCAGACTTTGTGTCAGTAGGTCAGGAAGATATGGAATGCAAGTTGCAACAGTCCATTTATGGACTGATGCAAGCATCTATGTTGGAATATCTATTTTGATCAAGGAAATCCGCACACACGGATTTGATCAGAATGATGATAAACCAAGATGGTACAAGAAAAGTGAAATAACTACAAGGGTGTACGTAGTACTTTACGATTAACGATATCCTACTGATTGAAAATGACGTAAGAATATTGTTTACGGTAAAGGTTTGTAGTCATCACAATTCGATGTGAAAGACCCTAGTGAGGCGAGTTATGCTCTGGGAATCAAGGTAACTCTAGATAACCAGAGCAATGTTCTCTTGCTGTCACAGGCTACGCATGAAGATAAGATTCTAGCCAGATTCGTTTTACGAGGCTAGATATCTATTGCGCAACAGGAATGATGGGTCGGTTTCAGTTGGACCCGGGTCCAGATCTCTGGACCGATGTGAAGGGTATACTCAGAAATCCTCATTAAGTAAGGATTGTGAGTTAGCTTGCACTTCATAGGTCCTGATATCGATTGGACACACAGGATCTGACTTTGGTGTCAGATGTGCGTTCCAGAAAATCGATTTCAGGGATTATTTTTATCTTGGGATTAGAAGCGGTAGTTGGTAGAGTGTGAAGCAAGTGCATCACAGACTCTACCACAGAGGCTTAGCACGTTGTTGTGTGCGAAGTAGTATATCAGGTGGTAAGGCTTAGGAAGTTCTTAGAGAACTTGGTACGCGTACCAGAGGCTCAGTTATCTGTTGTTACAACAGAAGAGCGGTAAGCAAGGTCCAAGGACACTAGGCACCACCGTGAGGGGAAACCCATCAAGTACAAACTCCACTTGATCTGACAGTTATAGGAGGAAATGCAAGTAGCGGTACTGAGGTGGAATCTACAGACAATGTTGCCAATTCCTTTAGGGAATTTCTGCAAAGGCTTTTGGGCAACATGTAGAAGCTACAGAGCTCAACACCGTTATTCCTCGTTAGACCTAGTGGGAGATTGTTAGAATTGGTGAGGTCTACAGCTCGTAAAACCTATAGTTTAGCTATGTATGGTTGATAGTATAGGAATGCATATTGGTACGTACCTTAGTACGTGTTCTGATTACAGAACAGAGAGCCATGGCTACATGGTAATCCACTTGAGTGGGAGACTCAAGGGACTGGTCCCATGTAACCTAAATACGTTCGCAGCTCTGATAAGAGTTGGTCGCCCTATCAGGATAAGCTGTTGGGATGACAGAGCGTGGGTGTCTCCACCACGGTCATTACCAGGCACAGTGTCTGTGGCCGAACGGAACCAACACGGTGCATAGATCGATGAGCAGACATCGGTGCACTAAACCGTGTTTCTGCTTAGGGTAAAACGGTCCTAAACCCTGAGGAACCATGTCTGGTGGACTAACCAGTTGTGTGGTGCTTTGGCGCACCAATGTGTGAGGATCCGGATGCAGTGATCCAAAACCACGGTGTACTGGGTTACCCGGCTGGCGTTGCATCAGCGTGTCACTCCTGCAAGCTATCCACACCCCTAACGGGAGGTGCGTTCCTTGGTCTGACCTACGTCGTATTAAACCCTGGCCAAGTGGTCAACAGTTGGACTGGTGACGGATCCGGTTGCTCGGAAGAGTAATCGGAGTACGATGTATGTGGTCAACCTGGAAGGAACCGAGTCATATGAGCACTCGAGTCTGACGGTATTCTCCACCGCTCGAGTTGCATCGTGGCACCAGTGGAGGGACAGCGGGTTTACCATACTAAGCGGAGAGCAGGGGTATGAGGGAGAACATAGTAAGTCCGGGGGAATTGGAGTGCAGCCTGCGTCGCACTCTGGGTGGCTACGCAGGTTAACTCGGACTCAGAGGATCGATGGTATACTCGGGTAGTGTGTCGATCGAGTCTGAGTTGGAAGCCATGAACCCTGGTCCCTGAAGGTTCCACCTTATCGACATTATGTACGGTTCTTATACCATCTCATCGAAACACAGAACGTAGTTAGAGGAATCGAGAAGTCCAAGCCTACGCTCCGTGAGTGCTTCGCACTAGTGCATGGTAGATGCGTAGCTACGTGTGTGCACTAAGGGGAAACCCTAGGTTAGTGCAGAGACGCATGTAGCAATTCCTTGCCATAAGTGGACTTTGCCACATGGGTGCGATGCACCGGGACATGTTGCGAGTTGACTAGTTGACTTCACTAGGGGCACCCTATGGGAACCTCAGAGAATAGTGAAATCACTGGTGCACTTCACTTATGTGTGCCTTGCAAAGTCTCGTACACGAGGAACGGCCAACTAGTAACATAAGGGCGTTTTGGTCATACCATGCGCCACTATGTACTAAGGGGGCCGGCCCTAAGTGTTGAGAGACTGGTCAAGGCCGGCCCTATTAGTTTCAGGAGGTTGATGCCTCCGATGAAAGGGCCGGTCATGAGGCGCAGAAAACGGGCTGGTTTTGACCGTTTTCGAAAACAAGGAAAAGATAGAGATAAAGGAAGAGATATATAGGGAGAGGTTTGAATCAGTCAATCCTATCCGCTAGGCTTATCCATAAGGATAAGGCCGACCCTATATAAAGCATAGGGAGAGAGGGGGGGGGGGGGCGAAATTAATGAGCCATGCAAGCCCTAGGGCCGGCCCAAGCCATGGGGGAAACCCTAGCCACCCCCTCTCCTCTCTTCGCATCTTCTCTCTCGTCTCTCTCTCTCCCTCGCTTGCACCATTGGATGGCGACTCGTCTTTCTCACGTGGTGTTTCATAGAAGGAGAAGGCTCGTCGTATGGAGGCACTCAGAGATCCATCGACGAGGTGCCGTGCATCATGTGAGATCGGGTGAACTAGAAGGCGTCTCCCGCAACCTTTTGCTGTCCAGAATCTGCACAGAAAATCAGTGTTGTTTCTGTGATTTCGGGAACTACAGAAGTCCAAACGACATGAAACTTGTTCTAAAAGTTGCGTCTCGAAGTTGTCTACCTGCAGTCCAAATTTCAACCCAATCGGAGTTCGGAACAGAAAGTTATGGCCGTCGTACCAAAGCTATGTCGAGCAGATCCGTAGCCCGTCTCCATCGACAAAGAAGAAATTTGTCGCGGTGAAAGACTCCGCACGCAGGTATGATCTCTAGCAAGTAGATCTAACATAATTAGAACATGCATTCATGATAGATTGTTCTTTTGCGTTAGATCGTCGTTAGGGGTTCGCGTAGTTGCCATGCTAGTTTCATACACGCATATGTAGATCGTTTCGATGAAAATTTTGATATGTAACGCACACCGCTCTCGGTCCTCGGACCTTCACTTTGCTTCCGCTGTGGGCCTCTACCATGGATTTATTTCCAATAGTCATGATGCGGCTGACGTAGTAGACAGGCTTCTCCACTCCTTCACTCTCGCATATCAGTACAGCGCTGATTGCTGCCTCCGATACTGAAAGATACACCCCCAGCGTTGCACCTGGCTGGCAGAGTCAGCTCGATGACTTTTATGAGGTAAGTCTGAGTCGTTGATGAGTTGGTTGTAATAGTAACTCTTCCTCTTAACTCTGTGGTACATGTCGACGATGTGTCATTGAAATCTGGTTCTCATGTTTTGACTGCACGTCGACGACGCGCGTAACTGCACGTCGACAACATGCGTAACTACACGTCGACGCGCGTAATTATACGTCGACGACGCGTGACCAAAATCTGGCCCTTATATTAGCAGGGGGTGATATACCCTTCCTTGTTTGCGTTGGTCGATCGGTCGTACCCCCGAGGGGTCTGTCGACTGATCCTCCCAGGTGTTCACCGGCCAGTCATGCCCTTCGCAGGGACCTGTCGACCGATCGGCCAAGCGGTAGAACTCGCTCGGAGTGTTATATACCACATGGTTTAGGTTGGTCGACCGGTCGTACCCCGGCGGGGTCTGTCGACCGATCTTCCAAGGTGTTCACCGGTTGGTCTCGCCCTTCGCAGGGTCCTGTCGACCGGTCGGCCAAGTGGTAGAACTCGCTCGGAGTGTTATGTACCACTTGGTTTAGGTTGGTCGACCGGTCGTACCCTGGCGGGGTCTGTCGACCGATCTTCTAAGGTGTTCACCGGCCGGTCTCGCCCTTCGCAGGGTCCTGTCGACCGGTCGGTGAAGTGGTAGAACTCGCTCGGAGTGTTATGTACCACTTGGTTTAGGTTGGTCGATCGGTCGTACCCCGGCGGGGTCTGTCGACCGATCTTCCAAGGTGTTCACCGGCCGGTCTCGCCCTTCGCAGGGTCCTGTCGACCGGTCGGCCAAGTGGTAAAACTCGCTCGGAGTGTTATGTACCACTTGGTTTAGGTTGGTCGACCGGTCGTACCCCGGTAGGGTCTGTCGACCGATCTTCCCAGGTGTTCACCGGCCGGTCTCGCCCTTCGCAGGGACCTGTCGACCGGTCGGCCAAGTGGTAGAACTCGCTCGGAGTGTTATGTACCACTTGGTTTAGGCTGGTTGACCGATCGTACCCTGACAGGGTCTGTCGACCGATCTTTCCAGTTATTCACCGGCCGGTCTCACCCTTCGCAGGGACCTGTCGACTGGTCGGCCAAGTGGTAGAACTCGCTCGGAGTGTTATGTACCACTTAGTTTAGGCTGGTTGACCGGTCGTACCCTGACAGGGTCTGTCGACCGATCTTTCCAGTTATTCACCGGCCGGTCTCGCCCTTCGCAGGGACCTGTCGACCGGTCGGCCAAGTGGTAGAACTCGCTCGGAGTGTTATATACCACTTGGTTTAGGTTGCCTCAGTTAACCATTATTCTCACGCATGAACAAGAACTCTGAGCAAGTGTATTTTTATTGAATAGATCCAGCGTTACAAAACTGTCAGTTCTTTACGTTCAACTGACAGGTCGGTCTTCATCAGGTCCCCCGACACTGTCGGTTCTTTACGTTCAACTGATAGGTCGGTCTTCAGCAGGTCCTCCGACTCTGTCAGCTCTTTACATTCAGCTGACAGGTCGGTCTTCAGTAGGTCCCCCGACACTGTCAGCTCTTTACGTTCAGCTGACATGTCGGTCTTCAGCAAGTCCCCCGACACTGTCAGCTCTTTACGTTCAGCTGACAGGTCGCTCTTCAGTAGGTCCCCCGACACTATCAGCTCTTTAAGTTCAGCTGACAGGTCGGTCTTCACAAGGGGTTGGCTTCCTTGCGCTCCTACGCTTGACCGGGCCGAGGTCCGTTGGAACGTTGGAGCTTCTTGACTCTGCTTCGCAGTCCAGAGGTTGAGGATGCCCAACTCAGTGCCGCCTTCACCTGGTTCTCCTCCCTCGATTTGGCATGTCGTCTTCAGATGGATGGCACTGAGCTCGCACTTGGCTGCCGAGGACTGGTCACCTCGAATGCTCATCACACCCTTGTCGGTCCAAAACTTCACTACCTGGTGGGCCGACGAGGGGACCGCATTCAAGTGGTGGAGCCACGGCCTTCCAAGGATGATGTTGTACGCCGAGTGAGCTTCGATCACAATGAACCGGGTAAGATTAGTGAGATGCCCTGTTGTGATCGGGAGGGTGATATCACCAATCACCCTTGCAGCCTCCCCCGTGAAGTCCGCTATCGTCGACGATGACTCGGTCATCTGTCCACGATCTAGCTGCATGGCGTCGAAGGCGCTGAGGAAGAGCACATCTACCGAACTTCCGGCGTCGACCAGAATTCTCTTCACTAGGCAATTGGCTATCTGGAGCCGTATGACCAGGGGATGGTTGTGAGGTCTCTCTATTCCGACCAGATCAGCTGCCGAAAACTATACTGAGGCTTCCACTCTTGGCTCGGGACGGATGACAGGGTCGAGCACCACATGGTGGACTTGCCTTGCTTGTTTAATACGCCGCACCTGTCGGTCGATGGCATTTGACGACGGTACAGGGCCATGGTACCCGTAGACGGCGTCTACCTCTCGGAGTTGGCGTCTTTCTGGCAGAGGACCCGGTAAGCATTGTGCCGTCGCTCCTCGCTGGACTTCCCCTACAGCCTTGGTTTCCTTACATTGAGGGATGTCAATGAAGCAGCCAATATGGCCGGCCTCAATGAGATCCTCAATATGATGCTTGAGCGCCCGACACTGCAAGGTGGTGTGACCTTGGCCTTGATGGTACTCACAGTACCTTGATGCATCTCTGGCTCCCCTCTCCCCAGGCTCAAGCGGTTGCGCCCACTTGAAGTACGGTTCACCTTCGATGGCTTCCAGGATCTGGTCTATGGTGGCGTTCAGTACTGTGAACTCTCTGTTCCACTCCGGCCTCGCTGGCCAGTCTTGCCTTTGCTGCTTCGCCTCGTGCCGTGTCACATCCCCCTGCTGCCTGTTGACGTTCTTCACGGCAGCTGGCTTGGCGTAGCCCTGGTGCGGGGCCCTGGTTTCCACCGCCTTCCTCTTGCGGTCTGCGTCTTCAATTTTGATGTACTTCTTAACGCGTCTCGACAGCTCGTCAATCGTCTCCGGGGTTCGCTTGATGAGCGACGCGTTGACGAGCTGGGTAGGCTGAATGGCGTTCTTGAAGGCCGCGATCACCATGCGATCCTGCCCGTCTGCGTCCGCCAAACTCAGGTACTCGGACCTGAACCTATGGTAGAATTGTCGGAGCGTCTCCTTCTGGGTCATACTCATCCCGAAGAGTGACTCCAGAGTCTTCAGCTCCCGGCGATTGCATCGGTACTGGTCGATGAACCGCGTGCTCAGCTCCGAGAATGAGGAGATGGACGAGGGCCTGAGCTTGTGGAACCACTCGAGAGGTGTTCCCGACAAGCTGTTGGCAAAGGTCCGGCAGAGAATATGATCATCCTCGTGGGGGACCAGAGCATCCCGGAAAGCCAGTACGTGCTCCACCGGGTCTTTCGATCCGTCGAACTTGGGAAGGCGTGGAGGATTCCACCCCCGAGGGAATGGCTCTCGGAGTAGCTTCTCGACAAGCGGCGACCGCGCGGCTCCTCGAATGGCGACTTCCTCCAGCCGGTCGGGAGCTTGGACCCCCGGTCGGTCTCGCTGGATCTCCTCTCGATCCCCGAGTCGCTCCGATGCATGTACCCGAATGCGTTCGTGTACGCTCCTCCGATCAGTAGTATGAGCTGGCTGTCGACTGGCTGGCGTCATCCGAGTGTGATGACTATCACTCGGTTGACGATGATGTTCTCCGTCGCGCTTCGGGTGATGAACTTGTGCCGAGTCCGTCTTCGAGTAATGCTTGGAGGCAGGCGGCTGTCGGGGGTGTGCCCCAAGCCGGGACCAGACATCCGAGCGTGCCGACGCCGCTCGTGCATGCTTGTTTCTCTCCGCAGGCTCCAGGCTACTCGAGTCTCGCCCGTCAGGATTTGCACTCTGGACCTCCACCGAGCGATTAACCCTGACCTCCACCTGAGGCACTGGTTGCGGCTGCATTTGCACTGGTGGGGCAGCTTGAGTGGGGAGACTCTGTCCCGCTTGGGCCAACATGCCCTGATTGAGTAGACCACCCGTCGGTGCGGCCCGCACGAAGTCACGCAACTCCTCGTAGTTGCGCTGCATCGTTTGGAGCTGGGTAGTGAGAGCTTGCTGGGTCATCATCATTGTGGCCAGAAAAGCTTCCGATAAACCCCCTGTCAAAGGAGCCAGGGTTGCTACCGGAGCTTGACTGGACTCCCCGACCCCCAGTACAGGATTCGCCAACGGGACTACGCGCTCCGTGTCCGTTGGCTGTTGAACAAGACGTCCGACATCATTGGCATCTCCGAGTGGAGCAGTTTCGGACGGGAGCTGCGACGTCGAGCGGGTACGATACGGTCCACCGGCCATCGTTCTTCAACCGCGTGGCCGTGGACTGCTGGTTGCAGGTAGCCTCGGACTGGTCGACACCCACGGGTCAACAGTCGAAAGCTCTAGTAGGAAGTCTCGAAGACTATCCCACAGACGGCGCCAAGATTGTGGGGGGTTTTTAGTCGAACCGGGCGGTTCAGATGGCGAGCACAATCCAACAAGCCAAATGCAAAGAAGAGACGGTGGTTACGTGGAAAAACCCCTTCACAACGTCGAAGGGGAAAAAACCACGGGTGGGGCGAGAATGCACTAGAACTACCTTTTCGGGTACAATCTCTCACCTTAACCCCAATTACAAACCCCGAGGACCGGTCTCCCAAACTACCGTCCTCTGCAATTTCACTCAGACTACCGACCACTGCAGGCAGCGTCTGACCACCGACTGTTGCAGGCAGTATCTGGCTACCGGTTGCTGCGGACAGTATCTGGCTACCGGTCGCTGCAGACAGTATCTGGCTACCGACCGGCCTCCGCAGACAGTCTCTGGCTACCTACCGTTGCAGACAGTGTCTGTCTACCGGTCGCGTGCAGATAGTATCTGTCTGCCGACCGACCTCCGCAGACAGTCTCTGGCTACCGATCGCTGCAGATAGTGTCTGACTACCGGTCGCGTGCAGACAATATATGTCTGTCGACCGACCTCCGCAGACAGTCTCTGGCTACCGACCGCTGTAGACAGTGTCTGTCTACCGGTCGTGTGCAGACAGTATCTGTCTGCCGACCGACCTCCGCAGACAGTCTCTGGCTACCGACCGACCGACCTCCGCAACTCCACAAATTCCGGGACGAAACGGGCAGCGTCTCCTCCAGAATTCTTCCTCCTCTTTGCTGAAGGGGTAGGTCCCCTTTTATAGTGGTGGGGTGACGGTTACAGTGCTCCGCAAAAATCGGGCGGTTGACGTGTCCCCGCAATGAGCTCAACCGCCGCGGTGACGTGGCGCGCGGTTGACACCTGGTCACTTTGGCCCGAAAATCGCGAAGCGTCGTCAGCACAGCGAGACCTCCGTGTTCGACTGCTTCTTCACTCCTCGGCTCGTTGCACGTCCCATCGAGAGGGGGGGTGTGCTTCCTTGGTGACCAGCCGACCGACCCCCCCCCCCCTTTTGGCTACATGCCGACCCAGGAGAGAGAGGGGGGGTGTGCCTCCTTGGTGACCGACCGACCGGCCCCCCCCTCTGGCTACATGCCGACCCAGGAGAGAGAGGGGGGGTGTGCCTCCTTGGTGATCGACCGACCCCCCCCCCCTTTTCTGGCTACATGCCGACCCAGAGAAAAGGGGGGGGGGGGGGGCTGCTGCCCTCCTTGATGACCGACCGACAGGCCCCCCCTCTGGCTACATGCCGACCCAGGAGAAAAGGGGGGCTGCTGCCCTCCTTGGTGACCGACCGACCGACCCCCCCCTCTGGCTACATGCCGACCCAGGAGAGGGGGGGTGTGCCTCCTTGGTGACCGACCGACCCCCCCTTTTCTGGCTACATGCCGACCCAGAGAGAGAGGGGGGGGGGGTGTGCTGCCCTCCCTTCTGGCTACATGCCGACCCAGAGAGAGAGGGGGGGGGGGGGTGTTTGTTGCATGGCCGATCCCCCCTCCTTCTCTCCGACTGTTGCGTTGCCGGCTCCAAAAGGGAATGGCACACACAGGAATCATTTTACAGGGTTTGCTATTTATAAGGGCTTAGTTTATCTGAGAAATATTCCAGGAATATTCCCAGGAATATCTGGGGCATGGTAAATATACAGGGCGATTTACTAGACCCCAGATAGTGCACGTGAGCCCCAGGCAGAGCTGCGGGTCCCACCATTGGACTCGTGGATCCCAAGCAGGATTGCGGGTTCCACTATTGGATTCGTGGGCCTCAGGCAGGGCTGCAGGTCCCATCATTGGACTCATGGGCCCCAGGCAGGATTGTGGGTCCCACCATTGGGCGTTTAGCCAGATTTTGCACCCACAGTTACCCCCTCCCAGCTAGATAGGTGTTAACCTAGCTAGTTGGGATTTTCTAGTGCAAAGTCGGTCGCTCGTCTACCGACCCTCTGTCCAGAATTGGTCGTAGTTTTGTCTACCGACCAGCTACGTGAGGCCGACCATTGGGCCTGCCGACCCCCAGCCAGGGGTCGATCGGGTGTGCGTCTGCTGACCCGTTGCATGGGGCCGACCATCGTCTGTCTTCCGACCCGTTGTGTGGGGATGACTCTCGTCTGCCTGCTGACCCCCTATCTGGGGCTGACCATCGTCTGTCTGCCGACCACCTACGCGGGGCTGACCGTCGTCTGCCTGCCGACCCCCTGTCCGGGGCCGACCATCGTCTGTCTGTCGACCCCCTATCCGGGGTCGACTGCTGTGCGTTTGCCGACCCATTACGCAGGGTCGACCATCGTATGTCTGTCGACCCCCGGTTCGGGGCCGACTGCTGTGCGTCTGCCAACCCGTTGCGCGGGGCCGACCATAGTTTGTCTGCCGACCCGTTACGCGGGGCCGAC
This sequence comes from Chamaelirium japonicum, assembly GCA_947650365.1. NCBI lineage: Eukaryota > Viridiplantae > Streptophyta > Magnoliopsida > Liliales > Melanthiaceae > Chamaelirium > Chamaelirium japonicum. The sequence goes on from OX393560.1 coordinate 50,756,589, forward strand.
CGTTGGTTGCCTGCCGACCCCCTGTGCGGGGCCGACCGTCGTCTGCCTACCGACCCCCTGTCCGGGGCCGACTATCGTATGTCTACCGACCCCCTATCCGGGGCCGACTGTTGTGCGCCTGCCGACTCATTGCGTAGGGCCGACCATAGTCTGTCTACTGACCCGTTGTGCGGGGCCGATCATCGTCTGCCTGCCGACCCCCTGTGCGGGGCCGACCGTCGTCTGCCTGCCGACCCCCTGTCCGAGGTCGACTGCTGTCTGTTTGCCGACCCCCTTGTCTGTCGATCCCCTGTCCGAGGCCGACCATCGTATGTCTGCCAACCCGTTGCACGGGGCTGACCGTCACGCCCGCCGACCCTCTGCCAGGGGGCGGTCGGGTGTGCGTCTGCCGGCTGTACGTATACCCCGCCCAACCAGCTAGGTGGTAACCTAGTTGGTTGGGATCCGTGGTGCGAACGGGTCGGCACCTAGCCAGCAGGGGTCGGGGGTTCGATGCCGGCTGAGGGTCGAAGTCATGCTAAAGGGACCTCATGGGGCCAGGGTAGGCGAAAACTGCCCGAGGGGGGTAGGATGCAAACAAAGGGGAATGGGGGGTTGGTTGCACAACGAAAAGGTTGGGGGGGTTGATTGCAAATATAGGAAAAATGGGTGGAATATTACGAGCTGGAGCTACGTACGACGAAACATCGTGGTTGCATCCGGGATCAAAATCCGCCGATTTCAGAGCCAGTGCGATCCTCGTATGACCCTCCACAAGGGTGGTCATAGACAAGGGAAGTATAGAGCTCATAGAACCATCGTATCGCGATGGAGAAACAGAATAAAATGTGAGTAAAGAACCAGAGAGATCCTCATATGGTTGTCTACAAGGGCATCTAGAGTTGAGGGGAGAATGAAGCCGATGAGCCCATCATTGCGCGATGTGAAAACAGGATAAAACACGAGTTAAAAACTCGATAATTGGTTTGGTCCGGGGCACCCTTAGCGCAGTTAGCCGTAGGGGTGAAGGGGAGGAGGGTCTGTTATGGGTGCGCGTTCTCCTCGGGGTAGGGAGGTTGGGCATGTAGCGCACCCCCCAAGGGGAAGCTGGGGGTGGCCTCGGTTGAAGGGGCAAAAGAACAAAGGGGGGGGGGGGGGGGGGTTGGCTGGTCAGTTTTGGTGTCATTGCCAAAACCGGCCAGGCCAAACACCTGGTCGGTTTTGGTGTAGTGTTTTGGTCGGGTGGGGGGAGAGAAGGGGGTGGTCGGGTGTCATGCTCTTCCTCTCTTTTTGATCTCTCTCTCTCTCTCTCCACCTCACTCTCTCATTCTCACATACACTCTCTCTCACTCTCACTGTCACTCTCTCTCACTTATTGGTCGCCGGAGCAGGGGAGCCGGTCAAGTGACAAAGGGGAAGGAGCTGGGCGGTTGGTCGGGTGGGGAGCTAGTCGGGTGATGGGGTGGTAGTCAGTTGATGGTGGTCGGGTTTGAGGGGAGAGAAGGTGGTCGGGTTTGAGGGGAGGGTGGTCGGGTTTGAGGTGGAGAGAGGGTGAGATGGGTGGTCGGGTTTGGGAGTTGGTCGGGTGGAGGGGGTGGGGGCTGGTCGGGTGGAGTGGTGGGGATGGTCGGTTACTCTCTCTCTCTCATCCTCTCACTCACTCTCTGAACCCCTCTCACTCACTCTCTCTCATCCTCTCACCCACTCTCTCACTGTTACTCTCTCACCCACTCTAAACCCCTCTTTTACTCTCACTCTCACTCTCACTCTCACTCATTCTCTCACTGGTAGGTTTGGAGGGGGGGGGGTTATGTGGTCAGTTTCCAAGCAGGGGATGGTCGGTTTTGGTGATATGCCAAAACCGACCAGGCCAAATGCGAGGGGGAGGGGGCTGTTATGGTGATGATGATGATGTTGAGAAGGGGGGGTGCTTCAGCGGATCCTTCCACCATCACACACACTCTCTGAACCCCTCTCTCTCTCTCTCTCATCCTCTCCTTCTCACTCTAACTCTCACCTTCTCTCTAACTCACTTGGGGATGGTGGTGCCAAGCCGTTCTATCACAAGCCGAGACGAGCTGAGCCTTGGCCTGTTTGTGCTTGTCTTGTAATCGAAACAAACCCGAACGAGCTTGTCAGCGCATGTTGTTCGGTGTCGACCGTCACACCTGTCGACCCCCTGCCAAGGGCCGATCGGGGGTGTGTTCGTCGTTTTGTTGTCTGGCGATGGGCGTCGCATCTGCCGACGCATTGTCCGGCTTCAACCGTTGTATGTGCCCGTCACCGTGTACTTTGTCGGGCGGCGACGACAGTCTTGGACTTTGTCTTCGAATGTCGAGGCGAAGGTTTTGAGCTTAATCTTCGCATGTCGAGGGTAGGGCCTTGGGCTTCGTCGGATGCCAAGGCGAAGGCCACCTTGAGTTTTGCTTTCAAATGCCAGGGTTGTCACCTTGGGCCGAGACGATGCTGCCGTCTCGGGCTTTGTCAAATGCCGATGTGGTGAAGTCTGCCTCGGGCTTAGTCTTCGAATGCCGAGGCGGAGGTTGCCTCGGGCCGAGATAGTGCTAACGTCTCAGGCTTCATCAGGTGCCGAGGTGCTGAAGCCTGCCTCAGACTTTGTCTTTCGAATGTCAGGGTTGTCACCTTGGGCCGAGATGATGCTGCCATCTCGGGCTTTGTCAAATGCCGAGGCGGAGGTTGCCTTGGGCTGAGACGGTGCTAACATCTCGGGCTTCGTCAGGTGCCGAGGCGCTGAAGCCTACCTCGGACTTTGTCTTCGAATGCAGACGTGAAGGTTGCCTCGGGCCGAGATGGTGCCGACGTCTCGGGCTTCGTCAGGTGCCGAGGCGGGGAAGCTTGCCTCAGGCTTAGTCTTTGAATGCCGAGACGGAGGTTGCCTCGGGCCGAGACAGTGCTAATGTCTCGGGCTTCGTCAGGTGCCGAGGCACTGAAGCTTGTCTCGGACTTTGTCTTCGAATGCCGAGGTGAAGGTCGCCTCGGGCCAAGACATTGCCGACGTCTCGGGCTTCGTCAGGTGCCGAGGCGGTGAAGCTTGCCTCAGACTTTGTCCTCGAATGCCGAGGCGAAGGTCGCCTTGGGCCGAGATAGTGCTAATGTCTCGGGCTTCGTCAGGTGCCGAGGCACTGAAGCCTGCCAAGGACTTTGTCTTCGAATGCCGAGGTGAAGGTCGCCTTGGGCCAAGACGTTGCCGATGACTCAGGCTTCGTTAGGTGCTGAGGCGATGAAGCCTGCCTCGGACTTTGTCTTCGAATGCCGAGGTGAAGGTCACCTCGGGCCGAGACATTGCCGATGTCTCGGGCTTCGTCAGGTGGCAAGGTGGCGAAGTCTGCCTCGGAATTTGTTTTTGAATACCGAGGCGAAGGACGCCTCGGACCGAGACATTGCCGACGTCTCGAGCTTTGTCAGGTGCCTAGGCGGGGAAGCCTGCCTCGAACTTTGTCTTTGAATACCGAGGCGAAGGTCACCTCGGGCCGAGACGTTGCTGATGTCTCGGGATTCATCAGGTGCCGAGATGATGAAACCTGCCTCAGACTTTGTTTTTTAATGCTGAGGCGAAGGTCGCCTCGGGCCGAGACGGTTTCGACGTCTCGGGCTTTGTCAGGTGCCGAGGCGGTAAAGCCTGCCTCGAACTTTGTCTTCGAATGCCGAGGCAAAGGTCACCTCGGGCCGAGACGTTGTCGACGTCTCGGGCTTTGTCAGGTGCCGAGGCAGTGAAGCCTGCGTCGACTTTATTTTCGAATATCGAAATGGAGGTCGCCTTGGGCCGAGACCGTGCCAATATCTCGGGCTTCGTTAGGTGCCGAGGTGGCGAAGTCTGCCTCGGAATTTGTTTTTGAATACCGAGGCGAAGGTCGCCTCGGGCCGAGACGTTGCCGACGTCTTGGGCTTCGTCAGGTGCCGAGGCGGGGAAGCCTGCCTCGGGCTTAGTCTTCGAATGCCGAGGAGGAGGTTGTATAAGAAGACCCTTGCTCAAGAAGATCAAGCCTTCGACTCCGTGCACGAAGAAGAAAGCTCAGAGAAGAAGAACCCTTTGACTCTGAAGACACCAGAAGCAAAGGCCGGAGAAGAAGATCGGAGCGGCACCACCTCGTCGTCTCCAACAAGCCTTCGACTCGGATCAAGCCCAAAAGCCTGGAGAAGAAGACCGAACCGTCATTACCCCATCGCCTTCGACAAATGCCTGCTCCATCCACGAAGAAGAAAGCTTGGAGAGGAACACCCGAAGCGTTGCTACACCCGTCGTCTTCAAAGCAAAGCTGGCGCTATAACCGTCGCACAGAGATCGGTGCTACCCTCGCTGTTTACAAAGGAATCCTTCGACTCGGATCACGCCAAAGAAGCCCGGAGAAGAAGAGAAGCAAAACCGATACTGTGACGACCAAGATCCAATAGGCCAATAGCCAAGAGCCAAGACTCCTGAGGCGGGAATGCCAAGATGGATGAGGTGAGGTGAGGTGAGGTGAGGTGAGGTGTACAAGGACATGAGTTAGCCCCACATCGCCTGGAGAGAAGGAGATCCTGAGCTACTTATATAATTTCCCCTCCTAAACATAGAAGACGCGTTTTAAAACCGTGCGCCGCTACGGATTTCGTAAGAACTCCGTAGTTAAGCGTGCTCGGGCGAGAGTAGTACCAGGATGGGTGACCTCCCTGGGAAGTTCTCGTGCGGGCACGGGCAAAGCGGACAATATCTTGTGTGTTTAGGGCGGATGTTACAAAATGGTATCAGAGCCAGTTCTCCTCGCTATGGGGGGGTCTAACCCTACACGAGGACGTGTAGCCCTAAGGGGGGTGGATTGTGACGACCAAGATCCAATAGGCCAATAGCCAAGAGCCAAGACTCCTGAGGCGGGAATGCCAAGATGGATGAGGTGAGGTGAGGTGTACAAGGCCATGAGTTAGCCCCACATCGCCTGGAGAGAAGGAGATCCTGAGCTACTTATATAATTTCCCCTCCTAAACATAGAAGACGCGTTTTAAAACCGTGCGCCGCTACGGATTTCGTAAGAACTCCGTAGTTAAGCGTGCTCGGGCGAGAGTAGTACCAGGATAGGTGACCTCCCTGGGAAGTTCTCGTGCGGGCACGGGCAAAGCGGACAATATCTTGTGTGTTTAGGGCGGATGTTACAGATACTACACCCGTCGCCTTCAAAGTAAAGCCTTCAACTCCGATCAAGCCAAAGGAGCCCGGAGAAGAAGAGAAGTCAAGCCGACGCCATAACTGTCGAGGAAGCCAGAAGCCTTGAAGAAGTAACCACCGCCGTTCGAGGAGAAGATCGAGTCGACGCCGAAGCAAAAGCAACGCGAGAAGCCAAAGCAAAAGCCCCGGTAAAGCCCGCGCCAAAGCAATGCAAGTGCCAAAGCCAAGCGACTACGCCGGTCACGAGCAAAAGCACTGCACGTTCTAGCTGATATGATGCGAAGTCCGGACGAACGAAAGCATCGCAAGTCTCCCCTCATCTACGTCCAAGCGCAAGCGCCAAAGCAAAGCAAAAGCCAGATCCACGCCAAAGCCAAGCCAAAGCCGAAAGCCAAAGCCAAAGCCGATGCCAAAAGCACGATCGATGCCGCAAACCGACGATCAAGGACGCCGAGGTCAAGCAAGGATCGAGGAAGACACAAAGACCGAGAAACAAAGCCAAAAACCCCCCTAGCCGAGAAAGCGCGAAGCACGAAAGGGACAAAAGCAACGACGGATACTCCTTAGCCTTTCAAAAACCCTCACCCTGTAAAGATCTCTGTCCTGGGCAACCCCTTCAGAGCTCTCGCACGAATACCAGGTGGAGACGCGGATCAAAGGGACCCTCCAGATGATCTCTCCTATAATTTCCTGATCAATATTCGCCGCACCCGGCTCACCACCGCCAGGTCCCCGGGTCCCGGCCACTTTGTAATCTTTGTGTGTTTGCAATAAAGATGACCCGGATCCTTTTCTGCGCATACAGATTTCTGGCACGCCCGGTGGGACCTCCTCTCCTTTCATCCATACGTCTGAAGGAGTTGCTTCAAGTTCGCACTGGCCGGGACAAGCAACGATGCGTTTGCTCCAAGCCTTTTGCCCATCGCCGAGTCTCCTCTACTCTGACATGGTGGTCCAGTAAATCCGAAGGGTGATATTCCCCCGATGGTACGCGTCTATACTCGACGTACTCGAACTCTTGCGGATGTCTTCACGCCAGAAATTGCTGCCAAAGATGCTTGCCAAAACACCGACAAGGCCTTGGTACCTGAAGAAACAAGCCTCGATCCAGGAGTCCTTGTCTAGAGGTTTGGGGAGGACCAGCCCCAACCCCGAGCCCGTTCGGGTTCTCCAGCGGATATTGCACCTCCTCTGCAGGGGGCAAACGTTCGTCATCAAGCAGAAGCGAGTCGGCGCGACTACGCCTCTGACGATGACGGTGAGGATGCAAGCATGCAACATCGAGACGTCCTCCATTATCATCCTCCGTCTGCTCTTTAGCTCCAAGTCATGCAAATGGGCGAGCACATGGCGTAAATCACACGGATAATGGAAGAGAAAGATCGTCACATCAATACTTTGCTTCAGAAGCTAAGTGCAAGGGATGCTACGGCAGTCGATCAACCTTTTGCTTCTCCAGTAGCCGCTCTAGCTCCGTCTTCAACTCCCGCTCCTGCAGATGTTGTTCCGACGATTCTAGCAACTACTCCAACACTCTCTTCGATTCCCGTTCCGGTGGAAGTCGTATCTCCAATGCCAGTCTCGATGGCTGCACAACCTCCGGTGACGGCGATGATGAATGCCCAGCAAATACAAGCGTTGGTGGCCGACATGATACGTTCCCACAGCGGCGATCTTCCTCCGATCACGGCGGCATACTCGAAGCCTTACACCGCGAGGATCCAGCAGCTACGCTTCCCCATTGGGTTCCAGCCACCAAAGTTTCAGCACTTCGACGGGAAGGGAAATCCAAGATAGCACGTCGCTCACTTCATCGAAACCAGCAACAATGCCGGCATGTATGGCGACGAGATGGTGAAGCAGTTCGTTCACACCCTCAAGGGCAATGCGTTCGACTGGTATATGGATCTCCTTCCAGGATCTATCGACAGTTGGGATCAAATGGAGAGGGAGTTCCTCAATCGGTTCTACAGCACCAGACGCACCGTCAGCATGACCGAGCTTACTGTCGTTAAGCAAAGGAAGGACGAGCCGGTGATCGACTACATCGATCGATGGAGGAACCTCGTGCTGAATTCACAAGACCGCTTGTCTGAAGACTTGGCCACCGAGATGTGCACCCAAGGCATGCACTGGGGCCTGCTCTACATCCTCAAAGGGATCAAGCCTCGGTCATTCGAAGAACTCGCAACTCAGGCTCACGACATGAAACTCAGCCTAGCAAACCGCAGAGACTCGAAGAACAAAGACTTCCTGAAGGTGGAGAAGAAGGACAAACCGCCGACACCGAAACCGAAGCAAGTCAACATTGCCGACGTCGCTTCGACCTCCAAGCCGCTCAAGATCGGTAGCAAGCTGGATCAAAGAAAGGGAGCCGCCATACCGCCGTCTCCACCGCAAATACAAAGGATGACTCTCGATGAGCTCGAAGTAAAGGAGTATCCCTTCCCGGACTCGGAAGTCTCCTCCATGTTTGACCAGTTGCTGCAAGAGAAGATGATAGAGCTTCCTCCCTCAAAGAAACCCAAGCAGATGCATCGCGTCGATGACCCTTTCTTCTGCAAATACCATCGAGTGGTAAGTCATCCCATCGAAAGATGCTTCATCTTCAAGGAAAGAATCATGGCACTCGCGAAGCAAGGGAAGATAGAGATCGACTCCGAAGAGGTCGCTACAGCAAACATGACGTCTATCACCTTCGGATCCTTTCCACCGGTACTCGTTGCTGCACGACATAGAATGCCCAAATTGCACGTCAATCGTCAAAGGCATGTCGCAAAGTCAGCTTCCCAACTGAAGGTTTTGAGGCGACGACAACGTGCTCTTGCACTCGCTGAGAAGTAAACGCCATTGCCCCAGGGGCAACCGTCGCTCATGTCAGCACCTCTCCCAAGCGAAGTTATGTCTCAACGTACTCTCCAACAGAGGTATGAGCAAGGAGATCCAAAAGTCGATTTGCTGGGCCAGCCTTTAGGCAAATTTGACTATTACGTCCTCTACTCAAAGCCTCCGTCCATTTCGATCGAGAAAATCAAGCCCACCGGCTGGGGATCGGAAGACGAGTCAGTAGAGCCTCCGAAAGAACAAGTTTCTCCGACTGATAAGGAATCAGCTGCTGCTCTGGACCATCACCTTAGTAGGGGTGAATCCACTGATGAAGAGGCATGGGTCATGCCACCTCGGAGACGAAGGCCACGGCAGGCAAGTCAACATAAGCAAGACCGAGCGATGAGGAGACTTCCTGAACGAAAAACTTACAAGAAGAAAAGCAAGGCTCCAGGAAGAACGACGTTCAAAGTGCCGCCGATAAGCCCAGACGATCTCCTCCAGCAAAGCCTTTCGGAACCAGCAACATTGCAAGAATTCTTCCCCGATCACTTCCTCCTAGTCGATCAGCGCAAGGTCTCGTGCTGCATGGTCGAAGTTTATAAAGTGTCGGAAGGAAAAGGCAAGATCGAGAATTCTGAAGAAGGCGACTCCACCGACGAGGGAGACGGCTTCGACAAAGAGGGCACTGCCTCTCACGACGAGGCAATCATGCACTTGCTGCTCGTAGAAGCTTTGCACCTTCTGAAGAAGGCTCGCCTGACAATGGCTGCAGCCTTGATAGACCCGGACAGCTACAAGAGGAAAAGAAAGGACGGCGAGAAGGGCAAGACTGTGGCCTCATGCGATGCGACGATAACCTTCTCAGACGAAGACTTGCAACTCGGAACACGATTGAACAACCGGCCCGTCTACGTTTCGGGATACATCAAAGAGAAGCCGGTGAATCGAATCATGCTAGACTGTGGCTCCGCCGTCAACATCATGCCCATCCAGACGATGCGGTAACTCAGCATCACCAATGACCAACTCTCGCACAGCCAGCTGGTTATTCAAAGGTTCAACCAGGGTGGACAGTCCACTATCGGAATCATCCACCTGAAGCTTTCAATCGGCCCACTCGACATAACAGTCCTCTTCCACATCATTGATTGCCAGACGTCATATCGCCTCCTGTTGGGAAGACCATGGCTACATGAAAATGGTGGTGTAGTGTCCACTTGGCATCAGTGCCTCAAGTATTACGAGGAAGGCATGGAGAAGTACATCGTCACTGATGATAAGCTGTTCAATGAAGCCGAAGCACACCTTGCTGACGCCAAATTCTACCGGGCGAAAGACCTTGTAGCAGAAGTCCTTCCAGCTAAAGCCCCTCGAATCCAAAAGGCTGAAGAAGTGAAGCAGGATAAAGCTCCTCCACCTGCAAATCTGATGCAATCTTCCGACAAGGCGATACTCGAAGTCAAGGAAGCGTCAAAATCAAGACAAAGGATGCGCATCAGCTCCGAGCCAAAAGTCATGCAACATACTCTGTTGCCCATCCAAGCGACGCCAGTTCTGCGCCTCGCACCTCAATGGCTTCGCAAACCCGAGCGATCGCCTTCTACTTCGGCAAGAAAGCTAGTCCCGCCATTATCGGAGGCCAATGTCATCACTCTGCAAGAAATGACGTTGCTGTTACCTAGTCTGACGCAAGCTTCGAACCCGATCAGACTTGGCGGATCTATTGACATCAATCGACTCGAATTCAAGCAAAAGGGAGTTGGGGGCAAAACGCTGCCAAACTGCTATTCAAAGCCGGCTATAACAAAGAAAGCACCATGCATATGGGCACACTTCCTCTAGCTGCAACGCCATATGGGATGACCAGGACTCAAGCTCGTCTGTTTCAAAGCGGTGAATAAATTTTCCCGAATCATCGAGGCGTCAGCTCCAGTCAAACTCCGATGGTCATCAAGATTGCAACAAAGAAGACCTTCACTTCCAACTACATTAAGGTAAAGATGGTAGATAAAGCAGCTGAAGGATCGACAATCTCCGATGCACGCTCCACCTATGCCAGCTGTCCCGATAGCAAAAGAAGACGGTGACGAGCTCGATGCCAAGTCATACTCCAGAAGCAAAACAAAAGCAGTCAAAGCCAGTCGAATCTAAAGCACACATCTGTGTTCGAAAGGCTCAGGCCAGTCAAGCAACCAAAGAAGAAGTCGGTGTTTGATCATTTGGGAATGCCAGTCGAGGATGTCGTTTCAACACCCGCCCACCCACCCATGGTGACCGTCAACCATATCTCTGTAATCGAAACTGACAACGGTGATACTTCTACCTCGGACGACGAGTTACAAGAAGCCCCGCCAGTCCTCACAGAAGGGGGGCAGTCCACCGTTGATGACACAAAGAAGGGAGGCAATCCAAGAAGACGATGACGGCATGCTCCTTCAGTACCTAGGGCCAAACCCTCACTGTCTTGGGGGCAATCCCCTCTCATGCAAACACTCTCTCTTCTAAACGAAGCTATATCCCGGCACCTGCTCAAAGTAAGAGACGAACAAAGAAGTTCCAAAGTCAACCTGCTAGGCCAACCATCAGGTAAGTTCGACTTCTATGTCCTCTACTCCAGGCCTCCTTTGATTCCAAACGAAGAAATCAAGCCAACCGGCTGGGGATCAGAAGATGAATCGGTATAGTCTCTAGAAGAGCAAGTCCTTTCGATCAAAGAAGAGCCTTCAGTCGCAGTACCAGTTCTTCACCTTGGCGAAGAAGATCTTACTGATGAGAACACACGGGCTATGGCGCCTCGAAGGAGAAGGCCACGACGATCAAGCTACAGGATAGCACGCCTGGCTAACCACGAGAAAGATCGAGTGATAAGAAAACTCCTAAGAAGAAAGACCTTCAAGGAAAAGAATGAAGCTCCAGAAAGAAGGACGTTCGAAGTACCACCAGCAAGTCCGAAAAATCTTCTCCAGCAAATATGCCCAAAGCTGGCGACACTCTAGGAGTTCTTTCCCAATCGCTTCCTTGAAGCTGATCAAAACTTCAAGGTCTCCTGCTGCATGATGGAAGTTCACCAAGTACTCCAGAAAGACGATGAAAAAAGCGACACCAATATCGAAAGCATGGGGAGAAGCATTACTGCCAACGGTAAGCTGTTCAACGAGACTGAAGCACACCTTGCTGACATCCAGGTTCACCAGGCCAAAGACCCCGTTGCAGAAGCTCCTCCAGCAAAGGCTTTACGAGCCTAGGAAGTCAAAGCAGCTGCAAAGGACAAAACTTCTCCACTTGCAAAACCAGTGACATCTTCCAGCCAGACGGTGCACAAAGATAAAGAAGCGCGAGCATCAAGACAAAAAATTCACAGCAACTTCAAATCATGCTCGATGTGATATGTTCCGTTGCCTGCTCAAGCTGCTTTAGTCCTGCGGCTCGCACCTCAGTGGCTTCGCAAGCCAGGATGATCGCCTTCCACTCTAGCAAAGGAACCAGCGTCATCATTCTTCGAGGACAACTTCATCACTTTGCAAGAGATGACACTACCGTTACATGGTCTGTTGCATGTCTCGAGCTCAACCAAGTCTTTCGAGTACACCAAATCCGAGCAACTCGTAATCAAGCCAGAAGACACTCGGGGGTAAAACTCCACCGAGTTGATGTTCAAATCCAGCCGTAACAAAGAAAGCACGATGCATATAGGTTCACTACCCTCAGTTGAAATATCATATCACCTGACAAAGACTCAAGCTCGCCTCTCCAAAAGCGGCGAACAAGCCCTTCCAAATCACCAAGGCATCGACTCCAGTCAAGCTTCAGCACTCATCAAAACTCCAGTCAAGGAGATCTTCACTTCTAACTACATTGAAGCGAAGAAGGCGGGTGACAGCTGCGAACCAGTGGCGAATCTGCCTACCAGCGGCAAGTCCCTCAAAACGTACTTTGCTTAGCGCAAGGTTACCCCCCTTGCCAAAAAAAAAAAAAAAAAGAAATAAACAAACTACGTGTGACTTGATCCCTTTCAGTAGGGTACGTAGGCAACCTACAAAAGTTCAATCCAGACAAAAAAAAAAAATCCCAACATCGTTCCAAAAGGCCAGTCCAAAGGAGAACAAGTGCAAATCCACAAGTCCAGTTAGCAAACCGAAAGATGACAAGAAATTCAAAGCCTTGAGGCGCTGAAGCAGCTCGCCCCCTGCGGCCTACACGCGCTGCAACTCCCGGGGTAGAGAAGCCGTTAACTTCCGACGCGTCGCCAGTTATGCACGCTGCTTTGCATGGTCCGCTCCGAAAGCCTTCTCGATCACTCCACCAACTCCCGACACTTCATCAGCTCTTCACACTGCTTTGCAAGCTCTGCTCCAGATGTCTTTTCAGTCGCTCGAGCTTTCCCCAAACGGAACTCCAGCTTCTAAAGCGACGCACGAGTAGCAAGTCGAAGTCCTTGAGGTGCCAAAGCGGCTCACCTCCCGCAGCTTACACGTACTGCAACTCCAGGGGTAGAGAAGCCGTCAACCCTACACGTTTCCACCAGCAGCTTCGCAAGATTCACTCCGGAAGCCTTCTCGATCGGTCCGCCAGCTCCTGACAATTCGTCAGCCCTTCTCGCTATTTTGCAAACCCTGCTCCATAAGTCTTCTTAGTCGCTCGAGCATCCTCCACACGGGACTCCGACTTTTGAAGCGACGTGCGAGTAATCTCCATCTTCTCCTGCATTCGAACCAAGTCTGCCGTAGCAAGTCAGTGAAGTCCCTCCAGTCGACTTCCCTCTTCCTCGGCCGTAGCTAAAAACAAGGAAGCATCATGCTCCAGCGAAGCCAGTCACAAGAAATAAACATCGCTATCCCCCAAGAAGGTGTGCGTCTGTTCCGCAAACAAGGAGTCGTCTCGTCTGCCTTGAAACCCGTCAGGCTCATGCAAAAGCTCGGGCCATCCGAAGCGTATGCATCAGTGACGACCGCATCCTCTGCGACCTCCATGAAGCCAAAAAGACCGTTGGCGTAGTCACCGAGGTCAAGATCGGCAAGCAGAAGATAACCAAAGTAGTTTGCTCATTGTTGATGCTCGTGGCTTCGTCTTCCTCCTCACCAAACTCCAAATCGCTTATTTCGATGTCCTTCAAGTCGGCATCGTTATCGGAAAAGTTCTCTCCAAAGCTCGATGACAGGTCTTCGGAAGCCGCTCAAATAGACGCATCTTGCAAGGAGACAAAAGTCAAGTCAAATCCAGCAAAAGCAAGCTAAGCTCAAAGTGAAGAAGCCGGTCATGACCAAAAAAAAAAAAAGATCGTTGGAGTAGTCACCGAGGTCAAGATCAATAAACAGAAGATGACTAAAGTAGTCTGCTCCTCGTCAACGCTCACGGCCTCTTCTTCTCCTCGTCAAACTCTAGACCGTCCGCCTTGATGTGCTTCAAGCCAGCACCGCCACCCGAAAAGTTTTTCATAGGTTTTCAGCAACCCGTGATTGTCAAAAGAACATCCAGTCTGCCTTGCTCAACTTGCCTGGACGCAACCTCGCTAGTCGGAAGATGCAAATGAGATGGAGGCGAAGACCTCTACTCCCGTGATGAGCCTCCTCGACGATCCAATCAGCCTCCGGAAGACCTTCGAAGGGACGAACCCTAAAAAAAAAAAAAGAGAAAAGAAAAGAAAAGAAAAGAGAGTAGTGCACTGCAGAGGGGAGCCACTGCCCCCTGAGAACAAACCCTAGATCGAAAAAGGGAGGGCCGCAACCCCCATGGAGGGGAGCCCGAAACCTGGCCACGGTGGGAGCCCGACCCTGCGCCGACTCCCCTTCGCTGAACCCCACGCCCGGCCATCATCTGCGCACCACCTGCTTGCGCCGCACCCCAGCCGGCCTTCGCACCTGTCGCTCCGCCTGTCTTGGATCTCACACCGCCTGCGCCATGCAGCCAGCCACCGCTTGGAACTTGCGCCTGCCACCTCGTCGGAAACCCGCAGCCATCATCACAGTCGCTCCGTGCACCCGGCCTCCACAAATGTCGCAATCACCGCCGCTGCTGTTGGCCGCATGAACAAGAGAAGAAAAAAAAAAGAAAAGAAAAGAAAACAAAGAAGGAAAGAAAGAGACAAAAAGAAAGAAAGGGACGAAACAGCAAAAGAAGGGAAGAAAAGACAAAACAGAAAAGAAAGAAAAAAAAACCGAAACCGAAGAGAGGACGAAACAGAGAAAAGAAAAGAGAGAAAAAAAAGAAGGAAAGAAAAAAAAAACAAAGAAAGAAAGAGAAGAAGTTAGAGAAAGAGAAGAAGATAAAGGAAAGAAGAGAAGAGGTGGAGCCGCAGTCCAGCACCCGCACACGGCCGGATCCCTCCTGTGCCAAACCGCAGCCCCCCTCCTCTCTCCTTTAAAAGCCCATAGCCCCCACAAGGGCTGCCATCTTCAACCCGGCCCGTCCACCGCTCGTCGCTCCTGCGCTGCTCGAGCCAAGCCCGTCGACCGCCCGCCTGCACCCTGACGCCTGTCGCCTGCACACCAGCCGTGCCGGGCCACCACTCGCCGCTCCTGCGCCGCTCTAGCCAAGCCCGTCTAAGCCCGCCTGCACCCTGATGTCGGTCACCTCCGCACCAGCCGTGCCCCGCTACCGCGTCACCAGCCTTTAGCCCACAGCGGCTTGAAGCCCGCAGCTGCCACCGCTGCCTGCCCCGCGCCGGCCGCCCGTGCCTTCTCCACCTGCGCTGCGCCCGCACCGGCCTGCGCTGCACCCGCTTGTGACCGCACCAGCCACCGCTGCTGCTGTTGCTGTTCTCCGCGCCCATAGAGGAGAAGAGACAGAGAGACAGAGAAAAAAAAAAAGAAAGAAAAAGAGAAAAAGAAAAGAAAAGAAAGAAGAAAAAAAAAAGGAAAGAAAGAAGATGAAGGAAGTGCCTCACTTCGTTTGACAGCTCCGCCTCCTCCTCGTCACGCCAAGTCGTCGTCACCATCCTTGACCGCGACGGTTAGCCATCTTCCCCAACCTCTCTTGCGTGCACAAGCCCCCACGGGAAGGGAGGAAAAGGGAAGAAGAAGAAGAAAGAGCCTCACTTCGCTTGACGGCTCCGCCTCCTCCTCGTCACGCCAAGTTGTCATCACTGTCATTGGCCACGACGGTTCACCATCAACATCGCGCTCTTGCGCCGAGAAAGCGACAACACACCGTCGAGATGCATCGCCTTTATCTTAGCACCTCCGTCACCCCCGCGTCGCCATGGGACCCCGTCGAAACGTGTTGCCATCGGCTTCATGCTCCCGTCTCCCCTGACCCGCCTCCGGACATCGCGCAACGGCCACCGTCGACATTCGCGCCATCTTCAAAGCAAGAGGAAGTCCGCAACGAGAAAGGTGATCAAAACCCTAGCAAGGGCCATCGTCTCCAAGCCGATGAAGGAGCCTTCGTCTCCAAGCCACCGAAGAAGCCTTCGTCTCCAAGCCACCGAAGAGCCTTCATCTCCGCGAGCCGCCAGAGGAGCCTTCGTCTCCAAGCCGTCGAAGAATCCTTCGTCTCCAAGCCGCCGAAGAATCGTTCGTCTCCAAGCCGACGAAGAGTCCTTCGCCTCCGAGCTGCCAGAGGAGCCTTCGTCTCCAAGGCACAGGAGAATCCTTCGTCTCCAAGCCGCCGAAGAATCCTTCGTCTCCAAACTGCCGAAGAAGCTTTTGTCTTCAAACACTGATCCTCCGTGACAGCCGCCGTCGCCGACGAAAAAGGCAACATCGGGAAGATAGAGCAAGTCGCGTGCAACCCCAGGCAACACTCTTTCGACTCTGGTCTCTAAAAGCCAGCAGAGTCTTTGCAAGAGCAAGGTGTTGAATGAAGAGAGTAGGGGCCCTTAAATAAGCCACCAAGCCCATCCAAGAAAGGAATCAAGGACAAGTGCTCCGCGTTTCCTACGTACACAAGTACTCCGTGTTTCCGCCGGCGCACTCATCCTTGAGGGGGCACTTGTAGACACACAAATTGTGTCTAACCCGGACTCGACTCGCATGCACCTATGCGGAGGCAAACCCGACACGCACTCGGACCCGGACCCGACCGGAGGCAAACCCGACACGCACTCGGACCCGGACCCGACTCGCATGCACCGACTCGGAGGCAAACTCGACACGCAAACCAGACCCGACCCGCACTAAACAAGGGGCCGGGTGGGCCCATCCCCAAGTGGGGCCCACCCGGCCCCCCTATAGAAATCCGAACCCCTTAGGGGGGTGGCCGGCCATGCAAGAAATGAAAAAAAAAGAAAAAAAGGAAAAAAAAAAGAAAGAAAGAAAAGAAAGTAAAGAAAAGAAAAGGAAAGAAAAGACCAAAAAAGGAAACAAATACCGTCATGCACGGGGGGAGGTTGCATATGCTGTCTACGTAAGTATGGATCTGCGCCGATCCCTCGATCCGACGGACAAGAAACGAAGCCGGGTCGCCATCGACTTTATGTGCAAGATTCAAAATAAATTCAAAAAGGATTGAGCCATAACTACTCCGCCAGAAAAGGAAAGCGAATAAAAACTTATTCCCCTTATCAATGGATGAATAAATCTTGGGTAGTTGTGGGAGAGATATTAAAGGGATTCAAATAAACTTTCCATATCTCTCCCCTCCCCCCTTCACCTATAAATAGAGGGGGAGGGGGGAAGGCTCAAAGGTCGGATGTCAAGAAGCGAAGAAGCTCTGCAAAGGAGGAGACGCGCCCTTCATCGACCCAAGGCTTCACGAGGTACGGGCAAGCCTATCCTTTCGGGACCGGCTTAGTCCATTGAAAGCCCTCATCAAAGTGAAGACCCTTGCACAAGAAGATCATCCCTTCGGCTCCGTGCACGAAGAAGAAAGCTCGGAGAAGAAGAAACCTTCAACTCCAAAGACGCTAGAAGCAAAGGCCGGAGAAGAAGATCGGAGCGGCATCACCCCGTCGTCTCCAACAACCCCTCAACTCCGAAGATGCCAGAAGCAAAGGTCGGAGAAGAAGATAGGAGCGGCATCACCCCGTCGTCTCCAACAAACCTTCGACTCCGATCAAGCCCAAAAGCCCAGAGAAGAAGATTGGAGCGGCATCACCCCGTCGTCTCCAACAAACCTTTGACTTCGATCAAGCCCAAAAGCCCAGAGAAGAAGATTGAAGCGGCATCACCCCGTCATCTTCAACAACCATCCGCTCCATTCACGAAGAAGAAAGCTTAGAGAAGAATACCTGAAGCGTCGCTACACCCGCCGTCTTCAACAAAGCCTTCAACCCCGATTACGTCAAATACGCCTGGAGAAGAAGCCGACGCCACAACCGTCGCCAGGTCGGAAGCTGAAGACGAAGTGAGAAATCTATGCAGAAGAGGAGACACGCTCTTCATCAACCCAAGGCTTCTCGAGGTACAGACAAGCCTATCTCTTCGGGACCGACTTAGTCCACTGAAAGCCCTCATCAAAGTGAAGATCCTTGCACAAGAAGATCAAGCCTTCGACTCCATGCACGAAGAGGAAAGCTCAGAGAAGAACCCTTCGACTCCGAAGACGCTAGAAGCAAAGTGCTACAACTTTGAGTAGTCCTAATTAAAGGACTAAAAAGTGCAGTTTAACCCCAAGTATAGGGTGTGTAGCGAAGTAGTAATCTCGGTGAGTCCGAGGTCGATTCCACAGGGACTGAAGAACTGATGGGAACTAATGTGATGATAGTGCGTGAACGTGGGTGCAAATCAGGGTTTTCCACTGAGAGTGAAGCATGAGAGAATAAAACTACGTTACAAATTTAACTTGAACTAAATATTGCAATTAATTAAAGGAGGTTACGATGGAGATAAGGCTAAGGCATCCGGGTTCAACCTAGTAGTATATTATACATTCTTTTTGATCAATAATTCGTATGAGGATAGCATCCAAATATGTTTTAGCATGCATGCTACAGAGGTTATTAAGCATTGCATATGCCCGGAGTCGATATGTAATCAAAACAACTTATACACATGTGCTGATTTCTAGAGATATGCATCCATCATAAATACGTATATAGATTGAAAATTATGTGATGAAAGACTCGTGAAGCTCGTGTCATCATGCCACAGGGATTCGCAAGCATTACGTATGCCCGGAGTCAATACGGAATCAAACGAATTTGCAAGTAAGATGCCATACATCTTAGAATAGTGTCATCCAACATAAGTGTCAATCATACAAAAATTAAACATTATCATTGATCAAATAAAAGAACATAGCATACTACTAGGCATCCCCCATAGCCTTAGCTAGGGGTTTAGCCGCACATGTTCATATAGTCTGACATTAAAATACCAGTGCGAATAAACTTCATAATAAAAACGGAAAAACCAGAAGATGATCGCAGATGAAGGCTTCTGGCGAAGACGATGGCGTGCGGCTCGGTGAAGGGCTTTTGGTTGAAGGTGAAGGTGCCGAGTGGTGGTGAAACAATGAAGGTTCCGGCCTAATGAAGTTCGGGTTGGTGATGGTCTTATGAGGTTCGGGTCGGGTGGAACGTGGTGATGAAGGTCGTCTGGTTGGTCCCTTTTATGAAGTACGGCCCCCCCCCCTATATAGAGAAGAGGGGGTCCAATTTTAGAAAGAGAAAACCCGGTAGTAGAAAAAGAGTCCGGTTGGGATTAGGTAAACCGAACGGCTGTGATCTGGTTCCAAATATGGGAAAGAGAGAGAGATACGTTCGCGTAGATAGAGAGAGAAGTTAGTTCTCATGCGGAGGAGTCGGGTACGTGAGAGGGGACGGCTGTGATTTGGTTTTAGAGAGGGAAGTAATCGGGAGAGAGATCGGGTAGAGAGAGAAGTCCGGATGGGAGTCCGGGACGATCGCGAGGAGAGAGACACGGGGGTGATCGGGTACACTGGACGGCTGTGATCTCAGGGCGGCTGGACACGAGAGGAGTTTAAAATGATCGGACGGCTGCATGGGATTTTGAGAGAGAGAGAGAACAGGACGTGTAGAGAAGATCGGTCTAGAGAGAGAAAATTAAGGAGGAGAGAGAAAGTAGAGGCGGTCGGGTCGGGGGGTGGTTACAGATCAGGCAAGAGAGAGAGAGAGAGACGTCCGGAGTTAGAGAGAAAAATGGAGAGAGAAGAGAACGGGCTAGAGAGAGAAACGGAGTAGAGAAAGTTATAGAATAAAAGAGAGAGGGTTTCGGTTAGAGCGAGATAAGAAAGAGCTGGGCGTTCGGTTTGTGGGGAGAGAAAGTAGGAAGAGAGAGAGAGATGTCCGGCCGGCTGTGATCTCGGGGGAGAAGAGAACGGCTAGAGAGAGACAGAAACGGGAGAACGAGAGACGCTGGGTGTTCTGCTGCATGGGTGCGGACGGCTGTGATTTAAGTGGGAAGAGAGGGAGAGAAAGATCTATACATGGAAAAGGGATAGCTGCATATGAGGGGGGAAGCACACAGACGGCTGCGATTAAAGTGGAAATAAATGACACGGACGACTGCGTTGCGAGCTGGTCGGTTGGAGTGGGCGGCTAGGATTGAGTAGAGAAGAGAGGGAGAGTAAAAGCATGGATTCCAAAAGGGACGACTGCATGTGAGTGAGGGATTTGATAAAGAGATTGGATATCGAGGGTTTTCACAACGTGCATGTTTTGGAGTTGAAGTCGGGTCGGATGCATGGGTGCCATTGGATGGTTGCGATAGGTGTGGTGGTGAAATAAGAAAGAGAGAAGGAAGGACCCGGGTTGTCTAGGTTCAGGTCAAATGGGTCACGTGGGAAACATAATCACCATCATCTGAACTCATCATTAAATCCATCATCGCTTCTTTGCATTCATGTAGTCATCTTCTGGTGCGAGTCGTGCGTTGCAGCGGCTTGTTGAAGTCTTCCATTGGCTAGACTCTTCCAAGTACACTTTTCTTTATTGTTCTTCAGAATAGGCCTCCAAACGAGCTGTGCAACCTCCGTCGGGTTGCCGTGAGAATATCCACTTCTTAGTCATGATGCCCTTGAACTGACTGCATCGAGAACCGGGTCAATTCCCTGAAAATCACAAATAAAATGACATCCATAAGGTTCCAATGCGATTATCGATAAAAAGAATAATTTGAACTACCGGGCTCCGTATTTTTCATGCATGTATCGTATGAGTGCGAACCAATATACCGTTATGTCCATATTAAAGTCTACTATGCATTGGTGCAAAGAAAATGATGCGC
This sequence comes from Chamaelirium japonicum, assembly GCA_947650365.1. NCBI lineage: Eukaryota > Viridiplantae > Streptophyta > Magnoliopsida > Liliales > Melanthiaceae > Chamaelirium > Chamaelirium japonicum. The sequence goes on from OX393560.1 coordinate 50,776,683, forward strand.
TTTATGAGTATATGAAAAGTTTTACGTAGGAAAGCGATGATACTGCAGTAAGAAATAAGCGATAAAATGCATTATTTGGAGACTTAGTACAAAGGTCGGAGAAGAAGATCGGAGCGGCACCACCTCGTCGTCTCCAACAAGCCTTCGACTCCGATCAAGCCCAAAAGCCCGGAGAAGAAGACCGAACCGTCATCACCCCATCACCTTCGACAAACGTCCGCTCCATCCACGAAGAAGAAAGCTTGGAGAGGAACACCCGAAGCGTCGCTACACCCGTCGTCTTCAAAGCAAAGCCGACGCTACAACTGTCGCATGGAGATCGGTGCTACCCCCACCGTCTACAAAGGAATCCTTTGACTCGGATCACGACAAAGAAGCCCGGAGAAGAAGAGAAGCAAAACCGGCGCTACACACGTCGCCTTCAAAGTAAAACCTTCAACTCCGATCAAGCCAAAAGAGCCCGGAGAAGAAGAGAAGTCAAGCCGACGCCATAACCGTCGAGGAAGCCAGAAGCCTTGAAGAAGTAGCCACTGTCGTTCGAGCAGAAGATCGAGTCGATGCCGAAGCAAAAGCAACGCGAGAAGCCAAAGCAAAAGCCCCGGTAAAGCCCGTGCCAAAGCAACGCAAGTGCCAAAGCCAAGCGACAACACTGGTCACGAGCAAAAGCACCGCACGTTCTAGCTGATACGACGCGAAGTCCGGAAGAACGAAAGCATCGCAAGTCTCCCTCGTCTACGTCCAAGCGCAAGTGCTAAAGCAAAGCAAAAGCCAGAGCCACGCAAAAGCCAAGCCAAAGCCGAAAGCCAAAGCCAAAGCCAAAGCCAAAGCCGATGCCAAAAGCACGATAGACACCGCGAACTGACGATCAAGGACGCCGAGGTCAAGCAAGGATCGAGGAAGACACGAAGACCGAGGAACGAAGACAAAACTCCCCTAGCCGAGAAAGCGCGTAGCACGGAAGGGACAAAAGCAACGGGGGATACTCCTTAGCCTCTCAAAAACCCTCATCCTGTAAAGACCTCTGTCATAGGCAACCCCTTCAGAGCTCTCGCACGAATACCACGTGGAGACGCAGATCAAAGGGACCCTCCAGAGGATCTCTCCCACAATCTTCTGATCAATATTTGCCGCACCCGGCTCACCACCGCCGAGTCCCCGGGTCCCGACCACTCTGTAATCTTCGTGTGTTTGCAATAAAGACGACCCGGATCTTTTTTTGCGCATACAAGGCCGAAAGCAAGAAACCCATCTCTCCTTCTGTTGCGAGAGCTGGGAATTAGAAAGCACCTCCCCTGCCAAGATACATATCCTTGAGTTGCGGAAGTTCCCCCTCATGAGGGATGACAAACTTCTCCATGAATGCCTGGCTAGTATAAGTCATGACAGACATCAGACTATATTTTCCACAATGTAACCCTCTGGAATTGAGGATCTGAATGACATGAAGTCGAGGGACCATGGTATACATCAGTAGCTTCGGGTAGAGAGCAAGAAGCGACGGCTCGCATCCGGCTTCCTTCACGACTTTTTTCTCAATATCCTGTCGGAGAAGGACATAAAGATGGGGGCTTTCTGGAACGCCGAAAGAAACTCGGGCACCGACCACCCCAAGCTCCTCATGAGCTGCATTCTGGCTTTGAACTTGGCCTCGGGGATGCGATGGACAACCCAGAGAGCCCAGATGAACATCCCCGAGCTGCAGGGGATCCCCAATCGCTTGGCGCGGTCGACCACAGCAGCAAGGCTCTCTAGGCGCTGGGTGATGATCAAAGGGCTTCTCTGTGCGACCAGAGCGATCTTACTGTCGGGCAAACCGCACTCCCTAAGCAGGGAAAGGTTGGGTAAGATCTTTTTCTCGAGGCTGCTGCCGAGAAACCTCGACCTGCGGTTGAAGAGGCGCAACAGTCGCTCGTCAGAGCCGAGGAAGCCCCTCCAGAACTCGATCTTGGGGGCAAGAGTGCGATGATCGAGAGACCGCGAGTCCGAAAGGAGCAGCTTGGTGAGGTTGGACCCTGAGAAACCGAGGTCAAGCAGAGCCTTGAGCCTGGGGGCCAGGAACTTGTTCACGTCGTGGCAGACGAATCTGGGGTGGCCGGAGATGAGCCTCCGGAGGTGGGAGTTGTCGAAGCCGTGGGTCCTCAGGAGACACAGGACGGAGTGGGCGTTCTGCGGGGATTTGAGGTGCGCCAAGCGTTGGGTCACCCTGGACGCCTCGTCGGAGGGGAACCCACAGGAGTCGATCAGGTATTCGACCAGGAAATGGGGTTTGGGAGATGGGCTCTCGGCAGCGGGGGCGGCGACCGAGAAGCGGAGGAAGCGTCCAAATAGGTGGCGGGTGGAGGAGCTCACGCCAGCGGCGGGGGCCCTGAGAAGCATCGACACTTTTCTTCAGACCACACCCAGTAATCAGCCCCTATCACGTTGTTAGACCCTCTCTCTCTCTCTCTCTCTCTCCACACACACACACACACATCAACTGCTTTCACTAGGGGTGGCAATGGTCGGATCGTGTCGTGTTCGTGTCGTGTCTAGTCAGGTTCGTGTCCAAAAACCCCAGACCCGGACCCGACCCGTTTAACTAATCGTGTCTAGATCCTAAACCCGTACCCGACCCGCCAATAAACGGGTAGACCCGATAAGACCCGGTAAGACCCGTTTATCACCCGGACTATTCAGTTGACCCGATCCGACCCAATCCGACTCGACCCGACCTTACCCGAAAGACCCGCTGGTATTATATAGTATAGTATCGGATTGCGGGTAGACCCGACCCGACTCGACACGACCCGTTGAATACTAAACGGGTCTTCCCGAGTCTACCGTGTCCAGACCCTAAACCCGGACCCGACCCGTTTATTAAACGGGTCTATCGTGTCGACCCGTTTACGACCCGAACCCGTTTAGCCCTGACCCAGACCCGCTAACTTCGTGTCGGGTCGTGTCGAGTCCGAAATTGCCAGCCCTAGCTTTCACCGAGTCCAAGCATCTACTGTAGCAGCTATAGTGATTTGGCATGATGATTAAATATATAATTTTAAATCATTGGATTAGTTATATGAAAACTATCATAAGTATCTACTACAGGGATTTCACTATAGCAGCTACAATTGATCTATATAACAAGGGATGACGTTTTGTGCTGACTAGACAAAAAGTAACCAATTACTGACTAGACAAAACTCTTGCGATCACAGCCGTTCCCTCTCTTCTTCACCTGATCTCTCTTTCTCTCTCTTTTCCCGGATCTCTCTCTCTCTCTCTCTCTCTCCCCACATTTCTCTCTTTTCCTCATTTCTCTCTCTTCCTGATTTTTTCACCCTCTCTCTCCGTTCGTCTCTCTCTCTCTCCGTCCGTCTCACTCTCTCTCTCTCTCTCTCTCTCTCTCTCTCCACGATCTCATTCTCTCTCTCTCTCTCTCTCTCTCTCTCTCTCCATCTCTCTCTTCCCGATTCTCTCTCTCTCTTCGTCCGTCTCTCTCTCTCTGTCCGACTCTCTCTCTCTCTTTCTCCAATCTCTCTCACTCTCTCTTTCCGTCTCTCTTTTTTCCCGATTCTCTCTCTCTCTCTCTCTCTCTCTCTCGCTCTCTCTCTCTCTCTCTCTCTCTTTCTCGGTCTCTCCCTCCCTTCTCTCTCTCTCTATCTTTCTTGGTCTCTCTCTCCCCCACGATCTCTCTCTCTATTTTTTCAAAACCGGACCGGAAGTCGAACTGAAAAGGCATCTGGTTCGGCCCAAATTTGTTCAAACCGGTGGTTCAACCATTTGAACCGCATGGAAATATGTTTTTTAAAATAGATATATACTAAATTCTTCAATGGCAAGGTTTGATTCCTGGGCTAACATACAAACCGGTTTATTCAAAGACTGAACTGAAACATGTTCCGGTTCAACAGCCCAGTCCGGTCATACAAACCGGTTTATTCAAAGACTAAACTGAAACATGTTCCGGTTCCGGTCCAAATCGGTTGAACCACCCATCCGGTCCGGTTTTCAAAACACTACTATCTCCGTCTCTCGCTCTCTCTCTCTCTCTCTCTCTCTCTCTCTCTCTCTCTCTCTCTCTCTCTCTCTCCTCGGTGGTACAAAAACGTTGTTATAACCCTGATACCATCTTAGCTGGAATCATGAATCAATCAGAAATGCTGGAGCCAACACCTCTCTTCACAATAGTCGTTTAAATCATAGAAGCAGACGGGTGCAGTTCGGGTTAAGTGAGATGCATCTGTCATGGCGGCTGCCATCGTGTGGCTATGATGCACCCCGAGAGATGCTCAAGTGTTTGTTATTGATCCGTGATGACAACTAAGTGATATCATGGTTATATGAAAGATTGGGAACCCAAATATTCTGCTGCATTTCTCTTTCCCATCGTCTACCCCCGAAGTCATAGTCATCTGTTGCACCCAAACCCGATCGGTGCATCGCACTTATCCCAACCGGTAGGCAAAGGGATGACAGTGATCAGGTAAAACCTGGAGCATATGTCGGGGGGCCAATCACATTTGCTTCTTTGCCTACCGGTTCGGACTTAGTGCGATGCATGGGTCGGGTATGGGTGTTACGGACGGCTGTGACTTGGGGGGCAGACGATGGGGCAGATAAAATGGGGTAGAAGATTTGGGTTCGGGGGTTGGGGGGGCGGGGCAGGCGGGGGGTGGCGCGATGGTTGCCCCCTTCATGCCAATTGGGGGGTGTCTTGTCGCCGAAAGCGGCCCTTTGCATTATTGACAGGTGTGTTGCCGCCGAAGGCAGCCTGCTGCAGTTTCGACAGGCACTGGCATGCATTAGTTTAAAACGATGCTTAAAAAATATTAAATTATACACAGTGCTACAGTGATTTCATTGTAGCAGACACAACGAAATCCATGTAGCAACCACAACGAATATCACGGTAGCAGCTACAATGAAATCACTGTAGCGGCTATAGCGATTCCGCTATTGGTGACGAAACTGTTAGGGAGCAGTATCGTTGGTTAACAGAATGATAATTTGTAAGTATGACAACTGTCCATGGGCATATGTGTCTTTTTGCTAGTTGCTGGACTTAATGTAATTTGATCTTTTCATTTGGACTTAATAACATGAGAACATTTTTGTCAGGACCTACACTTAACGGAATGACAAGCGGAGCGGGGAGGAGAGGGTGGGGGAGGCAAATCCATCTGTGGATGACTTTCATAAATAGGGATAATAATTTTGTGGATGCAAATAGTAACGCCTTCATTTGAGCTAAGTCCAAGCGTCGAGTCTCGTTCAATAAACAAACCAAGCTCAAACAGGCCAAAGCTAGGCTTGATTAGGCTCGAGAATATGTTTATTAGGGAATCGTGATCACGCTCGTAAAAATATCCCATTCCCAACTCTTCATTCCACTGGAATAAATACTGGCCATTACTTTTAAAATCTGGAACCCAGAATAGAAATGGCAAGTTCCGGAACGATGCTAAACCCCCCTAATTACGACATGATCCATTGCAATCTGCTCGATCACGCCTCCAATAAACTTCTTCTCGCATCTGCCGAGGCCTCGATCCCTGCATTCGTGAGGCGGGGTGAACACTCGGCAATCGTTGCTTCAGCTGTTCGGGGTGGAAGGTGGAGAATATGAAGCGTCAGTCGTCGATGTACTCGACCACGACTCTCGCAAGATGAGTTGCAATGCGAGACTGAGGTTCATCGTAGAATTTGAGCACAATGTTGAAGCCCAGTTTGGATTCGACCCTCTCGAACGCTTTTTGTACCATGCAGACGGGGTCACAAGCATCCACGATTCGTGGAAGACTAGTGCATGCCTGTGCCTGTGGGCACTGCAGAAGGCTGTCTTCGACAGCAACACACCTGTCGGCACACCATCGGGCCGCCTTCGGCGGCAACACACCCACTGGGAATCACCACTCCCACCCACACCGTCGTATTCGGCGACAACACACCTAACCGTCTTCAGCGGCCACACACCCTCGGTCGACTTCGGGCCGTGAATAGGTTTTTTTTTTTTTTAGGGGGGGTGATCTTACCAGCACGAGAGGGGGGCGTGAAGAGAGGGGATCACAGTTTCCTGAGTTGGGGTTGGGGCGTGAATATGTTTTTTTTTTTTTGAGATGAGCTGGGTTTTTAAAAAAAATTGTATTACCGATTCTATCTGTTTCTTTGTTAGTCTTTGTCAGTTTGAATGTTTTGTCTAGTCAGCATGAGTGTTTTTGTCTAATCAGCGTTCCATTTTGTCTAGTCAGCACAATACTGTCGTGCCACGATTCGTGGAAGACTAGCATGCCCGTGCCTATGGGCACTGCAGAAGGCTGTCTTCGACAGCAACACACCTGTCGGCACACCATCGGGCCGCCTTCGACGGCAACACACCCACTGGGCATCACCACTCCCACCCACATCGTCGTATTCGGCAGCAACACATCTAACCGTCTTCAGCGGCCACACACCCCCGATCGACTTCGGGCCGTGAGCAGGTTTTTTTTTTTTAGGGGGGGTGTTCTTACCAGCACGAGAAGGGGACGTGAAGAGAGGCGATCACAGTTTCCTGAGTTGGGCTTGAGGCGTGAACATGTTTTTTTTTTTTTTTTTGAGATGAGCTGGGTTTTTAAAATAAATTGTATTATTGATTCTCTCTGTTTCTTTGTTAGTCTTTGTCAGTTTGAATGTTTTGTCTAGTCAGCATGAGTGTTTTTGTCTAATCAGCGTTCCATTTTGTCTAGTCAGCACAATACCGCTGTGCCACGATTCGTGGAAGACTAGTGCATGCCCGTGCCTGTGGGCACTGCAGAAGGCTGTCTTCGATAGCAACACACCTGTCGGCACACCATCGGCCGCCTTCGGCGGCAACACACCCACTGGGCATCACCACTCCCACCCACATCGTCGTATTCGGCGCAAAACACCTAACCGATTTCAGCGGCCACACACCCCCGATCGACTTCGGGCCGTGAACATGTTTTTTTTTTTTTAGGGGGGGTGATCTTACCAGCGCAAGAGGGGGGCGTGAAGAGAGGGGATCACAGTTTCCTGAGTTGGGGTTGGGACGTGAATTTTTTTTTTTGATATAAGCTGGGTTTTTTTAAAAAATTGTATTACCGATTCTCTCTGTTTCTTTGTTAGTCTTTGTCATTTTGAATGTTTTGTCTAATCAGTATGAGTGTTTTTGTCTAATTAGCGTTCCATTTTGTCTAGTCAGCACAATACCGCCGTGCCATGTTATATAGATGTCGTGGAAGAAGACCAAGTAGCCGCCCCTAGTGAACACATAGAGGGGGTGAATAGGTGAAACGGGTAAATATGTCCAATTAAAATTCATTATGATGGATTTTATCTTTTCATCCCTTTGTGAGTTTCTAGTACATAATCCTAAAAAATTTCTCAAGTACAATAAGCAATCAAATAAGCATTCAGAAATGACACAAGAGCCCTCTCGTTGACAAAGCGAGGCTAGGGGCCGCCCGCACGGTAAAGCCAGCCCGGCCCATAGCCAGGAAAGCCGAAGTCCTAGCGTCCACAAGGCCTCGTACCAGTTGTTGGAATCGGATAGCAGCCGAAGCACTGATCTTTGTGAAGCAGGATCTTCTAAGCAAGAACATTGTGGTCGAACCCTACGTAGAATGGCTGCGACTTGGGCGGGTTGAACCCGAGACCAACCCGTCTCTTGGTCTGACTTGGGCTCATTTCATTGGAGGATAGATTGGGTTCGGGTTGGAAAAAGTCAACCTAAACTAAATTTGGGTTGGACTCGAACCAAGGTATTGAGCAATCCAACCCAATCCGAACCCGAATGGAGCATAACATGCATGCCACCATACAGGCTCAACGAATCTTATTCCTAGACATGCATGGATCCTATTTCCAACCCAAAGAGCAGCAAACCATCAAGCAGTGGAAGTAAGAGGCATCTTATAGGTAAGGATTACATAAGATTAGGTCTTTTTCTTGATATTTTGCTCTTTAAAATTCAGAACTATGAACAAAATACTAAAATAAGCATTATCCGAACCCACACAACTCGACCCGACCCATCAACTTGTGCAGCTGCGCGGACCCGGGTTTAACTGGAGCTTGGAAATTTCTTCTCGGTTTAGGCTCGGATTGGGCAACATAGGTTGAAGGTCGGTCTGGGTTGGGATGGGTTGCGGGTTGAGAATTCTACAAGTTGGGTTGACCTCTAACACAAACCAACTTGCCCGTGGTGCAGCCCTACTGCATAGTGTAGCTGTAAGACGTATAGCGTCACAATGACTATGGACACGAAGCATCTGGCAATGGGATAAGTAACAAGTTCGAAATTTTTTTCCAAACCGTCCAAATGATAAAAATACCCCCATCCTATTGGACGGTACTATGCAGACTTTTGCTACAGTGATTATACTGTAGCAAATTTTTTAAAAGCAAGATTTATCCCAAAAAAAATGCTACAGTAACAATCTACAATGCAGGGAGTAACAATTTACGTAGATTGTTAGTCTTTGTTACAATGACTTCACTGTAGCATTTTTTCCAGCGAGATTCCTCAAAAAAATTGCTACAGTGATTGCACTGTAGCAAGAGTAATGAACTGCAACAATGTCAGTTGCTCTAGTGATTTCACTGTAGCAAAAAAATTTCAGCAAGATTCCTAAAAAAAATGCTACAGTGATTTCCTTGAGCAAGAGTAAATTTGCAACACAGAATATCATTTGCTACAGTGATTTGTGTCAATACATCAAGATTTTATATACTTCCTGTACAGCCACATGTAGGGGTAAAATGGGTACTGAAAATACATTTGTTACGGAGGGACTTTTCACACAACCGAAATACTGTCTGTCCTTTATCCATCACAGAATCCGCTGCAAGGACCTTAGCCACATGACCTCTTGAATTTACTTGCTAACAACATGAACATCCTGCTCACTTAGGCACTGTTTGGTTGCACATTCGCTTCTTGCATTCTATTTTTAAAAATAATAACTTGCAAATTTTTTCATAAAACATGTTTGGTGCATATGTTTTTTATTTTTCTTTTTCAGAAATTGTTACCAAGATTTTCAAAACTTCATGAAACAAAATGTTTTTGTTTCCTCTGCAGAAACTATGCGCTCAAGGACGGACTCCCACAGACATGGATTCGAAGATTGTCATGCCCAACCAAGAGCACCTGTTGTAGTGAGAGAATGGTGTAGAGATCGAATATATATTGTAGTGAGAGAATCTCATACAGAAAGAATGTCGTAAAATTTAAACAAAAGAGAATGTTGTAGAGAGAACAGTTTGCTAAATTCTGAACTTGATTTCAGCATTATTATCTTGCAAATCATCCAAAGTTCACAAGGAAATTATGAATACATAAAGGTTACTTTGATTTTTTATGACAATCATCCATAAGATGCGTTTGGAGATTCTATCTTTGTCAGACTTCAGTGCGGAATGGCAACAGTTTGCTAATACTCGAAAGATTTGCCAACCCGTATGAATTTTTTTAACAATTTCAGTTTCAGCTCATGTGCTAACTCTAAATAACAGTCTGACAGTATAATATGCACTGATCAAATTTTCTATAGGCATGACCTAGAACATGTTGTAAGGTTGATGGAATCAGATAGCAGCCGAAGCAATGATCTTCGTGAAGCAGGATCTTGATCCGCATTGCACTCATAATCATAAAGAACTGAAAAACAATCATTAAGTAAGATTAGTTCAGCACGAATTGATGATGGACGAAACAGGAGATGAATCCGGAAGGCCTAACAATCTAAATTCTAGATATCCAACAAGCAATCTTCCGAACCAAAACATGAAAGAGCCTTCTCACAAAACAACTCTTGATTTCTCCCTTTTCATCTCCCTACCTCTCACTCTCTATCATATACACATAGTAACTCTACGGGGAAGACCACTCTATATACAAAAAAAGGTGGTCAATCCTCCCCAAAAGCCTGGATAGTAATTAATGCAAACCGGGTTGGGAAGTACGAAAGTCAAGTTACAGATGGAAGATTTTATGGTCTATATCATCAAAATAAATGATCACAAATTTTTCAATGAAAGGTCGAAAGGTTTGGTTCATCACCGACATGAATGTGCTTCGGGTGTTTGACAAATCAATGGGCATGACATGCAATTCATAAAGACCCTCTTTAGTCTTGAATGAAGTCTTCACTCATCCCCTAGTCGGATTCGTATTTGATGATAAGCACTCTTCAAGTCGATTTTAGAGAAAAGTTTGCGACTCATACAACATGCCAAGCATGTCATCAAGCCTAGGAATAGGGAACCTATACTCAATGTTTTAAAAAACGGAAGGCGGAAGGCAGGCGGTCAAGTGGTTTCAAGGCGGAAGGCGGATGACTAGGCGGGCGACCGGAGAAAAAAGCGAGCACCCACCTATATAAAATATATTATATATATTCTATATGTATGTATAATGTATATATATAAATTCATAATTCTATTTAAAAAAAATAATAATAGAAAGTTGTACATATGCGAACATCAAAACAACTATCTGATTATAGAAGTTTTATGAAAAGGGAGGAGGGGATTGGGTGGGTAGGGGTATTTCGGTATGGTTACCTCAATACCTATACCCGATTGTCCCTCTAACTTGAGTATACTAGATAATACAGTTGTACTCCAACTTTATTGTGATGTACCCAAATTCCAACCAATCAAATATTGTTATCCAAATTCTATAGAAACTCATACCATACAAGAACCAATATTAGTAAAAAATCGTAAGAGCTTCTTAAACATTTCATCACAATACATTGAATTTTTTTTTTCCTCAAGCAATTGCATATGGTGGATAAAGAAAAAATTTCAACCCAATTTATTATTGAAACCCGAGCCAAAACCCAAAACCCGAATGGGTATGGATCCGATATGGACCCTATATACCCAAATGGGTATGATCGGCTATGGACCATGCCATATCTGAATGGGTATAAATATGGATTGGGGTAGGGTCCGACCCGAATCCGACCCATTGCCAGCCCTAACCACAATTAAAATGTAATGATAAATATCCATCATGGAGAATGATGGAACTCCGCCTAGCATTGACATGTATGAACTTCTAAAAATTTGACTATAATATAGTTTCTCTATTTTAAAGTATCATATTGTTTCTTGTATATACTATTAATCTTAGAAATTCTCTTGATTAGTAGATAAGGCGATGGCGAGTGAGACTCGCCTAGGCGGTTCGGATCCCGCCTTTGTTCAACCCGCCTGCAGTGCCACTTAATGCTGAAGCAGAGCGGCCAAACCCCTAAAACGCCTAGGCGGGCCGCCCGGACCGCTTTTTAGAACAGTGCCTATACTTTATAGTAATTTTGTTGATGGATCTACTGTCTACACACATTCTCCACGTTCCAATCTTTTTGGAAGCGAACAACGAAGAACTGCACACGAGCTCAAGCTCTCTTGGACAAACCCTTTGTGAAGAAACTAAGCAACTTGTCAATGTAGCTCTTTATACCCGCTCAGACTCATCCAATAGTGTGGGAGATTTAGTAAACTAATTCCTGAGAGCAGATCAATCTGGCGATGTATGTCTCTCAACGGTGGAAGTTCATTAGGGAGATCATCATGTACAACATCAGAAAAGTTATATAGAAGGGGTCGTATTGCTAATGGAACCACATGAGCATCCTCGCTATTCTTCGTTACAAGTAAACATATATAATATTTTCCTCTCAACTCGCTTCCTATTTGTGCTCCAGTTGTTTTCTCCAAAGTCTTTATAGGACTAGGAATTGGTTCTTTTTACATGTTTGGGATAATTTGTTGGGATAAAAGTACTATCGTGTGACCGTCCTTTAAAACTCGTAAGTGTTAAGAGGCAACATGAACTTTCCTATCAAACTACCAGGGTCGTTCTAGCAATATGTGACAAACCTCGAAAGGGATAACATCACATCAAATCTCATCAGTGTAGAATGTGCCAATAGTGAAATTGATAGGGCAATAGTGCGTGACATGAACATCATTCCCTTCTTTGAACCATAACACTTTGTAGGTTCTCCTTAGTGGTTGACTTTTTAGCTTAAGCTTTTAGACCATCAATGTAGCAACAAATTGTTCGTGCTTCCACTATAAATCAGTGGATTGCACAATTTTCCATGAAAAGTGCATGCAGTGCAGAAATACTGCATCTCAACCATAGATCGTCGCTAGGAGCCTTTTTGCCATTTTCATGCTTATCCCCGGCAGTGTGGATTGGCTCAGAATCTGACTCTTTTCCTTCCTCATCATCTGGATTTTCCACATCATCTTCTTTATAGTCTATGAGGTAGACTTCAGGATTGAACTTTCACTTAGGACAGTCAGTCGACTTGTGTCGGGTTAATTACATTTGAAATACTTGAAAGTGTCTGGAGCTGACCTTAGTATGTCATCTCCTTTGTTCCATATATGCACTGTAGGTTGGGAAGATTTCGGATTGGAAGTATTCTGATTGTTGTTGGAAGGGGATTTGTTAGGCCATACCGACTTATTTATTGAACTAGGCGATGCCTTGTTCCCAAACTAGTTCGTGGAGCAGGCTTGATTGGCCTCAACTTTCTTGGTTCACCTATACGCATCACTAATCCAGTATAAATCATACAAACAGACTAATTCTTGAATTTGCAGACGAAGGCCATTGACATAGCAGGCTACGCTTTGCCCCTCATCTTCATGAAGGTTATTTCGTGGTTGCACTAGGGCCAACTATCCCCAGTGCCATGACTGGTCGGTCACAAAGAAGAAAAAAAAGAAAAAAAGGAAGGGAAAGGAAAAGGAAAGAAAAAAAAAGGAAAAGAAAAAAAAGAAGGGAAAAAAAAGAAAGAAAGAGAAGGAAAGAAAACAAAAGAAAAGAAAGAAAAAAAATAAAGGAGAAGAAACCCATTATATCTGATTCTTGCATTTGATCTTCTCCTTCTCACGCCTACTTATCAGCCATTTTCCGCAAAAAACACTCTCCACCAAGAATTTTGATTCGTTTCAAAATATATTTAAAGAGATAAAACAGAGTTTAATGGTTTTGCAATGATACAACTAATATCTTGAATAGTGACTTTTTTTTTTAATAGTAACTTTTCCAAAATTTTTGTTTTATCTTTTACTGATTGATCAATTTTGTCAAAATAGACAAAAATGACAGATGTTTTTTATAAAAAAGTTAGACTTTATACTATCCAAAAGTTACTATTCATCTGAATATTGATTTATAGTAGATTTTACAAGAACATTTAAAAAATTACGGATGTTTTTATAAAAAGTTACACTTCATGTAATCTAAAAGTTACTATTTATTTGATTGTTGCTTTATAGTGGATATATTTCACAAGAAAAATCTAAGAATATCATATGCTTTTATAAAAAAGTTACAGCTCAATCAATCTAAAAGTTACTATTCATCCAAATATTGAATTATAGTACATTTCACAAGAAAATCTGTTTTGTTTCATTTATGTGCATTTGGAATGTGAATATATTTAATAGAAGTAACAGTTGAATTTTATATTTTTTAAAATTTTTTTAAATTAGGGTTTTGTAATTTTTTTTTATTTATACAAAATTTGGTTTTAAAAAAAATAATCCATTGTTTTATAATGAAAATTTTCTTGTTTTTCATCGCGTACATATACTTAAGACTACTTTTATTCATATGACAAATTCGATTTTTTTTTTGAGAAAGATAGTACCTTCGATTTGATCAATTATGAACTATTTCTTGTTGGATTTTTGTAGAGATCTTCACGTTATGTTGAACAATTTGAAGATCCGCCCTCAAATCTTGCTTTTGACGAGTGGGATTTGATGAAATTTGGGGGTTTTAGGAGAAAAATACGATGGGTTCTCGAATGACAGTTTTCATGGTAGATAGTGGCAGACAGTTAGAAATTGAAGTAACATTTAGGGGCATGTGCGTAAATTTATCACCTTTTGAAACTGGAGGTGGCAATTTCGTAATAAATATTATTTTTAATGGGTGATATGCTAAATCTCAGCAATATTCTCTCCAATGCGTTTTGTTCAGGGTCGGAAGGGTAAGTCGGTCTTTTGACATGATTTGACAGCTATTTTGACGTTGTTTCCTACAGACCTTTTAGTACTTTTAGTAAAGATTGCTAACTAAATTGTTATTTTGACCGTCCTTTAGCCATCTTGCATCTTTTTGCAGGGACGTTAGGCTAAGTCCCCCAAATATTTTTCAAGTTTGAAAGTTAAATTTATGAATAGTAGAAAATAACGAATCAGACATATAATTAACATTTTTTCAGTTTGGTTATGTGAATTATAAAAGATTTATGAATTTGTACAGTTGTCATATGAAGTTGAGAGATGAGAAAAAGTACAGACACACATGGTTTAAAAACTTGACTGATACCAAGTTGTGATGGTCGATACATACCATATTTGGCCGTATCGTAAATGGTTAAGCCATCAAGGTATCAACTGATTTCAATACAACTTGACCGGTATTAGTCGATACAGGTGTGTCAAAGCCGACACGGCCACGTTGTATCTATGTCTAACAGCTCACTACCAACTAGTCAGCTAGTAGCCCAGTCAGGGCCAATATATCTGAGTCGTACTAGTCTATATCGAGTCACACTGACCGAGAGTTGTCTCTGTTAGATACCCTCACACTCCAAAACCCGGGTCATAAGGGGAGTTCCACAAAGGGTATATAAAGCGGGTGATGGATGCTTCCCTCACCGATGTGGGACTATCCGTTAACACTCCCGCTCACGCGGAGCACGTGTGGCAAGGCACGATTAGTGGGGAGCTCCCGGAGTAAGAGCAGGAGCAAGATCAGGAGCAGGAGACGGACTAGCTCTGATACCATGTTAGATACCCTCACACCCCAAAACCCGGGTCGTAAGGGGAGCTCCACAAAGGGTATATAAAGCGGGTGATGGGTGCCTCCCTCACCAATATGGGACTATCCGCTAACAATCTCATTTTTGACCGGCAAATACAGCATTTGATACTGATTTTTAAAATGTTGGACATACTTCTATAGCTTGCAAGATATAATGGACCATTCGGGTTAGCTTGCCAAACCCATACATGACCTGGCCTGCTATCCAGGAAACACTCAAGCCCATATATGTTATTGGTCAGGTTGATGGGTGATAGAACCATGTCTAGACAAGTTGGGTTGCTAGTAAGCAAAACTACGAGTGCTAGATAATCTTATGTTATTATGCATATAGATATCAACAATCCATTCAAGCATAAATTATGACCAGTTTAACATAAACTAGCTGATCCACAAAGGAAGAGGGTCTTGTCTAAATAAGAGAATCCTCACAGTAGATTCACCTATGACAATTTGATGTTAAACAATATAAAAGAGATGAAAAACTCATTGCATCCACTAGGTTACCAAAGATATCTAGCTTTGCACAAGGGTAAGTGATAGTTGTTTTTTTTTTGAGGTGAATTTTGGTTCATGCAACAGGTGTTTTGAGGTAGTGAAGCAGGCTCAAGGTAGCCATTTAGGCAGCTCATCTACCTTCTTTACTTGACAAATTCAAAGTGGTAAATTCTTTATTTTAAAATTTAAAAAGAGATCATGGGCAAGTTCAATGCTGCAGAACTAGAATCGAAAATGACGATGGTACTCTTAGCCAAGAAGAATCTGTTAATATTAGAACTAACAACAATAGCCTCCAAGAAAAATGGAAACAAACCATAATTCTGTTATTGCATCACTATGATTCAAAGTCCTATAGTTAGTTACTTCCACAGCGATGCTTAAAGTTTGATAACCATCCAATTGTGACGTGATAACATGATTATCAAACTAAAATCGGCTATATGAACAGCTCAAATCTTCTCACTACAAGAAAACATCAGTCACACTAGCACATGTGAGCCACTAACCTTACACGGAGTCGGAGGTGGTACCTGACTAAGTTCATGAAAGGACACGAGGACGAAAGCAAGAAACCCATCTCTGTTTCTGTTGCGAGAGCCGGGAATTAGAGAGCACCTCCCCTTCCAACATACATATCCTTAAGTTGCGGAAGTTTCCCCTCATGAGGGATGACATACTTCTCCATGAATGCCTGGTTGGTATAAGTCATGACAGTAATCAGCCCATATTTTCCACTATGTAACCCTCTGGACTTGAGGATCTGCATGACCCGAAGCCGAGGAACCAGCCGCTTCTCCATGCTATACATCAGTAACTTCGGGTGGAAAGCAAGATCTGATGGCTTGCATCCAGCTTCCTTCACAAAGAAATCCATCTTTTTTCTCATTGTCCCAACGGAAGCAGACAGAAAGGAGGGGGCCTTTTGGAACGCCGAAAGAAACTCGGGCTCCGACCACCCCAAGCTCCTCATAAGCTGCATTCTGGCTTGGAACTTGGCCTCGGGGATGTGATGGACAACCCAGAGAGCCCAGATGAACATCCCCGAGCTGCAGGGGATCCCCAATTGCTTGACGCGGTCGACCGCAGCAGCAAGGCTCTCTAGGCGCTGGGTGATGATCCAAGGGCACTTCTCTGCGATTAGAGCGATCTTACTGTCGGCCAGACCGCACTCCCTAAGCAGCGAAAGGTTGGGCATGATCTTATTCTCGAGGCTGGTGCCGAGAAACCTCGACTTGCGGTTGAAGAGGCGCATCAGCCGCTCGTCAGAGCCGAGGAAGGCCCTCCAGAACTCGATCGTGCGGACAAGAGTGCGGTGATTGAGAGCGCAGGGGTCCGAAAGGAGCAGCTTGGTGAGGTTGGGCCCTGAGAAACCGAGGTCCTGCAGAGCCTTGAGCCTGGGGGCCAGGAACTTGTTCACGTCGTGGCAGAGGAATCTGGGGTGGCCGGAGATGAGCCTCCGGAGGTGGGAGTTGTCGAAGCCGTGGGTTCTCAGGAGACACAGGACGGAGTGGGCGTTCTGCGGGGATTTGAGGTGGGCCAAGCGTTGGGTCACTGTGGACGCCTCGTCGGAGGAGAACCCACAGGAGCTGACCAGGTATTGCACCAGGAAATTGGGTTTGGGAGATGGGCTCTCGACAGCGGGGGCGGCGGACGAGAAGCGGAGGAAGCCTCCAATTAGGTGGCGGTTGAAGAAGCTGATGCCACCGACGGAGGCGGTGGCGGCTGCCCTGAGAAGCATCGCCACTTTTCTTCAGACCGCACCAACGGTCCTCTTCCTAACCCTAAAAACAAATAGCTGCTGCTCGACAGAAACCTAATTGACATTTAGCGTTTGCATTATAATTCTAATAAACAAATATTCAGTTATTATAGATTGATTGATAATTTATATAAATTGGATATAGATTCTAAAAGTAATTGATCCATAATGACCATAAATAAAAACATTGTCAATAAAGATTCCTTCTATCTAAAGTACAGAAGGTTAAGTCACATCTCTTTGGAGAGATGCCAAAAAGGTTAATGAATGAAGGGATTTTAAAAACCCTTGATTTTACTGACTTTGGAATTTATGGGGCCTATATAAAGAAAAATCAGACTAATAAATCCTTTAAGGATGCCAGAAGGAATAATGAGAAGTTTGGTATCATACACATGGACCCCATGATGATATTCTATTGTCCATTGCACTCACCGAATATAGTAGAAGCTATAAATACTTTTTTTTTTTTAAAGTGTCAATTTTAGTAGGAGTATCCATACATAAGAAATTTTGTTTGAGATACATGTTCTAATTTATGTACTCGTAATACAGAAGGGACAAGTTGGTCATCAGGATGAATCACCTACGGTAGTTCCTGACATCCTAACTAATGTAGAGCAAGTTGCCACTGAGCCTGTCATAAAGTATACCTCTAAGAAAAGACGTAGAACGGTAACTTCTAGTGACTACAAAGTATACCTCCAAAAGTCTAATAAGTCTGACATTGTTGTCGAACTGCCTCCAGATATCGAAATGTTTTCTAAAGCCATGAACAAAAGAGATTCTGTAAAATGGTTAGATGCCATAAAAGATAAGATAAAATCATTGGTAGATAATCAAGTCTGGGATTTAGAGAGATACCTACAGAAGCTAAGGCCATCGGATGTAAGTGGGTTTATAAGACCAAGACTAATGCCACAGGTAACATTGAACGATATAAAGCAAGACTTATAGCCAAGGGATTTACTCAAAGAGAAAGTATTGATTATCATGAAATCTTCTCTCTAATTTCTAAGAATGATTCATTAAGAATAATCTTGACTTTGGTAGCTCACTATGATCTTTAGTTATAACAGATAGATATGAAAATGGTTTTTCTAAATGGGGATTTGGAGGAGGAGGTATACATGACGCAGCCTAAGGGTTTCACCTCAGGTAAAGAAAGTCAACTAGTCTGTAAGTTGAAGAAGTTATTATACGGACTAAAACATGCATCCTGACAGTGGTACTTGAAGTTCCATAATGTTATAATCTCTTTCAGCTTTGCTGAGAATATTATGCATCATTGCATTTATCTTAAGGTCTATGAAAGCCATTATGTGTTTCTAGTCCTGGATGTGGATGATGTTCTTCTGGCTAGTAATGACTTAGGGATGATACACACTATGAAATAGTTTTTCTTTCAAACCTTTGACAT
The DNA here is from genome assembly GCA_947650365.1 of Chamaelirium japonicum. Classification (NCBI taxonomy): domain Eukaryota; kingdom Viridiplantae; phylum Streptophyta; class Magnoliopsida; order Liliales; family Melanthiaceae; genus Chamaelirium; species Chamaelirium japonicum. Next base: position 50,795,208 of record OX393560.1, read on the forward strand.
AAGGAACTTAGGCGAGACATCCTACATGATCCTACATGATTAGCCATTCTTTTGCAGGGAAAATAGGGGGGAAATCAATTAATTGGACGGAAATACGATTTCCGCCCAGATTTCTGCCGTTCTTTTAGGGGAGGAGATCTCGGAAACGAGATTTCCCCCGAAATTCTTTCCTTGCTCGGCAAGGAAACTCTTTCCGAGCTAAACGGGCAGAAACGTGGTTTCATCGCAGAAAGCTCGACTCTTGGGCGATTTTTGGCCGATCTCCTCCACAGGTATCGTCCCCTCCGGCCACCATTCCGACCATCTCTTCATTCCTTCGGCCACCATTCCCGACCTGCCGGATTTCTAAGGATCTAAGGTACTATCTTCTTCTTCTTTTTTTTTTTTTTTTGAGACTCAAGATCTGTATTCTCTCATCAATCGGGTTTTTTAGGTCTTGAATTTCTATTGCAATAGGATAATATGCAGATTTCACAATCTCTTCTCTTGATTTCTTGATCAATTACTTATTCAATAGGATAATTTGTGATTTTAGATTAAAAAGCTCACTTTTTTTATTGGCAGCCTTTAATGACTTCATTGTAGAAAGTGGATTTCACTAGCATAGACTTGTCGGGGTGTTGAATTTTGTTACTTGCACAAGGATCAAAATATCTATTAGGTATCATATTTCTGAGCCTCCAAAGAACGAGTTGTTTTGCATGCCTGTAGAATATCCCTATCTTTTTTGTTGCCCATCTTGTGAGGACAATTTATTTTCGAGAGGTGATTTTGGGAAATGATATATTTTATGTCATTCTATTTTCAGTTCCATGATTACTTGTTGTTGCCGAAGTTAGCTATTGTGCTTAAAACCCTCACTTTCTGTACATTTTGTGTTTCTTTTCTTTATTTCAGCCTTTAATCATATACACATTTTCTCATCACTGCAAGAAGTGGAGCTCACTTGCAATGTTTGGGCATGAATACTGAAGTAGTGATGATTTATATCAAATAAAGATGACAAAAAGAAAATCACTTTCTAATATAGCCATCCGTAGGGGTGTGCATTAGGGGTGTGCATTTTGAGGACTCTCAAGGTATGCAACAGATGAGAATAACAATCATGATAGAGCATCATGATTACACACATACAATGACAATTTAGAACCCCAACTCAAATAAGGACCTCATAGTAAAGCTCATATGGAATCAAACTGTAGCTCCATATGGAATCAAACTGTACAATAAGAACCTGTTTCATTTAGCTTCTTTCAATAGACGAGATAACCGCATCCGACAAACTCAAAGGGGAATTCGTTGATATTCGATCCTTCTTACAGAGTACTCTTAAGAAGATGAGGAGCATTAACAATTGGGCAATGCGCAGAAAGATGCCCCAATTACATTACGATAGCTATTCTTCATTTGCATCAAAAGAATCATCAGAGTAATCAGAAATGCCCGAATTAAAGGATTATTTGTTTGTACCTTTAATTCAACGTAGATACTTATATTAAATGCATTCTATTAATTGTTGTATGCTAACCATTGTTTTATAAATTTAATAACGTAGATGGAGATGGAACAACAGGCTGCAGTACAAGCCATTGTCGGTGCTTGTACCATATGGTTAGTAGTGCTTAAAATGGTATTACGTCGCAAACGACAGCAATACATACCAAGAGAACCACAGCAAGATAGATACGAACGAAGACAAAAATATCTCAATCTTTTGTTGCGTGAGAAAAATAAAGATACACATAATCTTTTACGCGTCAATCAACCTACATTTGAGTTATTAGTCAAAGCTTTGAAGTCAAAGGGATTACGGTCTACAAAAAATATGGAAGTGGATGAACAAGTTGCTATGTTCTTAAATATACTCGGACATGACGACAGGTTGAGATCGGTAGCATTCCACTTTAGCCGTTCATTGTCTACAGTTCATCGTCATTTTCTGAATGTTCTGAACGTTGTGATGAAACTTTATATGGACGTCGTCAGGCCCTAATACGCCAGCGACCAGTGGGATTACCCCCAGGCCCTGGCACCATTTCTTTCGGGTAACTTTTCTTTTCTACCCAAATATATATATACTACTAAATCTAAAATTTTGATTGCTAATTATATTGTATGCATAAATTAATGTAGGATGCAATTGGTGCAATTGATGGTACATATATTCCTGCAAAGGTCAAACTTGAGGATCAACCTCGATATAGAACAAGGAAACATAGGATTTGCCAAAACGTAATGGGGGCTGTAGGTTTCGATATGAAATTTACATATGTCTTGGCCGGTTGGGAGGGTTCAGCCAGCGATGCTAAGGTACTATCATCTGCAGTAAGAGATGTGCCCACTAAGCTGGTTATACCTTCAGGTAATAACTGATATATATACTGCATATGGTTTTAATATATGCTTATAGGTGCCTACTAAGAAACTATTAGAAAATAACATTAATTCTTTCTATTAATATTGTTTTAATCTAAATATACAGGAAAATATTATCTAGTTGATGCTGGTTATGGTCATTATCCTGGATTTTTAGCACCATACCGACAAATACGGTATCATAGATCAGAGCGTCGTCGTGGCTACAATCCCACAACAGCACAGGAGTTGTATAACTACAGGCACTCGTCAATGCGTAATATTGTTGAACGTGCCTTTGGTATGTTGAAGAAAAGATGGGCTATACTGAGGACAGAACCTCATTTCGATATTGATGTACAAGGGAGGATTGTACTAGCTTGTTGTGCACTGCATAACTTTATCTTAACTGTAGATCCCACTGATTTATTGGAAGAGGAGGCCGACATTATTATAGATGATGACTCTCCTCCTGGGGGTGGGGGCACGTTGGAGGATATTACAGTGCTTGAAAAAAATACTGCATGGGACAATAAGAGGGACCATATTGCTGCTGATATGTGGTTGGAATACGGTCATGGACATTGATTGTAATTCAATAATTAAGTAATGGACCATATTATTGCTCATATTTCTATCTATATTTTGCTTTTATGGATGTCAACATTGTGCTCTTCTTTATTCTTTAAATATTCAATAATTGTTTTTTTTCTTCATATGCATATGATATTTGTGCTTTTATCCTAATAAAGTAATCATTTTAGGATGAGTCTGCCTAAAGAAAAGAAAAATTATATTGTCTGGACCCCTGAGATGGACCGTATATGCATGGATGCATTTATAGTGGAGTATGTAAAGGGGGGAAAGGCTGACAATGGTTGGAAGCCACACGCATATCAAGCTGTTATGAAAGTCATGGGAGAAAAAACAGGTATTCAAATGACAAAGGAAAATTTAAAGAACAGGACAAAAACATGGAGAGCTTGGTACAATGCTATAATTACTTTGACCAATCAAAGCGGGTTCGGGTGGAATGATGCCAAAAAGATGATAGAGGCTGATGACATCACATGGACTGAATATTTGAAGGTAAATATTTTTAATTTTAAAATTCAAAATATTTAACTTTTTCATGGGACTAATTTTTTTTTTTTTTGTAGAGTCACCCCACTGCCGCACAATTTAGGCATAAAGCAATAATCGATTTTGATAAAATCTCACAAATTGTTGGGAATGATCAGGCAACCGGTTCTCGTGCCATAACAGGACATGATGCCATTTTGATTGATGAAGAGCATCAAAGCCCACAACGCAACCCAGTAGATGATGATACTCAGTTTGGTTATGGTATTCATAACATTGCTGATGATGATCTTGAGCCATTCCCTTCCTCTGCAGCTTCGCCTTCGCCTTCGCCTTCGCCTGCACCTGCACCTACACCGGCACCGGCACCGGCACGTGCACCTGGATCATCGTTTGCTACTGCTTCAGCCTCTACTAAGCGGAAGAGAAAGAGTAAAAATGAAAATAATGAAAATATTATGTTGGACCAGAGGATTCAACTAATGACTCAGGCTATTGACAACTTATGCCCAGTCCCTGACATCAATCGCATCTGGGAGGAGGTTTTGAAAGTGGAAGGCCTAACTGAAGATGAAGCAATAGAGTGTGTGGAGTTTCTCAGTAGTGATAAGGCGAAGGCCACATTTTTCTATACTTTACCTATTCACAAGCGGAGGCAATGGCTAGATCGAAAAATTCTTAATTTGTAATAAGTAACATAAATTGGTCATAAACATTTGACTTTTTTGTGTTAGGTCGAAGTATTTGATTTACGTTTCTATTTTGTGTTAGGTCGAAGATAATGGTAAGTTTTTCTACATGGGTAATTCCAAGACTGATTTCACCATTTTAACAATGCTGGATGTCTTCATTTTGTCAAGTCTAAACTTTATGGTTCTTTGCAATTATAACTTGTCTTCTATCTTTATTTGTCTTTTTGACTTATTTTTGGATACAGATAAATGAAATTGTGTTTTGCACAATGCAAAATGTTTACTCTATTGCTGCAATTATGTTTACTCTATTGCTGCAATTATGTCGAATGTCTATGATTATTTAATTTCAGATGCCTTATGATACAAGTATGGGATCTGATGCCTTGTGATACCTTGTGATACATGATACATGCCTTGGGATCTGATGCCTTGTGATACATGAACTGTTTATTTAATTTCAGATGCCTTGTGATACAAGTATGGGATCTGATGCCTTGTGATACCTTGTGATACATGATACATGCCTTGGGATCTGATGCCTTGTGATACATGAACTGTTTATGGGATCTGATGCCTTGTGAGCTGTTTATTTAATTTCAAAGCTCAATATGGTATCATGCGATACATAAACTGCATTATATTTCAAAGGCTAACACAATCTCAGATTTCAGAGAATAGGTGAGCCTACAAATCACCAATCTGATTTCAGCTTTCAGCTTTCAGCTTGAACTCTTCCAGATTTCAGCTTGAACTCAGATTTCAGCTTGATTTCAGCTTGATTTCAGATTGATTTCAGATTTCAGCAAGAGGGATTTCAGCAAGAGGGATTTCAGATTTCAGATTTCAGATTGATTTCAAATTTCAGCTTGAACTCTTCCAATAGAGTACAGCAAGAGGGATTTCAGCTTGAACTCTTCCAGATTTCTATTCTTTATACTGCAAGAGGGATTTTATCTTTATTTTTGGGTTCTTTTGCGACATTTAAGTGTATAACACGTTTTGCTGAAATTCATAGTGCACGGTAGTCAGGATTAGGATGATTGCAGTTACATTTTTGCATTTCAACAATTAGTTTCTAACAGCTTACATTGCTCAGGTGTATTTTGAGTCAGACGAGGTGCATGCATGCATTGTGACATGTGGAGGCCTGTGCCCTGGTTTTTTGGATCGATGGTGTAAATAATTTCATTCTCCATTGCTTCTTAGTTAGTCATCTCTCTCCTTTGCTAGTTTCAGACAATTAGCCCCCTCATACTGTTTCCGAATAGAAAAGAGTGTGATTGGTTTTGTTAATTCAGTCATGCTTTCAAGATTTGAACACCCTCTGGCAACCGGCCACCGTCAAGGACACGGTCGAGTACTTCAGCCTCGGAGACCTCTGGGACCGCTACTACGAGTGGAGCGCCTACGGTGCTGGTGCCCCGATCTGCCTCCACAATGGCGATACCGTAGTCCAGTACTATGTGCCTTCCTTGTCAGCCATCCAGATTTATACCAGCAAAGGTCTCACTGCTTCAAGGTCCCCACCCCAGCCAACTCCTTTGTTGAATTATGATCTTTTAGATGATACCCATGTAAAGTAACCTGTAGATGAGCTGCATGTTTGCTCCTGTTGCTTTAGGGATGGGGTGGAAGACAGTGAGAGCGAATGCTGGAGTGATGACAGCGAGAGCGAGAAGCTATCGAGGTCGTGGGATGCTGCATCTGAGGACTCGAGCCTCGACCATGAGGGTTCATGGTCAGGAAAGGAGCGGTTCGGGCACCTATACTTCCAGTTTTTCGAGAACTGCTCTCCTTATGGGAGGATACCGCTCGTGGACAAGGTGCATTTCTGCTGTTGTCAAGCTGTTTTTCTTCATGATGTTTAGCTTTTTTTTATAAAATTGTTGATTAGGTATATGAATTAGCTCGAAACTATCCTGGATTGACGTCTTTTAAGAGCGTGGAACTTTCGCCTGCTAGCTGGATGGCGGTTGCCTGGTATGCCCTTGTCTTCTGTAGGTTTCTATTTCCTCTGGAACTTTAATGAGAATGATAGCAAGGGATTGGCAAATTTACTGATCCTTTGGTATGCATTCTGGAAATCCATGAATGAGTGTTCGAGCATTGCCTACTGCTTCTTGATTAGAGGAGGTATGGTCGATCAAGTGTGCTATCAATGCCTTGAGTTGATCTGTGGTCACTTTGGAAGGGTTGTTACAGAATCATGGTTATGTAGAAGTACTAGAAGGATGCTTGTTCAAGAAACTAGGGTTTCTTCTTATTAGATTGTTCTCAGCATTCCCTTTATGGAAAGTCGATGAACTTTTAATCATAATTATTTTTTATATTTCACCTGTATTCTTTTATTCTTGGTTAGGTACCCTATTTACCACATCCCTTCCCAAAGAAATGTCAAGGAGTTGACTGCAAGCTTTCTAACTTATCATACTATCTCCTCGTGTTTCCAAGGTAGGAAATGAGAACTCCCATTTAATTTTTTTCATGATGCTCAAAAAAGAAATTGAGGCCCTTTTCCTTTATTTACATGATGCTCAAAATGGCAGAATAAGATTGGCAAATTGACAGCTAAGATATTGTTATGAGACAATGCAGAAGGGGTTATCTTAACTCGGTGTAGTGGTAAGAAATTAGTAGCATATATGTTAATATGGATCTATCATAATTGGTTCTAAAAGATATATAAGCTGCATTTTTTACTTTGGTGAAACTAAAGGGAAGTGAAAACCAATTGCCCAATTTGCATCTCATGTCCATTCATTTTGTTGCTATATACTAGGATAGAACATCTTAATACATCTCTGTTGGTCTGATTTTTTTTTCCAGAAAATTTGCTCTTGTTTGATCTCTTCATTTCCATCCACCCTTCACAGACATGCTATCAGGATTTCAGGCATCTAGCGACTTGCATTGGTTCTGTCCGCCACATCTTGAACATGCTTCAGCAGTGGCATAACACCAGTCACAGGCCTTAGAAGTTGACCAACATTTTCAATCTTCCAAAAGTACAAAGACAGTCGACAGTGCTCCGGCTCTCAAAGAGCGAGAGAAACACCAACAAACTTGCTCCGAGACGGCTAAAGATGCTTAAAACAAGCTTCAGCTGGTACAATGAGATGTTGCACAAAGATATTCGTTTTTGTTACTTCACTCACTAGCACTCTTCATCCTTGTTGCTGTGTAATCTGTTTGGTTGATTTCTTCCCTTCGTTTCCCTGCTATAAAGAACAGTGGAAATCTAATTAGATTTCCACTTTGTTTGATTTCTTTCCTTTATTTCCCTGCTAAAAGAACAATGGAAATTAAGTGGTATGGAAACAATTTCTGCAGAAATGAATTTCTGCAGAAATTGTTTCCTTTATTTTATTTCCTAGGAAACTAAAAGAACAGACCCTAAAAACAAATAGCTGCTGCTCGACAGAAACCTAATTGACATTTAGCGTTTGCATTATAATTCTAATAAACAAATATTCAGTTATTATAGATTGATTGATAATTTATATAAATTGGATATAGATTCTAAAAGTAATTGATCCATAATGACCATAAATAAAAACATTGTCAATAAAGATTCCTTCTATCTAAAGTACAGAAGGTTAAGTCACATCTCTTTGGAGAGATGCCAAAAAGGTTAATGAATGAAGGGATTTTAAAAACCCTTGATTTTACTGACTTTGGAATTTATGGGGCCTATATAAAGAAAAATCAGACTAATAAATCCTTTAAGGATGCCAGAAGGAATAATAAGAAGTTTGGTATCATACACATGGACCCCATGATGATATTCTATTGTCCATTGCACTCACCGAATATAGTAGAAGCTATAAATACTTTTTTTTTTTGAAAGTGTCAATTTTAGTAGGAGTATCCATACATAAGAAATTTTGTTTGAGATACATGTTCTAATTTATGTACTCGTAATACAGAAGGGACAAGTTGGTCATCAGGATGAATCACCTACGGTAGTTCCTGACATCCTAACTAATGTAGAGCAAGTTGCCACTGAGCCTGTCATAAAGTATACCTCTAAGAAAAGACGTAGAACGGTAACTTCTAGTGACTACAAAGTATACCTCCAAAAGTCTAATAAGTCTGACATTGTTGTCGAACTGCCTCCAGATATCGAAATGTTTTCTAAAGCCATGAACAAAAGAGATTCTGTAAAATGGTTAGATGCCATAAAAGATAAGATAAAATCATTGGTAGATAATCAAGTCTGGGATTTAGAGAGATACCTACAGAAGCTAAGGCCATCGGATGTAAGTGGGTTTATAAGACCAAGACTGATGCCATAGGTAACATTGAACGATATAAAGCAAGACTTATAGCCAAGGGATTTACTCAAAGAGAAAGTATTGATTATCATGAAATCTTCTCTCTAATTTCTAAGAATGATTCATTAAGAATAATCTTGACTTTGGTAGCTCACTATGATCTTTAGTTATAACAGATAGATATGAAAATGGTTTTTCTAAATGGGGATTTGGAGGAGGAGGTATACATGACGCAGCCTAAGGGTTTCACCTCAGGTAAAGAAAGTCAACTAGTCTGTAAGTTGAAGAAGTTATTATACGGACTAAAACATGCATCCTGATAGTGGTACTTGAAGTTCCATAATGTTATAATCTCTTTCAGCTTTGCTGAGAATATTATGCATCATTGCATTTATCTTAAGGTCTATGAAAGCCATTATGTGTTTCTAGTCCTAGATGTGGATGATGTTCTTCTGGCTAGTAATTGTTGGAAGTTAATCCGGGTCAGAGGCTCGCAGCGGAAACGATTTGGCGGTCGAAAGACCGTTCATGGTGCACGTTACACGATTTAAATTTTTCACAGAAACTAATCTACATATATGTGTATGTGTATGCACGAGAATCGAAAACCCCTAACGGCAATCTAGCGTAATGATTAACTAGCATGGATGCAAATCATAATGCTCGCTAGATCTATATGTTAGATTACACATACCTTTCGTACGGATCTTTTAACCGCGGAGGATTGTCTTCTTTGTCGATGGAGACGGAAGATCGTTCGCGAAGATGCCGACGGTACGAATGGAGATGTTGCCTTCTTGTTCATCCGATCTCACACGATGCACGGAACGTCGCTCTCGGATCTCTGAGTGCCTCCGAAGAACGACCCTTCTCCTTCTTCAGAACTCCACGCGAGGAAGACGAAGTAGCAAGCGGGAAACGGGAGATGAAACGGGAGAGAACTCGAGAGATGAGAGAGAGGGGGGTTCGGTTTCTCTTGTGCATGGGGCCAGCGCCCCATAGGGCTTTATAGGGCCGGCCAACACCCCTTGGATAAGGATCCAAGGGGATATTAACCCCCTCTCATTATCTCTCCATTATCTCCCTTTTATCTCTCCGCGTATTTATCCGTTTTCCCACTTTTTAGGGCTCGATTTTAACCGATTTATCGCCCCATCCCTATCTATATGGCCGGCCCTATAGATGAGGGATTCTTATCCCTACATCATAGGGCCGGCCCTAGTGAGGTGTCCCACCACTAGGTTCGGCCAACAGTGAGGTCCGGCAGAGTGAGGTTTTTACCAAAACGCCCCGACGCCTCATTTTGACCATTTCTAGCGTGCGATACCTAACGGCCATTACTTAAGTGATATCTACTAGTTACTTACTATTAACTGAGGCCACCGGAGGGTGCCTCTAGCATAGTCAACTAGTCAACTCGCAACATACCCCGGTGCATCGCACCTATGCAGCGAAGTTCACTTATGGCTAGGGATTACTACATACGACTCTGTACGAATCCCGGGCTCAACCCTTAGTACTCGTATGTAGTTACGCATCTACCGTGCTCTAGTGCCAAGCACACACGGAGCGTATACTTCTTTCTTCCTCCTGCTTATGGTGTTCCGAGGAGACGGTTCAAGAACCGTACATAATGTTGATAAGGTGGAACCATCAGGGACCGGGGTTCATGGCTTCCAACTCAAGCTCGATCGACACACTACCCGAGTGTACCATCGACCCTCTGAGCTCGAGTTAACCTGCGTAGCCACCCAGAGTGCGACGCAGGCTGCACTCCAATTCACCCAGACTTACTATGTTCTCCATCATACCCCTGCTCTCCGCTTAGTAGTGGTAAACTCGCTGTCCCTCCACTTGATGCCATGATTCACTTCGAGCGGTGAAGACTACCGTCAGACTCGAACGATCATATGACTTGGTTCCTTCCAGGTTGACCTATACATCGTACCTCTGATTACCCCGTCGAGTAATCGAACCCGGTCAACAGTCAAACTGATGACCACCAGGCCTGGGTTTGGTACAGTGTAAGTCACACCAAGGAACGCACCTCCCATCAGGGGTGTGGATGGCCTGCAGGAGTGACACGCTAATGCAACGCCAGCCGGGTAACCCAGTACACCGTGGTTTTGGATCACTGCATATGGACCCTCACACATTGGTGCGCCAAAGCACCACGCAACTGGTTAGTCCATCAGTCGTGGTTCCTCAGGGTTTAGGACCGTTTTACCCTAAGCAGAAACACGGCTTAGTGTACCAGTGTCTGCTCACTGATCTGTACACCGTGTTAGTTCCGTTCAGCCACAGACACTGTGCCTGGTGATGACCATGGTGAAGACATCCCATGAACTGTCATCGCCAACAGCTTAACATGATGAGGCGACCAACCTGATCATAGCTGCGAACTTATTTAGGTTATACGGGACTAATTCACTCAGTCTTCAACTCAGTGGACTACCATATAACCATGGCTCTCTGTTCTCAAAAGAACACGTAACTATGTTACGCACCTATATGCATCTCATATATTAATAACTATCAATCTTTATTAGACCAAAACATAAAGTTTTACAAGCTTAGAACACATCAATCCTAACAATCTCCCACTTGGTCTAGCGAAGCAAAACGGTTTTGACTCCCATCGCGTCCACATGTCGCTCGAATGCCTTGGTAGGTATTGCCTTTGTGAAAGGATCAGCAACATTATCTGTAGATGCAATCTGTGTCACCGCTACTCGCCCTTGCTTTTGAAACTGCCGAATCAAGTGGAACTTGCGCTCGATGTGCTTCCCCTTTTGGTGATGTCTTGGCTCCTTTGCTTGTGCTACCGCCCCACTATTGTCGCAGTAAAGCACAATAGGTAACTGGGCCTCTGGTACACACCCCAAATCCGTAAGGAATTTCTTGAGCCATACCGCCTCTTTGGCTGCCTCGCACGCTGCAACGTACTCAGCCTCTGTGGTAGAGTCTGCGATGCATTTCTGCTTCACACTCTGCCAACTAACCGCTCCTCCTCCTAGCATAAACACAAAACCTGATGTCGACTTCCTGGATTCCAAATCTGACATAAAGTCAGAATCTGTATATCCAATCGGCGTCAGTTCTTGTCCAGTGTAAACCAACTCATAGTCCGTTGTTCTATGAAGGTACTTGAGTATACACTTCACAGCTGTCCAGTGATCTGGACCCGGATTCGACTGAAACCGACCCATCATGCCTACTGCGAAACAGATATCTGGCCTTGTACAATGCATAGCATACATTAGACTACCCAATGCTGAGGCATAAGGTATCTTCTGCATTTCTGCTCTCTCCTCAGGTGTCTTAGGACATTGATCCTTAGACAGTTTTATGCCATGTCTAAATGGCACAAAACCCTTCTTGGAGTTTTGCATGTCAAATCTAGCCATAACCTTATCTATATACGCAGCCTGTGACAGCGAGAGAATCCTGTTCTGGCGATCACGTGTTACCTTGATCCCCAAAACATAACTCGCTTCACCTAGGTCTTTCATATCGAACTGTGTTGACAACCAGACCTTTACCGTTGACAATGTTCCTACATCATTTCCAATGAGCAGAATATCGTCTACGTAAAGTATCAAATATACTACTGTGGTCTTATCAGTCCTCTTGTATACACATGGTTCATCCTCGTTTTGAGTAAATCCATATGACTGGATTGCCTGATCAAAACGGATGTTCCAACTTCTAGATGCTTGCTTTAGTCCATAAATGGACTTCTGCAACTTGCAAACTAGATGTTCCTGACCCTCTGACTCAAAGCCTGGTGGCTGAATCATATAAATGTCTTCTTCCAAATTTCCATTAAGGAATGCTGTCTTGACATCCATTTGCCAGATCTCCCAGTCATAATGGGCTGCAATGGATAGGAGGATCCGAATAGACTTTATCATAGCTACCGGCGAGAAGGTTTCGTCAAAGTCGATCCCTTCTCTCTGGGTGTAACCCTTGGCAACTAATCTAGCTTTATAAGTCTCTATTGTACCATCGGATCCTCTCTTCTTCTTATACACCCACTTACACCCAATAGGTTTAATATTGGATGATGGTGTAACAAGAGTCCAGACTGCGTTATGGGATATTGATTCAATTTCTACCTCCATAGCCTTTTGCCAGTCAGAGCTGTCAGAAGCTCCTACTGCCTCATCGTAGCTCAGTGGGTCATCCTCCTGACCCTCTGGATCAACCAATAAGGTTTCTCCATAGTATCTGTCAGGAGCTCTGATGTTTCTCCCACTGCGACGAGGTGGTGGTGGTGTTACAGGATTAACAGGTTCTACAGTATCTGGTATATTATTATCTGTAATGTCAGTTCCCACTATGCTTTTGGATGCGCTATCTGAACTAGTACCCAGCAGTTCATCCAGAACTACCTTACTAGTAGGTTTGTGGTCCACAATATAATCCTGTTCTAGGAAATAGGCGTTCGTAGAAACGATCACTTTCTTTTCCTCAGGATCATAAAATAGACCACCTTTGGTCTCCTTGGAATACCCTACAAATAAGCATACTCTGGTTTTAAATTCCATCTTTTCCCTCTTATCCCTTCGCACATGTGCAGGGCATCCCCATATTCTGAAATGCTGTATCAATGGCTTTCGCTTTGACCACAGTTCTCTAGGGGTCAGAGGCACTGACTTAGACGGAACGTGATTCAGAATATAAACTGCTGTTTGTAGGGTATATCCCCAAAAGGTCATTGGTAAACTGGCGTAACTCATCATGCTACGAACCATGTCCAACAAGGTTCGATTCCTTCTCTCGGAAACTCCATTCTGTTGTGGGGTACCTGGAGCAGTTAACTGGGTTTTTATCCCATGCTCCACCATATACCCTAGGAACTCGTCAGATAGGTATTCACCTCCTCGATCAGATCGAAGGGTTTTTATATATTTACCTGTCTGCTTTTCTACTTCAGCCCTGAACTCTTTGAACATGTCAAAGGATTCCGACTTCCGATGCATCAGGTAAATGTAACCATATCTTGAGTAATCATCAATGAATGTGATGAAATACTCATGGCCTCCTATCGCCTTGACGTTCATGGGTCCACATACATCCGAATGGATTAACTCTAACACCTCGGTAGCTCTTACTCCTTTGCCTTTAAAGGACCTCTTGGTCATCTTGCCTTCCAGGCAGGATTCACAGGTAGGAAGGATCTCCGTAGGATCTGTTTCCAGAAGCCCGGCCTTCACCATTCTATGGATCCTATCTAAGGCAATATGCCCAAGTCGTAAGTGCCACAGGTGGGTTAAATTTTCCGAAGGATTCTTACGCTTAGATGAATTAACATTAAATGCTGAAGTTATTATGTTATCTTTTTCAAATTTAGGACTTACAACATAGAGATGATTCTGAACCATTCCTCTTATTATAAAAGTTCCATTCAGTTTAAACGACACACCAGAAGCATCAAAATAAACTGAATAACCTTCATTAACTAAAGAAGAAACAGAAATTAAGTTACGTCGCAAGGACGGTACATAAAAGACATCTCTAAGTGTCAAAGTCTTATTATTCGAAAAACTAAGATTAACATCTCCAATAGCTTCAGCAGCAGCCACGGCCTCAGTTCCCATGCTCAGGGTCACTTCTCCATCAAGCAATCTTCTGCTTTCCCGAAACCCCTGAAGAGAGTTACAGGCATGGTTAGTGGATCCAGAATCCACAATCCAACTAGCAAAAGTACTATTACTTGAAAGAAATGATTCAACAACTAAGAGTTGTAGATTACCTTCACCAGCATTCTGAGGCTTCTTGCAGTCCTTCTTCCAATGACCCTTCTGGCCACACCGGAAGCACTTCGTGCCCGGTTTCTTTGATTCTCCAGACCCAGAGGCTCCAGCAGAGTCCTGCACAGGCAATGACTTAGGTTTCCTTTTATGTTTCTTGCCCTGAGGTTTACCAGGCTTCTTGAAGGATCTGTGTTGCACGTGAAGTGCTTCGCCCTTCTGCTTGAAGCCATCCTCAGCTGCCTGGAGAGCTCCCAGAAGCTCTGCATTTGTCATAGCCAACTTGTTCAAATTAAAGTTGGTGACAAAGCCTTCAAAGGCTCCAGACAGTGACGAGAGGAAGATGTCTGTCATCACCTCGCCTTCTAGCACAATGTCCATGGTAGCTAGTTCGTTCTGGAACCCAAACATTTTCATCATGTGTTCCCGAACCAGCGTCCCATTGGACATCTTAGTGCCGACGAGTTTCTTGATGGTAAGGTATCGCGTAACGCGATTGTGACCTTCAAACATCTCCTTCAAATACAACATCATGTCAGAAGCGTCGGGCATCTCCTCGACTTGCTTCTGCAGAGTTGTTTGCAAGGATGCTATTATATAGCATTTACATATCTCATTGGATTCCTTCCAGTCAGTGAATGCCTTTAACTGTGCCTCTGTGGCATTGGGTCCTGGCAAATCTGGCTCAGGGTCATTAAGGGCTGACATATGTTTACCAATCCTTAGGACCAGGTACAGGTTGCGCTTCCAGTCCTCATAGTTGGGACCGGTAAGTTTGTGGTCATTTAGGATAGCGGACAGGGGGTCTAACTTAGTCATCTGAAAATAAAGATTGAATAATGAGTATGCTTTAAAAACTTATTTTATGGATTTTTAAAACAAGCTAATTATATCCATATGTCGACGCTACCCTCAAGCGAAGTCATTACCATGGATCAATTAACCATGTATGTAAGATCTCGGAATCGACTGTACCTGCCCTAGGGGGCATCATACAGCGTCAATCCGCTCACATGGGCCTTTTCCTTGACCCTATCCAAATCTGCCAACTAAGGGCTGTGATGGACCATGGTTATCTTTCGGCCAGTATCACGTGATCACCGTTGTCTTCGCAACGAATACCTCACGTGTACTTAGGATGCTTACCCACGAGCCTAAGCAATTACGACACGGGAGTTCATGCGGCCCCCACTAGGGTGGGATGAAAAGCCCTTCTCTCCTGGCCCCGTAATCGCCATATCCACAGGGAGGTCATTAAGTAATTTGGCATGGAAACACACAGCTCCTACCCTAGGGGGTGTGAAGTTATGCATCCCCACCCAAACACAAAACGACTGGCCGTGGAGGCCAGAGGATCTTATAAAAGTCCTCTCTTGCATCCCTTATAAATCTGAGGGTTATTTTGCGAGTATGAATTTATGTAAATGCAACGGTAGCGACCTCCTAAATACTAGACCCTGGTCACACCATGCTCCCACTAGCGTTCAAACCTTTCGCCTAGCATTAATCACTCTCGGAATATCATAGTCCCTGCCTCAAGTGGATTTCTCCATTCAAGGGTCACATTACATATTCCAAGAGTATCGATGCTTTGCAAAATTGGTTATCACGCTAATGCTCTGGAGCTAATCCTAGAGTCAGACTCACTGGAAAGGACTCCCACTAGTCATGGCGCCTCGCTTATAGATTTGACAATTGATGTTCAATGGATCTCCATCTCATCTTTGATTTCGATGCTGGCCAAATAGGCACACCCGACTAGTCGGGTGCTCTCCTAATGGTGGCATAACCATATGTGATGGGATCCCACTAACATCAAAAGTCAACTAAATAATAGGCGTCATCTAGCGGGATCCTAACCTCAAACAGTCGCTTGGACCGGAGGGGAAAGGCATCCCTCTGAAAACTGATAATCATATTATCTCATCGGGGTTCGATATGAAGCATAAAGAACTAATTAAAGAAAGCAACCATAAAAACTGAATTAAGTTCAGGGTCCGACCCCTGAACCTAATTAGCACAGCGCAGGCCTCTAGCTTTCTTCGCAAGGTTCCTCGGTCCGGCTCCTCCGTCGCGCTTGCGAACACTTTGCCGGATCGTCTTCATCCTCCAGGGTTCCGCTTCCGCTCCCGATGGTGGATTTCTTTGGCACGTCTTTCTTCTCGATCTGTAACTGAAAAAGTCTAGTACGCTACGAGCAAGTGCTCGGTCGTACACAATTTCCTAGAAAGAAAAGAAAACACACCTAGAAAAAGGCCATGGGAAACCGAGGATGGACAAACCCCATCGCTCGCCCAATCTATGGCTCAATTACATATCCACACACAGAAAGCAAATCCAGACAATTGCTAACTCGGGGTCCGACCCCCGGTAGCAAGCACAAAGCATAGATCTAGATTTTTTATAGCGGCGCCCTGCAAGAATGATTAATAGAACAAGCACAATCTATATATATGCATGATCTAAGCGTAAGAACCCCGATGATCTCACGCATTCATCATGCGCACACATGTTAGTTTCATGAAAAAACGTGAAACGCACACCACTAATGCGGCTCTGATACCAATTGTTGGAAGTTAATCCGGGTCAGAGGCTCGCAGCGGAAACGATTTGGCGGTCGAAAGACCGTTCATGGTGCACGTTACACGATTTAAATTTTTCACAGAAACTAATCTACATATGTGTGTATGTGTATGCACGAGAATCGAAAACCCCTAACGGCAATCTAGCGTAATGATTAACTAGCATGGATGCAAATCATAATGCTCGCTAGATCTATATGTTAGATTACACATACCTTTCGTACGGATCTTTTAACCGCGGAGGATTGTCTTCTTTGTCGATGGAGACGGAAGATCGTTCGCGAAGATGCCGACGGTACGAATGGAGATGTTGCCTTCTTGTTCACCCGATCTCACACGATGCACGGAACGTCGCTCTCGGATCTCTGAGTGCCTCCGAAGAACGACCCTTCTCCTTCTTCAGAACTCCACGCGAGGAAGACGAAGTAGCAAGCGGGAAACGGGAGATGAAACGGGAGAGAACTCGAGAGATGAGAGAGAGGGGGGTTCGGTTTCTCTTGTGCATGGGGCCGGCGCCCCATAGGGCTTTATAGGGCCGGCCAACACCCCTTGGATAAGGATCCAAGGGGATATTAACCCCCTCTCATTATCTCTCCATTATCTCCCTTTTATCTCTCCGCGTATTTATCCGTTTTCCCACTTTTTAGGGCTCGATTTTAACCGATTTATCGCCCCATCCCTATCTATATGGCCGGCCCTATAGATGAGGGATTCTTATCCCTACATCATAGGGCCGGCCCTAGTGAGGTGTCCCACCACTAGGTTCGGCCAACAGTGAGGTCCGGCAGAGTGAGGTTTTTACCAAAACGCCCCGACGCCTCATTTTGACCATTTCTAGCGTGCGATACCTAACGGCCATTACTTAAGTGATATCTACTAGTTACTTACTATTAACTGAGGCCACCGGAGGGTGCCTCTAGCATAGTCAACTAGTCAACTCGCAACATACCCCGGTGCATCGCACCTATGCAGCGAAGTTCACTTATGGCTAGGGATTACTACATACGACTCTGTACGAATCCCGGGCTCAACCCTTAGTACTCGTATGTAGTTACGCATCTACCGTGCTCTAGTGCCAAGCACACACGGAGCGTATACTTCTTTCTTCCTCCTGCTTATGGTGTTCCGAGGAGACGGTTAGTACATAATGTTGATAAGGTGGAACCATCAGGGACCGGGGTTCATGGCTTCCAACTCAAGCTCGATCGACACACTACCCGAGTGTACCATCGACCCTCTGAGCTCGAGTTAACCTGCGTAGCCACCCAGAGTGCGACGCAGGCTGCACTCCAATTCACCCAGACTTACTATGTTCTCCATCATACCCCTGCTCTCCGCTTAGTAGTGGTAAACCCGCTGTCCCTCCACTTGATGCCATGATTCACTTCGAGCGGTGAAGACTACCGTCAGACTCGAACGATCATATGACTTGGTTCCTTCCAGGTTGACCTATACATCGTACCTCTGATTACCCCGTCGAGTAATCGAACCCGGTCAACAGTCAAACTGATGACCACCAGGCCTGGGTTTGGTACAGTGTAAGTCACACCAAGGAACGCACCTCCCATCAGGGGTGTGGATGGCCTGCAGGAGTGACACGCTAATGCAACGCCAGCCGGGTAACCCAGTACACCGTGGTTTTGGATCACTGCATATGGACCCTCACACATTGGTACGCCAAAGCACCACGCAACTGGTTAGTCCATCAGTCGTGGTTCCTCAGGGTTTAGGACCGTTTTACCCTAAGCAGAAACACGGCTTAGTGTACCAGTGTCTGCTCACTGATCTGTACACCGTGTTAGTTCCGTTCAGCCACAGACACTGTGCCTGGTGATGACCATGGTGAAGACATCCCATGAACTGTCATCGCCAACAGCTTAACATGATGAGGCGACTAACCTGATCATAGCTGCGAACTTATTTAGGTTATACGGGACCAATCCACTCAGTCTTCAACTCAGTGGACTACCATATAACCATGGCTCTCTGTTCTCAAAAGAACACGTAACTATGTTACGCACCTATATGCATCTCATATATTAATAACTATCAATCTTTATTAGACCAAAACATAAAGTTTTACAAGCTTAGAACACATCAATCCTAACAGTAATGACTTAGGGATGATACACACTATGAAATAGTTTTTCTTTCAAACCTTTGACATAAGGAACTTAGGCGAGACATCCTACATGATTAGCATTGAGATCATCAGAGATCGATCTCAAAGATCACTGAGATTGCCTCAAAAGGCCTATATTGATAAAGTTCTAAAAATGTTTAATAGGAGAAATTGTTCATTTGGTATTGCTCCCATTGTTAAAGGTGACAGATTTAATTTATTCCAAAGTCCGAGAAACTCTTTTGAAAGAGAGGCTATGGAAAATATTTCTTATGCATCTACAGTTAGCAACTTGATGTATCTAGAGGTTTGTATTAGACTGGACATCAACTTTGCCGTAGAAATATTGGGTAGGTACCAGAGTGATCCAGACATTGATCACTAGAAGGGTGCCAAAAGGGTCATGGGATATCTTCAAGGGACGAAGGATTCTATATATGCTTACGTATAGACACTTTGAGACAGAGGTTGTTGCACTCTATGAGGCAACATTATAGGCTTCTTGGCTAAATAATTTTGTCACTGGTATCAGGATTGTGAATTTGATATCCATACCTATAAGGATCTGTTGTGATAATATAGTTATTATGTTCTTATCAAAAGACAACAAGAGCATGAGTCGTAGCAAGCACATCAATATAAAGTATCTTATCGTGCGGGATGATCAATCAACTGATAAGATCATATTTGAGCATATTGGTACGGAGCTTATGGTTGTAGATCAAATGATCAAGGGATTATCACCCATTCAGTATAAGGGTCATGTGGATAACATAAGGCTTCAAAACTCATTGTACGTTTGATTATGCTTGTACGTTTTCCTTCAGCAGCTAATAAACTTTATATTTTTGTCTCACTCTGGATATGTATATTTAAGTTTGTAAAACATACAGTAGGACCTCGGAGTAAGACTTAGTCTCTTACTTATAAAATTTGATAACCATATAAAGTACTTATTCAGAGTGAATTGGTTATAACATAATGCATGGAAGGGAGTGTCTGCTCGTAAGGACATGATCGCCACAATTCATATGACTATGAATCTCTATCTAAGTGAAGGGATATCTCTTAAGGATATGTGTCTAGTTTGTTTTTTGTAAAATAAAGTGTGCATACTAAGGTCTTTTCAAACCGAGTCATTACCCACTAACGTGTGTGTTCTTCCAAAATAAAATTTTGTTTTTGTTTTTTGTTTCGTTTTGTCAATTAGGAGAGTATTGGGTTTTGGCTCAACTGCACCCTAAGTTACTTGGGGTTAGTGGGTAATTAAGTTAATCAGGCCCAGAGGTATGTGGTTGATGGACCTTAAGCTAAACCCAATCCTACATCTATCGAGATTGGATCTAGGGTTTAAGGGGGTATGGGTCCCAACTCCGGTGCAATAAAGGTGCACCACATCTTGCGCACCCTATTAGTAAACCCAAATACATGGGAGACCAAAAGAAGAAAAAGAAAAAGGGACCTAGGGTTGTGGTATGCGTTTGATTTAAAGGGGGGACCGATCCCCTCATGCCATCTAATAGGGGCTCATCTTGCGTGAAACAGCAAGAGAGAGAGGAATCACTAAACATTGCGACCCCCCTCCCTTGTTTGCCCCATATGCAGTAAACCGAGAGAGGGAGATCGCACATGGTGTGACCCCCCCTTCTCTCTTCCGTTCTCCTCTTTTCTGAAAACCACATAGAGAGAGGGAGAGGGCTGTAGTAAACCATATCCCCCTTCTCTTTGGCCTCTCGGGTTTTGCAAAGAAGAAGAAAAAGAGAAAGAGAAGGTCAGGGCTGCCCTCTCTCCCCTTCCCTCAGGTTTTTTTATCTCCCTTAGATCGCATTAGAGAGAGAGAGAGAGAAAGAAGCTTTTTGGTACATGTCTATTCTCTCTCGTCTCATCGATCTCTTAGGGGTTTTCTCCATGGTGTGTTTGGTCACCAAGAAGAACCGGAGTTGAAGGCTTCCACCCCGAGATCATCGGATCTCATTGCATCGAACTTCTTTCTCCATTGCGGTCAGGATCTTGCGAGAGGAAGAACTCGTCTTCATCAATTCCAATTGCAAATCATCACCCAGCGCGTTATGGCCAGAGGTATGCTTCGATCCATCGCTTTTGCATATGATCTCTATGTTTATCGTTTTCAAAGCTAATGGCTCTCGATAATAGAGACAATCACTTGTTTCATGTAGGTTTTTTCTTACACATAAGCCACATCAGGAGTTAAAAGTGTGCATTTGAAGGCGATGTCTTCCAACTTTAGAATGAGGTGTTGGAATACTTTATTAAAGCTATTATTTGAGGTTTATTCAATAAATAAGCTTCATATATAGGAGGTTTTTTAAAAGAATAAACCTCATTCAAAGCTTTAGTAACCTTCAATGTTGAATGATGATATCGATTTTTAGTTTCTAAAAATTACTCAGTTTTTGTAAGCTTATGATGTCAGATTTTAGGACCAGATGTTATACTCATGTGAAAATTACTTCTAGCTAACATATTTAATGTTGGGTTTAGACAGATTTTTAGGTTTCTTCAAATCAATAGAACATGGATTTTTGAATTGACATGGGTTTTCAACAATTTTATGTTTTTTTTTTTCAATTTCCATCCCCATTTCATCACATTGCTACAATAATTTTTTCGGTTTCTTCAAATATGTAGTTGAGTGTATTATTATTGACATGGGTTTTCATCAATTTTGGATCCAATTTTGAACCCATTTTTGAATTAATCTATGATTCAATGTTGAAGTTTTTTTTCTCATTTTTCTCCCCACCTCATCAGATTGTTATAATAAAATTTTAGCTTTTTTTAATATGTAAATTTTATAGTTTTTTTCAATATGTTGTTTCTTAGAGTGTTTTTATAGAGAATGCATGATTTATAGTTTTCTTCTTACTGTACTCTGTCTGGCATAGGTTTTCAATCGGTCTTGCTGTAATCTATCAATGTTCAAATTTCCATCTCATTCCAACACGAGTGTGTGGTGAGTATGCTTACTCGCACTGGTCGTTTAGGAGAAGCGAGAAAATTGGTGGGTTTTCAAATATGTGTGGTGCGCCTACTTGCTCGTGCTTGTCGATTAAAAGAAGCGAGAAAATTGATGGGTTTTCACATGCCTTTAATATTTGAAAAAAATTCCTTACAATAATGTTCACACCTTTCACATTGATAATGTGAGACTTAATGCTTATAGTGATGCTATTTCATCCATATTATCTCTGTTGTTTTGATAAGTTATAAGTAGTTACCATAGCAATAGTATTATCAATGATGGTTTGGATGTTTTGATAAGTTGAAACTAGTATACACAATTGTAAGTTGCAAGACCATCTACTTATTTTACAAGTTTAGAGTGTAGGAGGAAGAAAATTCAGTTTTATTTTAATTCAAAGTTTGTCCATTGTGCAAATTGTGGTCACACCCAAGCGGTTCTTTATAAGATTTTTTATTCTATTTCGTTAATACATAATCATTTCACATTTCTTTTATGTTGCCATTCTCGAAATATTGTCACTGCCTTCAAAAAATTATTACAACTTTTGAATTATTATTGCAACCCATAAAATATCGTCTTCTCCCTCAAAATTGTCACGCCCTTAAATTTTTTTGTCGCCCTCGAAATCTTTTGCGTGCCCTCAAGCACGAGTATTATTATTTTATATATATACATATACAGAGGAATGTTACAATGCGCTATGAGCTACAAAAAGAGAAAATGAGCTATGATCGAAAATGCCATCCTATAAGTTTAGGAATTTATTGAAATTTGGTGGATGTATTATCTAGGGTAAAATGATCATCCTCACCAATTTTCAACAAATTCCAAAACTTCTAGGGTCATCAAACGTGCTAACATAAATTAACGGTTACTTTAAATGATCGATTAAGTTTTGGAATTTGTTAAAAATTGGTGAGGATAATTATCTTACCCTAGACTACATGCCCACCAATTTTCAATAAATTTCAAAACTTATAGGGTGACATTTTTTAGTGTAGCTCATTTTCTCCTCTTATAGCTCATAACTCACTATAACATTCCTCTCTCTCTCTCTCTCTCTCTCTCTTTCTATATATATATATATATATATATATATATATGGGAATGCTATAATGCGGCATGCGATACGTGCGACACTACATCGCAGCCGTCTGATGCACGTGTTGCGTGCATGCGATACACACAGCAGTGCATCAGACGGCTACTATGCTATAATGCGGCATGCGGTACGTGCGACACTGTACCGCAGCCGTCTGATGCAAATGCTGCGTGCATCGCATGCACCACTGCTTGCATTAGATGGCTGCGGTACAGTGCCGCACTTACTGCATGCCGCATTATAGCATACCCATATATATATATATATATATATATATATATATATATATATATATATATATATATATATATATATATATATATATATATATATATATATATATATATATATATATATATATATATATATATATATATATATATATATATATATATATAGAGAGAGAGAGAGAGAGAGAGAGGCGTGTTAGGATGCGGCGTGCGGTGTCGCACTGCAGCCGTTTGATACAGTGCTACGATACGTGCGATGCTCGCAGCGGTGCATCAGACGGCTGCGGTGCGACACCGCACGCCGCATTTTAACATATATATATATATATATATATATATATATATATATATATATATATATATATATATATATATATATATATATATATATATATATATATATATATATATATATATATATATATATATATATATATGACTATTACGTTGAGTTGTGAGCTGCGATTGGAGAAAACGAGCTGCGGGTATTTTGACCCCCCTAGAAGTTTTGGAATTTGATAAAATTTGATGAGGTTGTTGTCTAGGGTAAGATGATATTCCTTACCAATTTTCATAAAATTCCAAAATTTCTAGGGGGGTCAAATGGTCAAAGCAAAATATGTAGATTTTAACGGTGGCTGCGGATGACAGATTTTGCTTCGACCATTTTGACCCCCTAGATGTTTTGGAATTTGATGAAATTTGGTGAGGATGATCATCGTACCCTTGACAACACCCTCACCAAATTTCATCAAATTCCAAAACTCCTAGGGGGGTCAAAATACCTGTAGCTCACTTTCTAAACAGGCAGCTCACAGCTCACTGTAACATTCCTCTCTCTCTCTCTCTTTATATATATATATATATATATATATATATATATATATATATATATATATATATATATATAGAGAGAGAGAGAGAGAGAGAGAGGGTTGTTACGTTGAGCTGTGAGCTGCGGTAGGAGAAAATGAGTTGTAGGTAATTTGACCCCCCTAGGAGTTTTGGAATTTGATGAAATTTGGTGAGGGTGTTTGTCTAGGGTAAGATGATCATCCTCATCAATTTTTATCAAATTCCAAAACTTCTAGGGTCATCAAATGGTAGATGAAAAATCAACCATCCGTAGTTACCATTAAATATGTAGATTTTGATTCTACCATTTGATGACCCTATAAGGTTTGAAATTTGATGAAGATTGGTGAGGATGATCATCTTACCCTAGACAATATCCTCACAAAATTTTATCAAATTCCAAAACTTCTAGGGGGTCAAATCAATCGCAGCTAATTTTCTCCCCCTGCAGCTCATAGCTCAACGTAACAGCCCTCCCTCTCTCTCTCTATACACACACACACACACACTGGTAATGCATGTGCCTGTCGGCATGTAGACGACAGCCTTCTATGGCAACACTCCCTCGATCGCTTTTGTAACGACCAAGATCCAATAGGCCAAGAGCCAAGACTCCTAAGGCTGGGACGCCAAGATAGATGAGGTGAGGTGAGGTGAGGTGTATAAGGCCACGAGTTAGCCCCACATCGCTTGGAGAGAAGGAGATCATGAGCTACTTATATAATTTTTCCTCCCCAACATAGAAGACACATTTTAAAACCTTGCACCGCTACAGATTTCGTAAGAACTCCGTAGTCAAGCATGCTCGGGCGAGAGTAGTACTAAGATGGGTGACCATGCTAGAAAAGTTCTCGTGCGGGCACGGGCAAAGCGGATAATATATTGTGTGTTTGGGGTGGATGTTATAAAATGGTATCAGAGCCGGTTCTCCTCGCAATGGGGGGTCTAACCCTACACGTGGATGTGTAGCCCTAAGGGGGGGTGGATTTTGACGACCAAGATCCAATAACTAATAGCCAAGATCCAAGACACCTGAGGTTGGGATGCCAAGATGAAAAAGGTGAGGTGAGGTGATGTGAGGTGTACAAGGCCACGAGTTAGCCCCACATCGCCTGGAGAGAAGGAGATCCTGAGCAACTTATATAATTTTTCCTCCCAAACATAGAAGACACGCTTTAAAACCGTGCGCCGCTACAGATTTCGTAAGAACTCGATCCGTAGTTAAGAGTGCTCGGGCGAGAATAGTACTAGAATGGGTGACCACCCTAGGAAGTTCTCGTGTGGGCACGGGGAAAGCGGATAAATATTTTGTGTGTTTGGGTTGGATGTTACAAAAATTATGACGACCAAGATCCAATAGGTCAATAACCAAGAGCCAAGACTCCTGAGGCTGTGATATCAAGATGGATGAGGTGAGGTAAGGTGAGGTGTACAAGACCACGAGTAAGCCCCACATCGCCTGGAGAGAAGGAGATCCTGAGCTACTTATATAATTTCCCCTCCCAAACATAGAAGATGTATTTTAAAACCGTGAGTCGCTACAGATTTCATACGAACTCCGGAGTTAAACGTGCTCGGGCGAGAATAGTACTAGGATGGGTGACCACCCTGGGAAGTTCTTGTGTGGGCACGGGCAAAGCGGACAATATCTTGTGTGTTTGGGGTGGATGTTACAAAATGGTATCATAGCTGGTTCTCCTCGCAATGGGAGGGTCTAACCCTACACAAGGACGTGTAGCCCTAAGGGGGGTGGATTATGATGACCAAGATCCAATAGGCCAATAGCCAAGAGCCAAGACTCCTAAGGCTGTGATGTCAAGATGGATGAGATGAGGTGAGGTATACAAGGCCATGAGTTAGCCCCACATCGCCTGGCCGCCTAGAGAGAAGGAGATCCTAGCTACTTATATAATTTCCCCTCCCAAATATAGCAGACGTGTTTTAAAACCGTGCACCGCTATGTATTTTGTGAGAACTCCATAGTTAATCATGCTTAGGCGAGAGCAATCCTAGCATGGGTGACCTCCTAGGACGTTCTCGTGCGGCCACTAGCAAAGCGGACAATATCTTGTGTGTTTGGGGCGGATGTACAAAATGGTATCAGAGTTGGTTCTCTTCGTAATGGGGGATCTAACCCTACACAAGGACATGTAGCCCTAAAGGGGGTGGATTGTGATGACCAAGATCCAATAGTCCAATAGCCAAGAGCCAAGACTCCTGAGGCTGTGATGTCAAGATGGATGAGGTGAGGTGAGGTGAGCTGTACAAGGCCATGAGTTAGCCCCACATCGCCTGGAGAGAAGGAGATCCTGAGTTACTTATATAATTTTTCTTCCCAAACATAAAGACGCGTTTTAAAACCGTGCGCCGCTACGAATTTCATAAGAACTCCGTAGTTTAGCGTGCTCGGGCGAGAGTAGTACCAGGATGGGTGACCCCCCTGGGAAGTTCTCGTGCAGGCATAGGCAAAGCGGACAATATCTTGTGTGTTTGGGGCGGATGTTACAAAATGGTATTAGAGCCGGTTCTCCTCAGGATGGGGGGGTCTAACCCTACACGAGGATGTGTAGCCCTAAGGGGGGTGGATTGTGATGACCAAGATCCAATAGGCCAAGAGCCAAGACTCCTAAGGCTGGGATGTCAAGATGGATGAGGTGAGGTGAGGTGAGGTGTACAAGGCCACGAGTTAGCCCCACATCGCTTGGAGAGAAAGAGATCCTGAGCTACTTATATAATTTCCCCTCCCAAACATAGAAGATGCTTTTTAAAACCGTGCGCCGCTACAGATTTCGTAAGAACTCCGTAGTTAAGCGTGCTCGGGTGAGAGTAGTATTAGGATGGGTGACCACCCTGGGAAGTTCTAGTGCGGGCACGGGCAAAGCAGACAATATCTTGTGTGTTTGGAGCGGATGTTACAGCTTTCGGCGGCATTGGTAATGTAGCGTTTACCTTTGGCGACAAATCACATTCGACGTAGGTAGTAAACTATGTCTGCGACTCCGACATTCATCTACGGCGACCATTTTTAGCGGGGCAACATTGCAGCGAAGTATTGTTCATATGGGGGTAGCATCAAAGTATTGCATAGAACAATAAAGGTATTGCATAATATCATTTTCCCAAAATAGAAAATCGTACCTTTATGGCACCTCCTTGACAACATAAAACTCGGCCGAGTCCGACCAAATTTACTCAACTCGCCTGGCTTCCGAGTCGAGTTCGAGTTTTTAAATAGGCAATCAAATCCATTATATAAAAAAAAACCAATGCGTATCAAAATGTCAAGGATAACATAGCAAAGTCTTGAAAATCGAGCTTATGACTATGGTGATCCCTTGGAACATGTCAAGGAAGACATTGCGGATGTTGCTTTCGGGCACCACTATTTGAAATCTCACCACTGATTGGGTGATTCGAGTTCTATTACGCAATCCTCCTCTTCGGTTTGCACCTTAATGGGACCTCCTTGACAACATAAAACTTGACTGAGTCCGACCAAGTTTACTCGACTCGCTTGACTTCTATGTTGAGTCCGAGTTTTAAAATAGGCAATAAAATCTATTATAAAACAAAACAATGCATATCAAAATGTCAAGGATAACATAACAAAGGCTTGGGAATCAGGCTTATGACTATGGTGATCCCTTGGAACACGTCAAGGAAGACATTGCAGATGCTGCTTTCGGGCACCACCATTTGAAATCTCACCTCTGATTGGGTGATTCGAGCTATGTTACCCAATCATCCTCTTTGGCACTTCATCTCCGGTTCCATGGGTGGAGAATCATGAAGGCTACTATTATGTAGGTCAGAGAGAGAGAGGGGGAGAGAGAGGGTGGGGAGGTGATTTGGGCGCAGGGGTCGCAAAGATCAAGGGGATCGGAGGGTGAGGGTTGCAGAGAAAGAGAGAGAGAGACGGAGAAAGAGAGATCGGGGGAAGAGAGAGATTAGGGGAAGAGAGAGAGACGGCGAGAAAGATAGAGATGGATAGAGAGACAGAGAGAGAGATGGGGGAAGAGAGAGAGAGAGAGAGAGAGAGAGAGAGAGAGAGAGAGAGAGAGATTGTGGGGAAGAGAAAGAGAGACGGAGAGAGAAAGATCAGAGGAAGGGAGGAGAGCCGAAGAGAGAGAGAGATAGTGAGATCAGGGGAAGAGAGACACAGAGAGAGAGAGAGAGAGAGAAAGACGGAGAGAGAGAGAGAGAGAGATCAGGGGAAAAGAGAGAGAGAGAGAGAGAGAGAGATAGATGGATAGAGATATCGTAGGGTTTCCATCTGGGTCGTGGGTTTAAAGAGATTGCATGAGAGAGAGGAGCAGAGATCGTGGCCTTGAATCATGACCATTCTTTGTCTATAGGCAAATCAATCATAGCTGTTTATCTGTCTCTTCATGTTTGTCCCCCCCACAAAACCTTGGAATATTATTTTTATATATATACACACACACATACACACCCACACACACACACCGTCTTACTTATCACTACAAGAAAAAGGTTATTTACCGACGGAAATTTATATTTCCGTCGGTAATAATATAAATATTACCGACGGAAACCATAGTTTCCGTCCGTATTATAACTAAGATATTTTTTAATTTTTTTGCATATTTATTACCGACGGGTACATACTATCCGTCGGTAAAGTCTTCTTTACCGACGGATCCTTATACATCCGTCGGTATAAGTACTTTATACCGACGACAACATAATGCCGTCGGTATAAAGTACTTATACCGACGGACACATTATGCCCGTCGGTAAAATGTAACGACGAAACTCAGGGTTTTTACTGGCTCTCTGGAAAAAATGGAACACTGAGTTTCGTCGTACAGTATTACCGACGGAACTTATTTTACGGTCGGCATAAAGTAATTATATCGACGGTAAAATAAGTTCCGTCGGTACTAATGTACGACAAAACTCAGGGTTTTTTTCGGCTCTCTGGAAAAAATGAAACCCTGAGTTTCGTCGTACATTTGTACCGAAGGAACTTATTTTACCGTCGGTATAATTACTTTATGCCGACGGTAAAATAGTTTCTGTCGGTAATACTGTACGACGAAACTCAGGGTTTTTTCCCGGCTCTCTGGAAAATAATGGAACCCTGAGTTTCGTCGTTGATTTGTACCGATGGAAATTATGGTACCGTCGGTATAATAGCTTTATACCGACGGTATAATAATTACCGTCGGTAAAAACCCTGCTAATATACACCCCAGCGAGCCGTTTCTATTTCTGTTTCGACCTAACCCCTCCGGCGCCCCTCTCTCAATCTCTCTCTCTCTCTCACCGACCCGACCCGTCCGGCGACCCTGTCCCCCTCCGGCAGCCCCGCGATCCCCTCCGGCCACCCATCCCCCTCCCGGCCACCCATCCCCCTCCCAACCTCCGCCCCTCCCCGGCCTCCCGGCCCTCTCTCTCTCTCTCTATTTCCTCCCCCCCCCTCCCCGGCCTCCCTTCCCTCTCTCTCTCTCTCTCTCTCTCTCTACTTCCTCCCCTCACCTCTCTCTCTCGATCTAAACCCCCCTCCGGCCGGCCACCCATCCCCTCCCTTGCACCTTCGGCCACCCCTCCCCTTCTCGAGGCCTGCCGACCATCGCTGGTGAGCTCCTCCTCCTCCTCCCTTTCCCCCTTAGGTTAATTTGTTCCAAATTGCATACTAAAGTTTGAAATGTTATCTTATCAAAATTGCATACTAATTTTGTCATCTACTGAATTCCCTTATCAAAATTGCATACTTATTTGATAATTTTTATCTTATCAAAACTAAATTGAATGGGGGGAATAGGAATCCCAAATTGGGAAAGGGTATATTGACCATTGAATTAGTGCTGGCTATCAGTCAACTATGGAAATAAGATATTGGAGGGTCGGACGGGCGGGTATCGGGCTAGCCCGGCCCAATTGACAGTCCTAGTTTGCACAATACCCCTTTTGTCATCTGCTTAATTCCCTCATTTGGTAATTTTTACACTGTTTTAAAACTCGCTGAGTCGACTCGAAACTCGGCCGAGTCGACTCGACTCGGCTGAGTTTCGATCCGACTCGGTCCAAAACTCGAGTTTCGATCCGACTCGGCTGAGTTTCGATCCGACTCGAGTTTTGTCGGGTTTTAGCCGAGTTGTCGAGCCTATTCGACTCATTAAGGTTTCGAGTCGAGTCGAGTTTTCGTGTTTTAAAACACTGATTTTTATCCTATCAAAACTGAATTGAATGAGGGAATGGGGGGCAAAATGTAGTTTTTAGACTAGGGTGAGCGTCGGTTTTGTCGGTCGATTTCGGTGTGGGTTTTGTCGGTTATATTTTTTTCGATTTACGAAAAATCAAAACCAAAACCGAAACCGAAACCGAAACCGAAATGGTCGGTTTTTGTCGGTTCGATGTGATATGAGGTATGCTAAAGCCATAAATCTACTCGAGCGACAGAGAGAACCGTCAGACCCCAAGTGTTTACTTGATGAGGCTCCCTGACTTGTTGACTTACGGTCGTATAACTTTGGTGCTATGCCTAGCATTCGAACTATCAGCAGTTCAAATGCTGGCCACCAACCCTAGGTTTACTATGTGACTAGTCTACTCATCATAATACACCCATCCATTAGGGATGTGGATGGCCTGTAGAAGTTTTGGTTTGGTGTTCCATACCCGGGAACCGAAACCGAAATTGTGCGGAGTCTTATAACATTGTTTGAAATTATATGTCAGGTGTTGTATAGCCAGATAGACAAAGATGTCTTCGATCGATAAGAGTTGGATGCGTAATTCGAATCGCATGAGCCAAGAGTACAGAGAAGGAGTCAGGAAATTTCTGGATTTTGCATTTGAGCGTCTTGCACCGCTTGATGGAAAAATTGTGTGTCCCTGTATAGACTGCGGAAGGGTGACTAGGAAGGTTCGAGAGGAATGTGAGGTTGATCTGGTAATGCGTGGCATTGACATTAGCTATACCCGTTGGTTCTTGCACGGTGAGGAGCTAGATGCAGTCCCCATGGCAGCTCACGGTGAAACTGCAAACACAGTGATCGCTGATGATAATATTAATACAGACGATGACGATGACATGCAGGGTATGATACATGATTTGCAAGGTGGAATAGGCACGGAAACTCCGTCAGGTGATCAGCCCAATATTGAAGCGGACAAGTTCTACAGATTGCTTAAGGATGCCGAGCAACCTCTATACCCGGGGTGTGAGAAGTTTTCAAAACTCTCTTTCACTGTAAAGCTTCTTCATTTGAAGTGCCTCAATGGTTGGAGTAATAAGACATTTAATATATTGGTAGAGTTGCTGAAAGAGGCTTTTCCTATAGGTGAGACAGTACCGAAATCATTCTACGAGGCGAAGAAGACAATTAAAGATCTCGGTCTGGGTTATGAGAAAATTGATGCATGCGTGAACGATTGTATGTTGTACCGGAAAGAGTACGAACATGCACGGTCATGCCATATATGCGGAGCAACGAGATATAAAGAGACGGATGCCGAGTCTAGTACCAATCGAAGAAAGAAAAATGTATCTGCAAAGATTCTCCTATACTTCCCGCTTAGGGACAGGCTTCAGAGGTTGTTTATGTCATCGAAGACTGCTGAGCACATGAGGTGGCATGCACGAGAATGTACAGATGACGGGGTTATGAGATATCCGGCCGACTCTCTGACGTGGAAAGATTTTGATCATACCTATCCTGAATTCGCATGTGAAGTTCGCACCGTCAGGTTAGGGCTTACTAGCGATGGCTTCAATCCCTTTGGGAATATGAGTGTGTCGTACAGCATTTGGCCAGTTGTCCTAGTTCCATACAATTTGCCTCCCTGGATGTGCTTAAAAAAGCCATACACAATGCTCTCCTTGCTCATTCCCGGACCCAGGTCGCCTGGTAATGATATTGACATTTACTTGCAGCCGTTGATTGAGGAGTTGAACGAGTTATGGGAAGTTGGGGCCGATACATATGATGCCTCGTTGCGCCAGAATTTTCGGATGCATGCGGCACTTCTATGGACCATCAACGATTTTTCTGCATATGCCAACTTATCCGGGTGGAGTACTAAAGGAAAATTGGCGTGCCCTATATGCAATAAGGAGACAGATTCATTACGGTTGAAGAACGGAGGCAAGTTCTGTTATATGGGCCATCGAAGATTCCTTGTTGACGGCCATAAGTGGAGGCAGAACAAAAGAGCTTTCAACGGCAAGAAGGAACTTGCAAAGGCCCCGGAGCAGCTTTCGGGGGTAAAAGTCTTGTGCGAATTGGATCAGCTTGATGCCGTGGCACTTGGGAAAGGTAAAAAGAAGAGAACGCATGAAGATTCTACGCGTGAGCATAACTGGAAGAAGAAGATTATTTTCTTTAAACTACCGTACTTGAGCAGCCTACTCTTGCGGCATAACTTGGATGTCATGCATATCGAGAAAAATGTGTGTGACAATATTATAGGAACACTGCTGAATCTCGACGGTAAGACGAAGGATAATCTTAAATCTCGTCTCGATCTTAAGGAGTTGGGCATTCGAAAATCACTTCATCCCCAAGAGATTGGGGATAAGTATGTGTTGCCAGTTGCATGCTACACCATGAGCTCACAGCAAAAGGCAGCCTTATGTGCATTCCTACGGTCTGTGAAAATGCCAGACGGTTATTCTTCGAATATCGCACGATACGTGCAAGAGAACGGCCGGAAGTTGTCTGGATTAAAGAGCCACGATTGTCATGTTCTTATGCAGCGATTGTTATCTCTTGCTATACGTGGGAATTTAACCGAACAGGTGTCCGGTCCGTTAATTGAGCTCAACACTTTTTTCAGACAGTTGTGCTCGAAGGTACTTAGAGTGGACCAACTTGATCAGATGGAGAGGGATATTGCGATCACATTGTGTAAGCTAGAGATGATATTTCCACCTTCCTTCTTTGATGTCATGGTGCATTTGACCGTTCACTTGGCAAATAAGGCCAAACTCGGCGGCCCAGTTCATTACCGCTGGATGTATTTTATCGAGAGGTAATCGTCTCGTCTCATTCATACAGTGTATTTGATCGTTCTTGATATATTTATCCAAATATTTTTTTTCTCAAATTAGGTACTTGCGAACATTGAAATCATATGTTCGTAATAAAAGTCGTCTGGAGGGATCAATTGCTGAAGGATACCTAGCAGAAGAATGTCTAACATTCTGCTCAAGATACCTACATGGTATAGACATGCGATTCAATCAACTTGAGCGGAACTATGACGGTGGTCCAATAGACTTCGATGGGGGTCTGTCTATATTTGCCGAAATCGGTAGACCTATAGGAGGAGGCAAAACCCGTCGATTGTCTGTAGATAAGATTCAACAGGCACATATGTATGTGTTGCGCCAATGTGATGAAGTGTGGCCATTCATTGAGTAAGCATTTTACGATCATTTACTCATTCTTTCAGTCCATTCATTAAGTATATGTGCTAATTATAATCTAATTCATAACCTGTAAAACAGGAAATATAAAGCCATCATTAATAATTGGGGTAGTCGAAATGCTCCCCAAATTCATGATCGTGAATTCCCATCGTGGTTCGAGAAACACGTAAGTATTCACATCATTACTGAATTTTATTGACATCCATTATCGAACAATAATTATGTGTTCATATCATGAATGTCATGTGGTTATTATAGGCACAAGAGCTGCACAATAACCATGATCCGCTGATGAATGAGGATCTCTGGCGCTTATCTTGTAGTCCTTTGCAAGACGCAATATCGTATGATGGTTATATCGTGAACGGTTATAGACTTCGGACGAAAGATAGTGAAAAATCACAAAGAACCCAAAATAGTGGGGTTGTCGTCAACGGTGAGCAAGAAGAATTAGAAAATATCGACTTCTACGGTGTCCTGAACGAGATTCTCAAGATTAAATTTCTTGGCCAAAATCAGATCGTATTATTCAAATGTGATTGGTATGATGTTAATAATCGCGAAACTGGTTATAATGTCGACAAATACGGTTTTATCAGCATCAACACTGGCAAGAGATTGAATACCCAATATGAAGATCCATTCATTCTTACCTCTCAAGCGCAACATATATTTTATGCACCGGATAATACCTCTCCAGGTTGGCAAATTGTAGTCAGGTCACCACCCAGAGATTTTTATGACATGGGAGACAAGGATGCGGAGGTCGTCAATGATGATTTGGATGCATACCAGAATGATGAGATAATCATTGTCGACGCAGTGCACGACGAAAATGAAGATGTCGACAATATAAACTGGACAACGAATGCAGATCAAATGATAGAAGAGGGATGCGATGAGAGTGACAAAGATGAGACAGAAAATGACTAGACCGTATGTAAATCAAATTGTTTCATATTTATATCAAATTGTTTCATATATAAATCATATTGTTTCATATGTATATCATATTAATTTATACTGTTTCATATGTAAATCAAACAGTTTCATATGTAAATCATACCGTTTCATATGTAAATCAAATTGTTTCATATTGTTTCATAAATCATATTGTTTCATATGTAAATCAAACTGTTTCATATTGTTTCATATATAAATCTTACTGTTTCATATGTAAATTAAACTGTTTCATATGGCATCACGGTCATATGTTCGTAGAGGCAGGGGTGGGGTAGCTCGGAGCGCTCCGGCTGCTACCCCAGGGTCCGAGGCTGAGCCGTCCGGATCTAGTAGTGTTGTTCATCTCTCCACACCAGCTCCTGATGTGGTCGCAGCCTCCGAAGCTTCGAGCAGTGCTCAGCACTCGGCTGCAGCGTCTACGCCCACAGGTAATGTTTAGATCTAAAGTTTTATACATGTTGTAAATACTTCTTCAGTACTGATGTATATTTTATTTGCAGGGTCGAGGATCACCAGGCACGTAGGCGACCGGGGCGTGACGACGGCCCGGCGCTTGTCGACCTTACGCGAGCCGCTTTCCCTACAGTGGAGCGGCATGACCTTTGTGGGCGAGCACGCTTCTGACGCCGCCACGTGGGTCGGTATTATAGTACGGGAGGAGAGGAATGCCCCGATTGTGGGGTTAAGGGGGTGGAAGAACATTGATGCATCATATAAGGAGAGGATGTATCAGCAGTTTTTGGTATGTTAGTTTCATTAAAGCATTTTAGAATAATATCGTACTTCTTTAATTATAATTTGATTTGATAAAATAACTTGTTTCTAAATTGATTTTACAGGAGAAATTTAAATGGGAGAACATGGAAACCGACACCCATCGGGAGGACTTGTGGAAGATGATGGGTGAGCGGTACAGGGATTACCGTCACGAGCTCTACCAGCTCTACGGTTACTTGGTCGGCCAACCGGCTGAGGAGGTACAGGCTGCGGCCGGGACGAGAGACGCGCCACCGCTACATGTTCTATAGTTTTTGGTCGCTCACTGGGCCACTCCTCACGTTCAGGTATAATCATAATTTTGTTGATTCGTACTTATTTTAATATTATACTAAAAATTTGTATTGATGTTTCAAAATTTAATCGATTAACACAGGTGAGTTCACGTAGAGGCAAGCAGAATAGAAGTGCCTCGACGACACCTGCTCCAGTGAAGGGGAGGACCTCCATGCCCCAGCTTGCCCAGCAGCTGGTAAATGATACAAACATTGTTATTATTTAAAACTCTATACATGTTATATT
Organism: Chamaelirium japonicum; assembly: GCA_947650365.1. NCBI lineage: Eukaryota > Viridiplantae > Streptophyta > Magnoliopsida > Liliales > Melanthiaceae > Chamaelirium > Chamaelirium japonicum. Next base: position 50,830,910 of record OX393560.1, read on the forward strand.
AACTCATCTATTTATTTTATATGTCTAACAGACACAGTCCTTGGGCCACGAGCCTAATAGGATTGACCTTTTTGAGGCCTCTAGGAGGCGGCGTACCGATGGGGCATTTCTGGACGACAGGGTTGCCTCGCAAGTGGTAAGTAATTAAATTACTGTTAATAGATTCTTATACGACTTCATTGAATATCATTGAATATCATTCGTTGTTTTTATATAGGAGAGGATGCGACTTCTGGTGACAACGTTAGGCGAGGCCGGCTCCTCCTCCAGCTCAGTATCTGTCGACTCAGCGATGGATACTGTGCTAAGACCTGCCACGCACGGCCGTGTCCTCTGTACGGGCCTTGGAGTCACGCCCTCCTCCTACTTTGGACGAGAGGGTATGCGCTCAAGGGTACGGGACACCCAGACCGGTGCTATCACTCAGCTGCAGTCTGCGCTAGACGCGGAGCGAGAGCAGAGGCAGGCCCTCGAGCAGAGGGTTGAGGCGGAGCGAGAGCAGAGGTAGGCCCTCGAGCAGAGAGTTGAGGCAGAGAAGAAGGCCCTCGATGAGGAAAGAGAAGCTCGCAGGGAACTGGAGCGTAAATTTTATGACTTCATAAGCAGGTCTAGCGGTGGCTCATCCTCATGATCAGGTACTTACTAATCTTTATAATATTAGTAAAAAATATGAATCTTACTAATTTGAGTTTAGATCATATTATCACACTTATGATTTTTCAACACTTAGACTCTAAATCGGTGAATTGGATCGTAAATTGGTCAAATATCCAATTAGAACCCGCTCGCAAGTCCGAAATACGGAATAATTCCAAGTTCGAATTATCGGATGCCGATTCGATGACGATCGGATCGAATCCAAACCTATTTTATATCCGAAACACGCTAACTTATGATTTTCCAACACTTAGACTCTAAATCGGTGAATCGGAGCGTAAATTGGTCAAATATATATCCAATTAGAACTCGCTCGCAAGTCCGAAATACGGAATAATTCCAAGTTCGAATTATCGGATGCCGATCCGATGATGATCGGATCGAATCCAAACCTATTTCATATCCGAAACACGCTAACTTATGATTTTCCAACACTTAGACTCTAAATCGGTGAATCGGAGCGTAAATTGGTCAAATATCCAATTAGAACCCGCTCGCAAGTTCGAAATACGGAATAATTCCAACTTTGAATTATCGGATGCCGATCCGATGACGATCCGATCAAATCCAAACCTATTTCAAATCCGAAACACGCTAACTTATGATTTTCCAACACTTAGACTCTAAATCGGTGAATCGGAGCGTAAATTGGTCAAATATCCAATTAGAACCCGCTCGCAAGTCCAAAATACGGAATAATTCCAACTTCGAATTATCGGATGCCGATCCGATGACGATCCGATCGAATCCAAACCTATTTCAAATCCGAAACACGCTAACTTATGATTTTCCAACACTTAGACTCTAAATCGGTGAATCGGAGCGTAAATTGGTCAAATATCCAATTAGAACTCGCTCGCAAGTCCGAAATACGGAATAATTCCAACTTCGAATTATCGGATGCCGATCCGATGACGATCCGATCTAATCCAAACCTATTTCATATCCGAAACACGCTAACTTATGATTTTCCAACACTTAGACTCTAAATCGATGAATCGGAGTGTAAATTGGTCAAATATCCAATTAGAACCCACTCGCAAGTCCGAAATACGGAATAATTCCAACTTCGAATTATCGGATTCCGATTCGATGACGATCGGATCGAATCCAAACCTATTTCATATCCGAAACACTCTAACTTATGATTTTCCAACACTTAGACTCTAAATCGGTGAATCGGATCATAAATTGGTCAAATATCCAATTAGAACTCGCTCGCAAGTCCGAAATATGGAATAATTCCAACTACGAATTATCGGATGCCGATCCGATGATGATCCGATCGAATCCAAACCTATTTCAAATCCGAAACATGTTAACTTATGATTTTCCAGCACTTAGACTCTAAATCAGTGAATCGGAACGTAAATTGGTCAAATATCCAATTAGAACTTGCTCGCAAGTCCGAAATACAGAATAATTCCAAGTTCAAATTATCGGATGCCGATCCGATGACGATCGGATCGAATCCAAACCGATTTCATATCCGAAACACGCTAACTTATGATTTTCCAACACTTAGACTCTAAATCGGTGAATCAGAGCGTAAATTGGTCAAATATCCAATTAGAACTCGCTCGCAAGTCCGAAATACGGAATAATTCCAAGTTCGAATTATCGGATGTCGTTCCGATGATGATCCAATCGAATCCAAACCTATTTCAAATCCGAAACACGCTAACTTATGATTTTCCAACACTTAGACTCTAAATCGGTGAATCGGAGCGTAAATTGGTCAAATATCCAATTAGAACTCGCTCGCAAGTCCGAAATACGGAATAATTCCAACTTCGAATTATCGGATGCCGATCCGATGACAATCCGATCGAATCCAAACCTATTTCATATCTGAAACACGCTAACTTATGATTTTCCAACACTTAGACTCTAAATCGGTGAATCGGATCGTAAATTGGTCAAATATCCAATTAGAACCCGCTCGCAATTCCGAAATACAGAATAATTCCAAGTTCGAATTATCGGATGCCGATCCGATCGAATCCAAACCTATTTCATATCCGAAACACGCTAACTTATGATTTTCCAACACTTAGACTCTAAATCGGTGAATCGGAGCGTAAATTGGTCAAATATCCAATTAGAACTCGCTCGCAAGTCCGAAATACGGAATAATTCCAAGTTTGAATTATCGGATGCCGATCCGATCGAATCCAAACCTATTTCAAATCCGAAACACGCTAACTTATGATTTTCCAACACTTAGACTCTAAATCGGTGAATCGGATCGTAAATTGCTCAAATATCCAATTAGAACCCGCTCGCAAGTCCGAAATATGGAATAATTCCAAGTTCAAATTATCGAATGCCGATCCGATGACGATCCGATCGAATCCAAACCTATTTCAAATCCGAAACACGCTAACTTATATTTTCCAACACTTAGACTCTAAATCGGTGAATCGGAGCGTAAATTGGTCAAATATCCAATTAGAACCCGCTCGCAAGTCCGAAATACGGAATAATTCCAACTTCGAATTATCGGATGCCGATCCGATGACGATCCGATCGAATCCAAACCTATTTCAAATCCGAAACACGCTAACTTATGATTTTCCAACACTTAGACTCTAAATCGGTGAATCGGATCGTAAATTGCTCAAATATCCATTTAGAACCCGCTCGCAAGTCCGAAATACGAAATAATTCCAAGTTTGAATTATCGGATGCCGATCCGATGACGATCCGATCGAATCCAAACCTATTTCAAATCCGAAACACGCTAACTTATGATTTTCCAGTACTTAGACTCTAAATCGGTGAATCGGATCGTAAATTGCTCAAATATCCAATTAGAACCCGCTCGCAAGTCCGAAATACGGAATAATTCCAAGTTTAAATTATCGGATGACGATCGGATCGAATCCAAACCTATTTCATATCCGAAACACGCTAACTTATGATTTTCCAACACTTAGACTCTAAATCGATGAATCGGAGCGTAAATTGGTCAAATATCCAATTAGAACCCGCTCGCAAGTCCGAAATATGGAATAATTCAAAGTTCGAATTATCGGATGCCGATCCGATGACGATCGGATCGAATCCAAACCTATTTCATATCCGAAACACGCTAACTTATGATTTTCCAACACTTAGACTCTAAATCGGTGAATCGGAGCGTAAATTGGTCAAATATCCAATTAGAACCCGCTCGCAAGTCCGAAATACGGAATAATTCCAAGTTCGAATTATCGGATGCCGATCCGATGACGATCGGATCGAATCCAAACCTATTTCATATCCGAAACACGCTAACTTATGGTTTTCCAACACTTAGACTCTAAATCGGTGAATCGGAGCGTAAATTGGTCAAATATATATCCAATTAGAACTCGCTCGCAAGTCCGAAATACGGAATAATTCCAACTTCGAATTATCGGATGCCGATCCGATGACGATCGGATCGAATCCAAACCTATTTCATATCCGAAACACGCTAACTTATGATTTTCCAACACTTAGACTCTAAATCGGTGAATCGGAGCGTAAATTGGTCAAATATCCAATTAGAACCCGCTCGCAAGTCCGAAATATAGAATAATTCCAACTTCGAATTACCGGATGCCGATCCGATGACGATCGGATCGAATCCAAACCTATTTCATATCCGAAACACGCTAACTTATGATTTTCCAACACTTAGACTCTAAATCGGTGAATCGGATCGTAAATTGGTCAAATATCCAATTAGAACTCGCTCGCAAGTCCGAAATACGGAATAATTCCAACTTCGAATTATCGGATGCCGATCCGATGATGATCCGATCGAATCCAAACCTATTTCAAATCCGAAACACGCTAACTTATGATTTTCCAGCAGTTAGACTTTAAATCGGTGAATTGGAACGTAAATTGGTCAAATATCCAATTAGAACTTGCTCGCAAGTCTGAAATACGGAATAATTCCAAGTTCGAATTATCGGATGACGATCGGATCGAATCCAAACCTATTTCATATCCGAAACACGCTAACTTATGATTTTCCAACACTTAGACTCTAAATCGGTGAATCGGAGCGTAAATTGGTCAAATATCCAATTAGAACTCGCTCGCAAGTTCGAAATACGAAATAATTCCAACTTCGAATTATCGGATGCCGATCCGATCGAATCCAAACCTATTTCAAAACCAAAACACGCTAACTTATGATTTTTTAACGCTTAGACTTAGTTATAGATATAAACCATTTTTTTAACAAATACATGTTAATTGCAGGAGCAGGGCGGTGTCAGGGGATCGATGAGAGCACCAACGTTGGTGGCAGGCGGGGGTGGTTGAGATAAGGCATCTCTCAGTTTTGGATTGTGTAAATATTATTTTGTAATATGTGGTTATTATTTGATAATTTGCTGTAATTTTTTATCAATTTAGGTAATATTTTAAAATTTGCGGTAATATTTTATAAATTATGGTAATATTTGATAAATTGTGGTAATATATTGTGGTATTGTTGTAAATCACAGGAATTAAATAACATTATTTAGGTAAATTTATTAAAAAAAAACATACTTATTACCGACGAAAATTAATTATTCCGTCGGTACTAAAGTTTTTATTTTTTTTAAATTATAAATAAGTTGCCGACGGAATATAATATCCGTCGGTAATATATATATTATTGCCGACTGGAAATATATAGCCGTCGGTAATATATATATTATTACCGACGGGAAATATATATCCGTCGGTAATATATAAAGTATTACCGACAGGTTATATTATAACCGTCGGTAAAAGTCTTATATATTACCGACGGACTATTATGTATCATCGACAATAATATATTATATTAATTTTTAATTGTTTAAATCTTACTAACGGCTTTTATATTACCGTCGGTATTAATTATTATTATCGACGGTAATATTTGGTCCGTCGTATTGTTTTCCCCGACACCTTTTTTCCCGACAGCTGGCGACGAAAATATCTTCCGTCGCTATAAAATATTACCGACGGAATGTTAATATTACCGACGGATATTGTCCGTCGGTAATAACTGTTTTTTTTGTAGTGTATGGAATGGTTACTTATGCAATTACACATCGTCTTTTATCCAATCTAGATGTTTTAGAATTTGATGAAACTTGATGGGGATGCTATCTATGGAAAGTTGATCATCCTCACCAAAAACCATCAAATTCAATAATCTCTAGTGGCATCAAATGTTAGAAGCTTTATTGACCGTTCATTTTAACTGTTAATTTGACATCGACAGATGGACGGTGGCAACGACATGCTACGCCATCCTCAATGGAGAACAACGACAATAGGGCAATAATCATATGTTTGATGCATGCCATGTAATGTTGAATCATATTTAGCCCTCTGATGTGCGTAATTGGTGACAACAAGTGATCCAACATGAACTCGGTCGTTTGATGCAGACAATCGAGTGGATGATGACAATGTCTGGTGAAAACAATAATGACGAACAACGGTGATGGTAGGTCGATGACCGTTTGTCTATGTGCACCACATTGAACCACATTTAGCCCTCATATGTAGGTAATTGGCTACAAGCTAACCACGACGCATAATAGGCACTCGGTTTCTTGATGCAGGCAATCAAGTGGGCGATGGAAAGTTGGAAATGATGAGCAATAACATCAATGACGAACAACATAAGTGGGAGGCCAACGACCTTCTACATGACTCATGCCCTATGGTGGTGAATCGCATTTAGCACTCCAATACAGGTAATCGGCGACATGTAGGTGACATCGGGCACTCAATCTCTAGATGCAGGCATCAAGTGGGAGCGAGCGAAACAATGAATGACAAGGGAGGGCGACAACAACATTGGCAAATATCAGCAGTAGGAGGCTGACAATCGTCTGCTTGTTGCGCGTCACATTGTATTGAATCACATCTAGCCCTCTGATGTAGGTAATCAACAATAGGCGTGCAACAACGGGTAATCGAGCGGGCCCTCAGTCGTCCAATGTAGGCAATCGAGTAGGCGTAGGCAAAACAAGCATTATTAATAGCGAATAGAGACAGTGGGAAGGATAAGACTTACCCCCACTATGTTAATAGGCTAATTAGACTTAATAAATAATCGAGACATCCACCTAGGGGTGGCAATGGGTCGTGTCGGGTCGGGTTCGTGTCGTTTCTAGTTTTGGGTCGTGTTCAAAACCCCTAGACCTGGACCCGACCCGTTTAACTAATCATGTCAAGATCTAAACCCGTACCCGACCCGTTTATAAACGGCTAGACCCGATAAGACCCGTTTACCGCATGGGTTTATTTAGTTGACCTGATCCGCTCGACCCGACCTAACCCGATAGACCCACTGATACTATATATTACAGCATCGGATTGCGGGTAGATCCGACCCGACCCGACACGACCCGTTGAATATTAAACGGTTCTTCCCGGGTCTACCGTGTCCATACCCTAAACCCGGACCCGACCCGACCCGACCCGACCCGTTTATTAAATGGGTCTATCGTGTCGACCCGTTTACGACCCGAACCCGTTTAGCCCTGACCCAGACCCGCTAACTTGGTGTCGGGTCTGCCGTGTCGGGTCCGAAATTCAGCCCTACATCCACCATTGTCTCGAATCAAAGCCCAACTACCGCGGAAGTGTGACGACTGCCACCTCCGAGGATTTAATAAATAATCCATTTAAATTTTCTTTATCCCACCCACCTCCCTCCCCTGTTCATCGGAGATTCCCGATCTGCCGCGAAAAAATCCCTAACCCCGTCCGATGGCCGCCGGAGAAGATCTGGATCTCCCAACCCCACCGGAGAAGGATTCCTCCGCCGCCCCTCCTCCGCCTCCCAGTCGGAATCAGAGATCCGTCCACCGAATTCTCGGCGGAGGCACAGGTCTCTACGTCCCCCCATCCTCCTTCTCCTCCTCTTCCTAGGGTTTCAAGTTCCTGCTTACTGTTGTTGCTGATTTCTTGGTTCTTGATCCCTGCAGTGGCCGACGTGCTCCTGTGGAGGCGGCGGAGCGCTGCGGCTCTCGTGGCTGCGGCGGCGACCGCCTTCTGGTTTCTCTTTGAGATAGCCGGATACAGCTTTCTGTCGCTTGTCGCCAACTCCCTGCTCCTCCTCGTCACCATCCTCTTCGTCTGGGCGAAATCGGCTTCACTTCTCAACAGGTTTCAACCTCTGTCTCATCTCTTTTCATACCTTGGTGCTAAATCTTGATGCTATTCTCTGCTTGTGATCTTGGATCTAGACCTCTTCCTCCCCTCCCCAAACTGGAAATTTCCGACGAGCTCGTTGGGAGGGCCGCTGCTGAGGCTCGTGTGTTGATCATTCCTGTACTGGCTGTTGCTCGTGATATCGCCATCCAGAGAGATAGGAAGGTTTTCCTTCAGGTCTTACTCTTCCCCTGCTACTAAGCTCTGTTGAGATATTGCTCATTGCTTGATTTGGTTCTTTTTTTTCTTTTCTTGTTCCCTTTCATCTCAAAGGTCATTCTGGGTTTGTGGCTCGTTTCATATATCGGGAGTTTCTTCAACCTCCTTACACTTGTTTACATTGGTGAGTTCAGTTGAGCTTTTCTAATGGTCTTGCTTTGAAACATGGGTGAAGTGTGCCCCCTTTACTGGCTTCTCCTCCTTTTGCCACACCTCATCTTATGAATCATCCCTTAACCTTGTCGCAGGGGTTCTTCTGTCTCTCACGCTCCCTGCTTTATATGACAAGTACCAGGATCATGTTGATGAAAAGCTTCACGTGGTACATGGTTTAGCCTTGAAGCACTACAGCAACATCCTAAGCAAGACCACGAAAGAATCAAACAAGGAAAAGAAGACCCAGTAGTAAGATGGTTAGTCTCACCATCCATCGTTCTATCTCAGTCTCTGTGATACGTTCACCCAATCACATCTCACTTCAATATTCATGTGATAAAGAATGATACCTTTCAAGAAAAAAGAAAAGATAAAGAATGATTTTTGGGGCATGCTCATTCATCTACTGCTTTTATTATCATCACACCTTCAACAATTTGAGTTTACTGAGATTGCTATGATAATACTAATATCATGGTTCGAGGGTTTGTCTGAACCCAAACCGGTTCGCTCGCACCGGTTTGCATTTTGGCCGATCCAAACACTCAAACCCGCATAATGCCTTCGAATAAGGTCTGATTTGGATATGGTTCATATCATCGCCCTATTAGTTTGAATGATAGATGTAGTTAGTAGCTATTCCATGATTCATATATCACAAAACTTGGATATTAAACTCCTGATTCAAGTAAGAATTGGGCGAATCATACCCTAATTTTTGGTTTCTTTTCCTAATGATATATGTAGTTAATAACCATTCTTTTTTCCTTGCCTTGTTGTCATCTCGTGATTTACTTCCCACTTCGAGTATCCTGTGATCGTGGTTATTGGGTGCCCCCTCATGCCATCAGGTCTGAACACTAGGCCTTGCCCAGGAAAAGAGGGGGGGGGGGGGGGGGATGCGATTTGTGCTTTTTTACTTGCCCTGTTGGCATCTCATGCTTTACTTCCTAATTTGATGATAATGCGATAATGTACTATTGGGTGTCCAATTTGGGAGGCACGTGGATGAAACTCATTAAAGTTGTTCGATGGTAGGCACGTGGTGAATCACATTGAACCCGACTTTATCGCTCAAGGACGATTGTGATGCCATTGGACGCCGAATCTATCTTGTGAAAAAAGAAATCCTTGATCATATCTGCACGAGCCCCATGATACGGTACCTAGTGGAAAAAGAACAGAAAGCAATACATGTCATTACAGTGGTACCAAGTATTTTTTTTGAAAAAAAATGTTTTAAACATGGCTCAATGGGTTGCTGTTTGCTACACAATTTAATCGCATATTTTTTTCAAAAAAACAAGGGAACCAGAAAAAAATCATGTTTTATGCATTTTAAACACGTACACACTCATTAATCGTGATGTTTACTGTTAATGTTATTTTATGTGTTTTAAATGGTACATGCGCATTTTATTAAGAAGCGAGGAATTTGAAGGAGTTTATATTCGGACCCTCAGCCCACCGAAGAAGAAGGGATAGATTCAGAGTCCATCCACTAGGGGTCATTCAGAACTAGATGATGATATCTTGTACCTTCCAAATATCGAGACAGAAGTGGAGATGGCTCAATATCAACAGACGGTCTTAGATTCGAGACGAACCCAGAGGGAGCGAGCTGAGAGACTGAATACCAACGCAGTTTGGACCCAGTGGCTGTGGACCTGGTCCATTAGCCGGAGGTTATAATGGTGCTGGTGCTTAAGAGGCTAATGATGGTGAGTTCAATTGTATGAGCGAAAAAGAGTTGACTTAGACGAGCGAAGATGGTGATTTTGTCTTCTTTGTGACTTATGCAATATAAATTTATATAAATAATTTTGACTTTTAGTGTGTTTTCTCCAAACAAGTCAAGTAAATATGTATGCACAACTATAAAAGACATTTTATTTTTTTAAAAAAATCAATAAAATATCCCTTTTTGAGCCATTTCAAAAATTTTCTACCATTTCGGTCGAAATTACGAAATTTCTGTTTCAACCTAGACCAAAAACAGATACAAAATCGAATTTTAAAACCTTGGTTCTATATGACACCAATACACCAAAGGTGCAGAAGGTGGTGATCAGATTACTGTCACAGATAGCATCATCTTCCGGTTGTGAAAAAAATTGGAGTACCTATGCACTTGTACACTCCTAGCAACGGAACCCCCTCACACACAAGAATTTGGAGAAGTTGATCTTTGTCCACTACAACATGCATCTGATGATGAATCATTTATATGAGAGGACAGAGAGATAGGGCTATGGTGACATCAACCTGACTAATATCTTCACCGAGGAACATTATGAGAACCTGTTGTTTGAGTGGATTAGAGACACCGGTCAACTAATTCTAAATGGGCCAGGAGGTATGCCTAATACGAGGATTGATTCTTCATGTCTTCAAGAAAGGGCTTTCTCAGTCACAAATACCCTTCAGCGATCAGAGCACTGAGGATGGTAACGAGTTCAGTTGGAGCAATAACTCAAATGATCGTGGTGGTGGCAATTGTTTTGTACCATATTATTCACAACATCCTCAATCTTCTTCTATGACTTTCGCAGCCAACTAGTGGGACCATTTCACACAGGATGACCATGGGGCACCGGAGTGGCACGACACGATGATGGATCCTCTCAGCCTCAGCATCGTCGTAGGAAGGGACGAATCCAGGAGTCCATACTAAGGTTTGTAGTTTTGGTTTCGGTCCACCCATCGAGGATCGGTTACGGTCGGTTTTAGAGTTTTGGATCAGAGCTTCGGTGGTTTTAGTTTCGTTTTCTAAATTTAAATAATTATAAAATATAAAAATAATATAAAATAATTATATCGGTACCCACTTCATAGTGATCTTGTTTTCAAAAGAGCGTAGCTTTTGCTTTACCTCGATTTTTTATCAAAAAGTTAAAATATCGTTATTCTGAATTTTGGCCAAGACTAGAGGAAAAAAGAGTTCTTGTGAATTTTTTTTTTACAAATTCAAAATATTTTACAAAACTTTGGGTTTTTACGTTGATCTTATACTTCTAGATTTTTGAGATTTTTTCCGGTCCAAAATACTTTGTGGTTTTTTTCACCGAATTTTCTTTTTTAGCCAAAAGCTGTAAAATTTGATTTTGTATAGAAACTGAAAAATTACATTTTGATTCCTTTGGATTTTGATTGTTCTGATATTTTTATTAAATCCAAATCGGAGGTATTTGCTTATTTACTTAAAATAATTTAAAATAATGTTTTTATGTAAATATGTCTATCAAGCTGTCATGCTGAAATACACCTTATCCTGAACACAGTCCTGCTTTTACTTAATGCTGAGTTTCGAAACTCGAAACTGGAGGGTTTCAGGACCAGTTCCGACCGAAACGGATTGGTTTCGGTCGAAACTCCAAACCTTGGTCAATACATACAAACACTCATACTCCATCCATCAGGGTCGTTCATATGATGATTTTGAGTACCCGTCAGATATCAAGATAGAAGAGAAGGAGCTCAATATCAACAAGTGGTCTTAGATTCAAGACGACCCAGTGGGAGCGAGCTGAAAGAAGATAGCTGCCGACGTAGTTTGTTCATGATGCCGGTAGCAGTGGCAATGGACCTAGTCCGTTAGCTGGAGGTTACTGTGGTGCGTCGGGAGTAAATGATGATGAGTTTAGTTGGATAAGTGAAGAAGATTATCTAGACGAGCGAAGATGAGTGTTTTTGTTTTATTTGTGATGAAAACAATGTAAAGTTATGTAAATTTATATAAATATATGGTGATTATTATTTTTTTTTTTCCCAGTTTACTGGAATTCCACCTTGGTTAACATGGTCCATGCAAGCTTACTATGTGTTTGGTGTGTTTTCTTTAAACAATTCATGTAAATATGTTTGCACAACTTTAAAGAATTTAATAGGAAATGCTTATTTGAACCCTCTAGAGGTTTTCAAATTTGATGATTTTTTGCGAGGATTATCATCATACCATAGATAGATCATAGATGATCTACAAAAAAAAATTTAAAAAAAGAACCTCTAGGTGGGAAATGAACCGCAAGCCAATTTCAACATACACACACACACACACACGTGTGCGCGTGCGTTTAAGCGCGCCTAAGCTCCAAGACTCGCCTTAGCATATTGACAACTCTGATTTTGATCGAAATGTTCAAACCCTAACCCTTGAACCAAGGTTTTAAACGTCGATTTCGATGTTGGTTTCGGTAAGTAAAAAAAAGAAGGAAATTTGTTGGATTTCGGTTAAATGTCGGTGAAAATTTTATAATTTTTAAGAAAAGATTTCGGTGAAAATTCATTAAATTTTGGTCAAATTTCGATCAATCCAAGTTCAAATGTCAGTAAAGTGTTGTCAATTATGAAAAAAATCGAAATTGAGGAAAAATATAATTTCTCAAATGAGTTTTGTTTTACTAAAAAGATAAAATATTTCAGTGAAATTGTTTGGAAAAAGACAATGTTGGATTTCGGTTAAATGTCGGTCATTTTGGCCAACATATCGTTATGTCGGACGAAAATTTGGTACTATTAAAAATTCGGTCAATTTCTTTGATGGACCCTTAAAAAAAGACATATTTCAGTGATTTCGTATGAAATTTGTCGACATTGATTCCATGCCTCGAACCGACCGATCCGGTTCGTTTTTGCCCCGAATCCAATCTTGAATTCTCAAACATTGTTAAGTCGGTAGCCATCACTACTCTCCTTAGATTTTCCTCCATTTTGTTCGTTATAAGCAATCAACATTGACAACTCATTGTTGTATCGAACAATCCACTACTTCTTCCGGTTAAACTTTTATTGTTCCAAGTCCACATTTAGTATGCTTACTTAAATGGCCGGATATGATAGCATTAGGCAGGATTAGCTTTCCCAACGGAAAACTCTATATCAGGTTTCGCTCTCGTTATCCTTATTTGACTTTTAATACAAGTTAGGATACTTTGTAGGCAATACTGTCACAATGAATAAGGACCTTTTTTTTTTTCAATTTGTAGCAATAACCTTGAGTCAAATAAATAAAGTGCATACATAGGTAATAATTAATAAAGTAATGGCAGTGGCAGCGTGGCTGTGCCGATGGTAGTGGTAGTGGTGGCAAAGGCAGCCTTGGTGGTGGCAGTGACAATGAAAGTGGTGATTAAGCCAACGATTATGGGCTTGGAGGTGACAATGGTGGCAATGATGATATTATCAGGGATGACAATGCCGGGGGAGGTAGTGGTTGTGGTAGTGTTGATGGTGACAACGAAGACGATAATGATGGTGGCGGTAGCAGAGGTGGCGATGAGAACAAAAATAACAATGTTGGTGGCAGTGGCGGTATCATTAACGACGATGGTGGTGGTAATTGTATTGATGATGGTGATAGCGGTTGTAGGACGATGGTGACGTTGGTGGTGTTGACGGTGTCGATGGCGGAGGTTCCGATAGTGGTGTTGACGGTGTAATGATGGTGTTTGTGGCAATGTTGGTGGTGGTGGCAACGATGGTGGTGGTGGTTGTAGTGCTAGCGGCAACGATGGTGGTGGTGGTGGTGGTGCTGGCAGCAACGATGGGGTAGTGGTGGTCACATACAAGAAAGGAAGCACAAAGGTTTTGGTAACCTCGTACTGTGGGATATGATATACTACCTCTCCCATGGAATTATTTTACCCCATGTTTGGGGGAGTCTAAATAACACCCCCAAACATGTGAATGATTTAATTATTCTGTCCCGAAACCATATCCAGCGTACATAAATGTGGTCTTATTGACATATTGAGTTAATTTTTTTTGTGGATTTTGTTGCCCACCCCACTAGTTCCATTTGAGACACGTTTCTTCTATAAGACATCTTAGTCCTATTCAACCCTTCCATGTTTTTCACCATAATAAGGTTTTCTTGTGGTGCTAATGGGGATGCCCTAGCCAACCTTTGCCCTATTTCCCACTATGATCGTGTTAGGTTGTGTGGTGCCTCACTTATGGAGGCACCCTAGCAATTCCTGCCCATTTCTTACTACAATCAGGTTAAGTAAGGGCATGTTGTGTATAATAGAGGGACGACCAAATTTGGATTCATTACGTAGATTGAGCGGCTCTTTTACGAGTATTGGTCAACTTAATTTCAACTCTTAACCTTTTTCATCTAGGCTTAGGACTGACATGGTCAGTTATGAATTTTCACCCGTATGACACATTTATATTTATTGTGATCGTTTAGCTCTGCGTCTATGAAGCATAGAGCTGTCAAATTGGTTTCAAAAAATGCTCATAAGGACGTTTAATTATGTTATTTTCTTGTAAGTACTTCAGTTCTGTTATTGAAGAACCTTTTCTTCATGCCCTACTTTGAGATACCCTCACAGTTACTTGTCATATACCTCTTCAAGATAGCCATCCAAGAAAGCCAATATGTCATCTATTTGGTAACTTTTCCCTCTACATTAGGTTCCAAAGACTTAAGTGAGCAACAAGGGCTAAGGATCAAGGCTTAAGATGGTTTTTAATGAGAAAATTCTCACAGCTAACAGATTATCAGCGGCTCGCAAGGTGAAAGGCTTTTTGATGAGGACATCGAGCAGCGTCCCTGGCGCGTGTACCAGCGCAGGAGGCGCCACCTGAGCTTGTGGCTGTGATCAGACAGCCAGCACCGTTGATGATGATAGTGTAGTCGTTATTTATTTGTTTTGCTTTGCATTATGTCATTTAGTCCCACCTCAGTTGTCAGGGATTTTCGTCTGTTTATCGCAGCCTTTATATAGGCCTGCCCCTGGACATGTAATGGTAATCGATGAATAATAAAATTCTATGTTTTCCTCCACACTTGTGTTGAGCGAACTCAGGGCGAGGTGTGTGAAACCCAAACCCAAACCCTAGGCGTGTGAAACCCAAACCCAAACCCTAGGCGTGTGAAACCCTAGGTCCAGTGTTAGGCGTGTGAAACCCTAACCGGAAAACCCTAATTCTCCATTCCCCCTCTTGTTGCTGCTGCCGCCGGCCCTAGCCCCAGCCAACCCGACCCCCATCCCCCTTCCTCTCCTTGGCTGCTGCTGCTGCCGCCGGTCCCTCCCTACCCGACCCCAGCCCCCACCGATCCCCTCCCCTCTCTTTGCTGCTGCTGCCGCTGCCGACCCCAGCCCCCACCGATCCCCTCCCCCTCTCTTTGCCGCTGCTGCCGCTGCCTACCCCCAGCCTGACCCGATCCCTTCCCCTTCCCTGCTGCTGCCTCCCTACCCGACCACAACCCTACCCGACCTCCCCTCTCATCCCCCTCCTACCACTGCTGCCCACCCTCACCTGACCCCAGCCCCTTTACCCGATCCCTCCCCTCATCCATACCCGACCGGCCTTCCCTCCCCTCCTACTGCTACCTGATCGGTATCGCACCTCCGGCGCCCTCGTCCTGCGTGCAGGGCCGGATTTGCTGGGGATCACGGGGTGATCATAGACGACGACGGGTGCCTCGACAAACAACTCTCCCCTACCGACCCGGAAGGAGAGAGCGTGGAGGAATCTACGAAGGGGCTTCGACATCAACTTCCCCTCCCGCGATTCGGAAGAGGAAGCGTGGAGGCATACGTGCCTATGCCATCATCGGCAACTCAGATTACGGAATTCCCTCTTCGACCAGGTATCATCGTGTTTCACCAAATCGGTTATCTAGTTTATTATCGTTGCCAGCTGTTTCCCCCCCCCCATTGTGAGATTGAGCGCTTACCTGCCTGTAGTGCTATTAATCTAGACATTGCAATAGGACTAGTTGGATTGCTTTATCGTCTGATACTGAAAGTGACTGGCACTAGTACAGTAGTTCTCATCGTACCTGCCTGTGTTATTTGTTTGATTTGATTTCTCGTGCGGCATCATACTTAGTAGTAAGCCCTGCCTGCTCAACTAATTAATAAACATTTTCTTCATTGCATCGTATTGCATCACTTTTGTTGTTTGTGTAAAGTTAAGGAAGAAAACCCTTCGCTTTTCTTATCTTCTTTCCATTAACCAGACGCCAGTGTTATTAAAGGCGCGCGCTAAGGCTCCGGCTCAACTAGGCTCACCCCTTGCGCCTCAAAAAGCACAAGGCCAGGCTCTGTTAGAAAGGCACGCGTCTAGGCTCCAGGCGCAAAAAAGGTGTGCCTAGTTAAACCATGTGCAATTATGTGCTTGCACTTGATATTTTTGACAATATGATAATGTTCTTAAGTAGATTTGATTTATGATTGCAATAATCTGAATATTAGCATATTTATTGAATATTATTTACATTCAAAATTATTTGTTATAGTTCTTAGGTAGGACCATATGAGCAATTATGGGTTGAATTTGATGATTTTGATATTATTTCAACTATTACAAGATTCAATAAGTTCCTTCTTTTTCTCGATTTGTACATTTCATATTGATTTAGAAGCATGTATACAAGCACACGGATGAAATTACACATTCAATCATTCACTAATTATTTTTTGTTTGCTATATTATCACATTTGATATCTTATAACTGGTTATTGAATTTGAACTATACATATTTGAAGATTTAACATATTTTAAATAGCTTATGTAGAGCCGTAATTTAAACCTACAAGGCTACAACATTTGTGTTGTTGCAACAACGATCTATCCGATTTATGTTTTGTGTTAAGATTCATTGTTTTTAGTCTAGTTATGCATGTTTTGTGAGCATAAGTATCTTATCTTAGATAGAACACCCACAAAAAATCAGCACATTCTAAGACTCCTAGGGGCATCAAATGTTAGAAGTTTTATTGAGCGTTTGTTGTCACCGTTAATATGAAATATTACATTTGATGCCCCTAAAAGTTTTAGAATTTGCTGATTTTTTGTGGATGTTCTATCTAATATAAGATGCTTATGCTTACAAAAAATCAGTACATTCTAAAACTCCTAGGGGCATCAAATGGGTGGCTGCTCATTTCGTCGAAATAGGCCGCCAGCCTATACCTCGTATCATATATATATATATATATATATATATATATATATATATATATATATATATATATATATATATATATATATATATATATATATATATATATATATATGTATGTATGTATGTATGTATGTATATGTATGTATGTATGTATAAGGGGACGGGGAGCCTGGACCTCAGGTGCAGCGTTGATGCTGCACCCGGCTCGGCATGGATGCCACGTGTCCCGCGAATCCGGAAATCGGATCGGATTCCCCGGAATAAATGCCGCACAAAACCTCAGCCGCTCGATTGCCTCGATCCAACGGATCGGATTCCCCCGGACCGTTGTCTCGCTGTTACTGTGGCGGCCACAGTAACAACGAGATTTTGGTCCGGATGAATTAGATCCGTTGGATTCATTCGATCGGGCGGCTGAAAAAAATTTCGCGGTTACTATAGCCGCTACAGTAACTGCGATAATGCTTTCAGCCGTCCGATCGCATGGATCCAACGGATCAGATTTATCCGAACAACCAATTGAATCCCAAATGAATCCAATCCGTTGGATCCTGGCGATCGGACGGCCGAAAGCATTATCGCGGTTACTGTAGCGGCTACAGTAACCGCGAATTTTTTTTCAGCCGCCCGATCGAATGAATCCAACGGATCGGATGCATCTGGACCAAAATCTCGCTGTTACTGTGGCCGCCACAGTAAGAGCGAGACAACGATTCGGGGGAATCCGATCCGTTGGATCGAGGCAATCGGGCGGCTGAGGTTTTGTGCGGCATTTATTCCCGGAAATCCGATCCGATTTCCGAATTCGCGGGACACGAGGCATCCATGCCGAGCCGGGTGCAGCATCAACGCTGCACCTGAGGTCCAGGCTCCCCGTCCCCTATATATATATATATATATATATATATATATATATATATATATATATATATATGCGCCTTACTTCAATCAGGCACGCGCCTTGAGTTGCGCCTTGCGCCTAGGCTCTAGCAGACCTTTGCGCCTTGAGCCTTTCAGAACACTGCCAGACGCACCTGGAGTTCAATATTACTTTGCTTAAGTGGTGGCTGAGCAGTCTTTAATCCCGGGCGCTGCTACCTTTAGTCCCTTTTCAATGTCATCTAGAGACCGAGGGTTCAACTGCCACTCTTCAGGTTGCAACAAAGGATCATGTCTCTCATGCTCTGCTATCCAATTCCTGTGATGCGTTTTTATGATGCTTGTTCCATTTTTAGCTGGACGACTTTCCTTTTGTTTTATTTTTGACTGATGTGTTGCTTATAAATGATTCATCGTTAAGGTTGATAATCAGATGTAGATAATTGCATTGGCATATATCCTTCATATTGGTCTGGTTAAACTGTATGGTGATGTCCCGGTTGAGAGTTTGGTTGAACTGCCATAGTCATGAACTCGTGTGCGTGTGTAGCTGAAAACCGAATCTAATTGACCAAATATTTCAAAATTTGGTTTAAAATGGTTTTTAGCGCATTCTGGTGATTGTTGGCATTGTCGGGGCAATCAATCCTCAACCATCTCTCTCACTTGGTGATGCATTTTGACCCAGCAACTCATTTCTACTGTATTTACTTGGTTTCGCTCAGGCACCATTCTGTACCTTCAACTGCAGGCGAATGTTGGAGAGGGATCTTTGAGCTGTCTCCGGTGCTTTGTGGAAGTATAATGCCCGTAATCCGGTGGTTTGCATTACTTTGGATTCGAGATGACAAGTACTTTTGCTAATATCAGTAGCTCAAATCATTTTGGACAAGTTGATGTCCTTGAAAACTTTAGCCCATGGATTGTATCTTTGCTTTAACATGAATCCACAACCGAGGCATGCCTATTTCGTTTTGCTGCTATCCATTGCCGTTGGATTCTCTCTCTCTCTCTCTCTCTCTCTCTCTCTCTCTCTCTCTCTCTCTCTCTCTCATCATCTGAAGCTCTCGCCATCTATGCGCGGATTTCGGGGAGTGTGTATTGACTATGGAAGTTGTCATCTTAGCCTTGGAAGTCGGAAATGATATTTGTGGAACCTGTGGTGTTGGTTTCTCTCCCTTTGTTTTTTTGGACAGGGTGTTGGTTTATCTCTGAGTAAGCTGTTGTGTTGCCGCTGATGATCCACAGGAAAAAACCCAGTAGTTGCAACCAGTGGACCAAACACACAAGTGTGCATGCTATGGGAAAGCACAGCAAGAGGGTTTTAATTTGTCATGTTTGTGGTTTGTCTATGGTGCTGCATTGGTTTGCATAGTAGGATTGGTGTGGTGCCCTCAACTGCTGAGGTGATCATCATGGTCATTGCCATTCATCGTTGCGGGAGCTTTTGTCAGCTGGTTCATATGTATTTTTTTTGTGGACGAGGAAAAGCATAGTAAACTTGATTTGTATTACTTTCGGAAGACCAAGTATTGTAATTCTTGGTTGATCCTTCCCCGTTAGTCTCTTTTTGTCGTAACCTTCTAGGTTTAGAAGATAGAGTGGTTAGGGGGGTGTTTGGCATGCAGAATGTTTTGTTTCTTAGTTTCTCGTCAGGATTGGGGTCTTCAGGAATAATGTGCCAGAATAATTCTGGTTGAGAACAATGTTTGGAATGTGGAACCGAAGGGGGTGTTTGGAATGTGGAACAGTTGTTCCCCTTAGTCCTCTTCTAGAAGAGGTTATTACCGTCAATTACTATTTCTAATGCAATTTGATGGTCCAACGTTTCGATTGGCATAGGAACGGTTGAAGTGTTATTTTTTAGTTCCCAACCCCTTCATTCCACCGAAATAATTACTAGCTGTTTTTTTCAAATCATGGAATTCGGAATGGAAATAGATTATTCCGGAATGATGCCAATCTCCCCCTAAATTGTTGGGTTTTTGTTTCTAAGGAGCATAAACTCAGAAACGTTCTCTTTACAATATTTTCTCCAAATAATAATATTCTAGGACATATTTTCTGTACAATATTCTCTAGAATATTTTTTCTAGAGTATTTTCTCTCTACAAAACTATATTTCTGTATTGAATATTATCTCTTCAAAATTTTCTCTAAAACATTCTCTATAATATGCTCTTTATAGAATCTCTGCAATATTCTCTCCAGAAGACTCTTTATCTAGAACATTCTCTTTCTAGAATACTCTTTATAGTATTCTCTATATTTTCTCTCTAGAAAATACTCTAGAGAAAAAAATAGCACTGAAAATACTAGAGAATTTTATAAAATATTGAAAATAGAAAACATTATCTAGAGCGTTATAGAGAGAATTCTATAGAGAATATTATAGAAAGAAATTGATAGAGAGGGATAGTTAAAGATTTTTTTAGCATAGAAAGAGAATAAAAGATGGAGTATATATTGTGGAGAGAAAATATTATAAAGGAAGATTATTATCGAGAAAAAATATTGTTGAGAAATATTTTAAAGAGAAAAAGTTGGGGTAAAATTAGGGCCAAGTATTCATTCACTTGGGACATCTTTTTGGTGACTTTTCTCGGTACAAGTAGTGGCAACATAGAACTTGTGGCAAACTACAGAAACCTAAGTTCATGTTGGTCCTTTCAACTTCTCCTTTGCTTTAGGTTTGAAATTGCTCATGTGGCTAATGCTGATGCAGTGAGCGCTGGCCGACAATGATGTGGGGGGCGTTGGCCAGGGCTTGATGCGAATGCTGATGCACTGAGCGCTCGCCGACGCCCCCACACCACTGTCAGCCAGCCCACCAGGTTGTCCCCCAGTGTGTTCAAATAGCATTACTATTCCATTCTCTACTTTCTCTCTCTTCTCCCCGCCGCAACTACAAGCATCCCGCTGTACTCGAACATTGAGCCAAGTCTTTTGGGTTCTTGGGCTCTTCTTCCATGCCACTTCTCTCTCTATTTCTCTTTTGTAAAACTTCCCCAGCCTTCATCACACACACACACACACACACACACACAGATGCAACATGTACTTTGTGAACAATGAACCCTCTCAAAAGACAACCAACATGTTTTATTTGGCATCCAAAAACCAACAACAGATTTACATGGAAAAGAAAAAAAAACCAAGACAAAAAAAAGAAGGCAGTAGACACAGATTGTCGAGACAGGCTATGCAGCTTTAGGAGCAGGAACAGCGTCGAGATGTGGTAAAGTAACCAAGCGCAGCAGCTCCAACGAGACGGTAAGCCCCACGAAATGCGAGAGGATAGTGTTGGCCAGCGCCTGCAAAACCGACGCAAAATGATGTCAAGGGGGCCGAAATCTTTGACAGGTGCATCAAGGTTGATGTGATCAAAAGGTAAGATGGTTATTGAGAAACACTAATCATAATCAATCAGTGCTGTGGATTTCAGATATAACTACGTACGCCTTATCTTGAGTCTGATTTAATATCCACAGCCGGATTACTCAACAATGGCGGATATTCAATATATCCTTGCGGTTCGTAAGAATCAGAATCTGTCCACGAGAAAATGTTTCTGAAGCGTCCGAAAACTAGAACCAATCAGAATGATGCAGAGAGAAATGTAAACCATACAATTTCAGGACAGAGCGAGGGATTTTTTTTTTTTGGGTACACCAGATGGGCCATTACTTCATATTCATGATCTGAACTCCAATGAATAGATGCCTAAATACTTCTTCACATTCATGATCTGAACTCCAGTTGCCTAGGAAAGTTGATGGATCCGCAAGATATTATTATTACTAAATAAAATGGCAGACTACTCAAATTTCACCACATGTCCTAACGAATCTCCATACCGGGTAATGATTTCCTTAACTTTGAGGAGTTCATCCAAAGAAGCATGGCCAAAAATAAATAGATCATCTACTAACATCAGGTGAGAGACAACCTGACCGAAGTTGATACCTCGAAACCCTAATCTTTGCTAAAGCTATGTTGTGTATATTATCCTAGTAACACATAATGGGGGGAAATAATACCACAATGTAGGAATATAGTGACTGTACAGCTTTTCCTGCCACTTCAGAGAGTACTGCTACTCATACAATCTCCATCGACAATCTAAAAAACAAACCAGACCCAAGAAGTGGTGGCGGGGTCTAGTGGTGGCGGGGTCTAGGGGTCAGTGCATCGAAATTCACACCAAGCACTGACCCCTGGGACCCGCCACCACTTCTTGGGTCTGGTTTGTTTATTAGATTGTTGATGGAGATTGTACGACTAGCATTACTCCACTTCAGATGGTCCTAATATAAGTGAAGTATTGTGCAATTGTTGTACTCCACAAACGCTATCAAAGTGTTAAACTATGGATATGGGTTATTAATTTGCAAACTTCCATAAATATAAAGTCCACTTGACATACACAATGACATGTTCTTGATTGCATAATAAAAGAATGAAATTCACACAATAAATAGCTCAATGCTTTTCCAAGTGAACGTATCAATGTTATAAGAACTAGCTTAAGTAGTAATTCATTCATCAAAGAAACAAGAAGCACATGTATACCTGCACCAAGAATACATCTAATGCCAAAACGGGCCCCGGACCAGTAGATATCCTCTGGTAGTATGGAATCACGGAGGAAGTAAGGGACTTTGCAACCAAGAACCCAACAGTCGCTTGCATGCCAAGAACTGTAGCACCCATTCCTAGAAGATTTACCACTATACCATTCTTTAAGCTTTTCACAACCTCAGCACGTGGAGGAGCCTGAAGGCAATATCCAATATATTCATTTGACTTCGACGCTCTTAACATTCCAATAAGATATGCAGATGATTTTCACCAGATGAAGTCTCAAGTCAATTATCTGAATGTAAATTTAAAGCTATTTTTTTTTTAAAAAAATTGGGGTTTCGATTTTATCATCAATGCATATTTTCAGAAGCTTACACTAGTGCATATAATTTGTTTCATCACTGATTTTATGTTACATGAAGCACTTTCTGACAGAACATGTATCTCTGGAGAAAGTTCCGAAGTATCAACATTATACAAAAAATTAAACGACAAACAAATCTAGCGTCAGCTTTCATTTAAGGAGGAATACACATACAAACATGGAATCTTCAGAATTCAGCCAGAAAACGGTTTGAACTAAGACTGATCATGGACCAACATGGTTAACAAACTATCAAGAAATGAACTAAAGCAACAAAAAAACTGAAGGTTGTCCATTATAAAAAAAAGACAAGGAGAAAATTGCAGATACCTTTTTTTTGAAAGGTTCTAAAAAATTGTAGATACCTAATATGCAAGATTTTGTTATGCTTCTGCATTCACATGATGGATTCACCGATTCACAAATGTCTAATGATCTTCATCCCAAGACTGAGTTATGACCCCGTCAAGATTTAAGAAGGCTTCAAAAAGATTGACAAGAATTTTCCATCCCTGTCAATTTGACTTCAAGACTCTTAGGTCCTGTTTGGATAGGATTCTGATTATGGGATTCTTGGAGCCCAGAATCCCAAAAAGGGCTATGGAGTTTGGACTCTTGTTTTTGGGCTCTGGGAAAATGGCTCCTAGGAGCATATTTTGGACTCTTCGAAGAAACGCGTTTTAGGATTTGGTTGTATCCAAACATGCTCTCCGTCATATTTAGGGACTGGGCTCCCAAAATTCCAGAACCCCGGGCCCGGAGCGTATCCATACAGACCTTTAGTGCCGTTTTTTTTTTTTTTTTGAGAAATTCCTCTCCGAGGCTTTAGTACCAAAAAATTGACCAAGGTATGTTGGCAAGAGAGGGACTTGCCAAGAAACAGAAGGCCAGTTGGCGTGTCGGGAGACCTACCTTGTTGGTTACTCAGTTTAAGCTCATGCAACAAGGGAGACCCTCCAAGGTTCACCTAGACTAGGTCAGAGTTTAGACACAAGATGCTAGAAGGCAATATTTGATATAGGTAATTGGACTCATCTCCATGGCACACTTAGAAGCTATATGTTGAAGTAAAACAGCATTCCCAAGGATTCACAATTGATTAAATAACATAAAATGATTGCCTCACATATTGTTATATAACAAAAAATCCAAAAGATTATAGAGAAAAAACCCAAACTTTGTGTAGGCATCTTAGTCTCAAATGGAGAGAGTTCAAAATAGCATGGCTTTATTGAGAACCTTATGAACACGGTCCCATTGGAAAATTAATGTGATTATGTGAGGGAAAACACCCTCAACCAAGACCCATATTGGGTTTCACTTCACCATGGGAATGTTCCCTTTGCCATTAATCCGTAATATAACAATAGGCATGATCTATGACCAAGTTAAGTATTTCAACCCATCACATGACCAAAAAACCTTTAGCGGACACCAATCAAATCCCTCCACAACTTTTTGGTAATCAACCCAACAGTCCAAATCCACGCTCATTCTAGGTCTTCGTAAAACTATGTTACTCAAGAAAGTAAATTGTATATATATACTAATTAATTATCTTTGAGGCAATGTCAAGCATTCTCCATGTGATTAATAGAATGAGCTAGTGGATTACTTTTATGTTCATACGAGTTCTGTATGATTCGTCCCTGCACTTGAACGTTGCAATGTATTGATGTGTGATTGCCGAGAGTTGTGGGAGAGAGAATGACCCAACATTGGTCACCTTGTACATATATAGTTATTAATTATCTTTGAGTTTGAGGCAATGTCTAGCATTCTCCTTGCGACTAACAGAATGAGCTAGAGGATTGCTTTCACCATCTGGCCAAGCCGGCGAGGTTTTCTTGTGAACGGTTTCCTCATAATAATTTATGTGTGCTATACTTTTCAGTTCATACGAGCCTAGTATGATTCATCCCTGTACTTGAACGTTGCCATGTACGTGATTGCCGAGAGCTGGGGGAGGGAGAACCACCCGACATTGGTCACATTGCATTAATCTTCTTAAACATTTCTCTAGGTGAGGAGAGAACACAAGTAGGATTAAATTTTAATTGACATAGTCTACCTTGGTGCTTCCACCAAAACGATCGAGGGAGGTCTTTGTTAGGTCAACCGTCGCGCACCGGTCCCAACCTCCTCCCTTCCACCTACTAGGTGAAGTTTTGTTTTAAGTTGGTATCAGAGCTTTGTCTTCTTTGTTTATCGTTTAGACCGAATTAGACTCTATGTTGATAGTTTGCCTTTGTTGTTTTTTGTTCTTGATGGAGGCCTAGGAAGCACGGACACTTCACCCGCCTACCCGTACTCGTGTCCGACACGTGTCGGACACGGCCACGGCTCCGACACGGCCCGGACACGTGTCCGACACGGCCCGACACGGCTCGGAACGGTTTAAATCGAATTGGGCTTCGGACACGGGCCGGACTCGGGTTGGACACGGACGGACCGAATCGGTTAGTTTTAAATTCTGTACCCGACCCGACCCGACCCGAACTAAATAAACCGCACCCCCCGACGGCCCGGCCTTCATTTCAGCGCGAGAAACCCTAGCCCCTCTCATCTGCTCTGCTCTGATCGAGATTGGGCGATCTCACCGCCGACCTCGCCGCTGACTTCGCCGCCGAACTCACCGCCGACCTCGCCGCCGACTGCAGGTACTGGATTCTCTTCCTCTCCTTTCTCCTTTTTTTTTTTTCTTTTTCCTGATTCTCTTTCTTCTCTTCTTCCTCTTGTTCCTCTGCTCCTGCTTGATCCTCTTCTCCTTCCTCTTGTTCCTCTGCTCCTGCTTGATCCTCTTCTCCTTCCTTTTTTTTTTTTCTTTTTCATGATTCTCTTTCTTCTCTTCTTCCTCTTGTTCCTCTGCTCCTGCTTGATCCTCTGCTCCTACTTCATCCTCTTCTCCTTCCTTTTCACCTATTTATGCATTCAAAAACAAAAAAATTGTTAGTTTTTTTTTAAGAATGTTTTTTTTTTTGAAGAATTTTTGTTTTTGAATGCAAAAACATGAATCAGTCATGACTCATGACTGATTCATGTTTTTGCATTCAAAAACAAAAAACTGCGGATTTTGCATAAAATCCGCAGGTCCTCGACTCTCGCTTGTCGATTGGAGTATGCATCAAATTTTCATTTTAGTTGTTTTCTACGGGATAATTTTTTTGTTATTGAAATATATATGAATTATAACTGCACATAAAATATTAAAAAATATATTAATTTATTTTGCCGTGTCCCCGCCGTACCCGTGTCCTCTTTTTTTAGGATTTACCGTGTCGGCGTACCCGTGTCGTGTCGTACTCGTGTCCCCGTACCCGCATCAGTGCTTCCTAGATGGAGGCCCAACGTGAGGGTAATGCCATCAATAAGCTAGCTCTGTTCAATGGCTTGAACTATCTCTTTTGGAATGCAAGGATGAGGGCCTTCCTCAAATCCATTGATATTCGAGTTTGGTACATGATTGAGAAGTGTATCGAGCCAACCGTCGGTAGTGCTGTTCAGAGGGTTGTGACTAAGGGTTGGATTGATCCAACCATCGATAGTGTTGTTTTTGCTGTGGAGATAAGCTTCAAAGACTGGTTGCTCAACTTGAGAGTCTTACTATGGATGAGAACGAGTCTTTTGACTTCTACTATAAGCTGAACGAAGTAGTTAATGAGTCCTTTGCCTTGGCGGAGGCTATTTCTATGTCCCAGATCAATCGAAAATCTTGAGTCCTTTGCCAGAGCAGTTTAGGGCTAAAATGACATCAATTGATGAGAGCAAGGATGTTGATATGATATTTTTGGAGGAACTTATAAGGAATCTAAAAACCTATGAGAGCACGGGCACTCTGTCTTAGGTGAGGAAGTCGAAGGGCGTCGCCTTCAGTTACCATAAACCTACTAGAGTTGAGACTTATGAGATTGATTCTGACTCGAGTTCACTGAGGAACATATCATGTGATGCAGAACGGTTGTGGTGACAACGAAAGGGAGGGATGGAAGGGCAAAGGGGGTTGTCGGCCTCGCACTGACGGTAATCCGACCTCACGCCGGCGAGCCTTTCGCTCTTTGATCCTCTCTCAGGAAAACAGTACAAAACCTCTCACAGGAATCAAAGCAAATGGTTGCCATATTTTTTCATTCATCATTCAATCAATATCATTATAATCGAGACTTTCATGCCTTTTTAAAGAGAAAACAAAAATATATAGATGACAGCTTATAAAGAGATAAAGATCTCTTCAAACAACTTTCTAAAATAAAGAGATAAAGATGGCAATCACTTATGAGATAAAGATTTCACCTAATTAACTGCATAATCCATTATATCCCTATCTTTAAAATTACCCATAAATAAAGATAACTATTATCAAATTTAAAAGACCTAAATCTATCCAAATCTTTCCTAAAAGATATTTTAAAAACTACCATATTTAATAAATCCAAAAATAACCTATTTTCATATTAAAATAATAATTTCGGAATAAAATAATTATTCCATTGCGAATTTCATATTTTATTCCGAAAATACTATTTTCAAGAATTATTAAATCCAAAAATTATTATTTATTCTTATTCAATCCTCGAGATGTGTGCAAGCCTCGAAATACGTGCTCGTCAAATATGCTTCCGCATCAAACTCCTCAGCTACGAAATAATGTCCAAATCACCAGGATCATCGAAGGACTGTTTCGAAATCTGCAACTGTGATGGAGGCCTAGTTGGTGCAGTCGCACTGCACTGTACTCACCTTCTGGGTCCCACAAGAAAGTGTGGTTGTCGTCGATCGTGGGTCAAGAGTCAGGGAAGAGCTAGTGCATGATGGAGACAACCACTATGGCAAATTGACAGGGATGTCCAGAAGCGACGATGCTCAAATACTGCTGGGGAAAGGATGGAGACACTAGTGGTTGGTTTACTCCAAGAAAGTCCATACAGTGAAGAAAGGCCCACTCACTGGAGTCAACTATCGGTGGCAACTCTGCTTAGGCGGGGGCTCTACTAACGGGTATGCAGACTCCTCTGCAAGTGGTGTTGGTGGCGAAGGAGGAACCGGCGGTGCAGGTACCGTAGGTGGTGGCACAAGCGGTGGAGAATACTCCTCTAGTGGCGGTGACTCCACAACAGGCTATGGTGCAAGTGGAGGCATAGGAGAGGGAGACTCCGTAAGAGATATGGACTTCTTACTGGATAAGAAGTGGAATAACTCGGTTCGACTCCGACCTCTGACAAGCTCCTCGTTCTACAGTTGTAGTCACACCAACAGGCCCGATAAGTTGATGACAAATCCAGATTCATCATACTTGAGGAAGCTTCTACTAGGTTAGGAGGGAAGACTAACTGTCGTCATCTCTTCGGGAGATCATTACGGTGAGGGTCGACTCCAGCCCGAACATCCCTATCGTTTCCTCCCTCACCTACATCATCTCTAGGATCGAGTGTTTTTTTAGTGGTGGCAGCAACCATGCGAGTTTCGTCGCCCTCCATAGCACCCTTGAGCACTACGTGGGTGTCCGGGTCGCCTTCCTCGAAGTTCTCATAAGGTTGAAGCGGAGGAGAGGCCCAGGCGTAATACTCGAAAGGAACTTTCTGAGCCGAGCCCAATGAAGAGGCAGTCTCAAAAGTCCCTTGATCGCGTGGGGCAAAACCTGTCTCCTCAAGAGGACCTCACGGGGCGCCTCAGCGGTCCCTGTCCTTAGCGGCGTGGCCGGAGCAACTTCTTTTGCCTTTAGGGACGCAGCCATCTTGTCTTCCTTTGGCTTCTTTGAGGAAGTCAGCTTTCTCTCACTCGCCACAATCACAAGCCACTTCCGGGTAGGCTACGTGGATTTGGCTTTCTCAGCAATACTGGAGATGACTGTCTGCAATTGGGGCTCAGTGAAAAGATACCCACAATATCAGTGTGGGGCGTACCTTCGAATGATTGCGTCCCAGGCCTCTTCATCCTCGAAGGAAACCACCTTAGTTCCTTCAGGGTAAAATAGTGGTGGCGGCTTCCTGTGGCCTGGATCTTTCGGGACGCCTGTATATGGACCGGCCTAGTCGCCTAGCACCTAGAGTGGCTTCCCGGTCCACCTCTTATCATTGCTCTTTATTACAATGATCGGAGCGGCCGACTCACTACGAGCGGGAAAAGAGTAGTGGTTGGGAAGCTTATTAACATCTGTATGCTGCACCTTGAACATATACTTCTTGAAAAAGTAGCCCCAGGAGATCTCTTGATTCAGCCGCTCAACCTCCTCAAAAGACCCGAGGGGTCGCCATGAATTGCCCGAGAGCTGGCTCGGGCATAAGCCACATGCCTTGAGGACGCAGGCGCTGACCAGCAAAAAGGGAGACGACAACCCGCCAGTAGCTAGCCCGCTGACACGATCAAACCGCTCTGCAACTCTCGCATCGGGCAGTTGGACAAAGAGAACTTTGATATCCCGCAGATATAGAGAACTTTGATAGCCCTGGTACTGGGGCAGACCACCATGTAAGTTGGGACTGGTTTTGGGGTTTCTTTCCTTTCCTTTCTTTTTCTTTCCATTCTTTCTTTCTTTTCTTTCCTTTACTTTTTTTTTTCATTCATTTCTTTTCTTTTTGTTCTTCCTTTCCTCCTGGCTGGCCCTGGTTGTTATTGGAGCTGGTCGGCCCTAGTACTGGAGCCAGCCACCCTGTGTACTGGGGCCGGCCACCCTGCACCTTGGGGCTGGTTTATTTTTTCTATTGAAACTTGAAAAATTCTGGGAGTTTGTCCTATACTTAGAAAAAACTTAGAAAAAAATTTGAGTACAACATCCTTCAAAAAAATTTAAGTACCCACAGACATCAACTGTTTTAATATAAAAACTATGTGTAAAAAGGTAATATTAGATCTATCACATTATCACCACCCCACCTAGTCAATCCTCTATGGTGCCACATCCTAGCAAAAATAACTTTGGCAAGAGAGGGGTATATAATGAATAATATAATATCAGTTACAGAAAAGGATACCTTAATTGGTTGAGCGAATTAAGCCCATTCAACCACAAAATCGCACTCCAAAGATGGGAAAAGAGTATACAAAAGCAAACGAAGGCAATGCACGACTTAGGGACTTGCATTCATCTGCATGGCACAAATTATAAGCTAAACAACCAAAGTCCTCGATCATATTTTTTTTTGAAATTGATACTCACTTTCCTTAGTCTTCATAAAAAAAAAGTATCTAAAATCAAAAGGGAAACAACATAAGGGAAATGAATTAACACGTAGGGTCTGTTCTTTTAGTCGGACTTAGATGTCTTGGTCAATTAATGTTTTTCCATGAAATTAAATGACTCAGGATCAAGTGCTACATGTTTTTTTTCCTGAGCAAATGCCTTTGAATTTTCTAAGACATTTAATTCTTCTGTTCTTTCCACCTTGGACTTTAAATGGGTTGGACATCTATTATGGTGGTGGTAGTGGTCGGTGGGAGTGTTGGTGGTGGTGGCCGATCGGGGAGGTGGTGGTGGGGTTAGTGGTTATGGTGGTGGTGGTTGGCGGCGATGGCTGGCGGTGGTGGTGACTAGTTGGAGTGGTGACGACAACAGAAGGTGGTTGATGGTGGTGGTTGTGGCCGATCGGGGAGAAGGTGGGGAGGTCGGTGGTGGTGGTGTCCAGCGTCAATGGCTGGCAATGTTCGGTGGTAGTGGTGGCCGGTCGGGGTGATGGCGGCGATAGTGGTGGTGGTGGTTGCAGAAGGTCAGTGGTGGTGATGGCCGGTCGGGGGGCGGGGGTGGTGGTGGTGGCAAGTGACGATGGCGGGCGACAGCGATGGTGGCCAATTATTCTTTGTGTGCGAGAGACTGCTTTTTTGCTATCAGAGTATTTTCTTTCCTTGTTTCTCACTTCTTGGTCATCAACCAACTCGTTTATGCATTTTTTTTTTTTTGTTTTTTTTTTTTTTGAGAATTCCTCCTCGAGATAGAGAGGATGGGGTTGAGCATACCCCAAGCTTTATTAAAATAGCAAAAGGAAGTTACAAAAGACTAAGATAAGGGGTTATCTTCCCCGAGTTCTTCACAGAGAACCCTGGAGACCAGCTAGTGACCAAGGAAACAAAGTTTAGCCAAACCGATGCCGGCTGAAGCTCCTTCTGGGAGAATACTCTGGCGTTCCGCTCCCTCCAGATATTCCAGCATAGACCAATGACCAAGAGATCCCAAGCCTGATAAAGCCCCTTCTTAATCCTCCTCTTCCTCCAAAGTGTCCACAGAGACCGCATGGAACCCGGGTGTCCTCTGATCCCCAGACGACTCTTCAACATAGACCACAGCGATCTGGAAAATCGACACCTAAGAAAAAGGTGATCCACATCCTCCCTATGAGCGTGGCACAAGGGACTCGTTTATGCATTTGACTCCTCAGAACTTTGACATAAATAAACAGATTGAAGTTTAAAGGGGAAATTTGGCATAAGTCCTTTTTGAGAGATGAGTTTTAGCTCCAGAACACGTTAATTTCGAAATATAGCCCAAGTCCCTCCCGACGAATATATACTCTTTCTGAAGACGAATGTATACTCTTTCTGAAGATGAATGCATAGTTGCATACTTGTAGGGACCTTAGCTAATATAGCAAATTATGGTGTCCTGCGGCTAATATTGCAAAATAGTTAAGGACCTATACCTAATTTGCTGAAGATTTAATGGAGAATTATTTAATCATTAGTATGACCTATACACATGATTTTGATAATCAAATGTGGAGAGCACAATGAACAATTTAACTGTAAGTAGGAAAATCAGAAGGCATGCTTTGTGCGCCAAGTGAGATAGTCAGATAATGCTCCGACTTCAGTACAATGTACAAACGAATCAGACACAGAAAACCCACAACGGATAATCCATAATTACAAGAGATAACCCACAACATACAGTATTTATAAATAAAAAAACTTTAAGGCCAAAAATGGCTTCTCTTTTGTGATGATAAGATGGGTTCAGTCAATGACATCGAAATTGCATATAAAACTTTCCAAAAACTAAGCATGGACAACAAACCATGCGAAAGTAACAATTATAGAATAGAATCCGGAAGTATAATGGTAATAAAATAGACATTGTGATGATTAGAATTTTTTGCTTCATTTTGTACTATTGACATTTCCATCTATAGAAATCTGACTTTAAAACACAGGCTTAAGCGCGCGCGCGCGTGCGCGCACACACACACACACACACATAGAGAGAGAGAGAGAGAGAGAGAGAGAGAGAGAGAGAGAGAGAGAGAGAGAGAGAGAGAGCACCTTCGCAGGATCACTAGCTGTTCTTCGAAGCTTTTCTGATAGACGGATGTACCCGAAAGACCAAAAGACAGACACAAATGCTGCTACAATACCACTAGAAGCGGCGTAAAATGTAGCTGGTGATGTGATCTTCCCAGTAACAACAGCAGAGAATGATAAAACTACAGCAGCCACAACGGTGCAAACTAGCTGTCCCCAAAATCCCAGACTACCCAACCGCTTGAAGCTTCTAGAGGTTTCTTCTAACCTCTTCGTAACCTACAAATTCAGCCAAAAATTGAGTTAAAAAGATGAGGTATGTGAATTAGAAGACATACGGAGCCAAGCTGCTCAAACATGCTGCAGTCCTTGACGATTTTCTCCAAGAAACGCGAAGCTTCATGATGTAAACAAATATTAAAATTCATGGCCACTATAAAAGAAGACAATGTCAATCTAAATGTAGTAAGAAATTTTTCTTGAAGATACTTAGTACAATTTTGCATGATGATACATTTAAATGTTCC
Organism: Chamaelirium japonicum; assembly: GCA_947650365.1. NCBI lineage: Eukaryota > Viridiplantae > Streptophyta > Magnoliopsida > Liliales > Melanthiaceae > Chamaelirium > Chamaelirium japonicum. Next base: position 50,863,629 of record OX393560.1, read on the forward strand.
AGAAGGCTTTCTTTCAAGACAATAGCATACAAGGGAAAGATCATCCAACATGTCCAAGTAATACAATTAAAATGTTAATACCAATACAAGGTATAATGCAACAAAATTTTATTGATACACTTCAAATAATGTTTTCTTCATACAACTTCATTAAATTCAAACCACACCCTTTGCAAAGGGATAGATGAAGTTGTTGAGCCGTAAGTCCCACATCGGCTAGGGGTGGGAGAGCCGTGGCTTCATATACCCATTGCCTCCTCCCTCTCATGACCGGTTTTGAGGGGGCACGGGATTCGTGACTTGGTATCAGAGCTAGGCCCCACTTGGCCTCCCTCGCGTGTCCCCAACACTTTCCTCTTTCTCCCCATTGAAACGTGCTCCGTGTGTAGGCGGGTGTTGAGCAACTAGTCCTACATTGGCTAGGGACGGGAGAGTCGTGTCTTTGTCTACTCGTTACCTCCTCTCTCTCATGATCGATTTTGAGGGGGCACAGGATTTGTGACTAAACTAAATGAGATAGTAGAAAAGATAAAAACAAGAAAGTAAGAATATAAGCTGCCTGAACCAGTGAACCTCTCCTGTGCTGATCCCAACTACAGATTTCCACTTTACCGGTGCACAAATGTGAAGTTACCCTTCCATTTATACACATCACACATTCTACATTTAACTATAATTTACACTTCCCCTGCAGGTCGAATGTCAATTGAAGGGAGAAGACTCAACTTGTCAATGAGTGTGTGTGTGTGTGTGTGTCTGATTTTAAGAAATGGCTTGGTAAACTTATCAGCAATCTGATCAGAGTGAAGAAATACAGTTTGTTTACAGGACCTATAGACTAGCAATGGACCTCTCTTTATAAAGCGGAAATCAATTTTGTGTGGAAATTCAGTTGCACTGAGCTTATCATGAGAAAAAAGAGAGGAGGAACATTCCATGACCACAAAGAATGTCACAAACGACAACATCAGTGCATCCCTTACATCACATTGCACTAATAATCAGTGCATGACGAGGCAAATATTGCTTATTTTAGGAGCTCTGAGAAAAGGTTGGATCATCGTAGGAAAATTACAGAGAAAAGTAACAAGACAAAAACTCTTCATCACCAACCAAATCAGCAGAATCCTAAATGTCAGGAGTGATGGTCAGCTATTGAAGAAATCCAACTATCAAATATTCTTCTTTTTTATCTTTTCTGTTTTTTGTAGTTTGTTATGGCATACTGCCAGAGTACACTATTCCACAAATTTATAAGAACGGCCCATACTCTCTCTCACAACCACCTCTAGTGGAAACTGACAAAGCCATATCAGAGTGACAAGTGATGGTCAGGTTACCGTTTTCTTAACAACCAGGACACTGACGGAAGGGGGGAAGAGAAACTATTTAGGAATGACGCAAACGGGACAAGGACGGAAGGGGAGAAAGTGAAAACATTTAATAGTTCAACGGGTATTTTGACGCGTTTTATAGTTCATGGGGGTTAAGTGAATTTCATATATAGTTCAGGGGGGTTTCTTGTAATTTAGCCTATATATAATGATTATTTAGTTTTGTTTATTGGACAAGGCCGTCATTTGGTTTTTTTAGTTGTATGTTCAAGTAGGTAGTAGCTTCTACCTACAACCCTTATAGTTAGGGATTGTTTATTTCTTCATTTGGTTTGATATTTGGTTGGTTGTTAAGTAGGCAATAGCTATTTTTTATTGCAATGTTTATGTTTAATTTGGTTGTTTATCTATACATTTGGGGAATATTTATTTCTTCATTTCCTCATAACGAATATTATATCTTTCTATCTTGAGTAAAAAGTGTGGGTGCATAAAATATTTCCCCTAATAGCACCTAGATAACATAGATGGCAGACTCGTGCATCCTAAGTCCTAACTCAACAAGATCAACTAGCATCGATACAAGGAGAGTACTCGCCCAAGCAGAATAGCCTCGAGAACTCCCGAACTCAAATTATGCCCTTGAATCGGGTCTCAATCAGATTTGATTCATATCATCGTTTGATTAGTTTGTGTTAACGGATAGTCCCACATCGATGAGGGAGGCACCCATCACCCGCTTAATATACCCGCTGTGGACCTCCCCTTACAACCCGGGTTTTGAGGTGTGAGGGTATCTAACATGGTATCAGAGTTGGCCTGCCTCCTGCTCCTGCTCCCGCTTCGGGTGCTCCCCACCGATCGTGCCTTGCCACGCATGCTTCGCGTGAGGAAGAGTGTTGACGAATAGTCCCACATCGGTGAGGGAGGCACCCATCACCCGCTTAATATGCCCCTAGTGAACCTCCCCTTACAACTCGGGTTTTGGGGTGTGAGGGTATCTAACAGTTTGAATGACATCTATGTAATTGGTAGTTATTCCATTATTCATATATTAGAAGACTTGGATCTGAAACAATTGATTTTTACCAAATCAGACGACCCAGACCCTCGTTTTTAATTTTTTTTACATTTTGTGTTCTGAATTTTTTTGGCAGAAATAGCCAAGCCGGTTTGTTATTTCTCGATCCAAACCATAATTTTCAAACCTTGAAATTTATAAGCTCTCCAAGGGGATTATTCTGAGGTTAAAAGAAGACGTTGATCATTCAATGTCCATAACAAATGCTAGTACAGGAAAAATCATATATTGGTGGTAACATCATCACAATTTTGTATTCCAATGGAATATAGCAGCTTTAGCAATTTATAGGAAAGCACTTTAACACCATGTATTTTAGAAACGAAGAGTATTTTACGGGGATTAAGTAGCCAAGTCTAAAGAAGGCATGCCCAAGGAAATACTTTACAAACATATTGATTGAAACATGCATCTAAACCTTTGGACACTTCAATGAATCCAACAATAAAGCCTTTTTCGGATGAAGGTAAAACACATGATGTACCCATATACATCAACGGATCGGTCGAAAAGTTAAAACATTTGATGATTATTCAACACAATGTCTTATCCATTGGATGGTTAGTCGATTTACACATTACGCCAGAAAATCTTGTTTACATGCTTTGCGATTTGCAATCTAAGAGATGCTTAGGAAATCCCATACGAGCCAAATGGCCATCTATGTAAAGAAGGGACTTAGACGTTGATTAGGCGGTCTTACTTGACGATAGAGGATCATCAAATATATCCATGGGAGCTAATCTTCTGGCATAAAAAAGCAAGAACTAGAGTTTAGCTGCATTATCTAGGAGTGAAACTAATATAAAGCTATAACACACACACACACACACACATTTTGTAATATCTTGTGGTTGAAGTGCATCTAAACAAAATTAAGGTGCTAGTTAATTGTCCTATGGGATTACATTATGAATATCAAGCTGCTAGCCATATCGCTAACAATCTTTTATTCCATGGACACACTAGATATATCAAAGTTGATAGTCACTTTATCAGAGAAAAACAAAGAAATCTCCGAAATGTAGATCGTTGACGGAGTTTTTTTTTTTTTAGATCAGCAGGTGTCCCGAAACCTTTCGGGCAATGGCCCACTTCCGGAATTGCAATTGTTGACGGATCTCTCTTCTTTCTTTTTTTTGAGAGAGAGAGGGCTCTCTTCTAGAATGGATTCTATGATATCTATACGACAATTTGAGGAGTGTTGAAGATCCCTTAATACATATGTTAACAAGTAATTTTGTGGTTCATGGGCTGTAATTGGACCAATTTAAAGCGATTCGGTACCGTATTTGTAACCAAATGAGGAAAAAGGATAAAGAAATCATCTCTTTAATTGAAAGAAGCTCCACCCATTTCGTACATTTTACGCCTTGTGATTCGATTTCGTAACCAAGAAATTATATGACCCAGTTGCATAAAAAAAAGACTGGCGGGAAGTGTAATCCAATAAGAGGGGAAGAAGAAGAAGAAGAAGGGAACCTGTGCCAGCTCCGCCCTCTCGGATTCTTCGTCAGGGGAAGGGAAGGCAGGGGCGGAAGGGGGAGCCGAAGCAGGGACTGCGCGCTTGGAGAGCCCACATGGCTGAAGCGAGGGAGCCGGACGGTCGGAAGAGAGCGGAGGATGCGGGGCGTGGAATCCGGCGAGCGAGGGAGGCGTATTCCGTCGACGAAGGAGGGAGGATGTGATGATGATGGTGGGAGCGGAGGTGGTGAGGATTTTGGGGAGGCGCGCGAGGGGCGGCACCACAGCTCCCGGCAGTAGCAGCATTGCCTGCATTTCTGCTGCCTGTCTCTCTCTCTCCTCTCTCCTCTCTCTCACTCTAGAATGCTTTAAAGCGGTAAAGCAAAACCAGCTGTTTGTTGTTCAAATCATTATTCAGCACAATACGTGTCAATCTTGGCAGTTCATTCGGTGGCCACTCTTATTGGTGGTGGGGGGGGGGGGGGCAGCGGCGGCGGCGGCGGAGGAGGAGAGGAAGGGGAGCGGCGGAGGTGGGGGAATGAGACCCGAAGAATCGACCGAATGAGACCCCGAAGATGCGGGGGTGAGGCGGAGTCGATGGTGCCGAAGTAAGGCGGGTGCTCCGGTCAGGTACTGTGGGTGGTCTTTTTTGTGGGAATATTTTCACCACATCCTGCGTACGCTACAGCCGTTGCCGAGAGCCTATCAGCACGCTCTAAGTGCTGGGGGCCACTACTCCCATGTGCTGGGGTCGGTCACCACATGTCTTTGAATGGTAGTGGGCCATGCGGTTGTAGGGTACGCAGGATGTGCTGGGATCCAAGAAGTTCATTGAAATATTCGGAAAATTAGATATAGGTCCTTAACTATTGTGCAATATTAACCGCAGGACATCATAATTTGGGATTTTTTTAAAAAAAATATCATTAAAAAATAAAAAATTTAATGAAACAACGGTTGACCAAAACTATTTACCAACCTAGTGCTCTGACAATCACATCGCATGTCAGGGTCGCAAAGCGAGCGCGAGAAAAAAAAAATTCGTTTGAAGTAGAACCCAATATTTGGATTATCGGGTTTAAAACCGGTAATCTGGATACCGGGTTTAACTGAATCCTCTTGTATAATGTTTCCATACTTAATCGTTTTCTCTCTGGATTTTAGCCATTTTCTCTTTGGATTTTGGGTAAACCCGGTATCCACAATACCGGGTTTAAGTCCGTGTATGTGCAGAAAAAGATCCGGGTCGTCTTTATTGCAAACATACGAAGATTACAGAGGCCGGGACCCGGGGACTCGGGGGTGGTGAGCCGGGTGCGGCGAATATTCGATCAGGAGATTGTGGGAGAGATCCTTTGGAGGGTCCCTTTGATCATCCACGTCTCCACATGGTATTCGTGCAAGAGCTCTGAAGGGGTTGTCCAGGACAGAGGTCTTTACAGGGTGAGGGTTTTTGAGAGGCTAAGGAATATCCGTCATTGCTTTTGTCCCTTCCGTGCTTCGCGCTTTCTCGGCTAGGGGGTTTTTGGCTTCGTTCCTCGGTCTTCATGTCTTCCTCGATCCTTGCTTGACCTCGGCGTCCTTGATCGTCGATTCGCGGCGTCGATCGTGCTTTTGGCGTCAACTTTGGCTTTGGCTTTGGCTTTTGCCTTTGGCTTGGCTTTGGCGTGGCTCTGGCTTTTGCTTTGCTTTGGCGCTTGCGCTTGGACGTAGACGGGTGGAGACTTGTGATGCTTTCGTTCTTCCGGACTTCGTGTCGTATCGGCTAGAACGTGCGGTGCTTTTGCTCGTGACCGGCGTAGTTTCTTGGCTTTGGCACTTGTGTTGCTTTGGCGCGGGCTTTATCGGGGCTTTTGCTTTGGCTTTTTGTATGGGCTTTTGCTTCGGCGTCGACTCGATCTTCTTCTCGAACGGCGATGGCTACGTCTTCAATGCTTCTGGCTTCCTCGACGGTTTAGGTGTCGGCTCGACTTTTCTTCTTCTCTGGGCTTCTTTGGCGTGATCGGAGTCGAAGGGTTCCTTTAAAGACGGCGAGGGTGGCACCGATCTCCGTGCGACGGTTGTAGCATCGGCTTTGCTTTGAAGACGACATGTGTAGTGATGACTTTGCTTCTCTTCTTCTCCGGACTTCTTTGGTGTGATCGGATTCGAATGATTCTTTTGAAGACGGCGGGGGTAGCACCGATCTCCGTGCGACGGTTGTAGCATCGGCTTTGCTTTGAAGATGACGGGTGTAGCGGCGCTTCGGGTGTTCCTCTCCAAGCTTTCTTCTTTGTGGATAGAGTGGACGTTTGTCGAAGGCGAAGGGTGATGACGCTTCGGTCTTCTTCTCCGGGCTTTTGGGCTTGATCGGAGTCGAAGGCTTATTGGAGACGACTGGGTGGTGCCACTCCGATCTTCTTCTCCGGCCTTTGCTTCTGGCGTCTTCGGAGTTGAAGGGTTCTTCTTCTCCGAGCTTTCTTCTTCGTGCACGGAGTCGAAGGCTTGATCTTCTTGTGCAAGGGTCTTCACGTTGATGAGGGCTTTCAATGGACTAAGCCGGTCCTGAAGGGATAGGCTTGCCTGTGCCTCGTGAAGCCTTGGGTCGATGAAGAGCGCGTCTCCTCTTTTGCAGAGCTTCCTCGCTTCGTCTTCAGCTTCCGAGCCCTTGAGCCTTCCCCCTCCCCCTTTATTTATAGGTGAAGGGGGGAAGGGAGAGATATGTGAAATTTATTTGAATCCCTTTAATATCTCTCCCATAATTACCCAAGATTTATTCTTCCATTGAAGAGGAGAATAAACCTTTATTTGCCTTCCTTTTCTGACGAAGTAGTTATGACTCAATTTCTTTTTGAATTTATTTTGAATTTTGCACATAAAGTCGATGGCGACCCGGCTTTGTTTCTTGTCCGTCGGATCGAGGGATCGGCACAGATCCACACTTATGTAGACGTCATACGCAACCTCCCCCCGCACACGGCGGTATTTGTTTTCTTTTTCTTCTTTTCTTTCCTTTCTTTTCTTTCTTTTTTTCTTTTCTTTCTTTTCTTTTATTTTCTTTTCTTCTTTCTTTCTTTTTTTTTTCTTGCATGGCCGGCCACCCCCCTAAAGGGGTTCGGATTTCTATAGGGGGGCCGGGTGGGCCCCACTTGGGGATGGGCCCACCTGGCCCCTTGTTTGGTGCGGGTCAGGTCTGGTTTGCGTGTCGGGTTTGCCTCTGAGTCGGTGCATGCGAGTCAGGTCCGGGTCCGAGTGCGTGTCGGGTTTGCTTCCGCATTGGTGCATGCAAGTCGGGTCCGGGTCCGAGTGCGTGTTAGGTTTGCCTCCGCATAGGTGTATGCGAGTCGGGTCCGGGTTAGACACAATTTGTGTGTCTACAGTCCGGTATTCCAAATACCGGGTTCTACTTGAAAAAAAAAAACCCTCGTGTTCGTTTTACGGTGCTGATATGCCACGTGGCTGTCAGAGTGCTAGGTTGGTAAATAGTTTTGGTCAGCTACGTTTCATTAAATATTTTATTTTTTAATAATATTTGGAAAAAACCTCCATAATTGGTTATATTAGCTAAGGTCCCTACAGGTATACATTCCTCTCCTGAAAGAGTATATATTTGTCTTCAGAAACAGTATACACTAGTAAGAAACTCGGGCAATGCCCGAATGTTCTTGATGCACGCCATTTGGCAAAGACGACATCGCAATTGTTTGAAGAAGTGTGAAATATGAAGTGAGTGTGATTCACTTGTTAGAGAGAGAGAGAGAGAGATTAAATCAAATGACCATTAAATATCATTGAATGAAAATTTATCATCTTTATGGTTGGTTTTTAAATAGATTTAAAAGAAAGTTGCATTCACACACAGAAGAAGAATTCTAGCTCTTTAAAAGACGTTCATGCCATTTGGCAAAGACGACATAGCAATTGTTCAAAGAAGTGTGAAATTGAAGTGAGTGTGATTCACTTGTTAGAGAGAAAGAGAGATTAAATCAAATGACCATTAAATGTCATTGAATGAAAATTTATCATCTTTATGATAGATTTTTAAATGGATTTAAAAGAGAGCCGCGTTCACACACGGAAGAAGAATTCTAGCTCTTTAAAAGACGTTCACGTGTCACAACACGGGAGAAAAGCTTCTATTTAAATCCATTTAAAAACATATGATAAATTTTCATTCAATGATATTTAATGGTCATTTGATGTTAATCTCTCTCTCTCTCTCTCTCAAGGTAATGTGCTTGATGCACGCCATTTGGCAAAGATGATATCACTTCAAAGAAGTGTAAAATCTGAAGTGAGTGTGATTCACTTGTTAGAGAGAGAGAGAGATTAACATCAAATGACCATTAAATAAAAATTTATCATCTTTATGGTAGGTTTTTAAATGGATTTAAAATAGAGTCACATTCACACACGGAAGAAGAATTCTAGCTGTTTAAAAGATATCCACGTGTCACAACACGGAAGAGAGGCTTCCATTTTAGTATATATACTAGTAAGAAACCCGGGCAATACCCGAATGTGCTTGAAGCATGCCATTTGGCATAGACGACATCACAATTGTTCGAAGAAGTGTGAAATCTGAAGTGAGTGCGATTCACTTGTTAGAGAAAGAGAAAGAGAGATTAACATCAAATGACCATTAAATGCCATTGAATGAAATTTTATCATTTTTATGGTAGGTTTTTAAATGGATTTAAAAGTGAGTCGCATTCATACACCGAAGAAAAATTCTAGCTCTTTAAAAGATGTATATGTGTCACACCACGGAGAGAGGCTTCCATTTTAGTATATATATAGACATAGATTCGTTTCAGAAAGAGTACACATTCGTCCACTCAGTGCTGATTACCAACATCGGATGGCTGAATACGATTCAATGCCATGTGGCGCGCATCAGGAAGACAGTTGTCCGCCTCCCATCTCGTCGTTCGCCATTGCTATCGTCGCTCGGCTCGACGTGGCTGCCGTCCCAACGGCTAACGCAGCCGCCCGCCGCTCTGAGGACCCCTCATCGTCGTGCGCGACCACTGGTCCCGCCGGTCTCCGATCACTTGCATCAGATGGTAGAAGGTGAATCCAAACACATGACATGCACCGGAGGAACGATCGTCCGCTACCCATTGCCGCTGCCGCTGCCGCTGCTTGTCCACTGCCGACCGCCTGTCGCCACTGTCTACTCGTTGCCCACCGACCGCCGCTTGCCCGTTGCTGATCACCCGTTTCCGTCGTTTGACGCCCATTGCAGCTAGCTTACAGCTAAAAGTTCCTTCCTTCACAAACTCTCTCTCTCTCTCTCTCTCTCTCTCTCTCTCTCTCTCTTAACCGTTTAGGTGTCTCTCTCTTCACCACATGGCAACGGGGGCGATTCTCTCTCTTCACCGAGCGTTTAGGTGCTTTATAGGCATATTCTCTCTCTTCCTGGCTAATTAGTATTGAAGTAAAGAGTATGGATGAGGAGAGGCGGTGAGAGATTGTAGCTCCAACCGTTACTTACAAATCAATGCATAGGAGAGTGAATATTTATAGAAAATTTTCATTTTCAATAAAAAGTAATTAAACCCCCTAGCTCTCATCCCCCTCCCCTCCCCCCCCCCCCCCCCTCTCTCTCTCTCCTTTTGCATTGAGAGGTTGGTTTCCTGACTGATGCCTTCCCTTCTCCACATTTGAAAGGAGCTAGTCAGGAAACCTCCCTTTTAAGGTAGGTTCCATTTGATCCCCTCTTGGGATTATGATTCTCATTTGATTCCCATCTGTTTTTTTTTTTCCGCAATTGATTCATGAATCATGTCATATGATTTCTTGGGAATTCTCGAAGGTGCATTGCCGGAGGTGGAAGAGAATGATCGGGTATTTGTTCTTGATTCTCCCACTGTTCCAAGGGGCCGTGGCAGCGGGGAATTCGCCTCCCAAGTGGCTAACACTGAGGGGTATGACAATCTGGCTTTATTCTCTTTCTTGTTCCTATTTGATAAAGTTTTGTTAGTGTGGGATCGACTTTTTCGGGAGCCTTTCTTTGGATTTTTCAAAAAAAAATTGGGTAGAATAGATTTTATGAGGACAGTGTATATATATATATATATATATATATATATATATATATATATATATATATATATATATATATATATATATATATATATATATATATATATATATATATATATATATATATATATATATGTTCATGTTTTTATCAATAAGATCCTTCAGTAGATCAAACAGTTAAGAAAATAAGGTATAGATAGATTTTTGATGGTAACTAAGTACATTGTTATGCAACGGGTAATGCTAATGAATACCCATACACATTGTTAAGGTATGGGATCGGGTCTTCCCATTGGCATCTCAATGAAAACCCCTAACCATCGAGGGTGACTGAGATGGATTCTCGTCCAAGCAAAGCACAGACACTACTGGAACAATTCAGCAATAAAAACAAGCACTTCGTGCTGCCCAATTTTTCGCTCAACTCTCTTGCTCTCAAGGATGCACACAATAAGCTAAAGGGTGGAAACATATAAAGCTCTAACCTAGCAAAACTATCAATCGCAGAAAGCACACAGGAGATTTTACGAGAAAACCCAACCGAGAAAAACCTCATCGAGCATGTTATGACCCAACACAAATGTACTATGCTTTTGAAGTTACAAGTTCAGACATGCAACCCTCAGGTCGAGACTTATGCACACACGATCACTACATTCTTTCACCCTGCTTCTCTTCCATGACCAATACTTAGTGAACTTTGTCCCGCAAGGATAAATGCACCTCACGACCTCTAGGAACCAACCAAGAAGGGGTAAAAACGGAGCAAATGACTCCAATTTCCCTCAATAGATATTATATATGCACCATTGAGGTTCTCTTTGGATGAATGCATAAAAAATAAATCTCCCGCGAGAGAAGAAATGAAAGCAAAGGAACCAAGTGCAAAGTCAGCAAAAACAATATTATGCTAGCCCTTTACCTCATTTAATTGAATATCCAAATCAATGGAAGAATGAATCCAAGCTTCTCAGAGATAGTGGATTTGTAATAAGTCTACCAAGTCATTGTGTCAATTCTCTACACTCTACAGTGTCTACGCTACAGTTCAACAATATTCAATTTAAGTGATTGTTGGCAGGAATCTTGCATGACAAAGGTAAGGATGCTGAGGTGGATGTGCAAAAAAACTAGGAGGGATAGAGTGTGGAATGAGTGTATCTGAGAAAGTGTTTGGTACCAATTAAGGACAAGGTAATAGAGAATAAGTTAAGATGGTTTGGCCACGTACAACATAGAGAAGAGACAACCTCGATATGGAGAGGGTTCCAGATTTGTGTGGAAGGTCCAAGGAGCAAGGGAAGATCTAGAATAACATTGATATAAGCTGTTAGAAAAGACATAGAAAAGCATTCATTGAGAACATATATAACCCTAAATAAAAATGAATGGTCAAGAAGGATTCATCAAACCGACCCCAAGTAGATGGGACATGTCTTGATGGTTATGGTTATGTAACATATTGAAATTTAGAAAACACATATACGCAAATACGGATTTAACTGAAAGCCTCAATAACTGTGAGCAAATTGTCCTACATCCACAAATGTAAGTAAAACCACATATACCTTGGGTTGGTTTGTGCATTGGTTTTTGAATCTTTCACTGAATGATTGTCGAGCTTGATATGATTGTGAGTGTTATCTCTCTGACATAGACCATTACACTAGGACACATCTGATCGAGAATGCTTTGAACACACAAATTATGCCAACAAAGGTGGTGCGCCTTTTGCGCTAACACTCCAAAATCTATTGTAGAATCTATCATCATCATTATCCAAGAATTATGCCCTCCATAGGGAAGTAGGGGAATTTTTTGATCGGCTGTCAAGATGGTGTCAACCCTCTCCTGAGCAAGAAAACTTGGCAAGAGAGGGGCATGCCAAGAAATATAAAAGCCCAGTTGGAGCCTTGGAGGATAGGGAGACCAACCTTGTTGGTTATGCAATTATGCGCATGCAACTAGGGTGCAATCTCCAAAGTCGCTCGAGTCTAGGAAAGAGTCTAGACGGAGAGGGTGGAAGGCAAGATTTGGTGGAGGGAATCCATTCATCTACGTGGCAAAAATATCCAAAGAGCTTATTATCTTTTCTATGCTCCCTCTCTTGGCTTGACACCCGGCCATTATTGTAGAAGAAACAACAGTCTATGTCCTATGTTCTCATACATCACTATTCACCTTCCTCCTACAAATGCCCTTTATAGTTAGATGACCTTCAAGCGATGCATATAAAGCCTAAAAAATGCCAAATTTTTCATTAAAGTTTTTCTAGTATCCTTTAGTAAGCTCCACTCATTATAGCTTGGGTGACTCTTGACCAATCTCCTTCATTCCTTCTTGATAAGGGCAAAAATAAGATGCCTTCATATTTCGGATCACTAATAGGATTTTGAAAGAACGGGCTTTGAGGCTAATGTTTAAGGAAAATAATAGGATTCCTAGTTGGGCATGTCCAGCCATCAATGTTAAAGATCTCATCCTCCTGAAAGTATCACTGGTTTGGCATGCCCTCCATATCCTCCTGAATTCTTCAATATATACCCACATGTCAGTAATCGAACAAGTAATGCATGTTCTTTTATCCTATGGTTTGCTCTATTGAGATGGTCATGCCTCACATAGGTTAGTCCCACATCGGTAATGGGAGCGGGTGATAGGCCATTTATATACCAGCCTTGGACCTCCCCTTACAATCAAGTTTTGTGAGGAGGAAGGTATCCAAGGGTCTAAATTTTTCACATGCTTAATACCTGGCACCAATTTCCAGACATCATTATACTTATTTTCAACCATGGTGATGATGCTCGATGTGCCGGGGCTTGTCTATGTTGGAAGCAATCAACCATTTGCTATGGTCATTTTGTGAAACCCCTTGAAAACTGCAATGTCAGGAGTTTGAGTGATTCTGAAGATCTACAGACCAACTTTATAATGATAGGATCTTCATCACGCTACGTAATTGTATGGAGAAATGCCAGCCCGAAGGATTTCCCGATTTTTCTTAGCCCGATTGACGTGGCAGCGCACAAGTGGTGGTTGAATCTCACTAGCGGCATTTAAATCTCACTAGTGAGATTCAAATACCACTTGTGGACTGCCACGTCAATCGGGCTAAGCAGAATCGGGAAAATTAACATTCGGGCTGAACAACATTTTTCAATTGTATGTAGCCCACCTCCCCCTCTTGTGAGGAGATCCTCAAAGAGCTATCAAATCCTCCAAGTATGTGTGATGACCCATTACCTGGTAGAGGAGAAGAGGATATCACACCTTGTGGGGTATATTTGTTCCAATCCTCATACTTCAACCATAGTGCACATTCTCTCATCATCCTCCTTGTCACTCTCTTCCCTAGCATATCATTATCCTCACCATTTTTTACCTCAGTGCGGAAAACACACCCTGATACTCAGGTTTTGTTTGGTTCAAAGTATCCGTTGCAGTAAGTCGCTTTGAGGTAAGTATTCGGAATACTCTGTATGACTTACCACATTTGTTTTGTAGTATCCAGTGCAGTAAATCGATTTGGTGTCTCTCGGATGCCTCATAATTGAGGCAACTCGATCAATACCACAAAATGAGCGGCAAGGCGAATGCCTCGTATCCAAAATGCCTCGTAAGTCGTAACCATAATACCTCACATGATACTTCGAACAAAACGGAGCCTCTATGTTTTCTTTCTCTACTCACTTCACTTCAACATATGTTTTCACTAGAGCTTTGATGGTAGGAGGGATGCTTTTTGCAGGTGTTATTATAGATTCTAATACCAAAAGTTTCACTTGACCAAATCCTATCATCTGGATCTTCTTGCAGCCTATGAAACCAGTTTCTAGGATTGAAGCTCATCAAAATCATCTTCCAGTTTGCACAAGTTGTTTCTACCATAGTTACCAAGTCGGAAGTCATAAACAATGGCTAGGGAATAAGTCCCAAAAATCAAGAAAAAGTCGGGAAATAAACGATATATAGTATTTAAAATATATTTATATATAGATGTTCCAATAGGTTTGTTAACGGATAGTCCCATATCGGTGAGGGAGGCACCCATCACCCGCTTTATATACCCCCTTTGGACCTCCCCTTACAACCCGGGTTTTGGGACGTGAGGATATCCAGCATGGTATAAGAGCTGGGTTCACCGTCTCCTGCTCCTACTCCTGCTCCCGCTCCGGGTGCTCCCCACCGATCATGCCTTGCCATGCGTGCTCCGCGTGGGAGGATCCTTGCCACGCGTGTTCCGCGTGAGGGGGAGTGTTAACGGATAGTCCCACATCGGTGAGGGAGGCACCCATCACCCGCTTTATATACCTACCCCTTTGGACCTCCCCTTATGATGCAGGCGCCGATAAGGTGCACTACAATCTTAAACCCTTTTAGGGTTCCCTTTGGTCAATAACTAAGATTTAGTGATCAATATAACGATGTATCACTCAAAAGGACAGCAAACATAAATTATCTCGCGCAGGACTAAAAGTCTACACAATCAACATAAAGCAGGTTTCAGATTGAACAATAAAGAACGCAATATTATCAAAAAACTGATTTCAGCAAATAATAGATTCAATCGCAACAATAGATATTTAAATTTAACAATAGGTATGCATCAGATTTTGCACTAAAATAGGCTAAATATGCTTGCAAGGGTGACCGACAGACTAAAGATAACCAATCGGATGAATAGACATATTTTAGGGCTTCAACTAGCGATGAAAAGGGCGGTGACGACTGCGATGCGGAGCGGAGGCAATAGAAACAAATGAAAAACGATGCGGATGCGAGGGGGAAATAAAGTAACGGAAAGATACTGCCTGGGGTTTCCCGCCGTGGGTCGATTGCGAGGATGCGCCGATGATCCCGCACACGGAGCAAGGCCCGACGTCAGGAGAAGCCGGAACCTTCGGAAAAACAACACCAAAGCCTTCGCGAGGCGAAGTCGCGGATGCGGCGAGGATCGGGGACACGCGTCTCGCCCGGAAGCACTCACGAAGAGGCACAAATTTCAGCAATGATCAAAAACTGAATTTCAGCACTCACGATTAGGGTTTTCTTTGGATGGCTAAGATCAAGGGAAATAAAGGGTGAATGGTGTGGATGCAAGGGCCAAGAAAGGCAAGGGAAAGGGAGAGAAACAAGGAGAAGAAGAGAGAGAGAAAAGAGGGACGGAAGAGGGGTCGGGGTGCCTCGGGATCCGCGCGGGCAAGGAGGGCCGGTCGGTGTTTCACGAGAAAAAGAGAGGAGGGGGGGGGGGGGCGGTAACTCAATAGAAGCCCTATTGGGCTTAAGATAAGCCCATTTAACTCCTAATTGAAGCCCATAAGTTGCCACGTCATCTAAATTGAGTTATTTTGCTATCTAACCGTCGGTTTCGAGATATAATCTCATCCGTCGGTACCCCGCAAACACACGCACCTAGATTTTTATTAATAACATGCAGAAACTCACCCGAATAGACCCGGATTCAATCCGAAAAGCCCTCGGATGAGATCATGGACATCCCCCATGAACTGGGCAAGAACATAAATAATACTAAGTGCTGAAATTAGGCCAAAAACATAAAAAAAAATGGCCAAAAACTGAAATAACGGCTAACCAGTCTCAAATGGATAATGTCCTCCAAGCATAAAATAAAAACGACTGTAAATAAAACTCTCTGGCGACGAACTGAAGATGTGGCGATGATCTGATGGTGCTGATTAGGTCTGCATCAATCGCTTCCGCTGCGAAAAACTTGTCCTCGAGTTTACGCCGGAAGACATCGCCGGTAGCAGGAGGGAGACCACCACCGTGGGAACATCGCTGTGCCTGGATCTGATGATGAATTCCCAACAAGTGATATCTCGGGCAGTCAACAACCTCTGGGCCCCTCGCGAAGAGAGTGCTGGCGTCGAGCGAGAGCCAGAAGCTACTGAAGTACATAAACAGAAGCACACGAGCGGTAGGTGGTCGGTCGGTCCCGACAAAGTCAAAGCGCGTAAGTGGCTCAGCTGGCTGAAACTCCCCAACTGGCTCTGACTGTAGCTGTGATGGAAGCTCCACGAAAGGCGAAGGCTCCACGGGTGTCTCTGCTGTAGGAAGAACTGCAGGAGGAGGTGTCTCATCTGTAAGCTCTGTGAAAGGTAAGAGCAAGGTTTAAAATCACGGTATCGGTCGGCCCCGAACCGGTATGTATCGGCCGGTACGTACCGGTACCGGCCGATACGGACCGATACCGGTAAAGAAAAAAAACCTGAAAAAAACCTAAAAAAAAAATTAATTTGTCGGTACCGGTCCGTACCGGCCTGAACCGGCCGATAAGGACCGGTACGTACCGGTACCGGCCGATATGGGCCAGGTATCGGGATCGGATGCAGTACCGGTCTCGAACCGGTCAAAACCGATACGTACCGGTCGGTACATACCGGTATCGGCCGAGATTTAAAACCCTGGGTAGGAGAAGCCTCTCCATAATCACTATCGGAGGAAGGGGCTCCTCTGTAGGCACTGCTGAAGGTGGAAGGAACTCCTCTGGAGTCACTGAAGGAGGAGGTGGCACCTCTGTAGGCACTGGAGAAGGTGGAAGGAACTCCTCTGTAGTCGCTGACGGAAGAGGTGGTTCCTCTGTAGGCATTGGACGAGGAAGCTCCACAGAAGGTGGATGCTCCTCAAGTGGTGCCACTGGTGGAACCGGTTGCTCCACAGGAGGTGGAGGCTCTGCTGGAGGTGGTGGCCTGCTGTATCTGGCAAGCCTCTGGTGCTGCTTCGCTCTCCATGCCAACCCATCCTCAATATCGTCAAATAAGAGCTGGGTTTCAATATAGCTGGCTTTCAAGGATGGCATTGAAGGACTCCATAAAATCCATTGAACAAAAGGCTTGGAAGATAGATCTAGGTCATGGGCTCGATCTCGAATCAAAGAGGAGTATCTATGTTCCATCGAAGATCTCGGGAAAAGGGTAGGACATGGCTCAAAAGATTTATATAGCTTAACAAATTCTTTATAGGTGTGGGTATCTAGTGGATCAAGCGAATAATGGGATCGGACGCTATGATAGGACATGGCGTCAGATTGCTCTGATACCAACTTGATGCAGGTGCCGATAAGGTGCACTACAATCTTAAACCCTTTTAGGGTTCCCTTTGGTCAATAACTAAGATTTAGTGATCAATATAACGATGTATCGCTCAAAAGGACAGCAAACATAAATTATCTCGCGCAGGACTAAAAGTCTACGCAATCAACATAAAGCAGGTTTCAGATTGAACAATAAAGAACACAATATTATCACAAAACTGATTTCAGCAAATAATAGATTCAATCGCAGCAATAGATATTTAAATTTAACAATAGGTATGCATCAGATTTTGCACTAAAAGAGGCTAAATATGCTTGCAAGGGTGACCGACAGACTAAAGATAGCCAATCGGATGAATAGGCATATTTTAGGGCTTCAATTAGCGATGAAAAGGGCGGTGACGGCTGCGATGCGGAGCGGAGGCAATGGAAACAAATGAAAAACGATGCGGATACGAGGGGGAAATAAAGTAACGGAAAGATACTGCCTGGGGTTTCCCGCCGTGGGTCGATTGCGAGGATGCGTCGATGATCCCGCACACGGAGCAAGGCCGGATGTCGGGAGAAGCCGGAACCTTCGGAAAAACAACACCAAAGCCTTCGCGAGGCGAAGTCGCAGATGCGGCGAGGATCGGGGACACGCGTCTCGCCCGGAAGCACTCACGAAGAGGCACAAATTTCAGCAATTATCAAAAACTGAATTCTTTTTCTTTCTCCATCTTTTTGTAGGATTAGGGTTTTCTTTGGATGGCTAAGATCAAGGGAAATAAAGGGTGAATGGTGTGGATGCAAGGGCCAAGAAAGGCAAGGGAAAGGGAGAGAAACAAGGAGAAGAAGAGAGAGAGAAGAGAGGGACGGAAGAAGGGTTGGGGTGCCTCGAGATCCGCGCGGGCAAGGGGGGCCGGTCGGTTTTCACGGGAAAAAGAGAGGAGGGGGGGCGGTAACTCAATAGAAGCCCTATTGGGCTTAAGATAAGCCCATTTAACTCCTAATTGAAGCCCATAAGTTGCCACGTCATCTAAATTGAGTTATTTTGCTATCTAACCGTCGGTTTCGAGATATAATCTCGTCCGTCGGTACCCCGCAAACACACGCACCTAGATTTTTATTAATAACATGCAGAAACTCACCCGAAAAGACCCGGATTCAATCCGAAAAGCCCTCGGATGAGATCATGGACATCCCCCATGAACTGGGCAAGAACATAAATAATACTAAGTGTTGAAATTAGGCCAAAAACATACAAAAAAATGGCCAAAAACTGAAATAACGGCTAACAAGTCACAAATGGATAATGTCCTCCAAGCATAAAATAAAAACGACTGTAAATAAAACTCTCTGGCGACGAACTGAAGATGCGGCGATGATATGATGGTACTGATCAGGTCTGCATCAATCGCTTCCGCTGCGAAAAACTCGTCCTCGAGTTTACGCTGGAAGACATCGCCGGTAGCAGGAGGGAGACCACCACCGTGGGAACGTCGTTGTGCCTAGATCGGATGATGAATTCCCAACAAGTGATGTCTCGGGCAGTCAACAACCTCTGGGCCCCTTGTGAAGAGAGTGCTGGCGTCGAGCGAGAGCCAGAAGCTACTGAAGTACATAAACAGAAGCACACGAGCGGTAGGTGGTCGGTCGGTCCCGACAAAGTCAAAGCGTGTAAGTGGCTCAGCTGGCTGAAACTCCCCAACTGGCTCTGACTGTAGCTGTGATGGAAGCTCCACGGAAGGCGAAGGCTCCACGGGTGTCTCTGCTGTAGGAAGAACTGCAGGAGGAGGTGTCTCATCTGTAAGCTCTGTGAAAAGGAGGAGAAGCCTCTCCATAGTCACTATCGGAGGAAGGGGCTCCTCTGTAGGCACTGCTAAAGGTAGAAGGAACTCCTCTGGAGTCACTGAAGGAGGAGGTGGCACCTCTGTAGGTACTGGAGAAGGTGGAAGGAACTCCTCTGTAGTCGCTGACGGAAGAGGTGGTTCCTCTGTAGGCAGTGGACGAGGAAGCTCCACTGGAGGTGGATGCTCCTCAAGTGGTGCCACTGGTGGAACCGGTTGCTCCACAGGAGGTGGAGGCTATGCTGGAGGTTGTGGCCTGCTGTATCTGGCAAGCCTCTGGTGCTGCTTCGCTCTCCATGCCAACTCATCCTCAATATTGTCAAATAAGAGCTGGGTTTCAATATAGCTGACTTTCAAGGATGGCACTGAAGGACTCTGTAAAATCCATTGAACAAAAGGCTTGGAAGATAGATCTAGGTCATGGGCTCGATCTCGAATCAAACAGGAGTATCTATGTTCCATCGGAGATCTCGGGAAAAGGGTAGGACATGGCTCAAAAGATTTATATAGCTTAACAAATTCTTTATAGGTGTGGGTATCTAGTGGATCAAGCGAATAATGGGATCGGACGCTATGATAGGACATGGCGTCAGATTGCTCTGATACCAACTTGATGCAGGCGCCGATAAGGTGCACTACAATCTTAAACCCTTTTAGGTTCCCTTTGGTCAATAACTAAGATTTAGTGATCAATATAACGATGTATCGCTCAAAAGGACAGCAAACATAAATTATCTCGCGCAGGACTAAAAGTCTACGCAATCAACATAAAGCAGGTTTCAGATTGAACAATAAAGAACACAATATTATAACAAAACTGCTTTCAGCAAATAATAGATTCAATCGCAGCAATAGATATTTAAATTTAACAATAGGTATGCATCAGATTTGGCACTAAAATAGGCTAAATATGCTTGCAAGGGTGACCGACAGACTAAAGATAACCAATCGGATGAATTGGCATATTTTAGGGCTTCAATTAGCGATGAAAAGGGCGGTGACGGCTGCGATGCGGAGCGGAGGCAATGGAAACAAATGAAAAACGATGTGGATGCGAGGGGGAAATAAAGTAACGGAAAGATACTGCTTGGGGTTTCCCGCCGTGGGTCGATTGCGAGGATGCGCCGATGATCCCGCACACGGAGCAAGACCGGACGTCGAGAGAAGCCGGAACCTTCGGAAAAACAACACCAATGCCTTCGCGTGGCGAAGTCGCGGATGCGGCGAGGATCGGGGACACGCGTCTCGCCCGGAAGCACTCACGAAGAGGCACAAATTTCAGCAATGATCAAAAACTGAATTCTTTTTCTTTCTCCATCTTTTTGTAGGATTAGGGTTTTCTTCGGATGGCTAAGATCAAGGGAAATAAAGGGTGAATGGTGTGGATGCAAGGGTCAAGAAAGGCAAGGGAAAGGGAGAGAAACAAGGAGAAGAAGAGAGAGAGAAAAGAGGGACGGAAGAGGGGTCGGGGTGCCTCGAGATCCGCACAAGCAAGGGGGGCCGGTCGGTTTTCACGGGAAAAAGAGAGGAGGGGGGGTGGTAACTCAATAGAAGCCCTATTGGGCTTAAGATAAGCCCATTTAACTCCTAATTGAAGCCTATAAGTTACCACGTCATCTAAATTGAGTTATTTTGCTATCTAACCGTCGGTTTCGAGATATAATCTCGTCCGTCAGTACCCCGCAAACACACGCACCCAGATTTTTATTAATAACATGCAGAAACTCACCCAAAAAGACCCGGATTCAATCCGAAAAGCCCTCGGATGAGATCATGGACATCCCCCATGAACTGGGCAAGAACATAAATAATACTAAGTGTTGAAATTAGGCCAAAAACATAAAAAAATGGCCAAAAACTGAAATAACGGCTAACCAGTCTCAAATGGATAATGTCCTCCAAGCATAAAATAAAAACGACTGTAAATAAAACTCTCTGGCGATGAACTGAAGATGCGGCGATGATCTGATGGTGCTGATCAGGTCTGTATCACCTTACAATCCGGGTTTTGGGGCGTGAGGGTATCTAAGATGGTATCAGAGCTGGGCTCACCATCTCCTGCTCCTGCTCCCACTCCCGCTCCGGGTGCTCCCCACGGATCATGCCTTGCCACGCGTGCTCTGCATGGGAGGATCCTTGCCACGCGTATTCCGCGTGAGGGGGAGTGTTAACAGATAGTCCCACATCGGTGAGGGAGGCACTCATCACCCGCTTTATATACCCCCTTTGGACCTCCCCTTACAACCCAGGTTTTGGGGCGTGAGGATATCCAACAAGGTTTTTGTGCAGTACACGACTGGATTAAAACACAAATTAATCAAGATTAAAATGCATAAATTGGAATTAAAATTCAAAAAACATGACTTTTTCACAAATTCAGAAAAAAGTCATGTAGCGAACATTAACTGAATAAGTCGCGTTTTAATTGCAACTTATTCAAAAAATCTGAGTTTTTGGTAACGGAGTCTACTGCAAAATTGAGTAAAATGATATTAATAAGGTATGAATCAAGACTAAAATATAAGTGCTAATGCATGCTAAACACAATGCTCTATTTGTCTATGGGACAAATTCTAATTCTTTTATCATTAGTTTGCAATACTTGAAATATAAAAAAATGAATAAAACATAGAAATCAAATTATTAAAAGCTGAAAATGTGCAAATGTGAACAAAATAGTTTGTAGAATTCGTGTTAGAACCATAGTATGATAGTGATAACATGCATAAGTTGAACTTGTTTGGTGTTCCAAAGCAAAGGTTATAAACTTATAATTTCCACACCTTGTTTGATATGAAGGGAAAGGAAAAAAAAATGTTTCATGCTTAAATGTAGTTTAATTGCTGTTATATTTTGGTTTGAGAAAATTTAGTGTTTAGGATAAATAGTCACATGACTCACATCTATTAACCTTTAGCCATAAATGTCCTAAATGTTTCTTATTCAAATTAGTGATTGGGTTATTATATGCTTAACTTCACAAACTTTAGGCACAACAACATTGATCTTTGATTTTGCTAAAAATTGGAAGTCTAAAGAAAGGAAAATTAATGGATTACTTTTTAAAGATTTCATGTTAATATCTTAGAGTGATTGTGACAACATGTCTAAACATGCGAGATTTATAGTCATAAAATGTTGCATAGTAATTGTTTGATTTAGATATTTGAGCTATATTTGTTCAGTAAAGTGGTCAATTTTGTTCTCTCCAATTGAAGATTGAAATTGCACATCCAAAATTTTAAACAATGTACATTTCGGGATACCTGAGCTCTCAAATTGTGTAGTACAAATCTCATAATGAAGTTTGCTTGTGATATGAACTTCCATTTATAAATCGCATGATTTATTAATCTAATGTAAATCTTATGTTATAAGAATAGATGTATTACATCATTTTTTTGACCATCAAGCGTATTCAAACAAGAAATGTATTTATGGGATTATTTTGGAGATTTATACGAAACCAGTGATCTGTATTTTTTGCATCCATTTCCAGGTAATGCACCATCAATCATAGCACGAGGCGGATTTTCTGGGATTTTCCCCGAGTCTAGTCAATATGCCTACCAGTTTGCTCTATCAACAAGCTTGCATGATGTTGTTCTCTTCTGTGACCTGCAATTGACGAGGGATGGTGGTGGTATCTGCCGTACAGATCTGAGGCTTGAAAATTCCACAAATATAGATCAAGTATATCCAAAAGGACAGAAGACATACTCTGTGAATGGAAACCCCGTTCGTGGGTGGTTCTCAGTGGACTTCACTTCAGACCAGTTATTCAACAATGTAACATGTAAGTATATAGCCCCTCAACCTCGAGGAATTCTTTTTAAAAAATTATGTATATGTTGAGAATAGTCCCACATCGGTAAAAGGGGTGGGAGTTCCACGTCTTTATATATCCGTTGCCCCCTCCCTCTCATCACCGGTTTTGAGGGGGCTCAGGAATCGTAACATGGTATCAGAGCTAGGCCCCACCCCGTCTCTCCTCTATGTGGTCCCGTTGTACTCTATTTCTCACTCCGATCGAGAGATGCTCTGCGTGCGGTGGGTGTTGAGAATAGTCCCACATTGGTAAAGGGGTGGGAGTTCCACGCCTTTATATACCTGTTGCCCCCTCCCTCTCATCACCGGTTTTGAGGGGCTCGGGAATCATAACAGTATATAATAATTCTTCTATTTGGGGTGATAATGTGTCAATGCTTGTGTAAATGTCATATTATGCCACTTTGATAAATGGGACATGGAATCATACCACACTCTGATGCTTCTAACTATAACGACTCTACCTTAAAAACAGTACCCTAATCTGCACCATGCTCATCATTTGTGGCAATGGGATTCAGAAGCCATTATAGATCTTAATTCTTAGGGTGGTGGATTTGGATCCTTTCAAAAAAAAAATCCACCTACTCTCTGTAAGAATTACCACAATACAGAAGATGTCGTTTTATACTGCTTGTTGAATTTGTAACATGTGCATACTTTTTGCATGCAAGCAATTAAAAAGAACACATTTTAAGCTATACACCAATTTTTTTTTGGGTAAAATGCTTCTACTTAATGGAGGAGATCGCCTTCATCATGCACCAACTTCAATTGAAAAGTATTACAGATGTGATAGAGTTATTCATGTCATCCTTGTTGGTAATGTTTGTTGATACGTCTTGGTAATAGATATTATATGGAAGGCTAAATTTTCCGCTGCCGAGATCTACGGCAGCTATGACAACCTTTCTTGAAGACTGATCAGATGCTTCTAGTTTTCTAAGAATTGGTTATAAGCCCATTGATGGGGCATACAAGAAGCAATTTTTTTTTACTGGTTCTTGTTATAAAAATTGATCCAAAAGCTGATTATCGCTCCTTTGCTTTGTCACAATCACCATCCTAAAGTGATTCAGGATGTCTATTCTCGACCGGACGTGTTCGATGGTCAACTACCGATAACCTTGGTTGATGATGTCACAGGGCTTCGCCCCCCTCGATTTTGGGTGAATGTGCAGGTATTATCATGTAGATTGCCATCATCTTTCTTTTTCTTTTTTGTAGTTACAATCCCTCATCATGATCTGATGTTTTCTTTCTAATTTGTTGCAGTATGACACGTTCTTCAAGCGACATAAACTGAATGCAGGGGCATACATATCAACAGCATTACGACAGATGGGCATCGACTATATCTCTTCTCCAGAAATCAATTTTTTGAAAAGTCTCAATGGAAAAATCAGAAAAAGCAAGACAAAGCTCATCTTTAGGTTTCTAGAGGCGGATGCTGTGGAGCCTACTACTAATGAAACATATAGTTCTCTCCTCAAAGATCTTCTAAACATTAAGTCTTTCGCCTCTGGAATTCTAGTACCCAAAAACTATATATGGCCTGTTAACACTAATCAATATCTGGAGCCTCCTACTACACTTGTAACAGATGCTCACAAACTAGGCCTAGAAGTTTATGCTTCTGGCTTTGCAAATGACATCCCCGCAAGCTATAATTACAGCTACGATCCAACAGCCGAGTACTTGCAGTTTATTGACAATTCAGATTTTGCAGTTGATGGTGTACTTACAGACTTTCCTTCAACAGCATCTGAGTCTATAGGCAAGCGTTCTTTATTTTCTCACCATACTTCTAGATTTCTCTTGAACTATATTCATATCATATGTTAAGAAACTTGCCAGATATCGAGTCTATCAGTCCATTTGAATCGGATTCCTACATTCTGTGACCAATACAAGGATCGATACCAATACTCGACTTAGACCTATATAACTCAGATGTATCTGGTCTAAGTCGGTTGTATCGGTCTAGCCCACAACCACTAACAGCCCAACTTTGTTGCCTTGTTGGACATTGACTGTACATACTGCATAACAATGACACCTAGGAAGCCTGAGCCCCTAATATATATATATATATATATATATATATATATATATATATATATATATATATATATATATATATATATATATATATATATATAGGTTCGGGATCTAGGGACACGCTACTTTGCCACAGAGTTAAACACACATCCCCAAAACCCTAGATAGAGGTTTCATAACTTATTGATTTTTTATAAGGATGATCATCTTCCTTAGATAGCACATCCATAAAAAATCAGCATATTCTAAAACCTATAGGTTGATCAAATGATCTCTTCATTGAACGGTCGATAATGTTTTTTAGATTTGATGCGCGTAAAGGGTTTAGAATGTGCTGATTTTTTATGGATGTGATATCTAAGGGAAGATGATCATCCTTACAAAAAATCAATAAATTCTGAAACCTCTATATAACGATTTGGATGATATGTGTTAACTCTGTGGCAAAGTAGCGTGTCCCTATATATATATGGTTGAATCATATTTGGCGATATCGGGTTGTATTGGTTTACACTCTTCTTGCAGTAGAATCATATTTGGCGATATCAGGTTGTATTGGTTTTTGGCCTGCCGCTGCGGGCCCCGATATCGATTTTTTGAACCTTGTACTGGTTTTTATGGCTTTGCAGATTATCTCAAATGGCTCTTGGATATATTCCATAAATTAATTTTTTCTTAACTTATGATCTTATAATCTGATGGATCTTTGAAGTCACTAGACACGGTGACAAGACATTGATCAATTTCTTTCAAACTGGACTTCTCAAATTGCCTTGTCTAGCAACTCTTACGTTTCTTTTACTGGATGCAGCTTGCTTGGCACACCATAATAACAATGCTAACCCTAGCAAAGGTGAATCCTGCTATTCTTATTTCGGTCCACTGCATGATATCTTTCCAAGTCTGCAAGTTGGGAGTTCATGTGTGTAGAATGATACACTTATTTTTGAAATCTTTGGTTGCAGGCAAACCACTGATTATTACACATAACGGTGCGAGTGGAGTCTTTGCTGGATGCACCGATCTTGCTTATCAGAAAGCAGTAGAAGACGGGGCTGACATAATTGATTGTTCCGTTCAGATGTCGAAAGATGGAGTTGCGTTCTGCTTGGATTCAGTTGATCTTATGGGTGGTACAACTGCAGTGACTTCTTTCATGTCCCGATCAACCATGATTCCTGAGATTCAAAAGAATAGCGGTATCTTCTCATTTGATCTAACATGGACTGAGATCCAGAGCTTGAAGCGTAAGGATTATTGACTTTTGCCAAAATGTTTGGTATAGTAAATAATCGACCTAAATTATTAGCAGGATTTTAAATGACAATATTAAGATTGAATCATATTGGATTAATCCTGCTTTGTTATGAAGCAACTATTTATTCATTCTTAATGCTAAAATATTCTCAATACTGAGAACTCAAGAGTTGGATCAACCTTTGCTGTCATTCTGTACTTACAAATATCATCAGTTTGCCATGTTTTTTAAATACTTTTCATCCAGCGAAAGCATTTTTTAGTTAACGTTTAATATTGGCAATATTGCTCATGTTAGGTTGTTTTAGAAGTCGGTGAAGCACGGCCTAGTAAGACCGAGTTGGGATAAAATTCGGTCATGTCAAACCGAGTTTATTCGACTCGGCTGACTTTCGAATCAAGTCCGAGTTTTTGAACAATGATTTGTGAGCTTAATTTTATATTCCGCTTATATATCTGAGAAACCTAG
The DNA here is from genome assembly GCA_947650365.1 of Chamaelirium japonicum. Classification (NCBI taxonomy): domain Eukaryota; kingdom Viridiplantae; phylum Streptophyta; class Magnoliopsida; order Liliales; family Melanthiaceae; genus Chamaelirium; species Chamaelirium japonicum. Next base: position 50,890,036 of record OX393560.1, read on the forward strand.
GGAGTAGGGATATAAGTGGAGTAATTATGGGTCGGAAGTCTCATCACTCGCATCCAGATCTTATCCCACCAAGATGGGGTCGACTCTCAAGCTTCAAAATATTGACAAGAATTTTCCGACTGCCTATCAACCTGACGTAAACCTCTACGATTGGTGCCAAGGACCTGATCAAAGCAACTTGGCAAAAAAGAATCATGCCGAGAAATCTAGAAGTATGCGGGTTGGGAAACCTACCTTGTTGGTTACTCAGTTAATGTTGTATATGTGTTCATATCTATATTTTCTTGGTGGATGCTCATAAAACGCATACTAAACGAATCTGAAGTTTATTATTCATATTAAGTACAAACAAATATGAATGCAAATCGAACACACTTGTGATTCAGACATTGGTAATAGTCAAATTTAGTAAAATTAATATTGATAAAACATAGTTAAAAATCCTTTATGCTAACAAGAAAGGGATGAATTGTACCAAGCTCATGAATGGTTCACTTTTCCTACCTAAGAGCACTTCTCCACATTCACATCTGGTTAAGAAAAAAAAAAGCTTAAAACAGACACACTGCTGCTATGAGTGTTTGAATAATATTGTTAGGAGATGGAGACTAGGGTTTGGAGAGAATGAGCATCAATCCTATTGAGGGACAAGCCCAATATGTATGTACATCAATACATCTACAACCCGACCCAACTGTACATAGAATCCGACCCATCTCTATACATTAACACTCCCCCTCAAACTCACGGTGGATCATATACCGAGAGTTTGCCGATAAAATGCCGGAAGCGGGGAATCGTAAGGGGCTTCGTGAGAAAGTCAGCAGTCTGCTCCAATGATGGAATGAAGGGCAAGGAGATGGTGTGGTCAAGAAACTCCTGGCGAACATAGTGACAGTCAACCTCGATATGTTTTGTTCGCTCGTGGAAGACCGGGTTGCTAGCAATTTGAATAGTACTCCGGTTGTGCAGAAGAGAGGCATGGGCCCGGATATGACAACTCCCAGGTCGAGGAGAAGGCGACGAAGCCATACAATCTCTGCGGTGGTGGAAGCCATAGCTCTGTATTTGGCTTTGGTGCTGGAGCGAGCAACAGACTCTTGTTTCTTGTTGCGCCATGAAATGAGGGAATTACCGAGGAACACATAGTAACCGGTAGTAGAACGGCGAGTGGCTACATCTCCTGCCCAATCTGCATCGAAGTAGGCACACAACACCAACGGAGAGGTGGAGGAAAAAAGGAGTGAGCGAGTGATGGTGCCCCGGAGATAGCGAATAATCCGAAGGACCGCTGCATAGTGAACAGAGCGAGAAGCATGAACGAACTGACTGACAATGCCAACAGCATGTGCAATGTCTAGCTGGGTCATGGTGAGGTAAACTAGCATCCCAACCAGTCTCTGGTAGCGTGAGACATCCTAGAGAGGCTCACCATCTGTAGAAAGGAGCTTCAAATTGAGCTTCATGGGTTTGTCAGCAGTGCGAGAGTCAGTGAGAGCAGCATCGGCAAAGATGTCAGAGATGTACTTTTGCTGGGAGATCAATTGTCCAAGAGCTGATCGAAGCAATCTCAAGCCTAGAAAGTAACAAAGAGGGCCCATATCCTTCATCTCGAACTGACTATGGAGGTGACGCTATGGTGGCACTGTCATCCCCGGTGATGATCATATCATCCATATAGAGAAGGAGAACTGCAATGCCCTGACTGGAGGAGCAAGTGAACAGGACATAGTCAGAGTGGCGCTTAACAAACCCGGCGGCTAGGACTGCACTGCGGAATCGCTTAAACCAGGCACGAGGGGCCTGCTTGAGCCCATAGATGGCTCGGCGCAACCGACAAACATGACCGGAAGGAGCAGGGACGCCCGGTGGAGGAGCCATGTATACCTCATTGGAGAGATCACCATGGAAAAAGGCGTTGCCGCGTTGGTCACATCCATCTGATGAAGATGCCACCCTCGAGCAACTGCCACAACTAAAAGGGTATGAATGGTGGTCATCCGAGCAACGGAAGCAAACGTCTCCTCATAGTCAATCCCATACTCCTAGGAGAAACCACTAGCAACAAGGCGCACCTTGTGCCGCTCAATAGAACTATCAGGTCGAGTCTTAACCTTGAAGATCCATTTGCAGCTGACAGGCACCACGCCAGTGGAACAAGAAACCAAATCCCACGTCTGAGTCTGCTGAAAAGCCTCAAGCTCGACTGTCATGGCCTATCGCTACTCTGGATGTACAACTGCCTCACGGTACGACTGGAGGTCCCGGTGGGTGTGAAGAGCTATGAGAAAGGCCTGGTAGGACGGAGAATAGGAGGCAACAACAGAGTGTCTAAAAGTGTCAGGAAAAGCAAGAGTAAACACAGAGTAGCCAAACCTGTCAGGGGAGTAGTCATATCTGTCAGAAGGGTGATGTTCGCGCGTAGGGTAGTACCGAACAGGGCCAAGATCTACGACCGGGAAGGAGGGAGCAGTTGCAGGTGGAGAGGACGTACCAGCAGGAACCGACTCAAGGGAAAGAACTGTAGAGCGACGAATGTAGATACGCGTGACAGGTGGCGGTGGTGGAGGTGACGAGGGAGACAGAGGAGGAAAAGGTGGAGGTGGGGGAGGCGTGGGTGTGGGAGATATATACGGAGATAGAACGTGGATGTGGAAAGGTGGTGGAGGCGTGAATGGTGATGCAGGCGGCGAGGAAAGATCTCGGGACTCAAGGGAAAAGTACGGGACATCCTCAGCAAACGAGACGTGACGAGAGACACGGATCCAGCGAGCTAAGAGATCATAGCACCGATAGCCCTTGTGCTCCCGACTGAGCCCCAAGTGAACACACCTGACAGACCTAGCATAGATTTTGGTATGCTCATGGGGAGGAAGGAGAACGAAGCACATTCATCCAAATGTGCGAAGAAGAGAGTAGTCAGGTAAACTGGAGTGGATGCGCTCATACGGAGTGGCACCAGAGAGAGCAGAGGACAGAGTGATATTAATGAGGTGAACAGCCGTCATAACAGCTTCAACCCAGTAGGAGTAAGGAACAGAAGCAGAGAGAAGCAACTCAAGGACATGACGATGCTTGCGTTCGGCAACTCCGTTCTGCTTATGGGTATGTGGACAGGACTGCTGGTGAAGAGTGTTGTGAGATTGAAGAATCTCACACATCTCTGAAGAGAGATACTCCTTGGCATAATCAGATCGAAAGGTCTTGATACACTAGCCAAATTGAGTATATATCATATTGGTGAATCTCCGATAAATATGAGAGGCTTTAGACCAGTGACGTATAAGATAAACCCAAGTGCACCGAGAGTAGTCATCGATAAACACATATAATATAGAAATTGATGTAACAGGCGCAGGACCCCAAATGTTAGAATGCACTAAATCAAATAAAGTGATAGATCAGGAAGCACTAGCAGAAATGGAAAGAGCTAGATGCTTTGCCAATCTACAACCCGTACAGACAGAGAGAGGGGAGGACACATGACCCAAAGCGCCCGAATGAAAAACACTTTTGAGTCGATCACTAGATAAATGACCTAACCTTCTGTGCCACAGGTCGGCATCAGAAGTAACAGACATGACAAACGTAACAAAAATAGGAGAAACATGGAGATGGTCCAGTTGGTAAAGTCCGCTTGCCCTACGACCCAGCCCAATCCTCTGATCCGTCCACGAATCCTACACAACACAAACAGAAGGGGTGAAGGTGACAGTTAGTCCAGAGTCGTAAAGAGAGCTGATAGTAATCAAATTAATATTAAGACGGGGGGCATGATAGACACAGGGTAGGGTCTAGCTACCAGAAGGATCAGAGGTAGTAGTGATGGATCCATATTACGGAATAGGGACGAGAGTCCCATCCGCAGTGTGGACCTCCAAGTGGGTGGGAGTAAGAAAACAGTCAGTGAGCACAATAGAGTCATAGGTGAGGTGACAGGAGGTACCCCCGAATCGAAAATTCATGTAGCAGTAGTACCAGTGGTGGCAGACAAGCCGTGAACAGTTGGGGAGCAAGTAGAGGCGGGTGGCGAAGGAGGAGCTTCTCGAGGCGTTGGAGATGGTTCGGCTAAGTCGGAGAAGACACAGTGGTAGCAGTAGGGGATGTCAGAGTCTCTACAACAGTAACAGTACCACCAAAGTGGCTGTGGGAGGACTGACCATATCCACGGCTCCGTCCACCTTGACCGCCGCGTCGATCGTCCCGAGAAGTAGGAGCCCAGTGTGGTTTCCTCTCGTCTGGACCCCAGCAGGGGTTGTGAGAGGGACGTGTGGGACAATCACGCTTCATGTGACTAGACTCCTTGCAGTAGTGGCAGATGACAGGCCCGTCGAGGAAGCTGGCGGCCAGGATGCTGTCATGGCCTGGAGCAGGTGGAGGAGGACGAGTACCCTGAGTTTGAAGACGGGTCTCCTCGTCAACCAAAGCCAGCAGGGCATCCTCTAGCTGTGTGAGAGACTCACAGTGCAGAAGCTGAGCAACAATAAGAGCGAATTTCGGTCGAAGCGCGACAAGAAACTGGTGGAGGTGGCCCTCGTCAAGGTAGCGCTGGAAGTCACTAGAGCGTGGGTAAGTGCATCGCTCGGGGATCAGAGAGTCCAGCTCATGCCAGTAGGCGCTCATCAGGCTAAAGAAGTCCTGAATAATACGCTCCCCCTGACGAGCGGACTGAGAGTCACAGATCAGCTGATGCCAGCGTGCATCGCCGTGGAGAAGAAACCGATCCCAGAGATACTCCTACATCGCACGCATTGTAGGCAACGGCCTATAGGAGCAAGGAGAGGACGAGCAACGGAGTCCAGAAGATAAGCCCGGATAGCCTGGTCGTGGTGACGCCACGTGAAGACGGTCGTGGCAGCGGCCGTGATGCCTAAAGCGACAGACGACGCACCGCTGGTGACCAAGGAAGAGGCGGAGGCGGGAACCGGTGGTGGGTCATCACTGGTGATGTGACCCCACAGATCGTGAGTGGAGAGCGCCGCCTCGACGGTGAGCGACCAATCAAGCCAGTCGTTGGCCAAGGTCAACTGAAAGGTGACTGCTTTCAGCGGCAGAGAAATCGAGACGACGGAAGGCACAGGAGTAGACGCCATGTAGACGTATCAGGAGAGAGATCGGAGAAGAAGGGTGAGTGTAGGCGCAAAAAAAGATCCGGGTCGTCTTTATTGCGAACACGAGATTACAGAGTGCCGGGACCCGGGGGCTCGGGTGTGACGAGTCCGGGGTGCGGCGAATATTGATCAGGAGATTGTGGGAGAGATCCTCTGGAGGGTCCCTTTGATCCGCGTCTCCACGTGGTATTCGTGCGAGAGCTCTGAAGGGGTTGCCCAGGACAGAGGTCTTTATAGGGTGAGGGTTTTTGAGAGGCTAAGGAGTATCCGCCGTTTCTTTGGTCCCTTCCGTGCTTCGCGCTTCCTCGGCTAGGGGGTTTTCGGCTTTGTTCCTCGGTCTTCGTGTCTTCCTCACTCCTTGCTTGACCTCGGCGTCCTTGATCGTCGGTTCGCGGCATCGATCGTGCTTTTGGCGTCAGCTTTGGCTTTGACTTTCGGCTTTAGCTTGGCTTGGGTGTGGCTCTGGCTTTTGCTTTGCTTTGGCGCTTGCGCTTGGACGTAGACGGGGGGAGACTTGCGGTGCTTTCGTTCTTCCGGACTTCGCGTCGTATCGGCTAGAACGTGCGGTGCTTTTGCTCGTGACCGGCGTAGTCGCTTGGCTTTGGCACTTGCGTTGCTTTGGCGCAGGCTTTACCGGGGCTTTTGCTTTGGCTTCTTGCGTGGGCTTTTGCTTCGGTGTCGACTCGACCTTCTTCTCGAACGACCGTGATAACGTCTTCAATGCTTCTGGCTTCCTCGACGATTTAGGTATCGGCTAGACTTTGCTTCTTCTCCGGGCTTCTTTGGCTTAATCGGAGTCGAAGGGTACCTTTGAAGACGGCGGGGGTAGCGCCGATCTCCGTGCGACGGTTGTAGCGTCGGCTTTGCTTTGAAAACGACGGGTGTAGCAACGCTACTCTCTAAGCTTTCTTCTTCGTGGATGGAGTGGATGTTTGTCGAAGGCGATGGGTGCTGACGCTTCGGTCTTCTTCTCCGGGCTTTTGGGCTTGATCGGAGTTGAAGGCTTGTTGGAGAGGACAGGGTGGTGCCGCTCCGATCTTCTTCTCCGACCTTTGCTTCTGGCGTCTTCGGGGTCGAAGGGTCTTCTTCTCCGAGCTTTCTTCTTCATGGACGGAGTCGAAGGCTTGATCTTCTTGTGCAAGGGTCTTCACGTTGATGAGGGCTTTCAATGGACTAAGCCGATCCCGAAGGGATAGGCTTGCCCGTGCCTCGTGAAGCCTTGTGTCGATAAAGAGCGCATCTACTCTTCTGCAGAGCTTCCTCGCTTTGTCTTCAGCTTGCCCCCTTTTCGACCTCTTGAGCCTTCCCCCTCCCCCTCTATTTATAGGCGAAGGGGGGAGGGGAGAGATATGGGAAGTTTAATTTTAAATCCCTTTAATATCTCCCTCATAATTACCCAAGATTTACTCTTCAATTGAAGAGAGGAATAAACCTTTATTTGCTTTCCTTTTCTGGCGGGGTAATTATGGCTCAATCATTTTTGGATTTATCTTGAATCTTGCATATGAAATCGATGGCGACCTGACTCTTCTTCTTGTCTGTCGGATCGAGGGATCGGCGCAGATCCACACATAAGTAGACGTCATACGCAACCTCCCCCCGCGCATGGCGGTCTTTCTTTCCTTTTTCTTTCTTTTCTTTCCTTTTCTTTCTTTCTTTTATTTTCTTTCTTTCTTTTCTTTTTCTTTCTTTTCCTTGCATGGCCGGCCACCCCCTACCCGTGGGTAGGGGGTTCGGGTTTCAAGAGTGGGGGCCGGGTGGGCCCCACTTGGGGATGGGCCCACTCGGCCTCTTGCTATGTGAGGGTCGAGTCCAGTGTCCCCCTGTGAGTCAAAGCATGCGAGTCGAGTTCGGGTCCGGGTCCGAGTGCGCGGAGGGTTTGCATCCGCATAAGTGCATGCGGGTCGGGTCCGGGTCCTAGTGCATGTTGGGTTTGCCTCCGCATAGGTGTGTGCAAGTCAGGTCCAGGTCCGAGTGCACGTCGGGTTTGCCTCCACATAGGTGCATGCAAGTCGGGTTCGGGTTAGACAATATTTGTGTGTCTACAAGTGCCCCCTCAAGGATGAGTGCGTTGGTGAGAACGTGTAGGGTTTGGACACGTAGGAAGCGTAGAGCACTTGTCCTTGATTCCTTTTGTAGGCGGGGTTGGGGACTTATTTAAGGACCCCTGCCCCTTTCATCGAACACCTTGCTCTTGCGAAGCTTCCGCCGGCTTTTGGAGACCGTCGTCGGAAGAGAGCTGCCTGGGGTTGCACGCGACTTGCTCCGTCTTCCCGGTGTCACCTTTTTCGTCGGCGGCGGTGACGATGGTGCGCGACTTGAAGGTTGTTGCGAAAGCGGGCTTGAAGCGACGGGGCGACGACGACCGCGGCGAGGAGGACGGAGGAGCGCGGCTGAGGTGTGAACCGCCTTTGCCGCCTCCTTCTCTTTCTTCTCCTCCTCCTTCTTCTTCTTCTTCTTCCCTTTTTTTTTTCTTTTTCTTTTCTTTTCTTTTCTTTTCTGGTTCTGGCCTGCGGGAGCAGCAGCGGCAGCGGTAGCGGGCGGCGGCGGCACGTGGGCGAAGGCCGCGCGGGGCTGCGGCGCGGGAGGAGGCGGCGCGGGAGGAGGCGGCGCGGGTCCCGATCGGGCCGGAGGCGGAGTCGGGCCCGGCGTCCCCGAGTCGGGCCCCCCCCCCCCCCCCCCCCCCGGTCGGGTCGGCGAAGAAGGAGGGGGGCTGCGGCCCCCCCCCCCCTTTTTCTTTGGTGTCGGGCATTGATTGGGGAGAGGGGGCTGCGGGCCCCCCTTGCTGCTGCTGTCTTTCCTTTTTTTTTGTCTCTGTTTTCCCTTCACTGTACCTCTTTTTTTTTTTTTTGGATGGAGAGGGGCTGCGGGCCCGGCCGGTTGCATTATTCCGGCGATGCGAGGTTCGATATGGGCGAGTGGCGGTAGGCGGCCGACATAAGCGGTACCGGCGCGGGTGGCGTGCGGATGCCGCGCGGCGGGGAGTAGTTGGCCGGCGCAGGGGGTGTGTGGCCCCCGGGAGTGTGGTGCGAAGGCCTAGGCGTAGCGATGACGTTGCTCTGAGTCGGGCGGCCTTACTGACAGGGGGCTGCAGGCGCCTTGGGTTTTAATTGTGAAACCTTTTTTTTTTTTTTAGTCCCCTGCTTGTCTTGACTTGCTTCTCTTCGTGTCTCCTCAGGATCCGAGTCTTCGAGGGTTTGACTTCGCTGGGGTGGATAGCTGAGGACTTCTCCGATGGGAGTAGGTGCCTTCGCTTCCCCCTTACACGGGTGTACCATTACCGCAACTCGAGGAGAGAAGATCTTCTGTCGTTGCTCCGGATTTTCATCCACGAGCGCGTCACGGAAGATGGAGTCGCTGATGCAGCCTGCGGGACGCCGAAGCTGAGTGAGAAAGTCTAGACCGACAAGGCGATCTCCATGAAGCTCCTTCGTCCAAGCTTGAGTACGCCTTTTTACCATTGCGATGAGGATTTCGTGCCGACCCTTATAGTTGCTTCGAAGATCTGCTCCCGCTTGACTCGATGGGGTACCGACTCCTGGCCTCGGGGGGACGTCCAATATCTCTGCGGTTTTCGTGAATGGATGAGCGAGCTTTCCGAAGTCTTTGGGGCCGAACCTGAGATGAATCTATTGGCCAAGTTCCTTGAACCGGCTCATCGAGAATACAGCCGTCCTGAGGGGATGTATCGCGCTCTTTGTGAACTCTGGTGCCCGGCCACCAACACCTTTCTCACCGGAGCAGGAGAAATAGAGATTTCCCTCCGCGACGTCCACATTGTTTCCGGATGCCCTGAAGTGCGGAATTATTACCAAGAGGAGGTGCCAGCTTTGAAGGATTTACTGGATAGCAGCTTTGCTCCGAGCTCCTGCCTTCTTTTGTTCAAGGCCTATGCCGTCATTGCAGCGCGGGATCAGTTAGACCGAGTCCGTCCTTCTTCTTGGGTTGACTTCTGGTTCAGAGGCGAGTACAGGTCCCCGGCACCTTCAGCTCACCCAATGTAGAAGGTTGCCCAGATGAAGAGGCCCCCCCTGCATTCTTTCGTGAGGCCTATTGAGTCCTTGGCCCGAGTTAGGCACTCAATAGAGGGAAAACAGTGCCCCTGGGAGATCCTTGGTCTGAGGCGTGACAGCGAGGAGTGGCGGGCGGTTTACCGAGCCGCCGGGCTAGTCGTCTTTCTTTGCCGGTTCGTGCTTCCCTGTCCCGGCGAGGTCATCCGTCCGGGGACCTTTCTTGCAGCCTCCCGGATGGCGAGGGGGGAGCTTTTCAATTTAGCCCCAGCGATCTTATGCGCCATGTACCAGGGGCTCAGTGGGACTTACTGGAGCTTGTCCAGCTCAGACAATGCCAAAGGGGAGCTTGGCCGGTCTAATGCCTTTGGACCTCTGCACTACCTATACGGCTTGATGGCTCTTCACTTCCCGAAAGGAATCTTTGCTAGACGCGGGCATCCAGTCGACCTACCGTTTATGCCGGGTATAGGAGGGATCTTAAATGCTTTCATCAGCTGGGAGCGCCCGAGGGAGTGTGCTCGCACTCTTTTGCGGAGGATGGGAGGCGCCGACTTCGAGTTTTTATCAGAGCACTCGGTGCTGCCTTTGGAGAGGTCGACGGTCCACGACAACGAGGAGCTCTCGGACAGCTTGTATTGGAATATAGTCAGCTGCCGCCCTGGCTATTTGGTTTGGCGCAGGGGGGATGTAGTGGAAGTGAAGCAGTACTCCCCTCACCGCTTCGCTCGTCAGCAAGGATTCCGGCAGGAAGTTCCCGGTATACCTCAGCGGTTGCAGGGGCGCATCAGTCCGCAGGAAGGTTACCGCCTCTGGGCTTCTCTTTATGCTCGACTGACTGGTGGCAGCTTCTTCCCTAGGACCAAGTCGGGGTTCCGGGATGCCGCCACTCCAGGCTATTGCAAGTGGATTGAAGAGCGAGTATCTTCCTTGCTTGCGAGTCTCCCGGTTGACGTTCTGGCGAGCAGTGAGTTTAAAAATTTCCGTTTTGACCCTTCGGCGGGAGTGGAGGATCGTCGCCTCCAATTGGGGATTCAGAGGACCCAGAAGAGTTGCAGCCGTCTTTCCAGTGCCCGCCGGGTTCCTTCTTTGGCTCCTGTATTAGACGTCGACCTTGCTAATGCCCTCGGGCCATCCTCTCTCTCGAAGACCGCTGTTGAGGGTGCCCCGCCCAAAAGACGAAAGGTGTGCATTCCCCGCGGGATGACTTCGAGGGTCCCTTGTCCGGTAGAGGATGTCGAGGAGCTCGGCCTTCTAAAAGACGAGGTGATCCCTCTGTTTGGGGCGGCTTCGTCCGATCTTGCAGGTATGGAGTTCTCCTTGTTTTGCTTCCTTTCCGTGTTCAGGAGGTTCCATCATGCTGAGTAGTGTATTTCTTTTGGGCAGATTCCTTTATAGTGGTGGAATGCGAGGCGAACTCTTCGAAAGAATCTCACGGGCATTCGTCTACTGGGGCCGCGCAGGAACTGTCTAGGGAGTGTGGACTAGACATTCCTCCGGATGATCTGGACCTCTTCGGGGTTTGCGGGGAGAACTTCCCTAGTGGCGACATTGATCTGGACGGCATCGATGTTGACGCTTTGTCTTTTCACGAGGAGGCCGAAGTTTCGAGTGTCGACAAGCGACGTTCCCCGATTGCCGTTCTCTCGAGTTTGGTGGAGGAGACAGTTGTTGCGACATTGGCGGCAGCTTCCCCGGTTTTACCGGCCTCTTTGGCGAAGGCAGCCCCCGTGGTGACTATAGTGGAAGGGAAGGTTTTGCCTACGTACTCTGAGGCACCTCGCCTGAGTCTAAGGCCGAGGAGCAGAGTTTCGGAGTTTCTCCTTGCAAGTTGTCGGCAGTACATCAAGTCAACGCTGGAGCCCTTTCAAGATGCGGGCTTTGGTGCCCTCCAAGACTGGTGGTCTACCGACGGTGCAGAGTTTTGCGAGCCTGGAGGAGTTCAAGGTGGACAGTTCTTTTTTCGTCGCCCAGATGAACTTACTCGTGGCTGACAGCGAGGCTTACTGCTCCCGGCGGGCTCTACTGGAGGGAAGTACTCCTTTTGAGTTGGCGGCCGCTGAGGCGAGCTTGTGTCAGTCAGAGCTTCAGCTTGCGGAGGCCACTTCCAGTCTGTCAAAGGCTTAAAAGAAGATAGAATCGGTGCGCGCCTCGCTTCGGAAGGCGGAGTCTCGTTTGGAGCGAGATGAGACTGCGGAGAGCGTTTTGAAGGCGAGCTTCCTGAAGCAGCAACCAGACTTGGCGGCCCGTCGCGAGCTTTTGGTCACACGTCCTTTGGAACTTCAGCGAGTGGAGGCTACTAGGGAGGAGTTACTGCGCCGTCTTCGAGCTCTGGATACTTTCTTTTAGATGCTTCTTGCCCGGTGATCTTGTAACGTAGTTTTCCTTCATAGCTTATGCCGTGTACTGCCTTCTCTTGAACATTTAATAATATCACCATACTTCGTCATTCCTTTGCATGAACTACTGTTAGCTTTTTCTTTTGGTGGGACTGAACCTGAAGTGACCTCTCAGGCTGCCTACGTACCCCCTTGAGGGGGATCAAGTCGCACGTAGTTCATTTTTTTTTTTTTCAAGGGGTGTGGCCTTGCTTTAGGCATAGTACTTTTTGAGGTACTTGCCGTTGATAGGGCCGAGTGTCAGCCCTTCTAGCGTGGTGAGGAGGTAAGCGCCGTTGGAGTATACTTCTTTGATGGAGTGCGGTCCATCCCACTTGGCATCAAACTTCTTCCCTCCTCGATGCGAGAGAATGATGGGGCGTTTGACTGCCGGCACCAGTTCTCCCGTTTGGAATGATCGAGGGCGGATCTTCTTATTGAAGGCGCGAGTCAGTCTGTCCTGATAACACTCTAGACGTTGCTGAGCTTCAAGGCGTCTTTCGTCCAAGGTTTCTAATTCTGCTAGGCGGAACTGGGCATTGTCGTCGCTGGTGAGGCCTTCCTGGATTGCTATCCTGAGCGATGGGATCTGGAGTTCGAGCGGAAGAACGACTTCTACACCATAGACGAGGGAATACGGAGTCGCTTGCGTTGGAGTGCGAAAAGACGTTCGGTAGGCCCATAGCGCTTCGCCCATTCGTTCGTGCTAGTCCCTCTTTGTCTTCGAGACAGTTTTCTCCAGCAGCTTGCAAAGAGTCTTGTTGAAGGCCTCTGCCAGACCGTTGGCCGGAGTGTTGTACATCGTCGAACACTTCTGCTTAATGTCGTACCTAGCGCTGAACTGGCTGACAACAGCATTCTTGAATTGCTTCCCGTTGTCCGTTACGATATAGCGAGGGACTCTGTATCGGAAGATGATGTCATTCTGGATGAAGCTGATGACGGAGTGCCTTGTAACTTCCCGTAGAGGTGTCGCTTTAGCCCACTTGGAGAAGTAGTCTGTTGCCGCCAGAATGTAAAGATGTTGCTTGGATGACTTAGGCAGGGGACCGACAATATCGAGTCCCCATCCATCGAAGGACCAAGACGCGATTGTTGGGTGCAGAGGCTCCGGCGGTTGACGGATGTAGTCTCCGTGTAGCTGGCAAGCGTGACATTTCTTCGCGAACTCCAAGTTGTCCTTAACTATGGTGGGCCAGTAATAGCCTATCCTCCTGATGCGAAAGTGGAGCTTTGGATCGGACTGGTGTGAGCCGCAGATTCCAGCATATACTTCTTCCAGTGCTGCTTCTGCCTCTTCCTTTGCGAGGCACCTCAGGAGTGCGCCATCGTAACTTCGACGGTACAACTCGTTGTTGAAGTGGTAGAACTTCAGGGATCGTCGACGGATGTCAACTTTGCGCTTTGGATCTTCGGGGAGTTTACCATGGACGAGATAATCCACAAAAGGTTGCCTCCAGTCTTGCTCTTCAATTTGGAGGACGTGCACCGCGTTAGTTTGAACTGGAATTCCGATAGGACCTTCTTCTTTAGTGATCACGATTCTCTTGCAGACGGGGACGATGAGCTGACGTTCTTCTGGAAACGGAAGTGTAGCCGCCAAGTTTGCGAGTGCGTCAGCTTGCTAGTTGAGGTTTCTGGAGACGTGCTGAATGGAAGCAGCCTTGAGTTTGCCGAGGAGTTCCAAAGCTCGCGCGTGCAACGACACTAGGTCTTCTTTGTTGACTTCGTATGCCCCCAAGACCTACTGGATGACAAGCTGAGAGTCACCGAAAATCTCGAGTCCCTGAAGCTTCATATCGTTGGCGAGTTCGAGGCCGATGAGTGGAGCTTGATACTCCACTACGTTGTTGGAGCATGGTTCCGACAGCAAAAATGAGAAGGGGAGTATCTCGTCGTTTGGAGTGACAAAGATAATTCCGGCTCCTGCTATGTCCTGTCTCGCTGCACCGTCAAAGAACATCTTCCAGGAGGAGGTGATGTCGATGGAGAACACTTCTTCGTCTGGGAGATCTTCTGACAGTACCTATTCTGCCGGGAGGGGATATTCTGCGAGGAAGTCTGCGAGAGCTTGGCCTTTGACTGCCTTCTGTGGTATGAAGGTGATGTCAAATTCGAGGAGTAGTAGTGCCCACTTTGCCAGACGTCCTGAGAGCACTGGCTTTGACATGATGTACTTGAGGGGGTCAGCCTTCGAGACGAGTCTGACGGTATGAGCCAGCATGTAGTGTCGCAGCTTTTTCGTGGCGAAGATGAGTGCCAAGCAAACCCTCTCGATCGGAGAGTAATTTAGCTCTGCGCCGACGGGAGTGCGACTCAAGTAGTAGCACGCCGTCTCCTTGCCCAGCTCATTGACTTGAGCCAGGAGTGCTCCCAAGGATTGCTCCTGGGCACTAATGTAGAGGATTAGCGGCCTTCCTTGAACTGGCGCCGATAGAACTGGCGGCCTCAGTAGAAAGGCTTTGATGCTTTGGAGAGCTCCTTGGCAATCATCACCCCATTTGAACGGTGCTCCTTTCTTCATGAGACGACTAAACGGGCGGCACTTCCCAGCTAGGTTGGCGATGAATCTTCGGATATACGCCAGATGTCCTTGGAGACCTCTGAGGTCTCGCACTGTCTTTGGTGCGGGCATATTGACGATAGCATCACTTTTGGATTGATCTATCCCGATGCCTCGATGTCGTACGACGAAGCCAAGGAATTTGCCTGAGGAGACTCCGAATGCACACTTGAGTGGATTCATGCGGAGTTGGTACCTTCGAAGCCGTTTGAAGATTAGCTCGAGATCTTGCAGATGCGCCGACTTCTTCTTAGATTTCACGACAAGGTCGTCGACGTAGCACTCCACATTTTGATGAAGAATGTCGTCGAAAATTTTCTGCATAGCTCGTTGGTAGGTGGCTCCTGCGTTCTTCAAGCCGAACGACATAACCTTGTAGCAGTAGATTCCTTTCGGTGTGCGGAATGCTGTGAGCTCTTCGTCCTTTGGTGCCATCCGAATCTGATTGTAACCTGAGGATCCGTCCATGAAAGTTAGCACCTCGTGGCCTGTCGTCGCGTCCATTATTAGCTCCGTAATTGGCAAGGGGAAGTCATCCTTTGGACATGCGTTGTTCAAGTCTCTGAAGTCCACGCACACTCGGATTTGGCCATTCTTCTTTTTGACTGGGACGACGCTAGAGATCCATGTCGGGTACTTGACCTCTCTGATGAAGCCGGCCTTAATTAGCTTGTTCACTTCACCTTCTATTTGGGGTACCAGTTTCGGCCGGTAGCGTCTTTGACCTTGCTTGATGGCGCTAGCTCCGTGTTTAACGCTGAGCTGGTGCACTGCGATTTTGGGATCGAGACCCGGCATCTCCTTGTAGGACCATGCGAAGACATCTCTATACTCTTGGAGTAGTTTGATGTATGCAGCTTTTTCTTCAGGAGTCAAGAGTGTGCTGACGAATGTAGGCCAGGGCTCCGTTTCTGTGCCCAAATTGATTTCCTTCAGGTCATCAATGGTGGACTTCCCCCCTTCTTCGAGGACCAGCGAGGCATCTGGCAACTCGTCGTCCGAAGTAGAAGAATCACCGTTGCCAGTTTCAAGAACGGAGATATGATTGACAGCTGCCATGGGTGGGTGGGCGGGTGTTGAAACGACGTCCTTGACTGGCATTCCCAAACGGTCGAACACCGACTTCTTCTTTGATTGCTTGACTGGCCCGAGCCTTTCGAACACGGATGTGCGCTTTAGATTCGACCAGCTTTGACTGCTTTTGTTTTGCTTCTGGAGTAAGGCTTGGCATCGAGCCCGTCACCGTCTTCTTTTGTTGTCGGGATAGCTGGCATAGGTAGAGCGTGCATCGGAGATTGTCGATCCTTCAGCTGCTTCGTCTACCATCTTCGCCCCAATGTAGTTGGAGGTGAAGGTCTTCTTCGCTGAGGACTTGACAACCAACGAAATTTGACTGGAGCCGATGCCTCGGCGATTCAGGAGAATTTGTTCACCGTTTTGAAACAGCCGAGCTTGAGTTCTCGTCATCCCATGTGGAGTTGCTGCTGGGGGAAGTGTGCCCATGGCGCTTTCTTTGTCCTAGCCGGCTTTGAACATTAACTTAGCAGCATTTTGCCCCCAACTCCCTTTTGTCTTGAATCCGAGTTGATTGGGGTCGACAGATTTGACAGGTCCGCTCGGGTTTGGAGCTTGCGTCAGATTAGGTAATGGCAACATCATTTTTTGCAGAGTGACGACATTGGCCTGCGATAATGGCGGGGCCAGCTTTCTTGCCGAAGTAAAAGGCGATCGCTCGGATTTACGAAGCCACTGAGGTGCGAGACACAGGACTGGCGTCGCTTGGACGGGCAACGGGGTATGTTGTATTGCTCTTGGCTCGGAACTGATATGCATCTTTTGTCTTGATTTTGATGCTTCTTGGACCTCGAGTCTCGCCTTGTCGGAAGGTTGCATCGGTTTTGCAGGGGGAGGAGTCTTATTCTGCTTCACTTCTTCAGTCTTCTGGGCTCGAGGGGCTTTAGCTGGAAGGACCTTCGCGACTAGGTCTTTTGCTTGATAGAACTTGGCGTCGGCCAGATGCGCCTAGGCTTCATTGAACGGTTTATCATCAGCGACGATGCACTTCTCCATGCCTTCCTCGTAGTACTTGAGGCACTGGTGCCAGGTGGATACTACAACGCCATTCTCATGTAGCCATGGCCTCCCCAACAAAAGGCGATACGATGTTTGGCAGTCAATGATATGGAAGAGGACTGTTGTGTCGAGCGGGCTGATGGAGAGCTTCAGACGAATGATCCCGACGGTGGACTGCCCGCCCTGGTTGAACCCTTGAATGACCAGCTGACTGTGTGAGAGTTGGTCATTGGTGATGCCGAGTTGCCGCATCGTCTGGATGGGCATGATGTTGACGGCGGAGCCACAGTCTAACAGGAATCGATTCACTGGCTTCTCCTTGATGTATCCCGAAACATAGACGGGCCGGTTGTGCAATCGTGTTCCGAGTTGCAAGTCCTCGTCCGAGAAGGTTATCGCCGCACCGCACGAGGCCACAATTTTGCCCTTCTTGTCGTCCGTCCTTTTTCTCTTGTAGCTGTCCGGGTCTGCCAAGGCTGCAGCCATTGCCATGCGAGCCTTCTTCGGAAGATGCAAAGCTTCTACGAGCGGCAAGTGCAGGATTGCCTCGTCATGAGAGGCAGTGCCTCCTTTGTCGGAATCGTCTCCCTCGTCAGTGGAGTCGCATTTTTCAGAATTCTCGACCTCACCCTTTCATTCCGGCATTTTACGAACTTCAACCATGCATCACGAGACCCTGATGTGCTGATCGACTGGGAGGAAGTGATCGGGGAAGAATTCTTGCAACGTTGCTGGTTCTGGAAAGCTCTGCTGGAGGAGATCGTCTTGGTTTGCTGGCGGCACTTTGAACACCTTCCTTTCTGGAGTCTTGCTTTTCTTCTTGTAGGTCCTCCGCTCGGGAAATCCCCTCATCACCCGGTCTTGCTTATGTTGCCTTTCTTGCCGTGGCCTTCGTCGCCAGGGTAGCATGACCCATGCCTCTTCGTCGGTAGATTCTCCCCCGCTAAGATGATGGTTGGTAGCAGCAGCCGGTTTCTTATCAGTTGGAGACACTTGTTCTTCCGGAGGCTCTACTGGCTCGTCTTTTGATCCCCAGCCAGTGGGCTTGATTTCTTCAATCGAAATGGACAAAGGCTTTAAGTAGAGGACGTAATAGTCGAACTTTCCCGAAGGCTGGCCCAGCAGACCGACTTCTGGCTCTCCTTGTTCGTATCTCTTCTGGAGAGCATATTGGGACGTAGCTTGACTGGAAGGGATTTGCTCTTCCTGAAGCTCCACTGGCTCGTCTTCCTATCCCCAGCCGGTGGGCTTGATTTCTTCAATCGAGATGGACGAAGGCTTTGAGTAGAGGACGTAATAGTCGAACTTCCCCGAATGCTGGCCCAGCAGGCCAACTTCTGGATCTCCTTGCTCATATCTCTTTTGGAGTGCTCATTGGGATGTAGCATTGCTTGGGAGGGGTGCTGGCGTGAGCGATGATTGCCCCCGGGGCAGCGGCGTTTCTTCCTTAGTGAGTGCAGGAGCATGTTGGCATCAATTCGAGACCTTCAGCTGGGAAGTTGACTTCGCGGTTGGCCTTTGACGGTTGATGCGCAATTTGGGCGTACTTCATCGTGCAACAACGAGTACCAGCGAGAAGGAACCGAAGGTGATGGTCGTCATGTTGGCCGTTGCGACCTCCCCGGAGTCGATTTCTATCTTCCCTTGCTTTGCGAGCTACATGATTCTTTCCTTGAAGACGAAGCATCTTTCGATGGGATGACTCACCACTCGGTGGTATTTGCAGAAGAGAGGGTCGTCGACGCGGTGCATCTGCTCGGGCCTCTTCAAAGGAGGGAGCTCTATCATCTTCTCTTGCAGCAGTTGGTCGAACATGGAGGAGACTTCTGAGTCCGGGAAAGGGTACTCCTTTGCTTCGAGCTCCTCGAGGGTCATCCTTTGTCTCTGTGGTGGAGGCGGCGGTATGGCGGCCCCCTTTCTCTGATCCGGCTTGCCACCGATTTTGAGCGGTTTGAAGGCCGAAGCAACGTCGGTAACATTGACTTGCTTTGGTTTTGGTGCCGGCGGTTTGTCCTTTTTCTCCACCTCCAGGAAGTCCTTGTTCCTCGAGTCTCCGCGGTTTGCTAGGCTGAGTTCCATGTCATGAGCCCGAGTTGCGAGTTCTTCGAAGGACCGTGGCTTGATACCTTTGAGAATATAGAGCAGATCCCAGTGCATGCCTTGGGTGCACATCTCGATGGCCGAGTCTTCAGACAAGCGGTCTCATGAATTCAGCGCGAGGTTCCTCCATCGATCGATGTAGTCGATCACTGTCTCGTCCTTCCTTTGCTTGACTGCAGTAAGCTCGGTCATGCTGACGGTGCGTCTGGTGTTATAGAAGCGATTGAGGAACTCCCTCTCCATCTGATCCCAGATGTCGATAGATCCTGGAGGAAGATCCACATACCAGTCGAACGCGTTACCCTTGAGGGTGCGAACGAACTGCTTCACCATCTCGTCGCCATATGTGCCGGCATTATTGCAGGTTTCGATGAAGTGAGCGACGTGCTGTCTTGGATTTCCCTTCCCGTCGAAGTGCTGGAACTTTGGTAGCTGGAACCCGATGGGGAAGCGTAGCTGCTGGATCCTTGCGGTGTAAAGCTTCGAGTATGCCGTCGTGATCGGAGGAAGACCACCGCCGTGGGAACGCATCATGTCGGCTACCAATGCTTGTATTTGCTACGCATTCATTGTTGTTGTTGCCGGAGGTTGCGTGGCCGCCGAAACTGGTGTTGGAGAGACGACTTCCACCGGGACGGGAACCGAAGAGAGTGTTGGAGTAACCACTTGAATTGCCGGAACAACCTCTGCAGGAGCGGGAGTTGAAGACGGGGCCGGAGCGGTTACTGGAGAAGCAAGAGGTTGATCGACTGCTGCAGCATCCTTTGCGCTTAGCTTTTGAAGCAGAGTGTTGATATGACGATCCTTTTCCTCCATTAGCCGAGCGATTTGTGCCATTTGCTCACCCATTTGCATGACTTGGAGTTGAAGAGCGGACGGAGGATGGTAACAGAGGACGTCGCGATGTTGCACGCCTGCATCCTCGCTGTCGTCATCGGAGACGTAGTTGCGCCGACTTGCTTCTGGTTGATGACGGATGTTTGCCCCCTGCAGAGGAGGTGCAATGTCCGCTGGAGAATCCGAACCGGCTCGGGGTTGGGGCTGGTCCTCCCCAAACTTCTGGACATGGACTCCAGGATCGAGGCTCGTTTCTTCATGCTCCAAGACCCCGTCGGCGCTTTGGCAAGCATCTTCGGCAGCAATTTCTGGTATGAAGACATCCGCAAGGGTTCGAGTACGCCGAGTGTAGACGCGTACCATCGGGAGAGCATCACCCTCCGGGTTTACTAGACCATCGTGTCGGAGTAGAGGAGACTCGGCGATTGGTGAGAGGCTTGGAGCAAACACATCATTGCTTGTCCCGGCCATTGCGAACTTGAAGCAACTTCTTCAGTCGTACGGATGAAAGGAGAGGAGGTCCCACCGGGCATGCCAGAAATTTGTAGGCGCAAAAAAAGATCCGGGTCGTCTTTATTGCGAACACGAGATTACAGAGTGCCGGGACCCAGGGGCTCGGGTGTGACGCGTCCGGGGTGCGGCGAATATTGATCAGAAGATTGTGGGAGAGATCCTCTGGAGGGTCCCTTTGATCCGCGTCTCCACGTGGTATTCGTGCGAGAGCTCTGAAGGGGTTGCCCAGGACAGAGGTCTTTACAGGGTGAGGGTTTTTGAGAGGCTAAGGAGTATCCACCGTTTCTTTGGTCCCTTCCGTGCTTCGCGCTTCCTCGGCTAGGGGGTTTTCGACTTCGTTCCTCGGTCTTCGTGTCTTCCTCACTCCTTAATTGCTTGACCTCGGCGTCCTTGATCGTCGGTTCGCGGCGTCGATCGTGCTTTTGGCGTCAGCTTTGGCTTTGGCTTTCGGCTTTAGCTTGGCTTGGGTGTGGCTCTGGCTTTCGCTTTGCTTTGGCGCTTGCGCTTGGACGTAGACTGGGGGAGACTTGCGGTGCTTTCGTTCTTCCGAACTTCGCGTCGTATCGGCTAGAACGTGCGGAGCTTTTGCTCGTGACCGGCGTAGTCGCTTGGCTTTGGCACTTGCGTTGCTTTGGCACGGGCTTTACCGGGGCTTTTGCTTTGGCTTCTTGCGTGGGCTTTTGCTTCGGTGTCGACTCGACCTTCTTCTCGAACGACCGTGACAACGTCTTCAATGCTTCTGGTTTCCTCGACGGTTTAGGTGTCGGCTAGACTTTGCTTCTTCTCCGGGCTTCTTTGGCTTGATCGGAGTCGAAGGGTACCTTTGAAGACGGCAGGGGTAGCGCCGATCTCCGTGCGACGGTTGTAGCGTCGGCTTTGCTTTGAAGATGATGGGTGTAGCGACGCTTCGGGCAGTACTCTCTAAGGATGGAGTGGATGTTTGTCGAAGGCGATGGGTGATGACGCTTCGGTCTTCTTCTCCGGGCTTTTGGGCTTGATCAGAGTTGAAGGCTTGTTGGAGAGGACAGGGTGGTGCCGCTCCGATCTTCTTCTCCGGCCTTTGCTTCTGGCGTCTTCGGGGTCGAAGGGTCTTCTTCTCCGAGCTTTCTTCTTCGTGGACGGAGTCGAAGGCTTGATCTTCTTGTGCAAGGGTCTTCACGTTGATGAGGGCTTTCAATGGACTAAGCCGGTCCCGAAGGGATAGGATTGCCCGTGCCTCGTGAAGTCTTGGGTCGATGAAGAGCGCGTCTCCTCTTCTGCATAGCTTCCTCGCTTTGTCTTCAGCTTGCCCCCTTTTCGACCTCTTGAGCCTTCCCCCTCCCCCTCTATTTATAGGCGAAGGGGGGAGGGGAGAGATATGGGAAGTTTAATTTTAAAATCCTTTAATATCTCCCTCATAATTGCCCAAGATTTACTCTTCAATTGAAGAGAGGAATAAACATTTATTTGTTTTCCTTTTCTGGCGGGGTAATTATGGCTCAATCATTTTTGGATTTATCTTGAATCTTGCACATGAAATCGATGGCGACCCGACTCTTCTTATTGTCCGTCGGATCGAGGGATCGGCGCAGATCCACGCATAAGTAGACATCATACGCAACCTCCCCCCGCGCAAGGCGGTCTTTCTTTCATTTTTCTTTCTTTTCTTTCCTTTTCTTTCTTTCTTTTCTTTTCTTTCTTTCTTTTCTTTTTCTTTCTTTTCCTTGCATGACCGGCCACCCCCTACCCGTGGGTAGGGGGTTTGGGTTTCAAGAGTGGGGGTCGGGTGGGCCCCACTTGGGGATGGGCCCACCCGGCCTCTTGCTATGTGAGGGTCGGGTCCAGTGTCCCCCTGTGAGTCAAAGCATGCGAGTCGAGTTCGGGTCCGGGTCCGAGTGCGCGGAGGGTTTGCATCCGCATAAGTGCATGCGGGTCGGGTCCGGGTCCTAGTGTATGTTGGGTTTGCCTCCGCATAGGTGTGTGCAAGTCGGGTCCAGGTCCGAGTGCACATCGGGTTTGCCTCCGCATAGGTGCATGCGAGTCGGGTTCGGGTTAGACCCAATTTGTGTGTCTACAGTGAGACCGGAAGAGGGATACCCGGGCGAGATCCGAATCGGAGAGGGGCTTATGGGGTAGGCGGCATGTGCGGGGAAGGGGAAAGGACGGAGGCCGGCTACAGAGGGGTCGGCAGGGGGTGCAGGAGGAGGGGCCGTGGGCTGCAGGGGGGGCAGGAGGGGACGGGCTTCAGGAGTTACAGGAGGGGGCGAGGGGGCTTCAGGAGGTGTATGAGGGGGCGGGGGCGGGGGGGGGGGGGGGGGGGGGGGGGGGCATCAGGGGGGGCAGGAGGTGCAGGAGGGGGCGGTGGGGGTTGCAGGAGGGGGTAGCGTGGGCTGTAGGGGGGTGGGAGGGGGTCGGGGGGGGCTGCAAGAAGGGGCGGAGGGGAGTTGGGGCGCCGGGAGGGCTGCAGAGGGTGCAGGAAGGGGCGGCGGGGGCTTCAGGGGGTGCAGGCGGCTGTGAGGTAAGGGAAAGGAGAGAGAGAGAGAGATCGGAGATGAGGGAGGAAATCAGCCGAAGGAGGAGTCCCGATTGTCGTCGCCGTTGCCGTCGCGAAGGGAGAGCCCTAGAACCCTAGCTCTAATACCATGTTAAGAGATGGAGACTAGGGTTTGGAGAGAATGAGCATCAATCCTATTGAGGGACAAGCCCAATATGTATCTACATCAATACATTTACAACTCGACCTGACTGCACATAGAATCCGACCCATCTCTATACATTAACAAAAATAAAGGAGATAAAGGCCTTCCACCTCATTGGTGTTTTTTTAATACTGTAGACACATGAATTTCGTCGGACCCGAACCCGACTTATGTGTGCCGACGCGGATGCAAACCCGACATGCGGACCCGACTCGCACGCACCGGTGCGGACCCAGACCCGACTCGCACCTAGCAAAGAGGAGTGGACCCCACACTTCAAGGGGGGCCGGCCCCTACTAGGGTCCGAACCCCATGGGGCCGGCCCCTACTAGGACGCGAGCCACATGGGGGCCGGCCCTACTAGGACCCGAACCCCATGGGGGGGGGCCGGCCGGCCCTGCAAGGAAAGGAAAGAAAAGGAAAGAAAAGAAAAGAAAGAAAAGAAGAGGAAAGAAAAGAAAGGAAAGAAAAGAAAAGGAAGGAAAAGAAAAGGAAAGAAAAGGAAGAAAAGGAAGTAAGAACCGCCATGCGCGGGGGGGAGGTTGCGTATGACGTCTGCACACACACGGATCTGCGCCGATCCCTCGATCCGACGCACAAGACGAAGCGCCCGATCGCCATCGATTTCGTGTGCGAAATCCAGCCATAATTGCCTCGCCAGAAAAGGAAAAGAAATAAACGTTATTCCCCTCATCAATGGATGAATAAATCCAGGGTAATTATGAGAGAGATAGAAAAGGGATTTAAAATTAAAAGTTCTCATATCTCTCCCCCCACCCCTTTGCCTATAAATAGAGGGGGTGGGGGAAGATTCAAGGGGTCGATGGTTGAAGACTGAAGACAAAGCGCGGGAGCTCTGCAGAAGAGGAGACGCTTCTTCATCGACCCAAGGCTTCACGAGGCACGGTCAAGCCTGTCCCGTCGGGATCGGCTTACCGAAAGCTCATCAACGTGAAGACCCTTGCACACGAAGATCAAGACGTCGACTCCGTGCACGCTTCTTCATCGACCCAAGGCTTCACGAGGCACGGTCAAGCCTGTCCCATCGGGATCGGCTTACTGAAAGCCCTCATCAACGTGAAGACCCTTGCACACGAAGATCAAGACTTCGACTCCGTGCACGAAGAAGAAAGCTCGGAGAAGAAGAACCCTTTGACTCCGAAGACGCCAGAAGCAAAGCCCGGAGAAGAAGAGGAGCGGCACTACCCCGTCGTCTCCAACAAGCCTTCGACTCCGATCAAGCCCAAAAGTCCGGAAAAGAAGAGGAGCGGCACTACCCCGTCGTCTCCAACAAGCCTTCGACTCCGATCAAGCCCAAAAGCCCCCCGTCGTCTCCAACAAGCCTTCGACTCCGATCAAGCCCAAAAGCCCGGAGAAGAAGAGGAGCGGCACTACCCCGTCGTCTCCAACAAGCCTTCGACTTCGATCAAGCCCAAAAGCCCGGAGAAGAAGAGGAGCGGCACTACCCCGTCGTCCCCAACAAGCCTTCGACTCCGATCAAGCTCAAAAGCCCGGGGAAGAAGAACGAAGCGGCGCTACACCCGTCATCTTTAACAAAACCATCGACTCCGATTACGCCAAATATGCCCGGAGAAGAAGCCAACGCCACCAGGGTCGATGGTTGAAGACTGAAGACGAAGCGCGGGAGCTCTGCAGAAGAGGAGACGCTTCTTCATCGACCCAAGGCTTCACGAGGCACGGTCAAGCCTGCCCTGTCGGGATCGGCTTACCGAAAGCTCTCATCAACGTGAAGACCCTTGCACACGAAGATCAAGACTTCGACTCCGTGCACGAAGAAGAAAGCTCGGAGAAGAAGAACCCTTCGACTCCAAAGATGCCAGAAGCAAAGCCCGGAGAAGAAGAGGAGCGGCACTACCCCGTCGTCTCCAACAAGCCTTCGACTCCGATCAAGCCCAAAAGCCCGGAGAAGAAGAGGAGCGGCACTACCCCGTCGTCTCCAACAAGCCTTCGACTCCGATCAAGCCCAAAAGCCCGGAGAAGAAGAGGAGCGGCACTACCCCGTCGTCTCCAACAAGCCTTCGACTTCGATCAAGCCCAAAAGCCCGGAGAAGAAGAGGAGCGGCACTACCCCGTCGTCTCCAACAAGCCTTCGACTCCGATCAAGCTCAAAAGCCCGGGGAAGAAGAATGAAGCGGCGCTACACCCGTCATCTTCAACAAAGCCTTCGACTCCGATTACGCCGAATATGCCCGGAGAAGAAGCCAACGCCACCAAGGTCGATGGTTGAAGACTGAAGACGAAGCACGGGAGCTCTGCAGAAGAGGAGACGCTTCTTCATCGACCCAAGGCTTCACGAGGCACGGTCAAGCCTGCCCTGTCGGGATCGGCTTACCGAAAGCTCTCATCAACGTGAAGACCCTTGCACACGAAGATGAAGACTTCGACTCCGTGCACGCTTCCTCATCGACCCAAGGCTTCACGGGGCACGGTCAAGCCTGTCCCATCGGGATCGGCTTACTGAAAGCTCTCATCAACGTGAAGACCCTTGCACACGAAGATCAAGACTTCGACTCCGTGCACGAAGAAGAAAGCTCGGAGAAGAAGACCCTTCGACTCCGAAGACGCCAGAAGCAAAGGCCGGAGAAGAAGCTCGGAGCGGCACTACCCCGTCGGCTCCAACAAATCCTCGATCCCGATCAAGCTCCAAAGCCCGGAGGAGAGAAACGAAGCGTCATCACCTCGTCGTCTTCAACAAACGCCTGCGCCATCCACGAAGAAGAAAGCCTGGAGCAGACCGTCTGAAGCATCGTTACCCCCGCCGTCTTCATCAACAAAAGCCGACGCTATAACCGTCGCACGGAGACCGTCGCTACCCTCGTCGTCTTCATCAACAAAAGCCGACGCTACAACCGTCGCACGGAGACCGTCGCTACCCTCGTCGTCTTCATCAACAAAAGCCGACACCACAACCGTCGCACGGAGAGCGGTGCTACCCCTACTATCTTCGAAAGCATTCCTCGACTCCGATCATGCCAAAAAAGCCTGGAGAAGAAGAGAAGTCCAGTCGGCACGCAAACCGTCGAAGCACCGGAGAAGTAGCCCACGTCGTTCGAAGAAGAAGATCGAGTTGACGCTGAAGCTAAAGCCAACGCAAGAAGCCAAAGCAAAGCCCCAGCAAAGCCCGCGCTAAAGCAACGCAA
The DNA here is from genome assembly GCA_947650365.1 of Chamaelirium japonicum. NCBI lineage: Eukaryota > Viridiplantae > Streptophyta > Magnoliopsida > Liliales > Melanthiaceae > Chamaelirium > Chamaelirium japonicum. Next base: position 50,915,460 of record OX393560.1, read on the forward strand.
GTGCCAAAGCCAAGCGACTACGCCGGCCACGAGCAAAAGCACCGCACGTTCTAGCCGATACGACGCGAAGTCCGGAAGAACGAAAGCATCGCAAGTCTCTCCCGGCTACGTCCAAGTGCAAGCGCCGAAGCAAAGCAAAAGCTAGAGCCACGCCGGAGCCAAGCCAAAGCCAAAAAGCCGAAGCCAAAGCCGACGCCAAAAGCACGATCGACGCCGCGAACCGACGATCAAGGACGCCGAGGTCAAGCAAGGAGCGAGGAAGACACGAAGACCGAGGAACGAAGCCGGAAAACCCCCTAGCCGAGAAAGCGCGAAGCACGGAAGGGACAAAGCGACGGTGGACATTCCTTAGCCTCTCCAAAACCCTCACCCTGTAAAGACCCCTGTCCTGAGCAGCCCCTTCAGAGCTCTCGCACGAACACCACGTGGAGACGCGGATCAAAGGGATCCTCCAGAAGATCTTTCCCACAATCCCCTGATCAAAACTCGCCGCAACCCGGACTCGCTACACCCGAGCCACCCGGGTCCCGGCCACACTTGTAATCTGGTTTTGCGCAATAAAGACGACCCGTGCTTTTTCCCGCGCGACAGATTCCTGGCACGCCCGGTGGGACCTCTTCTCCTTTCATCCGTACGGTTGAAGAAGCTGCTTGAAGTTTGCAATGGCCGGGACAAACAACGATGCGTTTGCTCCAAGCCTCTCACCAATCGCCGAGTCTCCTCTACTCCGACACGGTGATCCAGTAAATCCGGAGGGTGATCCTCCACCGATGGTGCGCGTCTACACTCGGCGTACTCGGACTCTTGCGGACGTCTTTGTGCCAGAAGCTACTGCCGAAGATGCTCGCCAAAGCGCCGACGAGGCCCTGGTGCATGAAGAAACGAGCCTCGATCCTGGAGTCCATATCCAGAAGTTTGGGGAGGACCAGCCCCGAGCCCGTTCGGGTTCCCCAGCGGACGTTGCACCTCCTCTGCAGGGGGCAAACACCAGTCATCAACCAGAAGCAAGCCGGCGTAACTACGTCTCCGATGACGACGGCGAGGATGCTAGCATGCAACACCGAGACGTTCTCCGTCACCATCCTCCGTCCGCTCTTCAGCTCCAAGTCATGCAGATGAGCGAGCATATGGCGCAAATTACTCGGCTGATGGAGGAGAAGGATCGTCACATCAACACTCTGCTCCAAAAGCTAAGCGCAAAGGATGCTGCAGCAGTCGGCCAACCCGTTGCTTCTCCAGTAGCCGCTCCAGTTCCGTCTTCAACTCCCGCTCCTGCAGAGGTTGTTCCGACGATTCAAGCAGTTACTCCAACGCTCTCCTCGGCTCCCGTCCCAGTGGAAGTCGTCTCTACAGCGCCAGCCTCGGTGGCCACACAACCTCCGGCAACAGCAACGATGAATGCTCAGCAAGTCCAAGCGTTGATAGCCGACATGATGCGCTCCCACGGCAATGGCCTTCCTCCGATCACGGCGGCATACTCGAAGCCCTACACTGCGAGGATCCAGCAGCTACGCTTCCCAGTCGGATTCCAGCCACCAAAGTTTCAGCACTTCGACGGAAAGGGAAATCCAAGACAGCACGTCGCCCACTTCATCGAGACCTGCAATAATGCCGGCACATATGGCGACAAGATGGTGAAGCAATTCGTTCGCACCCTCAAAGGCAACGCGTTCGACTGGTACGTTGATCTTCCTCCAGGGACCATCGACAGCTAGGATCAGATGGAGAGGGAGTTCCTCAATCGCTTCTACAGCACCAGACGAACCGTCAGCATGACCGAGCTTACTGCAGTCAAGCAAAGGAAGGACGAGCCAGTGATCGACTACATCGACAGATGGAGGAACCTCGCGCTGAATTCACGAGACCGCTTGTCTGAAGACTCGGCCATCGAGATGTGCACCCAAGGCATGCACTGGGGCTGCTCTACATCCTCAAAGGTATCAAGCCTCGGTCTTTCGAAGAACTCGCAACTCGGGCTCACGACATGGAACTCAGCCTAGCAAGCCGCGGGGACTCGAAGAACAAAGACTTCTTGAAGGTGGAGAAGAAGGACAAGCCACCGGCACCGAAACCGAAACAAGTCAATGTTGCGGACGTCGCTTCAACCTCCAAACCGCTCAAGATCGGTGGCAAGCCGGATCAGAAGAAGGGAGTCGCCATACCACCGCCTCCGCCGCCAAGACAAAGGATGACTCTCGAGGAGCTCGAAGCCAAAGAGTACCCCTTCCCAGACTCGGAAGTCTCCTCCATGTTCGACCAACTGCTGCAAGAGAAGATGATAGAGCTCCCTCCTTCGAAGAGGCCCGAGCAGATGCATCGCGTCGACGACCCTCTCTTCTGCAAATACCACCGGGTGGTGAGTCATCCCATCGAAAGATGCTTCGTCTTCAAGGAAAGAATCATGGCGCTCGCTAAGCAAGGGAAGATAGAGATCGACTCCGGAGAGGTTGCTACGGCCAACATGACATCCATCACCTTCGGCTCCTTCTCGCCGGTACTCATTGCTGCTCGGCGAAGCATGCCCAAATTGCGCATCAACCGTCAAGCGCCAACCGCTAAGTCAATTTCTCAGCCAAAAGTCTCGAAGCGACGTCAACGTACTCCTGCGCTCACCGAAGAAGAAGCACCGCTGCCCTGGGGGCAACCATCGCTCACGCCGGCACCTCTTCCAAGCAATGCTGCATCCCAACGAGCGCTCCAAAGGAGATACGAGCAAGGAGATCCAGAAGTCGGTCTGCTGGGCCAGCCTTCGGGGAAGTTCGACTATTACGTCCTCTTCTCAAGGCCTCCGTCCGTTTCAATCGACGAAATCAAGCCCACCGACTGGGGATCGGAAGACGAGCCAGTGGAGCCTCAAGAAGAGCAAGTCCCTTCCAGTCAAGCTATGTCCCAACGCGCTCTTCGGGAAAGATACGAGCAAGGAGATCCGGAAGTCGGCCTGCTAGGCCAGCCTTCGAGGAAGTTCGACTATTACGTCCTCTATTCAAAGCCTCCATCGATTTCAGCTGAAGAAATCAATCCCATCAGCTGGGGATCGGAAAACGAGTCAGTAGAGCCTCCGGAAGAACAAGTGCCTTCGAGGGAACCAGTTGCTGCTGTCGACCATCATCCTAGCGGAGGGGAATCCACCGACGAAGAAGCATGGGTCATGCTACCGCGGCGGCGAAAGCCGTGGCAAGAAAAGAAGCTCAAACAAGACCGTGTGATGAGGGGGTTCACCAAGCGAAAGACCTACAAGAAGAAAACCAAGACTCCAGGGAGGAAGGCGTTCAAAGTGCCGCCAGCAAGCCAAGACGATCTCCTTCAGCAGAGCCTTCCAGAGCCGACAACCCTGCAGGAGTTCTTCCCGGATCACTTCCTCCCAGTGGACCAACACATCAAGGTGTCTTGTTGCATGGTCGAAGTTCATGAGACGTCGGAAGGAAAGAACGAAAGCGAAACGTCTGAAGAAGGCGACTCCACCGATGAGGGAGACGACTCCAACAAAGGGGGCACCGCCTCTCACGACAAAGCAATCCTGCACATGCCTCTCGTAGAAGCTTTGCATCTCCCAAAGAAGGCTCGCCTGGCGATGGCTGCGGCCTTAGCCGATCCAGATAGCTACAAAAGGAAGAGGAAGAACGACCAGAAAGGCAGAGCTGTGGCCTCGTGTGATGCGACGATAACCTTTTCGGATGAGGACCTGCAACTCGGGACGCGATTGCACAACCGGCCTCTTTACGTTTCGGGATACATCAAGGAGAAGCCAGTGAACCGAATCATGTTGGACTGTGGCTCCACCGTCAACATCATGCCTATCCAGACAATGCGGCAACTCGGCATTACCAACGACCAGCTCTCGCCGAGTCAGTTGCTCATTCAAGGGTTCAACCAGGGCGGACAGTCCACTATCGGAATCATCCGCCTGAAGCTGTCAATCGGCCCGCTGGACACAACGGTCCTCTTCCACATCATCGATTGCCAGACATCATATCGTCTCCTGTTAGGAAGACCATGGCTGCACGAGAACGGCATCGTGGTATCCACCTGGCACCAGTGCCTCAAGTACTACGAAGAAGGCGTGGAGAGGTGCATAGTTGCGGATAGCAAGCCATTCAACGAGGCCGAGGCACACTTGGCCGACACTAAGTTCTACCAAGCAAAGGGCCTAGTCACGGAAGTTCTTCCAGCTAAAGCCCCTCGAGTCCAGAAAATTGAAGAAGTAAAGCAGGACAAGACTCCTCTTCCCGCAAATCCGATGCCACCTTCTGACGAGGCAAGACTCAAGGTCCAAGGAACGCCGAAACCTGGGCAAAGGATGCGCATCAGCCCCGAGCCAAGAGCAACGCAACATACCCCGTTGCCAGTCCAAACAACGCCTGTCCTGCGTCTCGCGCCTCAGTGGCTCCGTAAATCCGAGCGATCGCCTTCTACTCCGACAAGGAAGCTGGCCCCTTCGTTAACTCAGGCCAATGTCATCACTCTGCAAGAAATGACGGTGCCATTACCCAGCCTGACGGAAGCTCGGAACCCAAGTAGACCTGTCGAATCGGCAGACCTCGAGCAACTCGGATTCAAGCCGAAAGGGAGTTGGGGGCAAAACGCTGCCAAGTTGCTGTTCAGAGCCGGCTACAACGAAGAAAGCGCCATGGGCACACTTCCACCAGCAGCAACTCCACATGGGATGACGAGAACTCAAGTTCGGCTATTTCAAAGCGGAGAACAAATCTTCCCGAACCGCCGAGGCATCGGCTCCAGTCAAGCTCCGTTGGTCATCAGAACCGCGATAAAGGAGACCTTCACCTCCAACTACATCGGGGCGAAGATGGTAGACGAAGCAGCTGAAGGATCGACAATTTCCGATGCACGCTCTTCCTACGCAAGCCGTCCCGACAGCAAAAGAAGACGGCGAAGAGCTCAATGCCAAGCCTTGCTCCAGAAGCAAATCAGAGGTGGTAGAAACCAGTCGAATCAAAGACGCACTTCTGTGTTCGAAAGGCTCAGGCCAGTTAAGCACTCAAAGAAGAAGTCAGTGTTCGATCGTCTGGAAATGCTAATCGAGGACTTCGTCTCAACACCCACCCACCCACCCATGGTGGCCGTCCATCATATCTCCGTTACGGATCCCGACAACGATGATACTTCTACTTCGGACGACGAGTTGCCCGACGCCCCGCCAGTCCTCGAAGAAGGGGGGCAGTCCACCGTTGATGACTTGAAGGAAATCAACTTGGGCACAGAGACGGAACCTCGGCCTACATTCGTCAGCACACTCTTGACCCCTGAGGAAGAAGCCGCATACATCAAACTGCTTAAAGAATACAGAGACGTCTTCGCATGGTCCTACAAGGAGATGCCAGGCCTCGATCCCAAAATCGCAGTGCACCAGCTCAGCGTCAAACACGGAGCCAGCGCCATCAAGCAAGGACAAAGACGCTACCGGCCAGAACTGGTACCCCAAATAGAAGGCGAAGTTAACAAGTTGATCGAAGCCGGCTTCATTCGAGAGGTCAAGCACCCGACATGGATCTCTAGTGTCGTCCCAGTCAAAAAGAAGAACGGCCAAATCCGAGTGTGCGTGGACTTCAGAGACTTGAACAACGCATGTCCAAAGGACGACTTCCCCTTGCCAATCACGGAGCTAATGGTCGACGCGACGACAGGTCACGAGGTGCTCACTTTCATGGACGGATCATCAGGCTACAATCAGATTCGGATGGCACCCAAGGACGAGGAGCTCACAGCATTCCGACACCGAAAGGAATCTACTGCTATAAGGTAATGCCGTTCGGCTTAAAGAATGCGGGGGCCACCTACCAGCGAGCTATGCAGAAAATCTTCGACGACATGCTTCATCAAAACGTGGAGTGTTATGTCGACGACCTCGTGGTGAAATCCAAGAAGAAGTCAGCACATCTACAAGATCTCGAGCTAATCTTCAAACGGCTTCGAAGGTACCAACTCCGCATGAATCCACTCAAGTGCGCGTTCGGAGTCTCCTCAGGCAAGTTCCTCGGCTTCGTCGTCCGACATCGTGGCATTGAGATAGATCAATCCAAGATTGATGCTATCGTCAATATGCCCGCACCAAAGACAGTGCGAGACCTCAGAGGCCTCCAAGGGCACTTGGCCTATATCCGAAGATTCATCGCCAACCTGGCCGGAAAGTGCCACCCTTTTAGTCGCCTCGTGAAGAAAGGAGCGTCGTTCAAATGGGATGAAGCTTGCCAAGAGGCACTCCAAAACATCAAAGCATATCTACTGAAGCCACCAGTTCTATCAGCACCAGTTCAAGGAAGGCCGCTCATCCTCTACATTGCCACCCAGGAGCAATCCTTGGGGGCACTCCTGGCTCAGAACAATGAACTTGGCGTAGAGACAGCCTGCTACTACTTGAGTCGCACTCTCGTCGGCGCAGAGCTGAATTACTCCCCAATCGAGAAGGTCTGCTCAGCGCTCATCTTCGCCACGAAAAAGCCGCGACACTACATGCTCGCTCACACCATCAGACTCGTCTCGAAGGCTGACCCCCTCAAGTACATCATGTCGAGACCAGTGCTTTCCGGACGTCTGGCCAAGTGGGCCCTGCTGCTACTTGAATTCGACATCACCTTCGTGCCACAGAAAGCGGTTAAAGGGCAGGCCCTAGCAAACTTCCTCGCAGAATACCCTCTCCCGGCGGAATGGGAGTTATCAGAAGATCTTCCAGATGAAGAAGTGTTCTCCGTCGACGTCGCCCCAAACTGGAAAATGTTCTTCGACGACGCAGCAAGGCAAGACATAGCGGGGGTGGAAGTCATCTTCGTTACTCCGGACAACGAAATACTCCCCTTCTCATTCCTACTGTCGGAATCATGTTCCAACAACGTGGCAGAATATCAAGCCCTGCTCATCGGTCTCGAGCTGGCCGACGAAATGAAGCTTCGAGGACTAGAGATTTTTGGAGACTCCCAACTCGTGATCCAGCAAGTCCTGGGGGCATACGAAGTCAACAAAGAAGACCTGGTACCGTTGCATGCGCGGGCTGTGGAGCTCCTCGGTAAACTCAAGGCTGCTTCCATTTAGCACGTCTCCAGGAACCTCAACCAGCAAGCTGACGCACTCGCAAATCTGGCGGCTACACTCCCGTTTCCAGATGAACGTTCGCTCGTCGTCCCCGTCTGCAGGAGATTCGTGATCACCGAAGAAGAGGGTCCGCCCGAAGTACCAGTTCAAACCAACGCGGTGCATGTCCTCGAGATTAAAGAACAAGACTGGAGGCAACCGTTTGTGGAGTATCTCGTTCATGGTAAACTCCCCGAAGATCCGAAGCGCAAAAGTGACATCCGTTGACGATCTCTATGGTTCTACCACTTCAATGGCGAGCTGTACCGACGAAGCTACGATGGCACACTCCTGAGGTGCCTCGCAAAAGAAGAAGCAGAAGCCGCACTGGAAGACGTACACGCGGGAATCTGCGGATCGCACCAGTCCGGTCCGAAACTTCACTTCCGCGTCAGGAGGATGGGATACTACTGGCCTACCATGATCAAAGATAGCTTGGAATACGCGAGGAGATGTCAAGCTTGCCAGATGCACGGGGACTACATCCGTCAACCTCCGGAGCCTTTGCACCCGACAATCGCGTCTTGGCCCTTCGACGGATGGGGTCTCGACATCGTCGGTCCTCTGCCCAAGTCATCCAAGCAACATCTCTACATTTTGGCGGCGACGGACTACTTCTCCAAGTGGGCTGAAGCAACGCCTCTGCGGGAAGTTACAAAGCACTCCGTCATCAGCTTCATCCAGAATGACATCATCTTTCGCTACGGAGTCCCCCGCTACATCGTAACAGATAACGGGAAGCAGTTCAAGAATGTTGCCGTCAGCCAGTTCTACGCATTGTACAGCATTAAGCAGAATTCTTCGACAATGTACAACGCTCCGGCCAACGGTCTAGCAGAAGCCTTCAACAAGACTCTGTGCAAGCTGCTGGAGAAGACCGTCTCGAAGACAAAGAAAGATTGGCACGAACGCATGGGCGAAGCACTATGGGCTTACCGGACGTCCTTCCGCACGCCGACGCAAGCAACACCGTATTCCCTCGTCTACGGTGTGGAAGCCGTTCTTCCACTCGAGCTCCAGATCCCGTCGCTCAGGATAGCAATCCAGGAAGGCCTCACCAGCGACGATAACGCCCAGCTCCGTCTAGCAGAATTGGAAGCATTGGATGAAAGACGCCTCGAAGCTCAACAGCGTCTGGAGTGTTATCAGGCCAGGCTCTCTCGCGCCTTCAACAAGAAGATTCGTCCTCGATCATTCCAGATAGGGGAACTGGTGCTGGCGGTCAAACGCCCCATCATTCTCTCGCATCGAGGAGGGAAGAAATTTGATGCCAAGTGGGATGACCCGCATTCCGTCAAGGAAGTCTACTCCAACGGCGCCTACCTCCTCACCACGCCAGAAGGGCTGACACTCGGCCCTATCAATGGCAAGTACCTCAAAAGGTACTATGCCTAAAGCAAGGCCACACCCCTTGCGCAAAAAAAAAAAAAATGAACTACGTGCGACTTGATCCCCCTTAGGGGGGTACGTAGGCAGCCTGAGAAGTTACTTCAGGTTCAGTCCAACCAAAAGAAAAAGTCAATAATGGTCCATGCAAAAGATGTGGCAAAACGAGGCGATATTATTATATAATGAAGAAAATACGATACATGGCATAAGTCCCGAAAAGAAAGTTACAATGAAACAAGGAACAACTAGAAGAAGGTGTCCATAGCTCGAAGACGGCGTAGCAACTCCTCTCTAGTCGCCTCCACTCGTTGAAGTTCCACGGGGCGAGTGGCCAGAAGCTCACGACGGGTCGCCAAGTCCGACTGCTGCTTCGAGCAACTTGCCTTCAAAGCACTCTCCGCGGCCTCGGCTCGCTCCAGACGAGACTCCGCCTTTCGAAGCGAGGCGTGCACAGAATCTATCTTCCTCTGAGCCTTCGACAGGCTGGAAGTCACCTCCGCAAGTTGGAGCTCTGACTGACTTAGACTCGCCTCAGCAGCCTCCAACTCAGAAGGGGAGCTCCCCTCTAGCAAAGCTCACCGGGATCGGTAAACCTCGCCATCGGTCACAAGCAAGGTCATCTGAGCGACGAAAGAAGAGCTGTCAACTTTGAACTCCTCCAGGCTTGCGCAAAACTCCGCACCGTCCGTCGACCACCAGTCCTGGAGAGCGCCAAAGCCGACATTTTGGAAAGGCTCCAACGTCGACTTGATATACTGCCGGCAGCTCGCAAGAAGGAACTCTGAGACTCTGCTCCTCGGCCTTAAATCCGGGCGAGGTGCCTCGGAGTAGGTAGGCAAGACCTTCCCTCCCACTGCAGCCGCGACAGGAGCCGCCCGCGCCAACGAGGGTGGCGGAACCGGAGAAACCGCCGCTACCGCTGCAACAACCGTCTCCCCCAACGGGCACGAGGATACAGCCACTGGGGAGTGCCGCTTGTCGACGCTCGAAACCTCAGCTTCCTCGTGGAAGGACAAAGCGTCAACGTCGATGTCGTCCAGGTCAATGTCGCCACTAGGGAAATTCTCCCCGCAAAGTCCAAGGAGATCCAGATCATCCGGAGGGATGTCTAGCCCACAGGCTTCGGACACCCCCTGTGCAGCGCCAGTGGACGAGTGCCCAAGAGGCGCCTTCGGAGAGTTTGCCCTGCGCTCTACACTATAACGGAGTCTGGTCAAAAGGAAGATCCGATACTCAGCGTGATGAAACTTCCTGAACATAGAGGGCAAATAAAATAAAGAGAACTCCATACCTGTGTGGTTAGATGAAGCAGCCCTAGACGGGGGAATCACTTTATCTTTCAGAAGTCCAGGCTCCTCGGCATCCTCCACCAGACAAGGGACCCTTGGGACCATCCCGCGAGGAATGCAAACTTTTCTTCGTTTAGGAGGGACACCCTTAACTTCGGCCTTCGGGAAACAAGATGCCCCAGGGGCACTAGCGAGCTCGGCGTCTAACGCCGGAACCGAAGAAGGGACACGACGAGCACTGGAAAGACGGCTACAGCTCCTCTGCACTCTTTGAAGCCCCAGTCGGAGGCGGCGGTCCTCCACTCCCGTAGAATAATTGAAGCAGAAATTCCTGAACCCGCTGCTCACCAAGACGTCGACCGGGAAGCTCGTAAGCAAAGGGGAAACTCGCCCTTCAATCCACTTGCAGTACTCCGGAGTGGCAGCGTCCCGAAACCTGGATTTGGACCCAGGGAAGAAGCTGCTGCCGGTCGACCGAGCATAGAGAGAAGCCCAGAGGTGATAACCCTCCTGCGGACTGATGTGCCCCTGCAACTGCTGAGGCATGCCAGGAACTTCCTGTCGAAATCCCTGTTGGCGAGCGAAGCGGTGAGGGGAGTACTGCTCCACCTCTACCACATCCCCCTTTCGCCAAACCAAGTAGCCAGGGCGGCAACTGACCATGTTCCAGTATTGGTGGTCCGGGAGCTCCTCGTTGTCGAAAACAGTCGACCTCTCCAAAGGCAATACCGAATGCTCCGATAGAAATTCAAAATCGGCGCTTCCCATCCTCCTCAAAAGGGTGCGAGCACACTCTCTCGGACGCTCCCAGCTGATAAAGGCATTTAAAATCCCCCCTATCCCGGGCAGGAAAGGCAATTCAGCTGGATGCCCGCGTCTGGCGAAAATCCCCTTTGGAAAATGCAGAGCTATCCAGCCGTACAAGTAATGCAAGGGTCCGAACGCAGCCGACCGGCCAAGCTCCTCCTTGGCCTTATCCGAGCCGGATAAGTCCCAGTAAGTCCCGCTGAGAGCCCAGTACAAGGCGCATAATATGGCCGGGGCTAGATTGAAAAGCTCGCCCCTCTCCATTCTGGAAGCTGCAAGGAAGGTCCCCGGACGGATAACCTCACCAGAGCACGGAAGCACGAACCGACAGAGGAAGATGACCAGCCCGGCAGCTCGGTAAACCGCTCGCCACTCCTCGCTGTCACGACTCAAGCCAAGGATTTCCCAGGGACACTGCTTCCCCTCCATTGGATGCTTCTCTCGAGCCAAAGAGTCGATAGGTCTCACGAAGGAGCGAAGCGGAGGTCTCTGCATCTGAGCGACCTTCCACATGGGGTGAGCCGAAGGCGCCGGAGACCTATACTCGCCTCTGAACCAAAAGTCGACCCAAGAAGAAGGACGCACTCGATCCGACTGATCCCGCGCCGCAATGATAGCATATGCCTTGAACAAAAGAAGGCAAGAACTCGGAGCGTAGCTGCTGTCCAACAGATCCTTCAAGGCTGGCACCTCTTCTTGGTAGTAGTTCCGTACTTCGGGACACCCGGAAACGATGTGGACGTCGCGAAGCGAGATTCCTATCTCCCCCGCTCCAGTAAGGAAGGTATTGGTGTCTGGACACCAGAGCTCACAAAGGGCGCTATACATCCCCTCAGGACGGCTGTACTCTCGACGAGCCGGAGCCAGAAACTTGGCTAATAAGTTCATCTCGGGTTCCGCGCCAAAGACCTCGCAGAGCTCACCCATCCATTCGCGAAAGCCGCAAAGGTATTGGACGTCTCCCCGAGGCCAAGAATCGGGACCCCATCGCGTCAGTCGGGCACAGATCTTCGAGGCAACAACCGGCGTAGGCATGAAGTCTTCATCACAATGGTGGAACGGAATACTCAAACTCGGTCGGAGAAGCTTCATGGAAATCCCTTCGTCAGTATAAATCTTCTCGCTCAATTTCGGCATCCCATAAGTCGCATCCGCGACTCCATCTTCCGTGATGCGCTCGTGGACAAAGACACGGAGCAACGACAGAAGGTCTTCCCGCCTCGAGTGGCGATAACGGTGCACACGAGTGTGGGGAAAGCGAAGGCACCTCTTCCCATCGGAGAAGTCCTCGGTTATCCACCCTCGAGAAGTCAAACTCTCGAAGACGCGAGCCCTGGAGGGCCATGAAGGGAGGCAAGTCAAGACGAGTGCGTATCAAAAAAAAAAAAAAAAAAGGGGGGCCTGCACCCCTGTCAGGTGGACCACCCGACTCATGGTCACGCCACCATTGGCGCCTGAGCCTTCACAATGCGTCCCCGCGGGCCCACACTCCACCCGCGCCGACCCAGCTTCGCCGACACAATCGCGCGTGCCCACACTCCACCCGCGCCGACCCAGCTTCGCCGACGCAATCGCGCCGGCCCGACTGCGCCGACACCACCCGTGTCGACCCATCACGCCAGCACCACCCAGCCGGAGCTGCAGCCACCTGCCAGCTCGGCCCCCGCTGTACGACCCCGCGTCACTCGCTGCTGCTATCCTTCGCGCAAAAAAAAAAAAGGGGAGTCAGCAAGGGAGGCCACGGGCCCCCCTCCCCCAATCAACGCCCAACAGCCAAAGAGAGGGGGGGGGACCACAACGCCCCCCTCCTCCGTTCCGATCGGGGCCGGGCCCGACCCCGTCGCCGATACAACTGGCCACCGCGCCCCTTCTCCGACCCGTTCGGGGCAGAGCCCGACCCGGCCGCCGCCGCCTGCGCGACGCCGCACCGCAGCCCCGTCGGCGCGCACCCCGACCCGGCCGCCGCGACCTCCGACCCCGCTCCGCCCGCGCCGCCTCCGTCCGCACACAGCGTCGCGCCGCCCGCGCTAGCCACGCGCAGCCCCGCCGCGCCCCGCGCCGGTGCTGCTGCCGCTGCTACCCACGCAGCCCAGGACCAACGGAGAAGAAGAAAAAAAAAAGAAAGAAAGAAAGAAAAAGAAAAAGAAAAAGAAAAAGGAAAAAGAAAGGAAAAAGAAAAGAAAAGAAAAGAAAAAAAAAAAAGAAAAGAAGAAGAAGAAGAAGGAGGAAGAGAGAGGCGGCGAAGGCGACCCGCACCTCAGCCGCGCTCCTCCATCCTCCCCGCCTCGATCCTCGCCGCATCGTCGCTTCGAGCCCGCCTTCGCAACGACCGCCAAATCGCGCACCATCGCCGCCGACGAAAGAGGCGACACCGGGAAGACGGAGCAAGTCTCGTGCAACCCCAGGCAGCTCACTTCCGACGGCGGTCTCCAGAAGCCGGCAGAACCTTCGCAAAGAAGCACAACGACAGATGAAGAGGGTAGGGGTCCTTAAATAGACTCCCAACCCTGCCCACAAAAGGAATCAAGGACAAGCGCTCTACGATTCCTACGTGTCCAAACCCTACACGCTCTCACCGACGCGCTCATCCTTGAGGGGGCATTTGTAGACACGAATTTCGTCGGACCCGAACCCGACTTATGTGTGCCGACGCGGATGCAAACCCGACACGCGGACCCGACTCGCACGCACCGGTGCGGACCCAGACCCGACTCGCACCTAGCAAAGAGGAGCGGACCCCACACTTCAAGGGGGGCCGGCCCCTACTAGGGTCCGAACCCCATGGGGCCGGCCCCTACTAGGACGCGAGCCACATGGGGGCCGGCCCTACTAGGACCCGAACCCCATAGGGGGGGCCGGCCGGCCCTGCAAGGAAAGGAAAGAAAAGGAAAGAAAAGAAAAGAAAGAAAAGAAGAGGAAAGAAAAGAAAGGAAAGAAAAGAAAAGGAAGGAAAAGAAAAGGAAAGAAAAGGAAGAAAAGGAAGTAAGAACCGCCATGCGCGGGGGGAGGTTGCGTATGACGTCTGCACACACGCGGATCTGCGCCGATCCCTCGATCCGACGCACAAGACGAAGCGCCCGATCGCCATCGATTTCGTGTGCGAAATCCAGCCATAATTGCCTCGCCAGAAAAGGAAAACAAATAAACGTTATTCCCCTCATCAATGGATGAATAAATCCAGGGTAATTATGAGAGAGATAGAAAAGGGATTTAAAATTAAAAGTTCCCATATCTCTCTCCCCACCCCTTTGCCTATAAATAGAGAGGGTGGGGGAAGATTCAAGGGGTCGATGGTTGAAGACTGAAGACGAAGCGCGGGAGCTCTGCAGAAGAGGAGACGCTTCTTCATCGACCCAAGGCTTCACGAGGCACGGTCAAGCCTGTCCCGTCGGGATCGGCTTACCGAAAGCTCTCATCAACGTGAAGACCCTTGCACACGAAGATCAAGACGTCGACTCCGTGCACGCTTCTTCATCGACCCAAGGCTTCACGAGGCACGGTCAAGCCTGTCCCATCGGGATCGGCTTACTGAAAGCCCTCATCAACGTGAAGACCCTTGCACACGAAGATCAAGACTTCGACTCCGTGCACGAAGAAGAAAGCTCGGAGAAGAAGAACCCTTCGACTCCGAAGATGCCAGAAGCAAAGCCCGGAGAAGAAGAGGAGCGGCACTACCCCGTCGTCTCCAACAAGCCTTCGACTCCGATCAAGCCCAAAAGCCCGGAGAAGAAGAGGAGCGGCACTACCCCGTCGTCTCCAACAAGCCTTCGACTCCGATCAAGCCCAAAAGCCCGGAGAAGAAGAGGAGCGGCACTACCCCGTCGTCTCCAACAAGCCTTCGACTTCGATCAAGCCCAAAAGCCCGGAGAAGAAGAGGAGCGGCACTACCCCGTCGTCCCCAACAAGCCTTCGACTCCGATCAAGCTCAAAAGCCCGGGGAAGAAGAACGAAGCGGCGCTACACCCGTCATCTTCAACAAAGCCTTCGACTCCGATTACGCCGAATATGCCCGGAGAAGAAGCCAACGCCACCAGGGTCGATGGTTGAAGACTGAAGACGAAGCGCGGGAGCTCTGCAGAAGAGGAGACGCTTCTTCATCGACCCAAGGCTTCACGAGGCACGGTCAAGCCTGCCCTGTCGGGATCGGCTTACCGAAAGCTCTCATCAACGTGAAGACCCTTGCACACGAAGATGAAGACTTCGACTCCGTGCACGAAGAAGAAAGCTCGGAGAAGAAGAACCCTTCGACTCCGAAGATGCCAGAAGCAAAGCCCGGAGAAGAAGAGGAGCGGCACTACCCCGTCGTCTCCAATAAGCCTTCGACTCCGATCAAGCCCAAAAGCCCGGAGAAGAAGAGGAGCGGCACTACCCCGTCGTCTCCAACAAGCCTTCGACTCCGATCAAGCCCAAAAGCCCGGAGAAGAAGAGGAGCGGCACTACCCCGTCGTCTACAACAAGCCTTCGACTTCGATCAAGCCCAAAAGCCCGGAGAAGAAGAGGAGCGGCACTACCCCGTCGTCTCCAACAAGCCTTCGACTCCGATCAAGCTCAAAAGCCCGGGGAAGAAGAACGAAGCGGCGCTACACCCGTCATCTTCAACAAAGCCTTCGACTCCGATTACGCCGAATATGCCCGGAGCAGAAGCCAACGCCACCAGGGTCGATGGTTGAAGACTGAAGACGAAGCGCGGGAGCTCTGCAGAAGAGGAGACGCTTCTTCATCGACCCAAGGCTTCACGAGGCACGGTCAAGCCTGCCCTGTCGGGATCGGCTTACCGAAAGCTCTCATCAACGTGAAGACCCTTGCACACGAAGATGAAGACTTCGACTCCGTGCACGCTTCCTCATCGACCCAAGGCTTCACGGGGCACGGTCAAGCCTGTCCCATCGGGATCGGCTTACTGAAAGCTCTCATCAACGTGAAGACCCTTGCACACGAAGATCAAGACTTCGACTCCGTGCACGAAGAAGAAAGCTCGGAGAAGAAGACCCTTCGACTCCGAAGACGCCAGAAGCAAAGGCCGGAGAAGAAGCTCGGAGCGGCACTACCCCGTCGGCTCCAACAAATCCTCGATCCCGATCAAGCTCCAAAGCCCGGAGGAGAGAAACAAAGCGTCATCACCCCGTCGTCTTCAACAAACGCCTGCGCCATCCACGAAGAAGAAAGCCTGGAGCAGACCGTCTGAAGCATCGTTACCCCCGCCGTCTTCATCAACAAAAGCCGACGCTATAACCGTCGCACGGAGACCGTCGCTACCCTCGTCGTCTTCATCAACAAAAGCCGACGCTATAACCGTCGCACGGAGACCGTCGCTACCCTCGTCGTCTTCATCAACAAAAGCCGACGCCACAACCGTCGCACGGAGAGCGGTGCTACCCCCACTATCTTCGAAAGCATTCCTCGACTCCGATCACTCCAAAGAAGCCCGGAGAAGAAGAGAAGTCCAGTCGGCACGCAAACCGTCGAAGCACCGGAGAAGTAGCCCACGTCGTTCGAAGAAGAAGATCGAGTTGACGCTGAAGCTAAAGCCAACGCAAGAAGCCAAAGCAAAGCCCCAGCAAAGCCCGCGCTAAAGCAACGCAAGTGCCAAAGCCAAGCGACTACGCCGGCCACGAGCAAAAGCACCGCACGTTCTAGCCGATACGACGCGAAGTCCGGAAGAACGAAAGCATCGCAAGTCTCTCCCGGCTACGTCCAAGTGCAAGCGCCGAAGCAAAGCAAAAGCCAGAGCCACGCTGAAGCCAAGCCAAAGCCAAAAAGCCGAAGCCAAAGCCGATGCCAAAAGCACGATCGACGCCGCGAACCGACGTCAAGGACGCCGAGGTCAAGCAAGGAGCGAGGAAGACACGAAGACCGAGGAACGAAGCCGGAAAACCCCCTAGCCGAGAAAGCGCGAAGCACGGAAGGGACAAAGCGATGGTGGACATTCCTTAGCCTCTCCAAAACCCTCACCCTGTAAAGACCCCTGTCCTGGGCAGCCCCTTCAGAGCTCTCGCACGAACACCACGTGGAGACGCGGATCAAAGGGATCCTCCAGAAGATCTTTCCCACAATCCCCTGATCAAAACTCGCCGCAACCCGGACTCGCTACACCCGAGCCACCCGGGTCCCGGCCACACTTGTAATCTGGTTTTGCGCAATAAAGACGACCCGTGCTTTTTCCCGCACGACAAATACCTATTCAAGTAAACCAATAAACAACTCCTAGGTATAGTTGTGATATGGATTGGCTATAACAATGTGGGTATCCACATTTGCTTCTCGGATACCAATGGAAATGTAGGGGGTGTTTGGCATCGTTCCGGACCCATCCGTTTCTATCCGCATATTTCACTCTCAACGGATACTATTTGTTCTGGTGGAATGAAGAACTTGGGCACGATAATTTATCACTCCATCCGTTTCTATGCTAACCGAAACACTGAACCATTGAATTACATTGGAAATACTAATTGACGGGAATACCCTCTTCTGGGTGAGGTTTAAGCTGAACAACAATATTCCTCATGCCAAACACCCCTGTGGATGCCAGATTGATCTCAATATTAGTATATCTGTATTTTTATTCTAATCGTAATCACGCATCCTATTAATATCCTTGGCTGAATAAGGATACGGATGTAGATACCGCTTGGACAAACTGACCTTTCATTGTTTCATATATAGATTGTTACATACATAGATCCATACATCTAGTGGAAACAACATGGTAGATTATTGGACAATTTAATTATTGATACACAAGCTCAATATCATGTACAAAATTCTTCTTGAACCTAGGAATCTTTTCTACGTAAAAAATTAATAACTTCTTGTATCCTTAATAAAGCATTTCAATGACTAATTGGTTCGTAGTTAGTGTACATATTTAGTAATCTATCTAATAGAATTAAATTCAACATAAATTTTTTCTATTCACATGCTTCTGATAGCATGGATTAAATATTTTAAGTCTAAATTTATTTCTTCTACATGCTTGTCTGCTTGCTCTCTCTGTCTTAATTTTGTTATTCCAGAGAACTTTCAGCAATTAGTTTCTCTTATTGGACTTCTTTAATATGGTTAGTGAGACTAGTAATGTCATACCTTATTAATCTTGAGATTTTATTTTTTTCCTTAATGCAGCGGCACTCTTTAGCCCCTTATCTTCGTCTGGTCTTGTTAGAAATCCTGCAGCAAAAAATCAAGGCAAATTCCTTACACTGCCTGAATTTCTGGACTTTGCGAAAAATAGCACTGTCTCTGGGATTTTAATCAACATAGAGGTAGGTAATTGTGTAAGTTATCTACTATCTTGTGTGTGTATTTTTGTATGCACTATCAACAATAGAAAGTTGGTATATCCAAGTTGAAATGACATTCAGGTCTACTAGGATTTCAAGTAGGATTTTAATTGAATATGCTTTTATTGGGATTTCGTAACCCTGTCCAAACTCCTATTAATTTCAGAACTTACCCAATTTGATTCAGTCTCCACATAGTTGAAAAACAGTGTTTGTTTTGGGCATTGGACCCACTTCGGGCTCGGACTAATCCCTTCGGGAATGCATACCGACCCACTTAGAAGTTTTCCTACGCACTCCTGGGTAACTCAAGTGGGGGAGGAATTGAACTCACAACCTCCTCACCAAAGCATCAGTCGCTTACCAACTCTCCTATCCCCTGGTGGGTAAAAAAAAACCTTTTAATATAGGAGGGTTTATGGAAAGCTGTGTTTCTTGATGATGATTTAAGTGGGTTAATCAATATATACCCGCAGCTCACTTTCCCCCCCCCCCCCCCCCCCCCCCCCCCGGCAGCCCACAGCTCACTGTTACAGTGAGCTGTGGGCTGCCGGGGGGAAAGTGAGCTGCGGGCATTTTGATCCACCAAGAAGTTATGGAATTTGATAAAATTTGGTGAGGTTGTTGCCTAGGATAAGATGATCATCCTCACCAATTTTCATCAAATTCCAAAACTTCTAGGGGGGTCAAATGGTCGAAGCAATTTTAACGGTGACTGCGGACGGCAGAAATTGCTTCGACCATTTGACCCCCCTAGAAGTTTTGGAATTTGATGAAAACTGGTGAGGATGATCATCTTATCCTAGGCAACAACCTCACCAAATTTCATCAAATTCCATAACTTCTTGGGGGGTCAAAATGCCCGCAGCTCACTTTCCCCCCCGGCAGCCCACAGCTCACTGTAACAGCCCTAACTCTCTCTCTCTCTCTCTCTATATATATATATATATATATATATATATATATATAGAGAGAGAGAGAGAGAGAGAGAGAGAGAGAGAGAGAGTTAGGGCTGTTACAGTGAGCTGTGGGCTGCCGGGGGGGAAAGTGAGCTGCGGGCATTTTGACCCCCCAAGAAGTTATGGAATTTGATGAAATTTGGTGAGGTTGTTGCCTAGGATAAGATGATCATCCTCACCAGTTTTCATCAAATTCTAAAACTTCTAGGGGGGTCAAATGGTCGAAGCAATTTTAACGGTGACTGCAATGCGGTACGTGCAGCACCACACCACAGCCGTCTGATGCTCTCTCTCTCTCTCTCTCTATATATATATATATATATATATATATATATATGAATTTATGAAAGTTTGTCTATTTCTCAAAGGGAATGATGCAGACCAACTATGCATAACTGCCTTCTGATTACTATGAGAAAGAACCTTTAATAGGCGAAAAAGTGGTCTTAACCATAGTATCACCAGACCGAAAGCTATTTGGGTATTGATGTAGTTGACATAAACTTTAATTTTAGATCTATTTAATATGCAGAATGCAGCCTACCTTGCATCCAAGAAGGGTCTTGGTTTAGTTGACGCGGTTTCCGACGCCTTGGCGAATGCCAGCTACGACAAGCTTACCACTCACAAAGTTCTTATCCAGTCCGATGACAGTTCAGTTCTCTCCGTATTCAAGAAAAACCCGAGCTACAAGCGGGTTCTCGCGATTAAAGATACGATTAGTGATGCTCCGAAGCCAACAGTGGATGAGATCAAACAATTCGCGGATGCCGTCAACCTCCCCAGATCTTCCCTCATGGCTAGCTCAGGCGGCTTCATCACTCACTTCACTGATGTCGTGGACAAGATGCACGCAGCGAACGTCTCCGTCTACGTCTCAGTGTTCTGGAACGAGTTTGTGACCATAGCATTTGATTTCTTCTCGGACCCGGTGCTTGAAATCGCGACCTATGTTGTTGGAGTAGGAGTCGATGGGCTTGTGACCGAATTTCCTGCAACCGCAAGTGCATACTTGAGTAAGCATCTACGTACCATTTAATTTAAATACAACACATGCATCGATAATTGTATAAGAACATACCGTAACTGTAACTATAACCATCGATCCTCGCCCCATCATCTAAGGCTAGTTTTATGAATCGGTCTTCACCATTCATTTATGATTATCTATAAACTTGTATTTGTGTAATGTATATATTCAAATCAAATGAAAGTGATATTAAAGTCCTTTTTAACATAGACCTATTTGTTGGTTCATGAGTTTATCTGGATTAGCCTGAGATTATATTAAGTTTTGATGAACTGTCACCGATTTTCCTTGAACATATATGATATTCGACTCAAGCTTTTTGATAAAAGTACTGATTTCCAATGTCTGTTTGCATCTAATCATGGTTTTGTTGTGATGTATTTTGTTTAATCAGGATCCAATTTGATTTGTTGATCCACCCACCAAAAAAATGTTGAACAATCCGATTCGATCCTCTTTTAAAGTATCAATACAATTTGATTTGTAGAACATGATCAAGTTTCCAGTGGCTCATATTAGTAACCAATTGCCTGGATTTTGTAGGGAGCCCATGCTCTGATCCAAATGCCAATTTATCTTACACTATCGCTCCTCCGGAACCTGGGTCACTGCTGTCTCTGGCTCCACCAGATTTTCTACCTCCTGCTCAAGCCCCTGCACCTGTACTCGAGGCCTCTGATGTCATCGACCCTCCGCTGCCCCCGGTTCTGAAGCTCTCTGATCAAACACCGCCGGTTCCAGCTCCCACTAACCCGCCCCGGCCCAGCGGTCAGCCAACAAATGCTGCAAATGCTGCTTTCTGCCTCTTGATAGTAATGCTCAGTTTCCTATCTCTGATCTGCCACTGATGTGCTCCTCATTTGTTTTGGTTTGTGATTCTTTTGCACTGTTTTTTTTTTTGTTGAACCTATTTGTTCTCTATTAAATTAAAAGATATTAAACAACATCATGGAACATCTCTCTCTCTCTCTCTCTCTCTCTCTCTCTCTCTCTCTCTTGCATGTGCGTGTGCGTGTGTGTGCACGGCGTCCGTGTGCGTGCGCGCATGCTGATTACTGTTGTTTAGCATATATATCTCAGACGACCAGTGTAATTAATCTCCTTAACTAGTTGATGCATTGCACACCCTCTGGTTTTGGCAGAAGCCGAGGGGTTGTTTAGGTCCTGTTCGGATAGGATTCTGATTATGGGATTCTTGGAGCCCAGAATCCCAAAAATTGCTATGGACCCCGGACTCTTGTTTTTGGGCTCCGGCATAATGGCTCCCAGGAGCATAGTTTGGACTCTCCGAAGGGATGCTTTTTGGGATCCGGTTGTATCCAAACAAGCTGTCTTTTTTAGGGACTCTGGGCTCCCAAAATTCTAATATCCCGGATCCTGAGTGTATCCAAAGAGGCCTTTAATATTCACATCGTTTCGATCTTTTGTTTTTTGCATTAAATATTGTTAATGTAATGTAATGGGTCGGGTTTACTGTATAGTCGGGTCGGGTTTACTGTACATATATATTGGGCTTGAGTCCCTCAATGGAATCATTCAGTTCCTCTCCAAACCCTAGCCGTCCTCCCCCGCACCCCCTTCAGCCCACCCCGCACCTCCTCTGACCTCCCTCGCACACCCTCCAGTCCCCACCGGCCCTCCGATCCCCTCCCCTACAGCCCACCCGATTCCCTCCCGACACCCTACCGCCTTCTCCATGGCATCTCCAGCTGTCCCGACCGTTGCTGCGATCTCTCCTCCGCTGAAGGCGGTCGCGTTCCAGTTGTCGGCGGCCAGCGACTGGCCTGACTGGTCCCTCACCGTCGAGGCCGCCCTCTCCAGTCGTGATCTGTGGGGTCACATCACTGGCGAGGATCCTCCTCCCACTGACTACTCCGGCTCGTCCTCTGTCACCAGCAGTGCTGCATCTTCTGCAGCGACTGCTACCACGGCCGTCACCGTTGCTGCTCTTACGTGGCGCCGCCACGATCAGGCCATCCGGGCGTATCTCCTGGACTCGGTTGCTCGTCCGCTCCTTGCTCCCATCGGCCACCTTCCGACTGCGCGCGCGATGTGGGAGTATCTTCGGGACCGTTTTCTCCCGCGCGGCGGCGCCCGCCGGCATCAGCTCATCTGCGACTCGCAGTCTGCCCGTCAGGGGGAGCGTACCATTCAGGACTTTTTCAGCCAGATGAGTGCCTACTGGCATGAGCTGGACTCACTGATTCCGGAGCGGTGTGACTGTCCCCGCTCCCGGGACTTCCAGCGCTACCTCGACGAGGGCCACCTGCACCAGTTTCTGGCAGCACTTCGACCAGACTTTGCTCTCATAGCCGCCCAGCTCCTGCACCGTGAGCCCCTCCCTCGGCTCGAGGATGCCCTACTCGCCTTGGTCGACGAGGAGACCCGCCTTCAGACTCAGGGTGCTCGTGCTCCTCCACTTGCTCCTAGCTCCGACTCTGTCCTGGCAGCCGGGTTCTCCGATGAGGCTGTTTTCTGTCACTACTGCAAGGAGCCCGGCCACATGAAGCGCGAGTGCCCTACACGTCCTCCACGCAACCCCCGCTGGGGTCCGGATGAGAGATCCCCCCGCTGGTCTTCGACCTCTCGCGACGATCGACGCGGCGGTCGAGGTGGACGGGGCCGAGGACGTGGTTCGTCTTCCTTTCGCCACTTTGGTGGTGCAGCGGCCACTGCAGAGGCCTCGCCGCTCCCCACTGCTCCCACAGCTCCTTCGCCGCCTGAGCCGGACCGTCTTCAGCGCCTCGAGGAGCTCCTTCTCCGCCACATAGCCTCCACCGGCTCCGCGACTGCGCACGGCTTGTCTGCCACCTCTGGTACTACTGCTCCATGGATCTTCGATTCGGGTGCCTCCTGTCACCTTACTTTTGACTCCACTGTCCTCACGGACTGTTCTCCCACTACCACCCACCAGGAGGTTCGCACTGCGGATGGGACTCTCGTCCCTATTCCGCAATGTGGCTCCATCACCACCACCTCTGACCCTTCTGGTCGCCTGACCCTATCCCATGTCCATCATGCCCCTCGTCTTAATATTAATTTGATTTCCATCAGTTCTCTTTGCGACTCTGGCCTGACTGTCACCTTCACCCCTTCTGTTTGTGTTGTGCAGGATTCGCGGACGGGTCAGAGGATTGGGCTGGGCCGTAGGGCAGGAGGACTCTACCAGTTGGACCATCTCCATGTGTCTTCAGTTGCGTCTGTCATGTCTGTCACCTCTGATGCCGACCTGTGGCACAGAAGGTTAGGTCATATATCTAGTGATCGACTCAAAAGCGTATTCCGTTCGGGCGCTTTGGGTCGAGCGTCTTTCTCCCCCCTCTCTGTCTGTACGGGTTGTCGACTGGCAAAGCATCTAGCTCTTCCTTTTTCTGCTAGTACTTCCCAGTCTAATGCTTTATTTGATTTAGTTCATTCGGATATTTGGGGTCCTGCTCCTGTTGCATCTCTATCTGGTTATATGTATTATGTTTGTTTTATCGATGACTATTCTAGGTGCACTTGGGTCTATCTCATGCGTCATCGGTCTGAAATTCCCCACATCTTTAGGCGATTCACCACTATGATACACACCCAGTTTGGTCGGCGAATCAAGACCTTTCGGTCTGATTGTGCCAAGGAGTATCTCTCCTCTGAGATGCGTGAGCTTCTTCAGTCTCACGGCACTCTTCACCAGCAGTCCTGTCCCCACACCCATGAGCAGAACGGCGTTGCCGAACGCAAGCATCGTCATGTCCTTGAGACTGCACGAGCCTTGCTTCTCTCTGCGTCTGTCCCTCACTCCTACTGGGCTGAAGCTGTCATGACGGCTGTCCACCTCATCAATATCACTCCGTCATCTGCTCTGTCCGGTGCCACCCCTCACGAGCGCCTTCACTCCAGCCCACCTGACTACTCTCTTCTTCGCACGTTTGGCTGCACGTGCTTCGTTCTTCTTCCTCCCCATGAGCGCACCAAACTTTCTGCGAGGTCTGTTAGGTGTGTTCACTTGGGGCTTAGTCGTGAGCATAAGGGGTATCGCTGCTATGATCCCTTAGCTCGTCGGATCCGTGTCTCCCGTCACGTCTCCTTTGTTGAGGATGTCCCGTATTTTGCTCCTGAGTCTCGGGAACTTTCCTTGCCTCCTTCGTCATCCTCCTCGCCCTCCTCACATCTTCACATCCCTGTTCTACCCCCGGTTTCTGTTGCTCCATCCACGCCTACTACACCACCACCACCACCTCCTCAGTATCCATCGCCACCACCACCACCACCTCCTCAGTCCCCCACGCCACCACCCCCACCACCTCCACCACCCATTACTCGTGTCTATGTACGTCGGTCTGCCGCTCCCCCTCCCGAATCGGTTCACCCTGGTACTCCTTCGCCTGATGCTGCTGCTCCCTCCTCCCCGGTCGTGGATCCTGCTCCTGTTCGGCGCTACCCAGCGCGCGAACATCACCCTCCTGCCAGATACGACTACTCTCCTGACAGGTTTGGTTACTCTGCTTTTCCCACTGACTCTCCTGACTCTTCTGGCTTCTCTGCCAGTGCCTCCTATTCACCATCCTTTCAGGCCTTCCTTACTGCTCTTCACACTCACCGGGAGCCCCAATCGTACCGTGAGGCAGCATTACATCCAGAGTGGCGGCAGGCCATGTCAGTTGAGCTTGAGGCATTTCAGCGGACCCAGACCTGGGAGTTGGTGCCTTGTCCCCCCGGGGTGGTGCCTGTTAGCTGCAAGTGGATCTTCAAGGTCAAGACTCGACCTGACGGCTCCATTGAGCGGCACAAGGCTCGCCTCGTTGCTCGTGGCTTCTCCCAGGAGTATGGGATTGACTACGAGGAGACGTTTGCTCCAGTTGCTCGGATGACTACTGTGCGCACCCTCTTAGCTGTGGCAGCTGCTCGAGGGTGGCCTCTCCATCAGATGGATGTCACCAATGCGTTTCTTCACGGGGATCTCTCCGAGGAAGTCTACATGGCTCCTCCTCCGGGCTCTTCAGTTCCTCCAGGACACGTGTGTCGGTTGCGCCGGGCCATCTATGGGCTCAAGCAGGCTCCTCGTGCCTGGTTTGAGCGCTTTCGCAGTGCAGTTCTGGCCGCCGGGTTTGTTGAGCGTCACTCCGACTATGCCCTGTTCACTCGCTCCTCCAGTCAGGGCATTGCAGTCCTTCTCCTCTACGTGGATGATATGATCATCACTGGGGATGACAGTGCCACCATCGCCTCTCTCCAGCGGCACCTCCAGAGTCAGTTTGAGATGAAAGACCTGGGCTCTCTTCGCTACTTTCTGGGTCTTGAGATTGCCAGGTCAGCTCGTGGTCTGTTGGTCTCCCAGCAGAAGTACATCTCCGACATTCTTACTGATGCTGCCCTCACTGACACACGTACTGCTGATACACCCATGGAGCTCAATTTGAAGCTTCTAGCTACCGATGGTGAGCCGCTCCAGGATGTCTCCCGCTACCAGAGGTTGGTTGGGATGCTTGTCTATCTCACCATGACCAGGCCAGACATTGCTCATGCTGTTGGCATTGTCAGTCAGTTTGTTCAGGCTCCACGGTCAGTACACTATGCAGCTGTTCTGCGGATTATCCGCTACCTCCGGGGCACCATCACCCGTTCACTCCTGTTTCCCTCCACCTCTCCGTTGGTACTGCGCGCCTACTCAGATGCAGATTGGGCAGGAGATGCAGACACTCGTCGATCTACTACAGGATACTGTGTGTTTCTGGGTGACTCCCTGATTTCTTGGCGCAGCAAGAAGCAGGAGTCTGTTGCTCGCTCCAGCACCGAAGCCGAATACAGGGCTATGGCTTCCACCACCGCCGAGATTGTCTGGCTTCGACGTCTTCTGCTTGACTTGGGAGTGGTAATATCCGGGCCGACCCCTCTCTTCTGTGACAACCGGAGTGCTATTCAGATTGCTAGCAATCCGGTCTTCCATGAGCGAACAAAGCATATTGAAGTTGACTGTCATTATGTTCGCCAGGCGTTTATCGATCACATCATCTCCCTGCCTTTCATTCCCTCATCGGAGCAGACTGCTGATTTTCTGACGAAGCCACTGACGACTGCTCGCTTCCGACATTTTCTAGGCAAACTCTCGGTTCATGATCCACCGTGAGTTTGAGGGGGAGTGTTAATGTAATGTAATGGGTCGGGTTTACTGTATAGTCGGGTCGGGTTTACTGTACATATATATTGGGCTTGAGTCCCTCAATGGAATCATTCAGTTCCTCTCCAAACCCTAGCCGTCGTCTCCTAACAAATATGTTTTTCAGAAACTGCAGATAATTGTTATTGGCATTTGGCTACATAAAAGTTCTGTAAGAAATAGAACCAAATAAATCATGTTTGGTAAACCATCAATAGAATAGAAACATCCTAAAAATTTGTACACGTACTGTCTTCGATTCATCTAACTCCAAGTAGATGTAAACATGCATAAATAGTATTACCACACACATTCTTCTTTCTTTTTCATTGTCCTCTCTCTCTTCCATGAACTCAGGAATGGGAGTTTCTTGCTCATGAACCTTTGAATCTTTTTGTACTCTTCTCCCTCTCCTCCATGCTTGGTCCTTGAGTTTTCAGGAAAAATATTTTAGTGAGAATGTTGTAGAGTGAATAAATGTTGTAGAGAGAACGTTGTAGAGAGATATTATAGAAGTGGAATGTTGCAGAGAGAGAATGTTGTGGAGAAAAATGGTGTAGAGAGAAACTATACATGTTTTTTTGAGAAATCCCTCTTATGTGGAGTGGGGGTTTGGCCTGGACCCCTACCAGTTCATTGAGTAAATAGAGAAATTACAAGAGAAAAGACAGACTAAAATCAAAATTACAAAGCACCCCGTGGGCTAGAGGAATTTTTTCACTAGATCTTTCAACTTCCCCGAAATGGATATCGCCCAAAGCCTAATAGACTCTATCGTTCGTCTGATAATCTCCGTTGTTGGGCTGTATTTGTTCTTGAAAATTCTCTTGTTCCTCTCCAACCATATGTTCCAACAAATGGCTATCGCGAAAATATCCCACGTTTTTCTTAGTACCATCGGAACTCTCCATCGACCATAGAGAGGTCAGATTGGTGGGATGATGGAAAATATCAAACCTTCTCTTGAAATAGTTCCACACTTCTCTTGATGAGGGGCAAAGTAACAGGAGATGGTTGGCATCTTCATCTGGATTGTTGCACAAGGGACAAGCAACCTCGAGGATGTTTGATGGTTTCGTCTTCTAAAGTTCAACTTCGTGAGAATCTTATCTTTGATTGTGAGGCAAAGAAAGATTATTGTTTTCAAGGGTGTTCTGGCTTTCCATAGATGTTTAGCTGTTGGGCAAGAATTTGAGCCTTAGTTCAAGAGTTTTATAGCATGTGTTAATGTACATATAGATGGGTCGGGTTTACTGTACAGTCGGGTCGGATACATGTACATATATTGGGCTTGAGTCCCTCAATGGAATGCATTCTATTCCTCTCCAAAACCCTTGCCGTCATCTCCTAACATGGTATCAGAGCTCTAGGGTTCTCCTGTGCGACGGTGACAACGACGGTCTCCCCTTCCGGCAAGCTCCTCCCCTCCTGTCTCCCCTCACCCGCTCGGCAGCCCCCCCGCCCTTCCTCCTCACCCGCCGGCAGCCCCCCGCCCCTCCTCCTCACCCGTCGGCAGCCCCCCGCCCCTCCTCCTCACCCGCCGGCAGCCCCCCGCCCCCCCGCCCCTCCTCATCCGCCCGCCCCCCCCCCCCCCCCCCCCCCGCCCCCTCCCTCCACCCCCCCGACCCCCCATCCTCCACCCGACCACCCTCCCGCCCCTCCTCCTCACCCGCCCGGCCCCCCCCCCCCGCCCCCTCCCTCCGCTGTCCGCCCCCGCCCCCCCCCCCCCCCGCACCACCCCCCGACCCCTCCCCGCACCTCCACTCCGTCGTCCGGCCCCCCCGCACCACCCTTCCGCCCGTCCGGCCTCCCCGACTCCTCCTCTACACCCCGCCGCCCCACCCTCCACCCTTCCCTGCACCCCCGCCCCCTTCTGCACCCCTTGAAGCCCCACCGCCCTCCCTTCTCCTCTGTCCCAAACTGCCCGTCTCCTCTATACGAACTGCCTTAGACCTTTCTTGTGCTGGCTCGCCCCCGTACTTCAGGGGTATGGCTTCCTCTAGCATCTCTCGGCTCCCATACTGCCAGCACACCGTCGCTGATCGTCGAGTTCCTCCGTCTCCTCGTTTTGATGGTATTCTCGGGCCACATCCCTCCACCACATCAGTCGACTGTGGACGTCGTCAGGGTCTCCTCCGCCATGATGGCGAGACTGTTGCTGCTGCTGATCTCCCTACTCCAGCACCGCCTACCACCACTCCTGCTCCGTCTCGGTCTTACTCCGAACGCCTCCAGCGCTTTGAGGAGTTACTGTTGCGATACCTCGCCTCCACCAGCTCTTCGACAGATCACGGTCTCTCTATCACTCCGGGTACTTCTGCTCAGTCTCGGTCTTACTCCGACCGCCTCCAGTGCTTTGAGGAATTACTGCTTCGGTACCTTGCCTCCACCAGCTCTTCGACAGCTCACAGTCTCTCGGCCACTCCGGGTACTACTGCTCCATGGATCTTCGACTCGGGTGCCTCCTGTCACCTCACCTTTGACTCCATGGTCCTCACTGACTGTTCTCACACTACCACCCACCAGGAGGTTCGCACTACGGATGGGACTCTCGTCCCTATTCTGCAATGTGGATCCGTCACTACTACCTCTGACCCTTCTGGTTGCCTGACCCTACCCCATGTCCATCATGCCCCCCGTCTTAACATTAATTTGATCTCTATCAGTTCTCTTTGCGACTTTGGCCTGACTGGCACCTTCACCCCTTCTGTTTGTGTTGTGCAGGATTCGCGGACGGGTCAGAGGGTTGGGCTGGGCCGTAGAGCAGGAGGACTTTACCAGCTGGACCATCTCCATGTGTCTTCCGTTCCTGTTGCGTCTGTCATGTCTGTTACCTCCGATGCCGACCTGTGGCACAGAAGGTTAGGTCATATATCGAGTGATCGACTCAAAAGCGTATTCCGTTCGGGCGCTTTGGGTCGAGCGTCCTTCTCCCCTCTCTCTGTTTGTACGGGTTGTAGACTAGCAAAGCATCTAGCTCTTCCATTCTCTGCTAGTGCTTTCCACTCTGATGCTTTATTTGATTTAGTTCATTCGGACATTTGGGGTCCTGCACCTGTTGCATCCATTTCGGGTTACCTGTACTATGTGTGTTTTATCGATGACTACTCTAGGTGCACCTGGGTTTATCTTATGCGTCATCGGTCTGAAGTCCCTCACATCTTTAGGAGATTCACCACTATGATACACACTCAGTTTGGTCGGCGCATCAAGACCTTTCGGTCTGATTGTGCCAATGAGTATCTCTCCTCTGAGATGCTTGAGATTCTTCAATCTCACGGCACTCTTCACCAGCAGTCCTGTTGATGCAGGCACCAATAAGGCACACTACAATCCTGAACCCTTTTAGGGTTTTCTTTGGTCAATGACTAGGGTTTAGTTATCAATATAGCGCAATAAGCCTCAAAAGGACAGCAAACAAAGTTATCTCACGCAGTTCTAAAATTCTATGCCGTCGACATTAAGCAGGATTAAGATTTAAACAATAGAAACACAATATTATCACAAAAACATATTTCAGCATATAAAAGGATTAATTCGCAGCAGTAAATATTGAAATAAAACAGTAGGCTTGCATCAGATTTTCATAAAGAAAAGGGCTACGGATGCTTGCTAGGGTTACCGACAGACGATAGATAGCGAATCTAATAATTAGGCACAGTTATGGCTTCAACTAGCGATGAAAAAGGATGATAACGGCTGCGATGCGGAGCGGAGGCAATGGAAACGAATGGAAACTGATGCGGATGCGAGGGAAAAGATAAAGAAAAGAAAAGATACTGCCTGGGGTTTCCCGCCGTGGGTCGATTGCGAGGATGCGCCGATGATCCCGCACACGGAGCAAGGCCGGACGTCGGGAGAAGCCGGAACCTTCGGAAAAACTGCACCAAGGCCTTCACGAGGCGAAGTCGTGGAAGCGGCGATGATCGGGGACTCGAGTCTCACCCGGAAGCACTCACGAAGAGGCACAAGTTTAGCAATTCTTCAAAATCTGAATTCTCTTTTCTTTCTTCATCTTTTTGTAGGCTAGGGTTTTGTTTTGGATGGCTTAGATCAAAGGGAATTAGGGTTTGATGGTGTGGATGCAAATGGCCACAAAAGGCAACTAAAAGAGAAAGAAACAAGGGAGAGAAAAGAGAGAGGAGAGAGGGAACGGAACAAGGGGTCGGGGGCCTCGGTTTCCGCGCGGCAAAGGGGGGGGACCGGTTGGTGTTCACGGGAAAAGAGAGGAGGGGGATCGGTCATGCATTAGAAGCCCTATTGGGCTTAAGATAAGCCCATCTAAAGCCCTATGAAGCCCATAACTTGCCACGTCATCAAAATGGTGTTATTTCGCCATCTAACCGTCGGTTTCGAGATCTAATCTCGTCCGTCGGTGCCCCGCAAACACACGCACCAATATTTTTATTAATATCATGCTGAAACTCATCCGAGAAGACCCGGATTCAATCCGAAAAGCCCTCGGATGAGATCATGGACATCCCCCATGAATTGGGCAAGAACAGAAATAAAACTAAATGCTGAAATAAGGCCAAAAACAGGGAAAAATGGCCAAAAACTGAAATAAATGACTAACAAGCCCCAAACGGCTAATGTTATCCAAACATAAAGTAAAAACGACAGTAAATAAATGTCTCCGACGATAAACGGAAGATGCGGCGATGATCTGAAGGTGCTGATCGGGTCTTCATCAATCGCTTCCGCTGCGAAAAACTCGTCCTCGAGTTTACGCTGAAACACATCGCTGGTAGCAGGAGGGAGACCACCACCGTGGGAACGTCGCTGTGCCTGGATCTGATGATGAATTCCCAACAAGTGATGTCTCGGGCAGTCAACAACCTCTGGGCCCCTCGCGAAGAGATTGCTGGCGTCGAGCGAGGGCCAGAAGCTACTGAAGTACGTAAACAGAAGCACACGAGCGGTAGGTGGTCAGTCAGTCCCGACAAAGTCAAAGCGCGTAAGTGGCTCAGCTGTCTGAAACTCCTCAACTGGCTCTGACTGTAGCTGTGGTGGAAGCTCCACGGAAGACGGAGGCTCCATGGGTGTCTCTGCTGTAGGAAGAACTGCAAGTGGAGGTGTCTCCTCTGTAAGCTCTGTGAAAGGTAGGAGAGACCTCTCTATAGTCAATACTGGAGGAAGGGGCTCCTCTGTAGGCACTGCTGCAGGTGGAAGGAGCTCCTCTGGAGTCGCTGACGGAAGAGGTGGCTCCTCCGTAGGCAGTGGACGAGGAAGCTCCACAGGAGGTGGATGCTTCTCAAGTGGTGCCACTGGTGGAACCGTGTGCTCCACAGGAGGTGGAGGCTCTGCTGGAGGTGGTGGCCTGCTGTATCTGGTAAGTCTCTGGTTCTGCTTCTCTCTCCATGCCAACTCATCCTCAATTTCGTCAAGTAAGAGCTGGGTTTCAATATAGCGGAATTTCAATGATGGCACTGAAGGACTCCGTAAAATCCGTTGAACAAAAGGCTTGGAAGATAGATATAGTCCATGGGCTCGATCTCGAATCAAAGAGGAGTAGCGATGTTCCATCGAAGATCTCGGAAAAAGGGTAGGACATGGCCCAAAAGATTTATATAGTTTGACAAATTGTTTATAGGTGTGGGTATCTAGTGGGTCAAGCGAATAATGATGGGATCGGACACGATGATAGGACATGGCGTCGGATTGCTCTATGTAAACACGATGCACTCCTAACACTAGATGTAAACCTAACACTAGATGCAAATTCAAGCACGCAAGATTATGCCTATGCAAAATCAGCAAAGAAAAAGATTAGGGTTTGCTGAAATTCAGCACTCAAAAGAAACCCGAACAGGTTATTTCGAGCTCTGATACCAACTTGATGCAGGCACCAATAAGGCACACTACAATCCTGAACCCTTTTAGGGTTTTCTTTGGTCAATGACTAGGGTTTAGTTATCAATATAGCGCAATAAGCCTCAAAAGGACAGCAAACAAAGTTATCTCACGCAGTTCTAAAATTCTATGCCGTCGACATTAAGCAGGATTAAGATTTAAACAATAGAAACACAATATTATCACAAAAACATATTTCAGCATATAAAAGGATTAATTCGCAGCAGTAAATATTGAAATAAAACAGTAGGCTTGCATCAGATTTTCATAAAGAAAAGGGCTACGGATGCTTGCTAGGGTTACCGACAGACGATAGATAGCGAATCTAATAATTAGGCACAGTTATGGCTTCAACTAGCGATGAAAAAGGATGATAACGGCTGCGATGCGGAGCGGAGGCAATGGAAACGAATGGAAACTGATGCGGATGCGAGGGAAAAGATAAAGAAAAGAAAAGATACTGCCTGGGGTTTCCCGCCGTGGGTCGATTGCGAGGATGCGCCGATGATCCCGCACACGGAGCAAGGCCGGACGTCGGGAGAAGCCGGAACCTTCGGAAAAACTGCACCAAGGCCTTCACGAGGCGAAGTCGTGGAAGCGGCGATGATCGGGGACTCGAGTCTCACCCGGAAGCACTCACGAAGAGGCACAAGTTCAGCAATTCTTCAAAATCTGAATTCTCTTTTCTTTCTTCATCTTTTTGTAGGCTAGGGTTTTGTTTTGGATGGCTTAGATCAAAGGGAATTAGGGTTTGATGGTGTGGATGCAAATGGCCACAAAAGGCAACTAAAAGAGAGAGAAACAAGGGAGAGAAGAGAGAGAGGAGAGAGGGAACGGAACAAGGGGTCGGGGGCCTCGGTTTCCGCGCGGCAAAGGGGGGGGACCGGTTGGTGTTCACGGGAAAAGAGAGGAGGGGGATCGGTCATGCATTAGAAGCCCTATTGGGCTTAAGATAAGCCCATCTAAAGCCCTATGAAGCCCATAACTTGCCACGTCATCAAAATGGTGTTATTTCGCCATCTAACCGTCGGTTTCGAGATCTAATCTCGTCCGTCGGTGCCCCGCAAACACACGCACCAATAATTTTATTAATATCATGCTGAAACTCATCCGAGAAGACCCGGATTCAATCCGAAAAGCCCTCGGATGAGGTCATGGACATCCCCCATGAATTGGGCAAGAACAGAAATAAAACTAAATGCTGAAATAAGGCCAAAAACAGGGAAAAATAGCCAAAAACTGAAATAAACGACTAACAAGCCCCAAACGGCTAATGTTATCCAAACATAAAGTAAAAACGACAGTAAATAAATGTCTCCGACGATAAACGGAAGATGCGACGATGATCTGAAGGT
Source organism: Chamaelirium japonicum (assembly GCA_947650365.1). Classification (NCBI taxonomy): domain Eukaryota; kingdom Viridiplantae; phylum Streptophyta; class Magnoliopsida; order Liliales; family Melanthiaceae; genus Chamaelirium; species Chamaelirium japonicum. The sequence goes on from OX393560.1 coordinate 50,948,647, forward strand.
GCTGATCGGGTCTTCATCACCTGTCCCCACACCCATGAGCAGAACGGCGTGGCCGAACGCAAGCATCGTCATGTCCTTGAGACCGCACAAGCCTTGCTTCTCTCTGCATCTGTTCCTCACTCTTACTGGGCTGAAGCTGTCATGACGGCTGTCCACCTCATCAATATCACTCCGTCATCTGCTCTGTCCGGTGCCACTCCATATGAGCGCCTCCACTCCAGCCCACCTGACTACTCTCTTCTTCGCACGTTTGGCTGCACGTGCTTCGTTCTTCTTCCTCCCCATGAGCGCACCAAACTCTCTACGAGATCTGTTCGGTGTGTTCACTTGGGCCTCAGTCGGGAGCACAAGGGGTATCGTTGTTACGATCCCTTGGCTTGCCGGATCCGTGTCTCCCGTCACGTTTCCTTTGTTGAGGATGTCCCATACTTTTCCCCTGAGTCTCGGGATATTTCCTTGCCTCCTGCGTTATCCTCCTCACCTTCATCACCTCTCCACATCCCCGTTCTACCCTCGTTTTCTGTTGCCCCACCCACACCTGCTCCACCTCCATCTTTCCCGCCACCTCCACCACCACCACCACCTCCTCAGTCTCCACCGCCACCTCCTCCACCACCACCACCTCCTCAGTCTCCCTTGCCACCTCCACCACCACCAATTACTCGTGTCTATGTACGTCGGTCTGCAGCTCCCCCTCCAGAGTCGGTTCACACTGGTACTCCCTCGCCTGATGCTGCTGCCCCCTCCTCCTCGGTCGTGGATCCTGCTCCTGTTCGGCGCTACCCGGCGCGTGAACATCACCCTCCTGACAGATATGACTACTCTTCGGACAGGTTTGGCTACTCTGCTTTTCCCTCTGACTCTCCTGACTCTTCTGGCTACTCTGCCAGTGTCTCCTATTCACCCTCCTTTCAGGCTTTTCTTACTGTTATCCACACCCATCGGGAGCCCCAATCGTACCATGAGGCAGCGTTACATCCAGAGTGGCGGCAGGCCATGTCAGTTGAGCTTGAGGCTTTTCAGCGGACACAGACCTGGGAGTTGGTGCCTTGTCCCTCCGGCGTGGTGCCTGTTAGCTGCAAGTGGATATTCAAGATCAAGACTCGACCTGACGGATCCATTGAGTGGCACAAGGCTCGCCTCGTGGCTCGTGGCTTTTCCCAGGAGTATGGGATTGACTACGAGGAGACGTTTGCTCCAGTTGCTCGAATGACTACTGTGTGCACCCTCTTAGCTGTGGCAGCTGCTCGAGGGTGGCCTCTCCATCAGATGGATGTCACCAATGCATTTCTCCACGGTGATCTCTCCGAGGAAGTCTACATGGCTCCTCCTCCGGGCACTTCAGTTCCTCTAGGGCACGTGTGTCGGTTGCGCCGAGCCATCTATGGGCTCAAGCAGGCCCCTCGTGCCTGGTTTGAGCGATTTCGCAGTGCAGTTCTGGCCGCCGGGTTTGTTGAGCGTCACTCCGACTATGCCTTGTTCACTCGCTCCTCCAGTCAGGGCATTGCAGTTCTTCTCCTCTATGTGGATGATATGATCATCACTGGGGATGACAGTGCCACCATCGCCTCTCTCCAGCGGCACCTCCAGAGTCAGTTTGAGATGAAAGATCTGGGCTCTCTTCGCTACTTTTTGGGCCTTGAGATTGCCACGTCAGCTCGTGGTCTGTTGGTCTCCCAGCAGAAGTACATCTCCGACATCCTTGCTGATGCTGCTCTTACTGACACACGTACTGCTGATACACCCATGGAGCTCAATTTGAAGCTTCTCGCTACAGATGGTGAGCCGCTCCAGGATGTCTCCCGCTACCAGAGGCTGGTTGGGATGCTTGTCTATCTCACCATGACCCGGCCAGACATTGCCCATGCTGTTGGCATTGTCAGTCAGTTTGTTCAGGCTCCACGGTCAGTACACTATGCAGCTATTCTTCGGATTATCCGCTACCTCCGGGGCACCATCACCCGTTCACTACTGTTTCCCTCCACCTCTCCGTTGGTGCTGCGTGCCTACTCCGATGCAGATTTGGCAGGAGTTGCAGCCACTCGTCGATCTACTACAGGATACTGTATGTTTCTGGGTGACTCACTGATTTCGTGGCGCAGCAAGAAGCAGGAGTCTGTTGCTTACTCCAGCACCGAAGCCGAATACAGGGCTATGGCTTCCACCACCGCCGAGATTGTCTGGCTTCGCCGTCTTCTGCTTGACTTGGTAGTGGTGATATCCGGGCCCACTCCTCTCTTCTGTGACAACCGGAGTGCTATTCAGATTGCTAGCAATCCGGTCTTCCATGAGCGAACAAAACATATTGAAGTTGATTGTCATTATGTTCGCCAGGCGTTTATCGACCACACCATCTCCCTGCCTTTCATTTCCTCATCGGAGCAGACTGCTGATTTTCTGACGAAGCCCCTGACGATTGCTCGCTTCAGTCATTTTATAGGCAAACTCTCGGTTCATGATCCACCGTGAGTTTGAGGGGGAGTGTTAATGTACATATAGATGGGTCGGGTTTACTATACAGTCGGGTCGGATACATGTACATATATTGGGCTTGAGTCCCTCAATGGAATGCATTCTATTCCTCTCCAAAACCCTAGCCGTCATCTCCTAACAACATGATTTGACTATAAACTTTTCTATAGAGGATGGCTGCCATGAGATAGAATCCGGTACTCTGGAGATGGAGAAAGGAGGCAATATAAGCATTAGGTCGTCCAAGTGGGCTTGCATGGTATCTATGATTGGAGAGGAGAAGGTTGGATTCCAAATCGTCTGAGCTCCACATAAACGTGCTTAAGTATAGATCTTGGCTTTCTTATTCCAGACTCGATCGTATAACATTGGGAACAAGGCACTAAATGGTATGTCTCCAATCCAATTATTCTTCTAGAACTTGATATGCCTTCCATTCCCCAAAAGGATTTTACTCCCTAACTTGAAAGTTGAACTCACTTTGATGATACATTTCCAAAATGGAGATAGCTTCCCTCAGATACGGCTTCTTATCTCAATCGTAGAGAACTTCTTGAAGTATCATTTCTTAATAACCTCCTGCCAATTATCTTCGTTATCTTATTGCAGACACCACCACCATTTTGCTAACCAAGCTATGTTGAAGTCTCTCAAATTGATAACTTTGAGTCCATTGTTGTCTTTAAACTTGCAGATGTCCTCCCATTTCATAAGATGATATGTTCTCATCTGCTCCACGCCAAAGGAATCTCCTTCTTATCTTGTCGATCTTCTTTATCACCCATGTAGGTAAGTAATAGAAGGCCATTAGATATGTAGGAATCGAAGTCAACACCGAGTTCAATAAAACGAGTTCTCCTCCTATCGAAAGATAGCGCAATTTCCAACCTGCAAGGCTCATGTTGATCCTCTCTATGAAAGGACTCCAGATCTCCCTCTTCGGTTTCCGGTCACTAATTGGTATACCAAGATATTTAAGGGGAAGGGGGCCATACTTACAGTTCATAATCTTCGCTAGTCGTGGACCCCTCTAACTGTCAGGCCCAATATAATAAAGGGAGCTTTTATTGAAGTTAATAGTCAAGCCAAAGCTGAACTCAAAAGCGTAAAGGATGATTTTTAGTGATATCAGTTAAGGCATGTCGGCCTCGCAAAAAAGTAGAGTATCATCTGCAAAGTGAAGGTTGGAGACCTACCATCCACCCTCTCTAATGCCTCTAACCAAGTTCTCTGATGTGGCCTCCCTTATTATTGCGTCCAAGATATCAACCACCATAATAAATAGGAAAGAGGACAATGGGCAACCTTGCTTCACACCTCATTTCATTTTGAAATGCTTATCTTTTAGATTGTTTATAAGGCATGACAATTTGAAAGAGGATAGACAATCCATATCTAGCAGATTCAGTTGTCAGGAAGCCCCTTGGCCTTCAAAACTTTGATGAGGAAACTCCACTCTATCTTGTCAAATGCTTTTTCAAAATCCAGCTTCATCATCACTCCTTCTTTTCTGTGCTCGATCAGATGCGAGATGACCTCCTATGTAGAGGCAACAATATCCAGAATGTTCCTCCCTCGTATGAATGCCGTCTGGGTGGGGTTGATAAGTTCATTGATTACCATTCTCAATCTGTTGACCATCACTTTGGTGACTATCATGTAGATGCATTTTGATAAACTGATGAGTTTAAAATCTTAGATCGAAGTCGCTCCCTCCTTCTTCAGTGTAGAATAATCTATGTGAGAGTGAGAAAGAATACATGTTGTAGAGAGAGTGAGAGCAAAAGTTGTTCAGAACAAGAAACTGTCTTGAAGAACATCTAAAAGATATTTCTAACGTTTTATTCTAAAGATAAAGAAATGATCTTTGTTGAAATAAAGATCAATAAAGCTAGAGAATGATACCAAATGTGTTACCAGAACTCAATTTCTCTATAAAAAAACGAAAGAGAGAAATACTCACAAATGTTCCAGAGAAATAATACCAAACATTCCCTAGTTTCAATTTGGTCGGGATAGAGTCATGTTAAGGCTCTTCAGCAGCAAGCAAGTTTTGATGGAAATGCAAATAGAATACTCGTCCCATTTAGTTACATAGACCACAAAAAAAATGAAAACAAAAAGAGAAGAACAGAATAGGGTTTAATAAACAGACACCAAACTTGGCAATCTTCGTTGTTTAGTTATACGAAGAAGGTTGAATTTTATTCTTAGGATGATTTTATGCAAAGTAGGAAATGTGCATATTCATTTCTTATGGGCTGGCAATTTCGGACCCGACACCGCAGAGCCGACACTACCCGACACGGAGTTAGCGGGTCTGGGTCAGGGCTAAACGGGTTCGGGTTGTAAACGGGTCGACACGATAGGCCCGTTTAATAAATGGGTCGGATCCGGGTTCAGGGTCTGGACAAGGTAGACCCGGGAAGACCCGTTTAAAATTCAACGGGTCATGTCGGGTCGGGTCGGCCCGCAATGATACTGTAATATATAGTACCAGCAGGTCTAAAGGTTCAGGTCGGGTCGAGTCGGATTGGGTCGGATCTGGTCAACTGAATAGACCCGTGCAGTAAACGGGTCTTATCGGGTCTACCCGTTTATTAGCAGGTCGGGTACGAGTTTAGGATCTAGACACAATTAGTTAAACGGGTCAGGTCTGGGTCTAGGGGTCTTGGACACGACCTGAAACTAAACACGACATGACACGACCGTTGGCACCCCCATTCTTGTGTAAGGCAGTTATTAGGAAATTTCAGCAAAATATTTTTGTGAAGATAGTAACAAAGAGAGGCGTCGGAACCGTCGGAGATAAATCTTTTGCGCCTGCTCCCACTGTCACTCTTGCTGGCCAGTCTACTTCAACCTCTGCACCTACTATTGTTGTTGTTGCTACAATCTTAGAAACCGATCAGATTCTTATTGATTCGCTTCTGGAGAAACTTGACTTTGCGCTGAAAGAGCGACAATTACTGAAAAAACACAGTTACCATTCAGGACAGATTCATCTTTCCCGATTAATATGAGTTTGATTCGAATTTTTGATTTTGTTCTGGTAAGAAAAATCGGCATCCTGTAGCATCAAAGCCGTGAGATGGGGAATCAACGGCCACGAAGTGCGTGCTGCCTACTTGTGCTGTGCTAGAGATAGCAGCAAATGGTGTAGGTGCGAAGTAATTTTCAAAATTTTTTGAAGTCAGCAGTGGCCACGGCCTTTGTGTGGACCATCAGAAAGATAAGAGTACTGCTATTTGAACAAACTGAGCGACAAACTGGCGGGACAAACTCCACGTGGATATGTTACTAGGGAGTCAACGGTCGTGTCGTTTCGGTTCATGTCGTGTCTATTTTCGGGTCGTGCCCAAAACCCCTAGACCAGGACCCAACCCGCTTAACTAACCGTGTCTAGATCCTAAACCCGTACCCGACCCACTAATAAACAGGTAGACTCGATAAGACCCGTTTACCACATGGGTCTATTCAGTTGACCCGATCCGACCCAATCCGACTCGACCCGACATGACCTGATAGACCCGCTAGTACTATATATTACAGTATCGGATTGCGGGTAGACTGGACCCGACCCGATCCGTTGAATTTTAAACGGGTCTTTTTTGGGTCTACCGTGTCCAGACCCTAAACCCGGACCCGACCCGCTTATTAAACGGGTCTATCGTGTCGACCCGTTTATGACCCGAGCCCGTTTAGCCCTGACCCAGATCCGCTAACTTCGTGTCGGGTCCGAAATTGCCAGCTCTAGATATGTAGTGTTGGTATATCCTAATTGATGGGCCTGTAGCAATGAGATGAACCCTGATGCCTCCACCACTGACTGCCGCACCCCCCCTGGCGCTCGCCAACTACCATCCACTGCCCCACCGCTGACCACTGCCCTGCAACTCCACGGGCCACTGCTGGCTGCCACTCACCATCGCTCATCGGCGACCCACTGTTATGTGCTAAATAGTTATTGAGCCCAATCTTTATATGCTCTCGAGTTTTGGGAAAAACGATCGGATTCATTACATTTGGTATTAGAGTCAACCCCACATCCAATGTTCGAATCCCGAAAAGAGTGACCTATAAGTTAGGTTAAAATACTAGAAAGTTGTCCAAAGAAAAAAAAGCTACCATCTTGCCAGTGTCGATAGACTGGGCTAACGAGGACATAAGACCACGGAAGCGTGGTGATATGTTACATGCTATTATGCTAAATAGTTATGGAGCCCAATCTCCATCACCTCTGGAGCTTTTGAAATAAAACCACCACCTGCCGCTAGCAGCCGTCCACTATCTTATCGGCAGCTACCACCCACCATCGGTCGGCGACCGCCCACCGCTGTCAAGTCAGCCACCACCACCCGTGCAGTGGCATCTGTTTGGAGAGAGATCCGAAGTTGAAGACTAAGACTCAAGACCCGCACCAAAACCCGCCAATCATGATATGCCAGCGCTCCACCTCACATGGAGTTGTCCTGCCAGGTTGTCCGTCAGGTTGTTCCAATAGCATTACTCAAAAGATGAGAACTCTCGGATAGCGCGGTCACTCCTGCAACTGCAAACCCCGCCCACGGCCCACCCCCATTTCCATCTCCAATGGCCCAAGCTCACGTCGCCTCCTCTTCCTCAATCCCTCTCCTAAGTCTCTCTCTCTCTCTCTCTCTCTCTCTCTCTCTCTCTCTCTCTCTCTCTCTCTGTTTGGGAAATCCTGCAGCTGATGCCTGGTTGCTATTGTTTCTCTGCAGATGCCACTGCTGCCGCCCAATCCAAACGAGCTGTGGCGCTCCCTCGGCTCCTCCCCCCTCTTCCCTCCAAGATTTCGGCCCTCTCCTCTTCCTTCAAGCGCGGCTCGCCTCTCTGTAACACCACCACCCCTCCTTACTTGTGTTTTTTGTTTTGGCTTTTCCTATCTGCATCAACAATAATTACTCATCTCTTAGCTGTTGGTTCATCCATGGGGAAATTAGTGAAGAAAATCGACGAGGAGACTGTGTATCAAATTCACTAAGAGGGGAGTCTCTTGCAAGTTATTATATGGGGTGGCGCTTGAAAAAAAAAAATGTAATTTTGCTTGACAGATAAACCAAAACTTGGTGTTTAGATTTATACAAGGAATCCAAAACTTTACTAAATTAAAAAAAAAGAACCCTTGTTTTTTAAAATATTATACTTTCAACCCCGTGTCTCCAATACGAGTCCACATATGTTTTTGAAGCGTTCATGAAGTGTCCAAGATGTATCCGGTGAAAAAATATTTCAATAAAAAAATTGGACACGTTCAAGAAGTATATGGCAGTAACGGCACGTGTCCAAGGTGCGTCACGGCACCTATAGGGAAGTGTCCATGCTTCCTAGCTCCCTGTCTTTTCTTCGTCACCACCCACAAAGTCTGAGAACGCAATAGCCAAGCCTTGTGAGGCTCAACAATTGGTATCAGCGTCCGATGGGGCATAAAAAGTGGTTTCAAAATCTTGCGGGGCACAAGTGGTATCATGATTAAACAAATTGTATCAGAGCATAGCCAATGCGGGAGAACTTGTCGATCGAGTGCATGGAAAGATTTGAAGCATTGATTCATCTGTTATAGTTTAGAGAGAGAGAGGTGCAATCCTTCGACATGAAAATTTAACTTCCAGAAACATGAATCACAAGTTCACAACCATGAACGTAGTGGTTCAATTGCAGCTTCCCTTATTCATGAGTAGAAATGATCTATCATTCATATGAGATGGTGTTCGAATCCCATGGAATATGGGATGCTATGGAAAATAGTCACAGAGAGATGACCGAGTGACGAGAGTATGATGCACTCCATATGCATGCCAGAATGCATTGCTTGAGTATTAGAAGAACAACATAGATTCTTTCCTTCTATACAAAAGTATGAATGATCAAATATTTGAAGAAATAGAAAGGTTGCTATCAACAAAAGAAACTTGGGATGAGCTGTAGAGGATCTACATCAGAGAGGTGAATAAGAAAAAAAAAAGGTCTACAAACCCTTCAAAAAGGAGAATCTCATGATGCAAAAAATATAGAAGATGATTTGTATATCTACTTGAATTCACTTATGAAGGACACAGAGAGTTCAAAAAGTGCATCTATTGTTGCTGAGTTAGAATATGAAAAACAATTGATAGTTGAAAATGATAGAAGTAAGAAGTCTGTAAACATGGGTGATGTTTGCAATCCCTTGATTGATAGTTTTCGCAGCAGAGTACAACAATCTGTTGGGTGCGTGCAATCTTGTGAAGGGAGCGTTATTTCGTGTTTAACCGGTTGCGATCTAGAAAGCACAGATATTCTCTGTCCCCCTACTTATCCTTGTCCGACATGTGTCGGATACCGACACTCTCCAACACGTGTCGGACATGCTAAAATCCGTGTCCGACAAACTAACATGCTATATTCGGCGTGTCAGAGCGTGTAAGCTTTGTACAGGACATGTGTCGAACAAACCGAAATCTGTGTCGGAGTATGTGATTTTTTTTGCTTGGTGATGCACATTATTTTTTTCTTGGTTTTCCTGCTTGTCCTACTACTTGCCAGCTTCTTCCCTGTAGAGTTGCCCAATTGGAACCATCTGCAATCAAGAAAAATGGTTCTTTGTTGTTAAATTAAAACCCAAACTACAAGCTTGTCATTTATAAGAGCAGAAAGTGAACCTTTAGTGGTTGTTTGGTGAATCTTTGCAATCTCTCTATTTGAGTTGCTCCTATGTTGGGACTGCCAGCGCCACTAGAGATAGCGGTGTGCTGGTTTCATCGGCGCAGTGCTTTAGTGAACCATTTGAGTTTATATGTGAATTTTTCACAACAATAATTTAAAATTGATCCAAACTTACATCAAAGACTTGATAGTTTCATCATATATATATATATATATTTAGGGGCATGCTCTAATGCGGCATGCGGTAAGTGCGGCATAGCACTACAACCGTCTGATGCATCGCTGCGTGCATGCGATGCACACAGCGGGTGCATCAGACGGCTACGGTGTGGTGCCACACTTACCGCATGCCGCATTATAGCATGCCCCTATATATATATATATATATATATATATATATATATATATATATATATATATATATATATATATATATATATATATATATATATATATATATATATATATATATATATATATATATATATATATATGTTACGACGACAGAAACAGAGAGAATAGTTTGGGGAGAAAAGCTCCTTGTATTATCTTTTCTATCCACACATTACATAAGACCAGCTCTCTATATATAGAGGGAGAACGGACATCATTGTGTTACCACAACCGAGGTGGGACTATAATACTAACACCCCCCCTCAAACTCACGGTGGGTCAACCACTGAGAGTTTGCGAATAAGAAACCAGAAGCGAGGAGATGGATGACACTTCGTAAATAAGTCAGCAATCTGCTCCGTCGAAGAGACATAAGGCAAAGAGATGGTCCCAGCCTCATACTGCTCTCTGGAGAAATAGCAATCTAGTTCAATGTGCTTGGTCCGCTCATGAAACACCGGATTACTGACAATTTGAATAGCACTTTTGTTGTCACAATGAAGAGCAGTGGGACCCGAGGTATCAACATCGAGATCTCGAAGAAGACGACGGAGATGAACGATCTCCTTTGTAGCAGTGGCCATGGCACGAAACTCGGCCTCAGTACTAGAGAGAGAAACCACCTTCTGCTTCTTGCTCTTCCAGGAGATAAGAGAGTCACCAAGAAAAAGGCAGTAACCAGTAGTCGAGCGCCGAGTAGTCGGGTCCCCTGCCCAGTCGGCATCAGAGTATGCACGAAGAGCTAGAGAGGAGGAGGACGAGAAGAAGAGCGACCGAGTAATAGTGCCACGAAGGTACCTAAGAGTCCGAAGAAGAGCAGCGTAGTGAACAGAGTGAGGGGCATCCACAAACTGGCTGAGAATACTGACAGCATGGGCAATATCCGGTCTGGTAATGCAGAGATAGACGAGCTGACCAACTATCTCGCGGTACCTGGTAGGATCTGAGAGGGGCTCACCGTCAGTAGGGCGGAGTTTCACATGAAGTTCAAGAGGAGTGTCAACTGTACGACAATCAGATAGTGCAGCCCGAGCAAGAATGTCAGCTGTGTACTTCTGCTGAGAAAGCAGAATCCCCCTAGAGCTCCTAGCAACTTCCAGGCCAAGAAAATAACGCAGAGGACCCAGATCCTTCATCTGAAATTGGCTCCGAAGATGCTCCTGAAGGGAGGCTATGGCACGGGTGTCATCACCAGTAAGAATCATGTCATCGACATAGAGAAGGAGAATGGCCCGGCCATGGGGGGAAGTCCGCACAAACATAGAATGGTCTTGAAAACTCTCTACAAAGCCAATTTCAGTAACCGCCCGACGGAAACGCTCAAACCAGGCACGAGGAGCCTGTTTGAGGCCATAGATAGCTCGACGAAGACGACATACATGCTGAGGAGGTGTGCTGAGGCCCGGAGGAGGCTGCATATAGACAACCTCAGAGAGATCACCGTGAAGAAAAGCATTCTTCACGTCCATCTGTAATAGGGGCCAACCCTTAGCCGCAGCAACAGCAAGAAGAGTCCGAATAGTGGTCATTTGAGCTACTGGAGCAAACGTCTCATCATAATCAATCCCATACTCCTGAGTGAAACCGCGAGCAACAAGACGGGCTTTGTACCGGTCAATAGAACCATCTGGGCGATGCTTGATCTTGAAGACCCATTTACAGCTGATGGGCGCGATACCAGGAGGTAGAGGCACAACGTCCCAGGTCTGAGTCTGCGCAAAAGCCTGAAACTCCTCAGCCATAGCCTGCTGCCACACAGGGTACTGCAATGCCTCGCTATAAGACCTAGGCTCTTTGTCTGTATGAAGGGCAGTAAGGTAGGTAACGAACTGAGGCGAGTAGGAAGTGACAGCTGCAAAGCCAAAGCGATCAGGGGAGTAGCCAAAGCGGTCAGGAGGGCGATGCTTGCGCTGGGGGTAGCGAGGAGGACTGTGAGGATCCGCATCCGGTAGAGGTAGGCTGCTCGAAGTGGACGGAGTACCAGAGGAGTCATTGACAGATGAAGCCGGGATCGGGGGAATGTCGGATGGAGGGTAACCAGACATAGGAGACGGGATCGGGGGCCCGGGGCCGGGGCCGAGCCGGAGACGGGAGCGGGGGCCAGAGACCACCGGCAGCTGCGAGGGGATCACGTCTACTACGGCGACGAGGGGTGGGACGGATGGCTGCGATCCCACTCCTTGGATGGCCGGGCCGATTCCGACCGGCTCTACCGTGGGTTCTCTGCTTCGGCACAGGGGAGAGAGAGAGTGAGTCCGGGAACAAAGCCCGGCTCTGATACCATGTTACGACGACAGAAACAGAGAGAATAGTTTGGGGAGAAAAGCTCCTTGTATTATCTTTTCTATCCACACATTACATAAGACCAGCTCTCTATATATAGAGGGAGAACGGACATCATTGTGTTACCACAACCGAGGTGGGACTATAATACTAACAATATATATATATATATATATATATATATAGAGAGAGAGAGAGAGAGAGAGAGTAGTAGTGATAAGATGCGGCGTGCGGCGTGGGTAATAAGTGCGGTGTGAATGAGAGCCGTCCGATCAGATGGATCCATTGGATGGGATTCACCCGAAGTAGCCCAAATTGATGTTACTGTAGCAGCTACAGTAACAACGATTTGGGTCGTCCGGGTAAATCTCATCCGTTGGATCAATCCGATTGGAAGTAACATCGAAATTTTTTTGGGCCGTCCGATCGAATGGATCTAACGGATGGGGAATTTTTTTGGGCCGTTCGATTTCCATCCGTTGGATCTATCGATCGGACGGACCAAAAAAAATTTGTTGTTACTGTAGCGACTAGAGTAACATGGAAATATTTTTGAGTTGTCCGATCGAATGGATCCAACGGATGGGATACACCCGGACGACCCAAATCGTTGTTACTGTTGCCGCTACAGTAACAGCGATTTGGGTTGCTCTGAGTGAATCCCATCCGTTGGATCCATCCGATCGGACGTCTCTCATTCACACCGCACTTATTACCCACACCGCACGCCGCATCCTATCACTACTCTCTCTCTCTCTCTATATATATATATATATATCTATATATATATATATATATATCTCTCTCTCTCTCTCTCTCTCTATATATATATATATATATATATAGGGCCGTGATACTGTGTGGCCGCTTAACGTGCGACACCCCCTTCCACGGTTTTTTTTGAAATTTTTTTTTGGGGATTTATCACCTCCCCTTGGATAGCACACACAAAAAATTTCAGCTCATTCCAAGACCTGTAGGCCACTCAAATGTGTTCATCAAAATAACGGTAAAAACAAACGACCGGTAAGACCCGATCACATTTGAACTGCCTATCGGTCTTGGATTGAGCTGCAATTTTTTGTGTGTGCTATCAAGGGGTAGGTGATCAACCTCAAAGAAAAAATTCCAAAAATACCCCCAAGGGGGGCGGACGCATGTTAAGCACCTCTGCCCAGAAGGTGCGAGGAACGAACGAGGAGAGCTGGGCACGAGCTGTCTCAAGGATGTGACGATATTTCCACTCCGCAATCCCATTCTACTCATGGGTGTATGGACAAGATTGTTGAAAGAGAGTCCCATGGGACTAAAGAATAGAGCACATAGTAGAGGATAGGTACTCACGGGCGCAATCAAACTAGAAAGTCTTGATACGAGCATGGAACTGAGTATGAACCATAGCAGTGAAGGTCTGATAGACCTCAGTAATGTCAGATCGCTGACGAAGAAGATAAACCCATGTGAAACGAGAATAGTCATCAATAAAACTAACATAATAAAGATAACCACTCATAGAAGAGAAAGGTGCAGGACCCTAAATATCAGAGTGCACTAGATCAAAAGGACTATATAATCTCGACAAACTAGAAGAAAATGGGCTAGCTAAATGCTTAGCCAATTGACATCCCGTACCAAAAGAAAGAGTAGAAAAGGAACCTCAGCCTAAAGCTACGGACTGGAAAAGACTTTTAAACCGAGATTCCGACACGTAGCCTAATCTCCTATGCCACAGGTCGGCATCAGAAGAGACAGCACCACAGAAGACCAAATGAGATACAGCAGGTAGATGAAGATACTCCATGTGATACAGTCTGCCAGCCCTACGAGCAGCACCAATCCTCTGTCCCGAGCGTGGATCCTGCACAACATAAGAAGAAGAAAAAGTGACTGTCAGACCGGAATCACACAGACTGTTAATAGAAATTAAATTCATACAAAGCTGAGGTGCGTGCAAGACAAAAGGTAGAAAGAGAAGGCCAGTAGGGTCTGAGGCGGTAGTGATGGACCCAGTTTGTGAGATGGCTAAAAGGGAGTCATCTGCAGTGTGGATCGGAGGAATGCGTAAGGCAGGTGATCATGCGGTAAGGATGGAGTGGTCCGGGGTCATATGGTGAGAGGCCCTAGAGTCCATAATCCAGGGTGTAGAGGTACCCGAGGTGGCAGAGAAGGCTGAGGTCTGGAGGAGCCAGAGGCAAGCTACAGAAAGAGCTGCTCAAGGCGCATCTCGAGGCGTTGAAGACGATCTGTCGTAGCAGCATCAGCAGTAGGGGTACCAGCAACTGCAGCAGTAGGTCGACCACGGGTAGGTAGTCCGGCACGCTTCTCAGGATGAAGCTGTCAACATGAGTCGACCGTGTATCTGGACTTGCCACAGTGGATGCACCGTCGAGTGTCAGGCGGGCCACCGGACGTACCATAGGAATGGGAAGGATCTCGAAAGAGCGGAGCAGTGGAAGTGGGTCTTGGAGGTGGAGCAGCAACAAAAACACCCTTAAAACTGGAAGTTGTAGAGGTTCGATGAGCTGCAACGGTGCAAAGACGGTCTCCTCCGCAATAAGCTTTGCAACGGCAACATCGAGACGAGGAAGGGATCCCTATGGATCAACTGTCCCGCGATGGGAGAGAACTCAGGACAAAGCCATCAGAAACTGGTAGAGTTGTCATTGTTCTCGAAAGAAATGCAGCTCACGTCAGGAGGCACTGACTCTAGACACCTCCAGCAGAGGAGGCTCCAAATTCTGAATCTCACGCCAGTAGCCACGTATAAGGCTATGAAACTGTTGAATCGTATGCTCCCCCTGCTAAGCAGATTAAGCCTAGGAGAGAAATTGATACTCTCGAGCCCCACTCTGCTCCACAAAGTGTTCCACGAGATGAGTTCAGAGCTCTTCGTAGTAGTAAAGGTGACCAGGTCAGCGCAAAGCGGTCAACCAAGGCAACCAAAAATACCCGGACACGACAATCACGCAGGTTCCAGGTGTTAGAGGACCCTGCTCCATAGGTATTAGCAGGAGCAGGTGTAGAACCATCAAGATGCCCATACAGAGCTCGGCCGTCCAGGACACTCCGGACGGTGGCAGACCATGCAGTCCAGTCAGTAATCATGACCAAGGAAAAGTCAGTCGAGATAGGAAGGAAGTCCCTCGTTTGCTCGAGTGGTGTCGTCAAGAACTATACAGAGGTTGTCTGCACAGGAGTCTCCATCGACGATTGATCCGAAGAAACCATCGAGAGCTGCAGAAGATGCAGAGACTCGATCGGCAGAAAGACGCGCTGCGTGGGGCGGGTAGCAAGGAGTTGGCAGGCAAGGGTGAGCCGGCGGAAAGATCGGCAAGACTGTAGAAAAGATCAACGGACTGCAGGAGGGGCCGACGAAAGACCAACGGGCTGCAGGAGACCGGCAGCGGGCTGCTGGAGGGGCTGGCTAAGACCGATGGAGGGCCGATCGGGCGCGGACGCAGGCAGGGCGCAAGGCGATGGGCTCGTCGTGGGCGCAGGCAAGGTTGCCGGATCGGGAATGAAGGCAATGGAAGGGGATGCGAGAGGATTAAACTCGCTCTGATACCATGTTACCACAACCCTAGGAGAGAGAGAGAGAGAGAGAGAGAGAGAGAGAGAGAGAGAGAGAGAGAGAGAGACGGCTAGGGTTTGAGAGAATAACGGACAATTCTCATTAGGACAATCGCCACAATTATATAGTCACATACATGTGTAGGGAATGAGTTATGTACACCTAAATATGTATAACCTACAATATACATTAACAAACCTTTTAGTCTTTGTCCCTGCATCAGTATCTATCTCCAAGAACCATTTATTGCTTTATTAGACAACTTTCATTGTCCAACTTAAGACTAATTTCAGAACTCCTAATCTTTGATTATCATAAAAAGGTTGGACCTTCAATTTTAAGCAAATTACGAATGGAATTTTCGTCATAGTAGATTCCAGAGTACACTTCCTCAGTGCAGAAGAGAGAGAGAAGGTTTTGATCTTCAAAGATATATCTCTCTCATAATCCATCATCAGTTTGTTATCAGAGGTCTAGCTCTTTGATTATTCTGCACCAAAGTGGTTTCTCAATAATCTGAATTTGGGGAATCTAATGGAAACGTCACAGATAATCTATTGAAGTAGGAGTGATTGAAGAGTTACAACCATGTTCTAACCAATTTGCTACAATTTACTACTTCAACCTGGATTATTTGCACATTCTCTCTGCTTTTTTTGGTTTGACTCTTGTAAATGTTTCATTTTTCTTATTAATTAAAATGTTGGAACTCTATGGCTCTGTTTATTTTGAAGTAAAACCAATTAAAGTAAAAAACTGTGGTACTATCTTGTAGAATGTTTACTTCAGCTAAATAAAAATATTACCTCATGTTTGAAATAAAAATTGTGGTAAGTATTGCGCCCAAGCCCCTTGTGAAAGTTTTTGTGCAATCCCGCTATACCACACTTTATTTGGAATTTTGAAATGGGCTCTTTGAGGTAAAACTAGCTCTACATGTGTTGATAAAGTTTTACCCCTAGACAACTACTTCAAACTAAATGATGTCAAATTTGTGGAATTCCCAAATACTTACGAAAAACATAACTTGCCTTGAGTTATACTACTAAACAAATGGAGCCTGTAAAATTGCAAGCTGCTGTGAGTATTATGTGTACTGTTTGCCGCATTGACTATAAGCCATTACAGTTTTCCAGCATGTTTCGTTGAATGCAGCAGAGACCTTCACATATGTCTACATATTTTCCATTTGTATGCAATATATTTTTGACAAGTATCTTTTGGTACCTCTTTCCTGGAATGAGCATCTATGCTCTCTATTTGTGTTTGTAGCTTCACCTAGATTAATAATAACTGCTTCCATAATCTAGTGTCTGCTAGTTTTAGACTTGTAACCTACGTTTATTTATTTGAACTGTTATTAACATAAGATCGTTCATATCTTTCATGCAGTTTTTCAGATGAAAACTAGGAAATGGAAACCAGAGAGTCAAGCATCTTTAGTTTCTATTAGGTGTGAGCAAGGTACAAAGGAGAGTAACGGATTGGACGTATGGCTTGGTCGCCTAGCAATGGTTGGGTTTGCAACAGCAATTACTGCTGAAATAGTAACAGGGAAGGGGCTGCTAGAGGTATTTCTGAACTTAAAACTTCTTATCATAGGAATTATTCCTAATACAATTGTGTAAGATGCCTCGCACAAATTACATTTAAAATTAGGATCATATGTTGGCGCTTAAACCTCTCCCTTCACCTCATCTATTAAGGATACTACTATACATTTAGGACTTTAAATATATCCACAAATATCCCCATAGTCATATTGCATGTTGTTAAGCAGCTTTGCTTTAAAAATTCCCCCTTTTTTCAAGTTTTTACTGAAGCTTTTATAAGATAATCTATGTAGGTGTGGTATGATTTTTCTTCATGGTAGAGTGTATATACTTAGCCTCTTGTATAGGTTTATTTATCCTTTGGGGTATTCTCATCTTGGGTAACCCCATCCCATGTACATCATATATAGGGTTGTTGCTCTCTTTGAGTGACATTCTATTCATTCCCAATCTATGTCCCTCTCTCACTTTTCCTTCTAGGGTTATCATGGTTTCAGACCTAGGTTTCTTCTCCACCCCCCTCCCTCTTGAGCTTCCTTCAATCCAAGGTTCTCGATCCTCACTGGCACCGTCATCACAGGCACCAACATCAGCACACTGCATTGTCATAGACAAAGTTCAAATCATTACCAACATCAGCACCGCATCTACAACTACATCAGCTCATCTCTAAGTGACCTAGTCGGCTACGCGTCTACATCAATCTGCTCTCCGTCGTGTGTTAGGAGATGACGGCTAGGGTTTGGAGAGGAATAGAATGCATTCCATTGAGGGACTCAAGCCCAATATATGTACATGTATCACTATACGATCCGACCCGACTGTACAGTAAACCCGACCCATCTATATGTACATTAACACTCCCCCTCAAACTCACGGTGGATCATGAACCGAGAGTTTGCCTAGAAAATGCCGAAAGCGAGCAATCGTCAGGGGGTTCGTCAGAAAATCAGCAGTCTGCTCCGATGAGGAAATGAAAGGCAGGGAGATGGTGTGGTCGAGAAACGTCTTGTGAACATAATGACAATCAACTTCAATATGTTTTGTTCGCTCATGGAAGACCGGGTTGCTAGCAATCTGAATAGCACTCCGGTTGTCACAGAAGAGAGGGGTGGGCCCGGATATCACCACTCCCAAGTCGAGCAGAAGGCGGCGAAGCCAGACAATCTCAGCGGTGGTGGAAGCCATAGCCCTGTATTCGGCTTCGGTGCTGGAGCGAGCAACAGACTCCTGCTTCTTGCTGTGCCACGAAATCAGTGAATCACCCAGAAACACATAGTATCCTGTAGTAGATCGACGAGTGGCTGCATCTCCTACCCAATCTGCATCGGAGTAGGCACGCAGCACCAACAGAGAGGTGGAGGGAAACAGTAGTGAACGGGTGATGGTGCCCCGGAGGTAGCGGATAATCCGAAGAACAGCCGCATAGTGTACTGACCGTAAGCCTGAACAAACTGACTGACAATGCCAACAGCATGGGCAATGTCTGGCCGGGTCATGGTGAGATATACGAGCATCCCAACCAGCCTCTGGTAGCGGGAGACATCCTGGAGCTGCTCACCATCTGTAGCGAGAAGCTTCAAATTGAGCTCCATGGGTGTATCAGCAGTGCGTTTGTCAGTAAGAGCAGCATCAGCAAGGATGTCGGAGATGTACTTCTGCTGGGAGACCAACAGACCACGAGCTGACCGGGCAATCTCAAGGCCCAAAAAGTAGCGAAGAGAGCCCAGATCTTTCATCTCAAACTGACTCTGGAGGTGTCGCTGGAGAGAGGCGATGGTGGCACTGTCATCCCCAGTGATGATCATATCATCCACATAGAGGAGAAGAACTGCAATGCCCTGACTGGAGGAGCGAGTGAACAAGGCATAGTCGGAGTGACGCTCAACAAACCCGGCGGCCAGAACTGCACTGCGAAATCGCTCAAACCAGGCACGAGGGGCCTGCTTGAGCCCATAGATGGCTCGGCGCAAACGACACACGTGCCCTGGAGGAACTGAAACGCCCGGAGGAGGAGCCATGTAGACTTCCTCGGAGAGATCACCGTGGAGAAACGCATTGGTGACATCCATCTGATGGAGAGGCCACCCTCGAGCAGCTGCCACAGCTAAGAGGGTACGTGATGTGATCCGACTTGGGCCCAAGCTCGTTGGCCCACCCGAAGGCCCATCCTAGCCTGCCATGGATGGATAAGGCAGGATATCTCTTATGATATCTTTTAGAATCTTTTTTTATTTGAGATCTTTATTTTAGGCAAGTTAGTTATTGGCTTTTAAATTTGTTGCCATTTTTATCTTTCTTTTAGCCTATTTAAAGGCCCCCATTGTAACCATTGAAGGACATATTATTATGAATGAAAATTGATGGCGGATGCCTTCGTTGGTTCATGGATTTGAGTCCCCACCTTGTATCCTGATGGATTTCAGGCCCCCTCTCGTCTAAGCTTCTAGTCTTTTCATCTCTGTCACAGTTCTTACCCCCTCCGCCACTTCCTCTCGGTGATTCCGTATCACTAGTTATCTTTTTACAAAGAAAATACCAAAAATATTACATCGCCTTCATCAACCGCCCTTCGACGACGCGCGCCTGCGTCAAGTTGGTATCAGAGCTTCGGCTTCGTGGCGTTTCTGCACCACGAACGATCTTCGCTTCGATCGTCGTCGTCCATCGTCATCATCGCCGTTCCATCGTCGCTGATTCATCTTCTTCTGGTACGTCGCCCTACAATCCCAACAAAAAAAAAAAAAAAAAGAAGAAGAAGAGAGATCAGATCTTGAGAAAAAAAAAAAAAAAGAAGAGAAAGAGCATACCTCCTTCATCCGCTACCCACCTCCTTTGCTCGCTCGTGCAACCACCGCAAGCCACCCGCAAACCCTCTCCTTTGCCGCTGCACCCTTCCTCACTCCACCCACTAAACCGCCACCTCTTTCCGTGCTCCCGCGCACCCCGCAGCCATCAAAAAAAAAAAAACCATCAGATTTGTGATCGCAGCAGAAAAAGGAAAAGAAAAAAAAAACGGAAAGAAAGAGAAGAAAAGGGAAGAAAAAGAAAAAGGAAAGAAAGAGAAAAAAGGAAGGAAAAGAAGAAGGAAAGAAGAGAGAAAGGAAAGAGGAAACATACCTTTGCCGGCTCCTTTGCTCCCAGCTGCAGCCACCTCTTTTGCTGCTTGCTGCCATTGCTGCCGCCCCTTTGCTCTTTTCCTCTTCCATATTTGCACACAAGTGCCCCCAAACAAACCCTAAACCGAAACCCCCTTTGTCCCTTTTTCTTTTTCCAATTCACTCCTCCACCACAGCCCTTAGATTCTCATCCTACAGTCCTCAAGTCCCCACCCTTTCTAGTTGCTATTTTGCACTTAAGTGCTGAACCCGAGTTGAATTCGGATCCAACCCGTTTACAAAAAACAGACCCGATAAGACCCTACAACTTCAAAACGCCATATCTTTCTCATTTTTTATCCGATTTGGACGTTCTTGGTACCGAATCGAAGCCCTTTTCGAGCTCTACGCATCCATACCATCAGCAGGAATTTTCAGTAAACCAGTAATTACAGATTTCCAGATTTACCCCTGGACCACACTTCCACCATTGTGCATGGATGCCAAGATGCAAGGATTGATTCGTTGTCATCAAGGGAACAACTCCGTCTATGAGTATACTTCAGCATTCTATCGGCGCATGATCCGCTATGGTTTTTCGGAGAAAGATTTTTTGGCAGTGGTACTGTACATTAGAGGACTCCGCTCCGACATAAAGGGCAAGTTTTCAGCTGGATCTTGGAAGGATCTGGACGAAGCCTATGAGATAGCTTGTGAGATTGAATGGGAGCTACAGCAAATGGACTCACCTCTAACGGACTCCACAGATGAGTCCCCACCTCCAGCACTTCCAGCAGAGCCTCCACCACCGACAGAGCTTCCTCCAGTTGTATCTTTGGTGGATCCATCACCTCCAGTACCACCACCAGCAGACGAGCTCCCCCTTCCAGAGGATCTTCTGCCGCCCGCCATGCTACCCCCTACTGCGGATTCTTTCGAGGATGTCTCTCTGGCCGAGCTTCAACATGTTGATTTTCTTGGGCTGGACCGACTATTGGTGCCTACAGTGTTTGTTCAGCTCTACCTCCGTTCAGGCGAGCCGATGTTCGAGCTACAGCAGCGATCTGATATTACTATCCGACTCGGTCGTCTACCCCAGCATCGCTTTGGTGTGTGTTTCCCGATCGATGACAGTGATACCTTCTCATGGGACCCCGGTGGTAACTTCGGTGTAATAAGGCATCATTTGTTGGGCCTCCACCATCAGCTCCTGACGACAGATACCACATCGGCGAAAACCTCGAGGATGATTGCACTTTACCGTATGAACTCGAGGGCGAATTCTTCGCAGCGGAAGCGAATGATGTGATCCGACTTGGGCCCAAGCCCGTTGGCCCACCCGAAGGCCCATCCTAGCATGCCATGGATGGATAAGGCAGGATATATCTTATGATATCTTTTAGAATCTTTTTTATTTGAGATCTTTATTTTAGGCAAGTTAGTTATTAGCTTTTAAATTTGTTGCCATTTTTATCTTTCTTTTAGCCTATTTAAAGGCCCCCATTGTAACCATTGAAGGACATATTATTATGAATGAAAATTGATGGCGGATGCCTTCGTTGGCTCATGGATTTGAGTCCCCACCTTGTACCCTGATGGATTTCAGGCCCCCTCTCGTCTAAGCTTCTAGTCTTTTCTTCTCTGTCACAGTTCTTACCCCCTCCGCCACTTCCTCTCGGTGATTCTGTATCACTAGTTATCTTTTACAAAGAAAATACCAAAAATATTACATCGCCTTCATCAACCGCCCTTCGACGACGCGCGCCTGCATCAGTGCGCACAGTAGTCATCCGAGCAGCTGGAGCAAACGTCTCCTCGTAGTCAATCCCATACTCCTGGGAGAAACCACGAACAACGAGGCGAGCCTTGTGCCGCTCAATGGATCCGTCAGGTCGAGTCTTGACCTTGAATATCCACTTGCAGCTAACAGGCACCACCCCGGAGGGACAAGGCACCAACTCCCAGGTCTGGATCCGCTGAAAAGCCTCAAGCTCAACTGACATGGCCTGCCGCCACTCTGGATGTAACGCTGCCTCACGGTACGATTGGGGCTCCCGATGGGTGTGGATAGCAGTAAGAAAAGCCTGAAAGGAGGGTGAATAGGAGATACTGGCAGAGTAGCCAGAAGAGTCAGGAGAGTCAAGAGGGAAAAACAGAGTAGCCAAACCTGTCAGGAGAGTAGTCATATCTGTCAGGAGGGTGATGCTCGCGTGCTGGGTAGCGCCGAACAGGAGAAGGATCCACGACTGGGGAAATGGGGGCAGCAGCATCAGGCGAGGGAGTACCAGTGTGAGCTGACTCTGGAGGAGGAGCTGCAGACCGACGAACATAAACACGAGTAACAGGTGGTGGTGGAGGTGTCGAGGAAGACGGAGGGGGTGGTGATGGTGGCGGTGGAGGTGGCGGGGAAGATGGAGAAGGAGTAGGCGTGGATGGGACAACAGAAAGCGGGGGTAGAACAGGGATGTGGAGATGTGAGGAAGGCGAGGAGGATGACGCAGGAGGCAAGGAAAGATCCCGAGACTCAGGTGAAAAGTACGGGACGTCCTCAACAAAGGAGACGTGACGGGAGACACGGATCCGACGAGCCAAGGGATCGTAGCACCGATACCCCTTGTGCTCCCGACTGAGCCCCAAGTGAACACACCTAACAGACCTCGCAGAGAGTTTGGTGCGCTCATGGGGAGGAAGAAGAACGAAGCACGTGCAGCCAAACGTGCGAAGAAGAGAGTAGTCAGGTGGGCTGGAGTGAAGGCGCTCGTATGGGGTGGCACCGGACAGAGCAGACGACGGAGTGATATTGATGAGGTGGACAGCCGTCATGACAGCTTCAGCCCAGTAGGAGTGAGGAACAGACGCAGAGAGAAGCAAGGCTTGTGCAGTCTCAAGGACATGACGATGCTTGCGTTCGGCAACGCCGTTCTGCTCATGGGTGTGGGGACAGGACTGCTGGTGAAGAGTGCCGTGAGACTGAAGAATCTCACGCATCTCAGAGGAGAGATACTCCTTGGCACAATCAGACCGAAAGGTCTTGATGCGCCGACCAAACTGAGTGTGTATCATAGTGGTGAATCTCCTAAAGATGTGAGGTACTTCAGATCGATGACGCATAAGATAAACCCAGGTGCACCTAGAATAGTCATCGATAAAGCACACATAATACATGTAACCCGATAGAGATGCAACAGGAGCAGGACCCCAAATGTCCGAATGGACTAACTCAAATAAAGCATCAGACTGGGAAGCACTAGCAGAAAAAGAAAGAGCTAGATGCTTTGCCAGTCTACAACCCGTACAAACAGAGAGGGGAGAGAAAGACGCTCGACCCAAAGCGCCCGAACGGAATACGCTTTTGAGTCGATCACTCGATATATGACCTAACCTTCTGTGCCACAGGTCGGCATCAAAGGTGACAGACATGACAGACGCAACGGAAGACATATGGAGGTGGTCCAACTGGTAGAGTCCTCCTGCCCTACGGCCCAACCCAATCCTCTGACCCGTTCGCGAATCCTGCACAACACAAACAGAAGGGGTGAAAGTGACAGTCAGGCCAGAGTCGCAAAGAGAACTGATAGAGATCAGATTAATATTAAGACGGGGGGCATGATGGACATGGGGTAGGGTCAGGCGACCGGAAGGGTCAGAGGTGGTAGTGATGGAGCCACATTGCGGAATAGGGACGAGAGTCCCATCCGCAGTGCGAACCTTCTGGTGGGTGGTAGTGGGAGAGCAGTCCGTGAGGACAGTAGAGTCAAAGGTAAGGTGACAGGAGGCACCCGAATCAAAGATCCATGAAGTAGTAGTACCAAAGGTGGCAGACAAGCCGTGCGCAGTCGTGGAGCCGGTGGAGGCTATGTGGCGAAGAAGGAGCTCCTCGAGGCGCTGAAGACGGTCCGGCTCAGGCTGAGAAGGTGCTGTAGTAGCAGTGGGGAGCGTCGAGACCTCTACAGTAGCCGTTGTACCACCAAAGTGGCGGAAGGAAGACGAACCATGTCCACGGCTCCGTCCACCTCGACCGTCGCGTCGATCGTCGCGGGAAGTCGAAGCCCAGCGTGGAGCTCTCTCATCCGGACCCCAGCGGAGGTTGCGTGGAGGACGTGTAGGGCAATCGCGCTTCATGTGGCCGGGCTCCTTACAGTAGTGATAGAAGACAGCCTCATCGGAGAACCCGACTGCCAAAACAGTGTCGGAGTTAGGAGCAAGTGGAGGAGGACGAGCGCCCTGAGTCTAAAGGCGGGTCTCCTCGTCGACCAAGGCTAGTAGAGCATCCTCTAGCCGAGGGAGTGGCTCACGGTGCAGGAGCTGGGCAGCTATGAGAGCAAAGTCCGGCCGAAGCGCTGTAAGGAACTGGTGCAGGTGGCCCTCATCGAGGTAGCGCTGGAAATCCCGGGAGCGGGGGCAGGCACACCGCTCCGGGATCAGTGAGTCCAGCTCATGCCAGTAGGCACTCATCTGACTGAAGAAGTCCTGAATAGTGCGCTCACCCTGATGGGCAGACTGCGAGTCACAAATGAGCTGATGCCGGCGTGCGCCGCCGCGCGGGAGAAATCGGTCCCGGAGATACTCCCACATCGCGCGCGTTGTAGGAAGGCGGTCGATGGGAGCATGGAGCGGACGAGCAACAGAGTCCAGAAGGTACGCCCTGATGGCCTGATCGTGGCGGCGCCACGTAAGAGCAGCAACCGTGGTCGCCGTGGTAGCAGTCGCAGCAGAAGACGCGGCACTGCTGGTGACAGAGGAGGAACCAGAGTAGTCAGCTGGAGAAGGATCATCGCCGGTGATGTGACCCCACAGATCACGACTGGAGAGCGCAGCCTCGACGGTGAGTGACCAATCAGGCCAGTCGCTGGCCGATGCCAGCTGAAAGGCGACCGCCTTCAGCGGTGGAGAGATCGCAACGACGGACGGCACGGCAGGAGAAGCCATGGAGGAGGCTCAAAGGAGAGGGGAACCGGGAGTAGGTGTGCGGGTGATGGGGACGTCGGGTCGGAGGGGGCTGTTGGGGCAGAGGAAGGGTCGGAGGGGGCTGTCGGGGCAGAGAAAGGGGGCGGAGGGGGCTGTCGGGGCAGAGGGAGGGGGCGGGTGGGGCTGGCGGGGCAGAGGAAGGGGGCGGAGGGGGTTGTCGGGGCAGATGAGGGGGGCGGAGGGGCTGTCGGGGCAGAGGAAAGAGGGGCGGAGGGGGGCGGTCGGGGCAGAGGGAGGGGCGGGTGGGGCTGGCGGAACAGAGGAAGGGGGCGGATGGGGATGTCGGGGCAGAGGGAGGGGGCGGAGGGGGCTGTCGTGGCTGAGGAAGGGGGCTGGAGTGGGCAAAGGTGCTGCCGGGGGGAAGGAGAAGCCGGAGGTGCTGCCTGGGTGCTGCCGGGGTGAAGGAGAAGCCGGAGGTGCTGCCGTCGTCGCCGTCCTCACGCGAGAAACCCTAGAGCTCTGATACCATGTTAGGAGATGACGGCTAGGGTTTGGAGAGGAATAGAATGCATTCCATTGAGGGACTCAAGCCCAATATATGTACATGTATCACTATACGATCCGACCCGACTGTACAGTAAACCCGATCCATCTATATGTACATTAACAGTGTGAATACTCGCCAGGAATATATTTCTCGCACTATCTCCTTACCCTTCATTTCCTCCAAGGAACACACTGCAGATTTTCTTACAAAAGCTCTCTCTACTGCTGCTTTTCAGTATTGTGTTCGCAAACTCTCGGTGTTTGACCCACCTTGAGCTTGACGAGGGATGTTACTTGTAGTTATATATACATTGTTTAGTATGTTTACTCTCACATCGGATACTCAGGAGTTCCTTCTCCTTATTTACTTGTATATGGTACAGACGCCAATGAAGTGCAACCCTTTTTGGCTCTCCCAAACCAGTGTCTGACATACGTAATTAACAAGGTAGGCGTCCCTATCCTCCAATTGGCCATTTAGGTTTCTTAACTGATTGATCGCTAGCCAAGTTGCGTTGGTCAGGTTTTCGTCACCAGTCTTGCAAGGTTAACATCAGATTGACAACCAATCGGAAATTCCTATTTACCTTTTGAACCCTTCTTAGTTAGAATTGTGCTTTATAGTCGAATTCCATGTAATGGGATAAGATTTGAATGACCAATATGATGATGATGGTTCGACCTTCGTGGCCCCCACACAACAAATGATATTGCCCCAGACAACTCAGTGATCATGGTGGTTCAATTTATTGGTCCAAGCAATTGTGTGCCAAACTGCCAATAATGCAAATATCTCATTGGGCATTGATAACCGATTGGCTGAGCAAACCTCGTCTATGATCACAGGGGCTACTTCTAAGATGTTTGGCCCCCTCTTCCCTGTTTCCATCATCAGGGAATACGTATTATATAGCCGATTGACAGATCACCTACCTGATAACCTTATCCTGCACTTCATCCTCATATCTAGGCCCCTATACAGCTCGACCAAAACAATGTATGTTTTTGGATTTTACACGCCGCCTAGTTGGGCCAATGGAGCATGTGTGATTTCTAATCTGCTCGGTAGGGTTAATGGTCTATTCAAGGGTCCTACAACAATAGATGTGAGTTTTATCCACTTGAGCCAGCCCACATCCGTCCTGTCAGTGATTTCAAGAAAGACACTAGCTTCAATAGTTTTCGACTTTGTGAAGCATCTTTGTACGTCCTTAGTTAGAGTTTCTTTGGGATTGGCTGCTAAGTGAGAACTGTTTCGCCACAACTCCACCATCATTGAGCCTATTGATATCTTTTTGTCGGCAACATGCTTAATTGAGACCTTTGTATCAGCTCTACCACTACGGACTACGGAGCTTATTGATCTCTCTAATGTTTGTCTTACTTTTCGAACTCCCTATATTTTGCATGTTATTTACTTTAACATAGTAATACAAAGTCATGAGTCGCTTTCCTGAGTTACTATTCAGATTAGTCAAAGTTAGTCGAGCTTCCAACAATTATAGACATACAAATTTATCTACTATTACATATAATCTACACGATCTTATTTACTTAACTCTATATATGTTCAGCCATTCTAGGAACTCATGCAATTGAATTTATTTATATATTATTCACTTTTCAAAAGCAATAGTTATACACGTGAACTGCATACATTCTTCACGCTTCCACTCGGAAACATTAGAATCCATCTTTCTCGAATGTAAGAAAATAAACAAAAACGGTTGCCAATATCTGAACCTCTATTTATGTGTGTGATAAGTTGAGAAATAACTTTTTTATCCCAGTGTTGTTCTTTGAGCAAATCTTGATTTCTCCTTCCTATTTCATTGTCCCTCGTGTCTTTTTAGCATGAGATAATCATTGTGAATCCGATGGGAGAGAGTGTGGACCCTGTGCCCCAACGGGATTGCATCGACGGAAATGAAGGCCACAACTACTCTTACTAGAATACTGACGTTTTCCTCTTAGGAGTGCAGCCAGAACTATGTAGTTTGTTGATTTAATTGTATAATGAGTTTATAATATTGTTCTCACTGAGACCATTTGAAACTGAGTGAACGACTATACACCAAATTACCGAAATATTCTTCAGCTGCCCACCAAATTACCTCTCATGATGAGTTATGCAAGCTTTCTTTTAACCATGCGTAGATTCTTTTTGTTCTCTCTAAATGCTTTCATCAATTGTCTGGGCAAGACGAGAGCCTTCGATTGAAAAGAAAGAGTACAGAAGTTAAAAGACTGCATGCGTGAAGTGATCAGCTCATTGAATAGATCTCCTTCCAATCTCATATTCACTATCGATTACCGAAACACATCCATTACTCTATTTTTCTACGCATTATAATCTGCTTAGCCTATTGCTTCGATCATCTCGTGCCTGCATATTTGGCCTTGTTAGTTTCTTTACATCCGATATTGTGTTGCATCTTCTTACGATGTCTATTTCTTTAACGTGGTGGTTACTCCGGTTCTCATTAATGTTCTAGCTTCGGATGCTTTTGAATATACGGATCTCTTTATCCTTTTGTTGCTTCGAACTTCTGGCCACACGGGAACCTATTCATGCTTTGAGAGTAATATCTAGCAGTTGCATCAGTAGGGGAATGCTGAAAGCACTGGGTTTTTTTTGCAGAGCTTTGGGTTCACGACACCGATACCAACACTGGCACTGGCTGTAACAGCATTGATCGGAGTTCTGACAGCGGTCTTTATCTTCCGATCAGCATCTCGAGACTGATCACTGTGAGTGTATTTTAGTCGTGAGGCTGCATCTTTTCCATCGCTTGTCATTTAGTTTTTTAATCCCGATGCACTGAGTATGCGAAGATATGTTGTTATGTAAGGGGATCAATTATGTGGTGTGGCCATTTCTGTGTCGAGGAATGTTCCATTTTGTACTACGCAGCACGAGAAGGAATATTCAGACATCCATGATTGGTGTTTGCTCCTTTGTATTTTTCTTTATTAGGCAAACTGATGTTGGTTTATACTTTTGAGATAAACCTATTAGTGTTCAGTCGATTATGCTTCACTAGGTCGGTCAATCTGGCCTTTTGGAGAGGGTACCTTGCCCGGATCAGCCCTCCAAGGGCTTGAGGGCCGGGACTGGGCGAGTTTTCATAAGCCCACATGATGAGGGCGGGGCCGGGGAAGCCTATAGTGCCTGGTTCTACCCTCCATATAAATTTATAAAATTTTACAAATATAGATAATATAATATACTTATTTAATAACTAAATTGGAAGCTAAGTAGGGTTGTTGATCAGTCATTAGTTGGTCACTCATTCGGCTAAATAAACCTTACGTCAATCCTTATCTTATCAATACGACACTCACTTGTCCCTTGAAGGGTCGGATTATGATCCATAATTTTTCGGCATTGAAGGATAATGTTAATAGCCATCTGTCAATCCTTATCTTATACAATATTTTTTTAAAAAAAATTATGTTAATAGTCATCTGTCAAAAAGAATTTCAAAAGTGGCAATTTATTTGTCACGTGACCACCACATCTGCTCTTTGGTGAATATTTTATCCAATAAAATCGGTAAGTGGGATACCGACTTTAAAATCGATATTTTATTTACCGATTTATACTATAGGTCACATGTGCATGTGATGGTCCCTCTTTTTAAAAGTAAACTTTAAAGCTGAAAGTGATATTGGAAATCGGTATTCCATATACTGATTTTACTAGATATAAAAATTTCAGTACATAGCTAACATGGCGGCCACATGGCGGGTTACTTTTGAAATTATTTTTGACTGGTAGTAATTAAAATAATTTTTTTTATATAAAAATGCTGTTTTGAAAAAAAAATCTTAAAACAAAGGGTTGGGCCCAGTTTGACCCCAATCCTGCCCTGGCTCTGCCCTTCCACAGGCCTACACCTCACCCGGTTAACATTCCTGTAAGTATATACTAATGACTAATGACTAGTGAGTGAGAAGTGTTTTGTGATTGTAGTTGAGGTCACAAAGACTAAATTATGATATGGGTGCTTATGGTAACCAGCTAGCGAGATTTAACTTTGTAAAAAGAATGTATATCTCACTTAATGCATTTTAACTCAGCTGACCAACGGGCTATTGGCCTGGTGGTACTTACTCTCCCTTGTTGGAGAGGTTCCCGTTCGACTCCCGGTATGGACACCGTGGACCGCACTTTCTTTCTCAAGGTTGTTTTGCCTTGTTTGCCCTCTCTCTTGTTGGAGAGGTTCCTGTTCGACTCCCGGTATGGACACTATGGACCGAACTTTCTCTCAAGGCTGTTGTGCCTTGTTTGTGCGTGTGAATCCTAGTCGTTGATGTCATGTTCATGGGATTATGGAATTGAATAAAGTAGTAGTTGTTGTTGTCTCTCCCCCCTATTTTGATCTATGGACCTCTTTGAGCCCTTGCTCTAGCGCCCTGTCCTATGATCGCTTGGTCAGTCCAGTAAAAAAAAAACTTAGTCGACTCAAATTTATTCAAAATTGATCTATTGTTTTTTAAAAGTTTTTTTTTTTTGCTTATGTGATCTTTCTCTATCAAGTAGGTGACAGAAAAGAGAGAGAAGCTAGGGTAACTACTTTTTTCTTAGAAGTGGAAGAGAGATATAATAGTATAATACTAAAATGGAAGCCTCACAAGGAGATTGTGACATGTGACAGTCACCTAAAAACGTAAAAAACTCTAAAAGTTATTGGGGGCTATGTGTTTTCATCGGAGGACCCACATGTGGGGGACTGAGCGAAGCCCGAGCATTGCCTGGGGGTCACACTAGTTCTTAGGAAGGGGGAGATTCGGGAAAATCTCTCATGCCTTATACATTGCATCTTCGTCGAGATTTTTGTATCATAATTGGCGAGTTTTTTTAGCTCTTTTCAGAAAATTAAATCGGACCAGGTGGTTCGCCTATGATTGATAACCCGGTAAATTATAAGAGTTATGAGTCTATTGACTCAATTCTTTGATATGTAATGGTACAATTACGATTGTATCCCAGTGGTTAACCCCACGATTTTCCTCCCAGGTGAGAACAATCTTGTTCCAACTCCTTAAAGAGGCTGGAGCATCACCCTCTTCTCATTGGTCCATTTCAACGGACATTTCACCATGATGAGAAGCGCAAAATGATATACTTGCCATTGGAATGGACCAATGAGAGAGTGGGTGATACTCCAACCACTTTAAGGTGGTTAGAACAAAATTGTTCTCCTCCCAAGCGGTCGCGTGGTTGAATCCCATACTTGTCTTACGCCATGTGGCATATAAATAAATTGGTGCACCTTTGGGTAGAAATAATGCTCGATCTTTGGCAAAAAAAATATACTCTTTTGTGTAATGACACTTACAGGACTCACTCTAACTAGGACATGTATGCCCTCTTCAAAAAAAAAAGGGGACAAATCGGTGTTAGGTCCTTCTAACAAATCATACTTAGCGATAAGGATGAACAAAAAGATGCTTTAGTGTTAGGTCCTCCTGCTTGAAAAATATCCATTTTACCCCTACGTGCAGGTGCACATGAAAGTAGCAATCCGATTTTTGACATAAATCACTCTAGCAAAAGAGTAACAATATGCAAAGATTGTTCTTTTTGCTACAGTGAAATCATTGTAGCAAAAGAGTAGCAATTTTGGTAGAGTAGCAAAATTCTTTCTTTTTATTTTTTGAGAGTTTTGCTTTTTTTTTAATTTTTGCAAGTATCTATATGTGAATTATTGTAGCTAAAAAGTAACAATTGTATATTGTTACTCTTTGCTACAGTGAAGAGTATCATTTGTGATTTTAGTATTCGGAGCGTTATTCTTCCATGAAGGGGAGAAAAGTCAACATAGTAACTTTATCTAAATGCATCTTTTTTGGGAGGGAACAGGTGTAAAACCATCTTGTTGTCTGTCTTTTTCACTAAACTGATCTCTTGTCAGCCACCTAGCACCAAGTCTCACAAAAAAAGGGGTAATGTGTGATAGGTTCCTCTAATAGATCGTTTTTAGTGATAAAGATGGACCAAATGGGAATTTAGCGTTAGGTCCTCCCACTTGGCAAATGTACCTTTTAGTAACAATATGCACAGATTGTTATAGTGAAATCACTGTAGCAAAAAATTTGTGAAATCTTGCCATAATTTTTTTTTGCAAAAGAGCAACAATTTGCCCAGATTAAGTAACAATCTTGTTGAGTAACAATCTGTGCAAATTGTTACTCTTGCTATAGTTAAATCACTATAGCTTCTTCTTCTTCTTTTTTTTTTTTTTGAGAAATCTCATTAGGAAAATAAATTTGATGCTGTAAAATCACTGTAGTAAAAGAGTAGCAATCTTTGTAAAGTAATAATGTTACTCTTTTGCTACAATGAAATCACTGTAGCAAATCCATGGATATGTAGCGACAAGGATGGAGGAGCAGTTCAGATATTTAAAAGGGATAAAAGTCACGGGTGGGACTTGCTCTAGCTGCATCCTTTTTGGAAGGGACCCAGTGCAATACCATCTTGTTGGCTGTAAAACCCACAGCTATCACTCATCCACTCTGATAAAGACTTCCACAACTCCACTATCAGCAGCAAAACATTAAGGGCAAAGAATGGAAGCAAACCCACTAGAGAACAATGAACAATCCATCCAACACAACACACATGAATGCAATACAAGAGCACACAACCATCCAACCCACTCTGTGTAACAACAATGACTAAGTTAATAGCAAAGAACCAGTTAGTCAGATCTACAGCTCAACACCACCATCTACGAAAATTAGAGCAATGCTATTCATTCCGATTGATTACACCCGATATCTTAAACAGAATTGGCCTCGCATCCGATCCCAGTGCCCCTTCGCCGGAACCCCTTCGCCGGCCTGTCGGGGCTGAGCGCAATTCACCGGTCAGGGCTGGGTGCTAAGACCGGTCGCGATACGCCATTATAGTTTCCATGGAGATTAGGATGCTGTTATTACGACTGCTGCTAACTCGGTATATGATCACGACGAAGTCGAGAAGGTGGTGGAGGGCATTTTGTCGAGCACTTGGGCTGCATCCCTCATGGACGGCCTGCGCTGGGGTGCAAGGGAAGCGCAGGCAAAGCCCAGCTTGAAGCACACCAGCAGGGCTTCCTCCCTGCCTTCCACCTCACCTCTCAGTGCCGGGTCGGCCATCCGCAGCACCCGGCTCCTCTCCTCCACCACGAACCCAGCATTCCACTGGCACAGCTCGAGCTCCGAGAACACCCTCCCTGCCACCAGCTCCAGCAGCACCATCCCGAAGGAGTAGACGTCCCACTTGGCGCTGGGCTTCAGGTTCTTCAGCAACTCCGGTGCCTGGTACGGACGAACCGGCGGCCCGGCGGCGCCGCAGGGGCTGGCTCCGGCGACTGGCGACAGCTCTGGGAGCGACTGCGTCGACCTCTTGCTCCCGAAATGCCGGGCGGACTTGCCGCTGGCGTCGCCCGACATGAGCCGCTCCAGCCCGAAATCCCCGATCCACGGCTCCATATCGGCGCCCAGGAGGATGTTGCCTGGTTTGAGATTACCGTGCACGCATTTCTTGTCGTGGAGGTAAGCCAGCCCCCTCGCCACCCCTCTCGCGATCCCCAGTCGAGCCTCCCAGCTCAGGTGGAACGGCGACGAGCCCAGTTTCTCTGGCAAAAATCAGATAATGGTGTCAAGATTCAAGACCGATGCTTGTGCGAGAGGGACGCTCGATTTAGAAGGTAAGGGGGGGAGAGATTGTTACTGCTGAAGGAGATGTTGGCGAGGCTGCCATTGGTGGCGTAGTCGTGGATGACGAGCTTCTCGTCGGCGCCCCAGTAGAAGCCGCGGAGGGGGAGCAGGTTGGGGTGGCGCAATTTGGCGATGCCGCGGACCTGAGCCTCGAAATCCTTGAGCTTGTCGGCGGTGCCGCTCTCGCCGATCCGGCGTACGGCCAGGGCGGTCCCGTCGGCAAGCACGGCCTTGTACACGATGCTGGAAGCGGTGGCGCCGAGTATGTAAGCAGAGGCTTTGAGTAGAGTCTCCAGCTCCAGCTCCGTCTCCCCGTCGACTGTAACAAGAGTCCCCCGCTGCTGCGGTTCCCGTTTGCTGCAGCTGCTGGCCTTCCGTTCCTCCAGTGCTTCTTCCTTTTCCTCGTCCGCTTCGGTCTCAGAGGATGCCGAGGTCTCGGAGGTCTCCCCGCTGTCGCCGCCTTTCTTTGCTAAACACCAAGACAGACCATTTAGCCTTCTGGGTTCCGAGGATGCCGATAGCTTCGCCTCTTTCCCCCCTTTCTCGTTCTTCGCTGGCCCAATCCCGCTTTGATCTTGCTGCTGCTGATGTTTCCTCTTCTTCTTCGCATGGTATACGTACAGAAACACCATGAACAGAACCCCGATCCCCGCCAGATCCCCTACGGTGATCGCCGCAATCGCCGCCGGCCTCAGCCCTCCCTGTGATCCTTGGCCACCATCTGCTGCTGCCGTTCCCGGCGGATCCCCAATTGGGTTTCTGGGCATCGCTGCAAAAGCAGGAGGGGACTCCAGCGTCGGTGGAGTGGTGGCGGACACGTTAGGAGGAGGATCGGAGAGCGTCGAAGGAATCGAGCACAGGTTCTTGAGCGGCCTCCCGCAGAGATCTGGGTTCCCAGCGAAGGACGCCGATTTCTGCGACAGGAAAGCTTTGAACTGTGGAACCTCCCCGGTGAGATTGTTGAAGGAGAGATCCAGCGTGGCACCGGCCGGAATCCCCGACCCCAATTCAGGTGGGATATCGCCGTCGAGCCTGTTGTAGGAGAGATTCAGGTACCGGAGGCTGCCGCCGCAGAGATCCGGCGGCAGCGACCCGTTGACGAGATTAGAGCTCAGATCCAGGACCTCGAGCCGGTCGAACCCCCCGCCGGGGAGTCCTCCGGAGAGGTAGTTGTTGGCCAGGGAGACGACGGTGAGGTTCGGGAGCAGGGCCAGGCTACCCGGGACCCCGCCGACCAACGCATTGTCGGAGAGGTTGAGGACCTGGAGGCTCCTCAGCCGCCCGACGAGCCCGGGCAGCTCACCGGAGATCTCGTTGTTGGGGAGGCTTAGTACCCGGAGCTCCGACGCGTTGAAGAGCGATTCCGGGAGGGTGCCGTTGAGGAAGTTCCCGGAAAGGTCGAGGTGGCGGAGGTGGTCGACGAGGCCCAGATCGGGAGGGATGGAGCCGAGGAGCTGCGCATTGGGGAGAACCAAGCCGATCACCCTGGAATCGGTGGCCGTCGTCGTGTTAGCGCCCCCATCGAAGCCAGGGAAGGCAATGCAGGTGACCCCATTCCACGAGCAGGGGACGTCGTCGTCGTAGCTCCAGTCCCCGAGCACGGAGAGCGGGTCGCTGAGGATGGAGTACTTGAATGACAGCAAGAGGAGTCCGTCCGAGTTGAGCCCAGATGCTAGACAGGGAAGGAGGAGCAGCAGCAGCAGTCGCAGAGGAGCAAAGTTAGCAGCCACCCTCGACCCCGAATGGAGTTCACTGCCCCGAGAGCTCATGTCGGCGACCGGAGCACAATCATGACTTGATGGGTACTGGGTAGGATGAAGGGAGGAGAAATAGAGGAAGAGGAGGTGGTGGAGGTGGTGGTGGTGGTGGTGGTTTCAGGGGACCTGCTACCCTTTGGTTGGGAGGGTGGAGTTGGTCACCTGATCAATGAGGAGCAGAAAACAACTCAGCAGCAGGAGAGTAGAGGTGGGGGAAAAGATAAACTGGGATTCCTTTGGTGGGAGAAGGGGGGGGGGGGGGGGCTCAGGTCAGCACAGCACAGCATGTGGGCTTAGAAAAATGTGGGTCGAGGGTGGGAATAGGGTTTGTTGGTTGGGAATTCAAAGAACAGAGCAGAGCAGAGCAGAGCACAGCTCATCAGAGCTCTGAGCCCCGGTATAAATATTTAACCTTTCCAGGTTTTCCACAGCTCAGTTGCGGTGGTGAAAGGCAGCCGAATCTCGGTGGAGGTGGGAAGAGGACACCAGGGTGGAGCGAAAAAACACTTGGATGGGGAGGCCCTACCGCATAACACCGCGGGGATACCTACTACCGCGCCATACTGAACCATGAGGATAGGTATGGTTGTGGGTGTAAAATCTGGCTAACGCCTGATTGCGAAACCCACAGTCCATCTAGGACCCACAAACACGACAATAAAGCCCGCAGTCCTGTCTGGGACCCACAAACAGGATAGTAGGACCCGTAGCCATGCTTAGGACCCACATGTACTATCTGGGGTCTGGAATATCCCCCACCAAATATTTACCAAAACCCCTGATATAGCTGAGAATATTTTTGAAATATTTTCCACAAACCAAACCACTATATATAGCCAACCCTGTAAATATTCCAGATGGAGAATTCCAGACCAGAATCCTATTTTATGTTTTCCAGAGCTCCTCGAGCTTTCTGATTTTTAGACTCCCTCTGAGATTATTCCACCCTCTGTCTACTTGTAAGAAATACTCCTAGACCTATCGAGAGCAGTTCTACTTTTAATCCGAAGATAGTGGATTCAAAGGTTACGTCTTACCGCACGGAGATGTAGTTTTTGGTCGAACTCCGTCATCACATCCTGTGTCAATTTTCTCTCTCTCTTTCTCTCTCTCTCTCTCTGCTCTATAGTGTTAACGCGACAACTCAGCACTTGATAGCTCAGTGTTTCAAAGCGCGCCACATCCCGAAGGATCAAATCTTTAATCGACTGTTGGAGGGGATTATGTACGACGACCAAAACCCTCTCCCACAATGGTCACACGGCATACTGAACGTTGTGGGGATACATATCGTTGCGCGTCGTACTAAGCATCTTTGACCATTGCCTTTTGGGGGCCACCATAATGCAAACACTCCTCCCCACCCTCCTTTCGTGAGGGTGTGGGTTGGGGGGATTTGTGGGCTACCTACCCCAAACAGTGGGATAAGTGAGGTGGTTTGGTTTTGTTTCTATTTCCACATGGTGTGCTGTTGTGTGGGGATGTGAGTGTTATGAGTGTGGGTGTGAAGTTGGATGGGTTTATTCACTTTGGAGGGAGCTTTGGTATTTTTTTTTATGTTTTTCGTGTTACCTTTGGCAGCTGCAGTTTGAAAGTCTAGAGGCAACGTATCTTTTTTTCATAGGCAATTTTCATCTTTATAACACCCTCACTTTTTTCTTTGACATGCTTGGCCATCCAACACCGTCCATCCGAACCTTCAACGATGCCTTTTTTTATTCCTTCTCTTCCTCCTTCTAGAAATCACAACACTTGACCATTTCATGTCGAGTGTATCTTCTGTGCATTCGGTCATCTATAGAACATTCACCTGTTTGAATGCAATAAGTCCCCTAAATAGCCGAATGTATTGTAGATGCATTTGGCTTTCATGGCCGAATGCACCTGTGGGCACCGAAATTAGCCCACGAATTGGACCCGACCCGCATGCGAAACCTGGCCCGCACACAACGGCCCGCATGCGAACTCGGCCCGCACACAACGGCCCGCATGCGAAACCTGGCCCGCACACAACGGCCCGCATGCGAAACCTGGCCCGCACACAACGGCCCGCATGCGAACTCGGCCCACATACAACGGCCCGCATGCGAAACTCGGCCCGCACACAACGGTCCGCATGCGAACTCAGTTCGCGCACAATGGCCCGTTCATAAAAAGGGCATGGCTCAAAGCGAACAGGTCCCACCGGACCCGCTACCCGAACCCAAAAAGGGGCCCACCGGCCCTCCCTTTCATGGAAAACCGTGCCCCCCTCCTCATGGAGAGGTGGGGCCGGCCATAAAAGAAAAAGAAAAGAAAAAGAAAAAGAAAAAGAAAAGAAAAAGAAAAGAAAAGAAAAAGAAAACCGCCTCGATGCGGGGGGAGGTGGCGTGGACGTCAACACAGCCGTAGATCCGCGACGATCCCTCGATCCAACGGACAAGATGACGTTGTGTCGCCATCCGATCCAAAAGTGCAACAAAAATAACAACTCAATCTTTAAAAGATCGAGTCACATCTTGCCCGTAACCACACCAACTAAAAAGGAGGGGATCAGGTTTGTTTCCTTGGATAAAGGAACAATATCTTGATGATTATGGGGGGAGATATCGGATGAAACAAAAAGATTTCAGCCATATCTCCCCCAACCGCCCCCCTTTGCCTATAAATAGAAGGGGTGGGGGAAGGCACAAAGGGTCGGAAAAGCTGAAGACGAAAGTGCTCTGCAAGAGAAGCTCCAACGCTTGAAGACCGAATGCTTCATGAGGCACGGCAAGCACGTCCTACGGGAATCCTTGGCCCTTCAAGTCCTCATCAACGTGAAGACCTTGCACTCGAAGATCAAAGCTTCAACTCCTCGCACGAAGAAGAAAGCTTGGAGAAGAAGACCCGGAGTCGTCGTCATCCCGACTTCTCCAACGATCTTCATCAACTCCGAAGAAGCCATAAGCAAAGGCCGGAGAAGAAGATCGAAGCCGACAACACTCGTCGTCTTCAACAAAGGCGTCGACTCCTCGCACGAAGAAGAAAGCTTGGAGAAGAAGGCCTGAAGCCGGTGCTACCCCTGCCGTCTTCGTCAACAAAAGCCGACGCTACAACCGTCGTGCGGAGATCGGTGCTACCCCCGCCGTCTTCACCAACAAAGCCGACGCTACAACCGTCGTGCGGAGATCGGTGCTACCCCCGCCGTCTTCACCAAAAAAGCCGACGCTACAACCGTCGTGCGGAGATCGGTGCTACCCCCGCCGTCTTCACCAACAAAGCCGACGCTACAACCGTCGTGCGGAGATCGGTGCTACCCCCGCCGTCTTCACCAACAAAGCTGACGCTACAACCGTCGTGCGGAGATCGGTGCTACCCCCGCCGTCTTCACCAACAAAGCCGACGCTACAACCGTCACCAGGAGATCGGTGCTACCCCCACCGTCTTCACCAACAAAGCCGACGCTACAAACGTCGTGCGGAGATCGGTGCTATCCCTGCCATCTTCATCAACAAAAGTCGACGCTACAACCGTCGTGCCGAAGCCGGTGCTACACCCGCCGTCTTCATCAACAAAAGCCGACGCTACAACCGTCGCACGAAGATCGGCGCTACCCCCGCCGAAAAGCCAAGCCGACGCCACAACAGGCGAGGAAGCCGGAAGAATAAAGAAGCCCTGAAAAAGTAGCCTTCGCCGTTCGAGAAGAAGATCGAGTCAAAGCCAAAGCCAAAGCAAACGCACCGGTAAAGCCCGTGCCAAAGCAACGCACGTGCCAAAGCCAAGCAACTACGACGGTTACGAGCAAAGCACCGCACGTTCTAGCCGATACGACGCGAAGTCCGGAAGAACTAAAGCATCGCAAGTCTCTACCCGTCTACGTTCAAGCGCAAGCGCCAAAGCAAAGCAAACGCCAGAGCCACGCCAAAGCAACGCTAAAGCCGAAAGCCAAAGCCAAAGCCGACGCAAAAAGCACGATCGACGCCGCGAACCGACAATCAAGGACGCCGAGGTCGAGCAAGGATCGAGGAAGACACGAAGACTGAGGAACGAAGCCCAAAACCTCCCTAGCCGAGAAAGCGCGAAGCACGGACGTGACAAAATCAACGGCCGATATTCCTTAGCCTCTCAAGAAACCCTCACCTTGTAAAGACCTCTGTCCTGGGCAAACCCTTCAGAGCTCTTGCACGAATACCACGTGGAGACGCGGATCAAAGGGACCCTCCAGAGGATCTCTCCCACAATCTCCTGATCAAAAATTTGTAATCTCGTGTGATCCGCAATAAAGACGACCCGAATCTTTTTCCGCGCTCACAGCACCTTCCGTGCATTTTGCTAGAATCAAATGCATAGAAGATGCGTTTAACTTGGAATGACCGAGTCTTAGTATTTTCAAGAGAAGGAGGGAAAGAGGAGGAAGAAAAATGGGAAGGAAATGGAGGAGAATGGAAACAGAGAGAAAAAAGGAAAAGGGAAAAAGGAGGAAAGGAGGATAAAAGAGGGGAGGAGGAGGAAGAAAGAAGAAGTATGAAGCGATGGTGGGTTGCCTGCAGCGGAGACGGACGGCAGCATGTACATGACCGGCAATGGTAGACACAGGCAGGGTTGCCATAGCAAAAGGGCAGGGATGACACGATTCATGCTGGCCATTTTCTTAAGTTAGAGCTGCCTTTGAAATTTCATGGGCCCCATCCTGATTGTTTAAGGGACCAGATGCTGTGATGAACATACAGTATATCTGTGTTGGAAGTGGGATGGATCTGGGGGCTTGAACCATTTTAGGAATCTTAGTATCTTATGTGAAAGATTTGTGGATTTATTAAATCTAAGTTGCTTTAAGGTTATAAAAGAATGATACATTTGGATTGGGGGAAAAGTTGGGGGCTGTAGATTGGTTGGTGGCTCATAGTGTAGCTGATAAGTCCAAGGAAAGAGAACACTGCTTTGATGGCTCTCTCATCATCAATTTTGTAGTGTCCCACTGATTTGACCAGCAAGAACTGTTCACACCTTTCCCTGTCCCCTTCCCCCCTCATCTCTCCATCTCTCAGCCTACAGGTGGAATGAAAAAAAAAATAGCAGCATAACCAGGCTGGGCAAAGGTCCAGTATACCTGGAAAGAAATTTTCTTTCACTTTGGCTTTTCAGCTTATATTTGTCCAACATTTTTTTTTTCTTTGGGTCATTGCAAGGGAAGGTCATAATCGGACCCTCGGGAGACACCACAGGCCGGCGCAAACCATGAAAAACCACCATTCAGGTGGGGAAACACCACAACCTAGCGGTGATAGGAGCACCGCATGCTGGTGAAAAACCTCAAAGAAATGGGAGAGAGGAGATGCCATAATTTGGCGAAAACCTAACACGGCTCACCAACAAGACACCCACAAATATCACCGTACACCGGCAAGCGTACACATAGATGTTTTCTATGCGAAAGAGCAGCGGAGGATGTTAAACACTTATTCTTCAAATGTCCATTGTCGGAAGCGATTTGGAAAAAATGTTGCCACATCATGAAATGGCCTACAGGGGCAGTGGGGTTCTCTATTAAGAAATGTTGTATGTTCATTAAGACGATTCCTGGTGGTTCCAACAAACTGGTGGCGAAGACCCTACTTACTACCACCGTGTTCTCGTTATGGGTAGAACGAAATAGTCGGTTATATGATGATAAAGCTTGTACCAAATCGATAATCATATCCAAAATTGCAGCTCAGTTTATTGAGATTGTGCAAAACAGTAATAATCTAGATGTGCTGTATTCTGCTGAAGCTATTATTGGGGAGTGGACCCCTTTCATCCATCCAGGTGGCTCAGCTTCTGATCGGGAGGTGACGGAGCCTATGAGGGATTCTGTTGGCGAAGGCTAGAGTTCAGGTTGTTAGCTCCTTGGGGGTGTAGCTATTTTTCTGGGGAAAATTTACCTAGGGAAACTTACCTTTGGGGAAACTTACATTGGGGAAACTTTACGTTGGTTACTATCTTGTTCTAATATCTACTGGTATGGAGGTAGTGGTCTTATGTAGAGAGCTGATGGAGGGCCCAAGTCCTTCTAGATCCTCGGGTTTGCGTTCGAGGGGAAGCAGACTGTTGATTGTTAGTAGTTCATTGCCTGTGGATTCCAAAATAGATTATCGTTTGGAATTATTGAGGAGGCTGGTGTGGAGCTTTCTTCGGAGAATTGATGGAGGGCCCAAGCCCTTCTAGATCCTCGCGGGCGCGGAGGGGAGGAGATAGATCGTTCGTGCTAGCTCTGCTGTTTTGTTGCTTCATTTTGATGTTGCTGGGTTTGGTTTTGGGTCCAGATACCTATGGTAGCTACCATGTCGGTCTAACGACTATAAGGATCTGACACCTTTAGACTCTACTTACTTACTTTGAGTAAGTCGTGCTTTGTACCATGTTCCTATTTATTTATTCATTTTTTACCCGTCAAAAAAAAAAAAAAAGCCCTAACAAAGGAATTAAAACAAACAATTCAAAAAAGTACTAAAATTTGGACAACGACCAGCTCCCCAGCTTGGTCACCTCGAGGAAGAGTCGCGTAAGGTATCATGTGCCGTTGGTCGAACCCGCCACCACCACCACGAACCATCGGGAGCCGCTCAGTGGAGGTGATCTGGACAACCACCAGTGGAATCTCGATGTTGGGGTCAAATCTGCACTCCGCCCCAAGATCCCACACCCCTGTCGTCGAGCGAGGCTATAAATCCAAGCATTGAAAGCCCACGTGACCCCAACTAGATGAACACAAAAACACCGGCCGAGGGGAGACCCCAATGTACAAAGGGGAAGGAAGAGGGTCCGATCCTGACCCCACTGCAGCCCGATCCTTATTCCCGGCCTCCCCAGAGCTGTCGCCGGCATCCAAGGAGGCCAAAAGATGGGAGAAAGAAACCCTAACCCTAAGGGGAAAATAGGAAAAGAGACGGCGCACAAAGCCAATAATAATGATGTTCCTACTCCACAGGACCAACGCCCCAGGTTTGCATGCAACGAACACAGCCAACTCCAGAGCAAAGAACCAAGTAGAATAAGAGAGATCCACCTGCAAATCAAAAATCATGCGGTTGCAGGATTTTCATATGTACTCCGAAGATACAGTTGGGTGAAAGGGTGAAGGAAACAAAGGATGAGGAAAAAAAAACCCACAAGTAACGAGGAATGACAAGAAAAAAGGAAATGATCCACCGTTTCAATAGTAGTGTCACATAGGGGCATCTGGTGATGCAAGAAGATCAATGTGAGAAAGAGAAGCATGCACCGAGAGCCGACCATGGAGTCCCTTCCCCAATGTCGACGGCCCGCCTCGTCCATTGCATTAAGTGGGAATTCCCTGATAAGGGATGGCTCAAGTTAAACTTTGATGGCTCCTTCCATGCTTCAACCAGTGCGACTGGGGAGGGGGGGTGTTGTTACAACTGCCTGATGCAACTCACCTATCAAGATACCAGCCATCAAATGGTCATGCCTACCATCTGATGAAA
Organism: Chamaelirium japonicum; assembly: GCA_947650365.1. Taxonomy (NCBI): domain Eukaryota; kingdom Viridiplantae; phylum Streptophyta; class Magnoliopsida; order Liliales; family Melanthiaceae; genus Chamaelirium; species Chamaelirium japonicum. The sequence goes on from OX393560.1 coordinate 50,991,055, forward strand.
AAATATTTTATTTGCTTTTGTTTCCCTTCTGATGGACCTCAAAGAGGGAGGTCATGTCTAAGTGTCCGCCTGGGATCATGTCTTCTTAGTTCTATTCTGGAGGCACAATGCAATTTCGGTAGTCCTTTTTCATTTCAATTGAAAAATGTAGTATGATGTTTGGGGTACTATAAGTGATCAAGGGTGGCAACTCATACAACATGGGGAAACTTTGCACTGAGTTGTATTACTATTAATGGGTGGCTCCAAGATTTCTTATGGCCACATGCGTCTTAGATATTTCAGGCTTATGGTTCTTTATTATCCTCATATAGTCATTTTTGTTGTAGTCGGTATGTCCTTAGCGTGGATTTTCTAGATTAACATTATCATATTATGGCATTGATGATGATTGTCGTTTCATCGAGAATAAGCTGTTGGAAGGTTGAGGGAAGTGGTGAAGTCTCCACCACGGGCACGTTGGATCCCCATTCACCTTGTCAACCACGATGATCGTGTTGAACAGGAACCAAGACGGTGCACGGATAGTGGGTCCGACACTGGTGCATTAACCATCATACCACTTTAGGTAATCAATCCTTAATCCTAAGGAACCATGACCACTAGGCTAACCAGTTGTATGGTGCTCTAACACACCAACGTGTACGAACCCTCCATTGTCCAATACCATGGGGAGTTGGGTTACCCGGCTGGTGTCGCAGTGGCATGCCACTCCTATAGGTTATTGAACATTCAGAAATGGATGGGTACATTCGATGAGTCAAACTATCCACATATTAAACTCAAACCTGGTGGTCGTTAGTTAAACTGACGGCACTCCAATTGCTAGGCATTGCACCGAAGGGTGTGTTGTGTTATGGTTGATAAGTCATCGAATCGAGTCAAGTGATCGATCGGGTCTGAAGGTGCTCCCCACCTCCCAAGTCGAGTAATGGCACTGGTATTGGAGGGACCAATGGTTACCAAATTAAAGTGGAAAACATATCGGGTTACGAGGGAGTAATATACGTTTAGGACTATAAGAGTGCAGCTCGTGTACTATTCTAGGTTACCATGTGAGTTAATCAGATTTGGACTAATTAACGAAACTCTCGGTGTGACATCAGGACATTTAATTAAGAATCCGGTTTTAGCTTGAAATCCTAAGTCCTGAAAGGTTCACCTTGTCGTCGCATATAGGAATTGTATACACTGTCTGTTTAGGCTTGCTATATACGAGGTAGCGCAATGGAGCGCATGCTAAGACGTTGAAAGCCTATTCACATGTGTGTGTGAGCCATAGTGGCATTTTCATTAGTAACTCATTATGATCATGCATATTTGGAATATGGTACTCATGATCTGAAATAATTCCAAGAGTTCATAAGCAAAATCGGATTGCGATTTTATCAAGTAAATCTCTCTCTCTCTCTCTCTCTCTCTCTCTCTCTCTCTCTCTCTCTCTCTCAGCTATACAGTGGACCCCCTCTATTATGGGAATCAACTTAGTTTTTAGGAAGGGGGCGGCCATATGTATAGGGATAAAGATCGAAACCTAACCGCCCCCCCTCTATCTCTCTAGATAGAGGTGGCTGGCCCTAGGGTTGACCTAGTCAAACCCTAGGGAGTCCGGCCCCTATATAGGCTGGCCACTATGTGGTGCCCCTCCAAACCCTAGCCATCCCCTCTCTGCCTCTCTCTCCCTCTTTGTGGTTTTGGCCAAGAAGAAGAAAGAAAGAGAATAAAGGAAAGGGAAGAAGGAAAGAGAAGAGAAAGAGAAGGATTCCGGTGCGGGGTGACTTCGTCTTCCTCATTGCACGCTTCACGATGGTGGGCTCGTTGGCTTTGTACCTAGAGGTGAGTCATCTGGGATTCTTCCCCTTGCGAAAAACTCGGTACCATCCGACAGTCTTTCGCGTTCATCTTACGTGGAGATCTTCGTCATCTTCGTCGCATCATCAGGCATTTTCATCGGCAACGCAAGACTAGTTCTCTTTGGACAAAAGCTCTGGTGAAGGTATGTCTTTTGAATAGGGGTGGCAATGGGTCGTGTCGTGTCGGGTTCATGTCGTGTCCAAAACCCCCAGACCCGGACCTGACCCGTTTAACTAATCGTGTCTAGATCCTAAACCCGTACCCGACCCGCTAATAAACGGGTAGACCCGATAAGACCCGGTAAGACCCGTTTACCACCCGGGACTATTCAGTTGACCCGATCCGACACAATCCGACTCGACCCGACCTGACCCGAAAGACCCGCTGGTATTATATATTATAGTATCGAATTGCGGGTAGACCTGACCCGACACGACCCGTTGAATACTAAACGGGTCTTCCCGGGTCTACCGTGTCCAGACCCTAAACCCGGACCCGACCCGTTTATTAAACGGGTCTATCGTGTCGACGCGTTTACGACCCGAACCCGTTTAGCCCTGACCCAGACCCGCTAACTTCGTGTCAGGTCGTGTCAGGTATGCCGTGTCGGGTCCGAAATTGCCAGTCCTACTTTTGAACACCCTTGCTTGTATATCTTACTTGCTCATCTTTGTAGATCATATGTTGATCTTAGATCGTAGATTTGCACAAACATATTTGTTAATCTTAGATTAATGTTAGGGGTTCGAGCTCTTGCGTGTGAGCATAGATGTGTTTGCTTTAAAATCTATACGGAAACATGTACTATTACATCATACGTTTTTAACACTAGCTTCTACTGCAGCACTCTATGATTTCCAATATTCTTTTCGTAGGTGATCATTTTGTCTGAGCTTTCAGTTTAATGTTTCTATTCAAAGGACTGTGGTTATTGAAAGAGACTCATCCAATCCATTATTTGGGCTCATAACAAATTAAAAGTTGCTCTAGCAACTCAACCGTCCTTGTTGTAGGGACTAACCCATTACCTTCTGGGTCGAATTACTACAACATGGGCACTCTTCTTAGCAAGGATTATTGCATAAGGACAATCGCTAGGAGGATTTGAAAAGTATTATGGCTTTAAGACTTTCAAGGTTTAGCCAAGGCTTAGCTCAAGATGGCATTCTATGTCCAATATCTTGATTTAAATATTAATATAAAAATAAATACAATAAAGATGAATGAAAAAAGAGAAAAGAGAAAATCTTATAACTAGATAATGGGCGGATGAATTGTTACTCTTTATTACCGAAATTGAGTAACAATTGCTACATTGATTTCACTATTTTTTTTTGATAAATTTTTTTTCTACGGTGAAATCACTATAGCAATTGTTACTCAATTCAGTTATAAAGAGTAACAATTGCCACAGTGGTAGCAAAGAGAGACAATTTGGTGATAAATGATTAACAATTGCTATATTGAATTCACTGTAGCAAAGTTTTTTTTTTTTTATCAAATCTTGTTTTTTTTTAAAAAAAAATTGTTATCGTGAAATCATTGTAGTAAATGTTATTTTATATTACCGAAATGTTACTCTTTATGTGATTTCATTGTACAGATGTGCGTGTCTAGGTAAAATGATTATTTTCAAAATGGTCTAAGGGTAAAATGGACCTTTTCAAAACAGAACCTGGTGTAACATCATCTTTTGTCGTTCCTATCACTATACCGATCTGTTGTCAGGAACTTTAGGCACATTACCCCTTTTTTTAGGGGGGGGGGGGGGGTGTTTACTCACACCCCCACTTTTATGTTAAAATTTGAGTTATACACCCACTTTTCTAAAAATTTGACTGTACCCCCCCAATCCGTGACTTGGTCGTGATCAACAAGTTAAAAGTGCATTTTTTGGTTTAAAGTCCTTAACTTAGTCTTCACGAAGGGTCTGGCCATCGACACATGTTATTTTCATCCCTTTGGATGGTTTCGGGTTGTTGAGATCTACAGGCCACCGGGAGAACCCCAGAGGGCTCCCAAGCCTCCCATCATAAGGGCTGAGTGATCAAATGGGTGGGAACAGTGTCGATGGCTGGACCCCGAACCACGGTGATCCCGTGGTTCGGGGTGACTATTTTATGTCATTCGTTTTTTTTATTGAATTACACCACCCACCTTTATGTCGAAATTTGAGTTACACCCCCACTTTTAATTGGTCGCTCACAGTCAAGTGACGGGTTGGGGTGTAAAGTCATATTGACATATGTTTAGAAGTGGGGTTGTAACTCAAATTTTGACATATAAGTGGAGGTGTAAGTTAAAAAAAAACAAACTTTTTTTAGGGCACTGATCCTCTAAGGTTATTAGCTCAGAGAATCAGATAGGTTATAATCACAACCGTTCACTTGGGGTTGAGTGCGATTCACTGGTCGGGGTGGGTTTAATGGACGGTTGTGATTCAGTTGCGACCTTAACCTCTGAGGCTATAACCTTAGACAACCGTGCCCTGCTTTCTCTAATTCCACTCTCCAGTCTCCAACGGCTATATTTAGGTTCCGCTCCCAGCTTCCCCCAGCCGTAGGATCTCATCGATGTCAACCGTCTAGATTCAAAGGAATTCGACCGTTGAGACACCCCTCGCCCAAACAAGGAAATTCCCATGCCCACCCACCCCTTTTTAACTTTTTTAATAGAAAGAACTCATTTGAGCCCGAGATCAGAAGCGCAGAAGCGAGAGGATAGTGAAAGGAAGAGCAGATCAAGAAAGGGGTTATTTTTTCTGGCCATAGTTCTCAATCAGGAAGGGAACGGGCAAGAAAGAAGCACCATCAATGGCCTCAAGACGTCATCAGGCTCTGGTTCCTCAGCAGCAGAGAGGTGAGATTGGAGGAGGACGAAACCCTCTTCCTTGAAACTATTTCCCTCTCTCCAAAAAAAGAAAAATTTTCTATCCCATTTTTCTTTCATGGGTTTATCTTCATTTCTTCACTCTGTGGATGATGATTCGGTTCAATTTTCTTGCGATTCTTTCTTCTACAGATTTTACGAATTCTGGGTTTTCCAAGAAATGTATCGTTTCTCAAAAAAAAAAAAAAAGAAATGTATCAATCCCCTGTTCTTGCATGGGGGGTTGTGGGTTTTTATTCCCCTATTATTGTCTTCTGCTGAAATTTTAATTCTGCTTCATGGATGATGATTTCCGTTTTTTTTTGGTAAAATTTCAGTGATTGTCTTTGCTAAGATTTTATTTTAAAGCTAATGCTTGTGCTTCTCAAACTGTTTCATGGAATCGCCTCCTCTTTTGAGGATTCTTGGTCGTAGATGAAGCCTGTGAAGGATCTTTTTGTTTATTTCTTTCACTAGCTTGTGAAGGTCGTAGATGAAGCCTGTGAAGGATCGATGGCTTAATGATTGCAATTGCTGTCCTGCAATCCATCAGGTGGGGGTGGCAAGCCGAAGGCTGCTGCCGGAGCAGATGTGAACAACCGCCGAGCCCTCGAAGACATTGGAAATGTGGTCAACCTGCGAGCCATCGAGGGGTGAGAGAACACCTAATCTTGCGCTACTCAAGATCCATATTTCTCTTCATGTGTTTCCTAGTTCTGATAAATTTTTTATTGACTCCTTCGGATCAGGAAGCCGCCGCAACCGCTGATTAATCGCCTGGTGACTAGGTGTGCTTCAGCACTGATCTCCTTGTGCTTCCTGATCTGATCCTTTTCTACTTTGTTCAAGTTTTCTCATGTGGTTCAACTTCGATTTCAGAAGTTTTGGTGCTCAAATCGTTCTCGCAAACGGGCAAGCAGCTGCCGCCGTCGCTAATAGGGTATATATATTGCCACCTTCGATTCTTCGTTCACTCAGGTTGTTACCGATTGGAGCTGTAAAATAGATGAATTTTCAGTTCATGTACTAACCATTTTAATGCGCAGAAACCCGGAACAATTCCCGATGAAAGAGCAGGAAAGGGCTGCACGAAAGCAGGTAAGGAGAGAGTTATGATGATTAAGCCCAAGCTAAAGGCAGTCATCGAGATCAGCCCATACACCGAAAATGAAGCAAGCATCTGTCGTTAAAACGGCTTCTCATAGCTCATCTTCAAGGAAGACGAAGGTTAACACCCTCACCTCGGTGCTTACTGCTCGTAGCAAGGTAAACAATATTTACATTGTTTGGGTAACTCAGAGCAGCCTGCATGTTGATCTGCATCCTTTTCACAAACTATTCTTGTTAACCCAATTAATGTCAGGCTGCTTGTGGACTAACTGATGCTCCGAAAGAACCGGTTCATGATATCGATGCATCCGATCACGATGATCATTTGGCCGTCACAGATTATATCGGAGACATCTACAAGTTCTATAAACTCTCTGAGGTACATCTTGTTTTGCCGCGCCCACTGCCTTTTGTGTTCATCAGCTGAAAATTGTTTGTTGCTATTGGTGATGCAGCACTCCAGCCGGCCTCATGACTACTTGGACTCACTGGTAGAGATCAATGAGAAGATGAGAGCAATTCTCGCTGACTGGCTGATTGAAGTGCATCATAAGTTCGAGCTGATGCCCGAGACACTCTACCTCACGTTCTACATCATCGATCGCTACCTCTTGTTAGAAACTGTCGCCAGGCGAGAGCTGCAACTTGTTGGGGTGAGCGCCATGCTCATCGCGTGCAAGTATGAGGAGATATGGGCTCCGGTGGTATATAAATACAATCCCAATTCATCTTTTCTTTCTGTTTTTCATATGATCTGTATGCTGTTTAGCTAAATCGGCATTCGGTTCTAGGTCAACAATTTCATATGCATATCGGATAGGGCTTATAGCAGAGAGCAAATCCTGGCTAAGGAGAAGGGGATTCTGAACAGTCTGGAATGGAATCTAACAGTTCAGGTTTTGCTCTCAGGCGCCGCTCGAGGTTTCTCAGTTCTCCATCTGCAACAAAGAGAAGAGATTGAGAGAAGGGGGGGGGGGGGGGGGGGTGGAGGGAGATCTCCTCGAGCGTCGGCCGTTCCCGTCCCCGGAGCGTGAGCGTCGGCCGTTCCATCCCCTTAGCTCGAGGGAGATCTCCTCGAGCGCCGGCCGTTCCGTCCCCTGAGTGTGAGCACCGTCCCCTGAGCGTGAGCGCCAGCCGTTCCATCCCCTAAGCGTGAGCGGCGGCCGCTTCGTCCCCTGAGTGCATCTGTAGCAGACGGAGAGAGGGAGATCTCCTTTGCAGGTAATCTTCACATCTAATTTCTTCTCGTTATTATTTGTATATTACATTGTTTATTTTTTCCATTCCTAAAAGTTTTGAATGCAAAATTAAGGGTTTTGATTGGTTTGATAATCTTGGGTAAGGAGGCTTTAGATGCTTTTTGAAGATAATCTTAGAGTCTTTATAAAAAAACTCACTTTTATTCAATGGAGAGTCTTGGATTCTTATTTGATTGTTGGCACATTATCAATGCTTATTATTGATCTTTCACATTGGCAATTTTTTACATCTTTTCAGTTTAATTGAGATATGTAAGGTCATTCGAGAGGAGTATTAGCTTAGAAAGTCATTGGAGAGGAGTTTAGTCATTGGAGAGGAGTTTTTGTATTCTTTATCATGTTTAAGAAAATTTATCAAGTTTAAGAAAATTTATCCAGGTTGTCTATTTGTGTTGCAGAATTTCGTGATATTTATTGCATAGCCTAGTTATGGAATTATGACTACAGAGGTACATGCTCCAACCCTAATCTCTAAAAACTAATCGATTTGTGAAATCATAAATCCCTAAGAACTAATCAATAATGTCATAAAAATTTGTTTTCTGTCAATTATCTCATGGGTTTTTTTTTATAGTTTTTTGTGTTACTTGCTATTGGTATGTAGAATTCTCCGCTTAGGAGTGCTAGGACTACGTCCTCTCGTCAGACCTCAGCTTCTATGCTACTAGTGAAGGACAAAGGCAGCTCCGTCCCTTAGTAAGAACAGAAAACAAAAAAAAAGTGAAGTTGTCAGTTGATAAATGAAGAAGAGAAGAAATCTACTCCGACATCAGTCAAAAGCAAGAGGGCAGCTCTGTCATCTCGTCAGACCTCAGCTTCTATGCTACTAGTGAAGGACAAAGGCAGCTCCGTTCCTTAGTAAGAATAGAAAACAAAGAAAAAAATGAAGTTGTCAGTTGATAAATGAAGAAGAGAAGAAATCTACTCCGACATCAGTCAAAAGCAAGAAGGCAGCTTCGTCATCTAGTACAAAAAAAAAATTCAAAAGTGAAAATGGAGTCAATTGAAGAAGATGGACAGAAAGGTAAGAAAAAGCCCAAACGTGTAGTACAGAAAGTTGAGAAGACACCCAAACCTGTTAGAAGGTGCACAAGCTATTATATAGAAAAAATTATTGATATTTTTAAGAACAACTCAGATGCATTGGATTTCCTCTCTAGATGTTTTAGCCATTTCTTGAGTATGAAGTCATCAGGTACGATGTTTTTGCCGATGCTTCAGTATAGAGTGAAGGATGATGAGATTTCATTCAAGAGGAAGTTAACATTTACAGTTGGTGAGTTCTCTGCGATGACAGACCTAATATATGATGGACCCGAAGCTACCCATATTGCCACAACAATAAAAGCCATGATTACGGGAATTCTTTAGAAATAAGTACACAGACAATGTTATGGGATAAGATTAAACACTTTGAGGATCACCAATATAATATGGAGAATGCTTTGATTCTCATTTTGGAGAGTTACGTTCTAGGTGCCAACAATGTTAATAACATATGTATGCACTTCTTAGTTTTGGTTGATAGCCTTGAGGTATTTAATGCTTACCCATGGGGGTACATAGTCTACAATGAAAGCAGGCATAGAAGGAGCATTAAAGGATGATAAGAATCCAATCAAGTATAATGTTTTTGGATGCGTGCTTGCTTTTCAGGTATATAGTTTGATCCTTAAACTTTGTATTTCTACGTAGTTGTCAATCATTTTCTTATAACATATTAAACTTGATATTGGCAGTCCTGGATACTTGAAAAGATTTTCAAGTTGGGTCGTGCTTGTTCTTTGAAGTTGAAGGATCTCAAAATTCTAAGGATCTGCAGTTGGTACAAAGGCATATTACAAGTACGATGAATTATCGAAGGATCTGCAGTTGGTATATAGTTTTTCTTTATGTTACGTCCTTCATTTTTAAATATATATTTACTAATCAATATCATTATGTTATATTTTTTAGGTTGAAATTGTCGAACATTTGAAGTGGATTAAGAAGAAACTGATGCAATCTTATTTATTGGCAGAATATGAGTCAGCTAGCGATGAATATGAGAACGAAGATCTGACAAAGTATGTTTGCAGAAGAGGGGCATGGAGCTTGACATTAAGAGCTTAAAATTGATAATGAGTATATTCATTCATCTCCCTCTGTGATGATTGATGCAGGTTAAGGATGAGAAGAGATTGGGCAAGGGCAGAAGAATTGTCTAGTTAGAGAAGAAAGTGTATGAACTTCTCTTGCAGGTCTCTACGCTGCAGATGACAATTTATTCTCTGCAAAAGAAAATTAAGGTGCTTAAAGGGGAAGATGAGCTTGGAAGAAGGTGACATAAATGAATTGAACCATCTTGCTGATGTTGCATAAGAAATTTTGGATGGAGGTTTATCATATGGAAGATAAGGGAGAAGAAGCATGAGGAGATGGAAGATGAGAAGGGGAAGAAAGAGAAGGATAAGGAGAAGAAGACAATGTGATTACTAAGTCTAATTAAATTTTATAGCATGTACTTTAGTTAGATAAAGAATTTATATTGTATAATACAGGGTGATAATGGTAAGAAGAGGATAAGGAAGGCTAGTCAGTTTTGTAGATCGCCATGGACAAAAATCTTGACAAGAAACAAATGAAGAAAGATTATATTTCAGAGCCACCAATCATAAGCGATAAATGTATGAAAAGCCTCTCAGAAGAAGAAAGAAATATTTTGCTTAATTTCATGGATGGAAATAAAAATAACTTGTAAGTATCTTCTGATTAGATGTTTGTTAATATAATTTGTTTTATGTCATTTTGAGGGAGGCTCCATATATAGATGGTTTCAAGATCATGTCCGATATAATTTCTGAACTATACTTCTTACATGACTATCTTGGAGGATAGACATATATCGTGGAGAAGTCGATAGAATCCAATGCCACCTCCAATAGGTTGCATGATGTCATTCGTTTGGGTATGACCATTTCACATAATGTTTCATAATACTATATTTGATATAAGTTTTCAAAATCATATTTGTTTATTATAAATAGGAGTTTACTTAGTCATCTACAAGAGATTATAAAAAATTTGAGACCAAATCTTTGGGGAAGAAGAACCCACCAAATAGGAAGAGTTAGCAAGAATTTATTGGATTTTCAATGGTTGGTGTAGTAACATCAAAGTATATGTCAACTTAAAAGATAAAATACTTACTTGATAAAAATAGAAATTTGTTGAGGTTGTGGGATTGTTCTCATGTCCTCATACCAATCAACTACAAAAGAACTCATTGGTATTTGGGGGTGGTATACATAAGGAAAGATTGATCATGTTGGTAGACTCTTTGGGCAAAAACCCCGAGAATACTAATTGAGCGGATATAAATAGTTTCTTTATATCTTTCCTATTATGCTGTATAGCTTAGGTGATGAAAAGGCTTTGATTGGAAATAAATGGGAGGTGCAGAATTGTAGCGAGAAAATGAGACTACAAGAGAATAGGTAAGATTAACTTATGCAAACTATATTAATTTTAATTCAATAAACTATAATATTTGTTCATCAAGATTTGGAAATGAATTCTTCTTCGGATAGCAGTCATGTCGGTCAGTGTGAAGTCAATCTTCTGTCCTGCTATTAAAATAGTGTACATATGCCAGCATGAATACTCCAGAATCAATCCTGAAACATTACAACATATAAGGTAATCAAATGATAATATTATAGTTTATTGAATTAAAATTAATATAGTTTGTATAAGTTACTCTTGCCCATTCTCTTGTAGCCTCATTTTCTCGCTACAATTCCGCACCTCCCACTTCTTTCCAATCAAAGCCTTTTCATCACCTAAGCTATATATCATAATAGGAAATAAATAAAGAAAACTATTTATATCTGCTCGATAAGTATTCTCGAGGTTTTTGTCCAATGAGTCCACCAACATGATCAATCTTTCTTTCATGTATACACCCCCAAATACCAATGAGTTCTTTTGTAGTTGATTGGTATCAGGACATTAGAACAATTCGACAACCTCAATAAATTTTTATTTTTATCAAGTAAGTATAATCTTATCTTTTAAGTTGACATATACTTTGATGTTACCAACCATTGGAAATCCCATAAATTCTGGCTAACTCTTCCGTTTTGGTGGGTTCTTCTTTTTTCCCCAATAATTTGGTCTCAAATTTTTTATAATCTTTTACAGATGACTGAATAAACTCCTATTTATAATAAACAAATATGATTTAGAAAACTTATATATTATTATAAAATATTATGTGAAATGGTCATACCCAAAAGAATGACGCTTCTTTTGACTTCTTCAGGATATATGTCTATCCTCCAAGATAGTCATGTATGAATTACATGCTGTAGCAGAAGACAATATTTAGAAAACTTAAAAATAAAAAAATACTTTATTATTATTAAAAACTTAAAGATAGTCACCCAACTAAGTTATAGTTCAGAAATTATCTCGGGTGTGATCTTGACACCATCTATATACGGAGTATCCCTAAAAATGATATAAAACAAATTATATTAAACAAGTTATAATATATAAATGATAACAAACATCTAATCGGAAGATACTTACAAATTATTTTTATTTCTATCAATGAAATTAAGCAAAATAGTTCTTTCTTCTTCTGAGAGGCGTTCATCCATT